>OY829518.1:9098036-9845536 GCA_963691665.1 Clepsis dumicolana
TGGTAGTTTGATAGTTGGTTAGTTGATTAGTTTGGTAGTTTGATAGTTTGATACTTGGTTAGTTGGTTAGTTTGGTAGTTTGATACTTGGTTATTTGGTTAGTTTGGTAGTTTGATACTTGGTTGGTTGGTTAGTTTGGTAGTTTGATACTTGGTTGGTTGGTTAGTTTGGTAGTTTGATACTTGGTTAGTTGGTTAGTTTGGTAGTTTGATAGTTGGTTAGTTGGTTAGTTGGTTAGTTTGGTAGTTTGATAGTTTGATACTTGGTTATTTGGTTAGTTTGGTAGTTTGATACTTGGTTGGTTGGTTAGTTTGGTAGTTTGATACTTGGTTAGTTGGTTAGTTTGGTAGTTTGATAGTTGGTTAGTTGGTTAGTTTGGTAGTTTGATACTTGGTTAGTTGGTTAGTTTGGTAGTTCGATAGTTGGTTAGTTAATTAGTTTGGTAGTTTGATAATTTGATACTTGGTTAGTTGGTTAGTTTGGTAGTTTGATACTTGGTTAGTTGGTTAGTTAGGTAGTTTGATAGTTGGTCAGTTTGGTAGTTTGATAGTTCGTTAGTTGGTTAGTTTGGTAGTTTGATAGTTTGATACTTGGTTAGTTGGTTAGTTTGGTAGTTTGATACTTGGTTAGTTGGTTAGTTCCGTAGTTTGATAGTTGGTTTGATGGTTAGTTTGGTAGTTTGATAGTTTGTTAGTTGTTTAGTTTGGTAGTTTGATAGTTTGATACTTGGTTAGTTGGTTAGTTTGGTAGTTTGATACTTGGTTAGTTGGTTTGTTTAGTAGTTTGATAGTTGGTTAGTTTGGTAGTTTGATAGTTGGTTAGTTTGGTAGTTTGATAGTTTGATACTTGGTTAGTTGGTAGTTTGATACTTGGTTAGTTGGTTAGTTTGGTAGTTTGATAGTTGGTTAGTTGGTTGGTTTTAGTAGTTTGATAGTTTGACAGTTGGTTGGTTGGTTGATTAGTTGGTTGGTTATTGGTTAGTTTGTTAGTTGGTTGGTTGATTGGTTGTTGGTTTGTTGGTTAGTTTGTTGGTTGGTTATTTGGTTAGTTTGTTAGTTGGTTGGTTGGTTGGTGTTTTGGTTGGTTGGTTGGTTGGTGTTTTGGTTGATTGGTTGGTTGGTGTTTTGGTTGGTTGGTTGGTTTGTTTGTTGGTTGGTTGGTTGGTTGGTTGGTTGGTTGGTTAGTTGGTAAGTTGATTAATTTGTTAGTTTGATAGTTTGATACTTGGTTAGGTTAAGGATATAAAAAAAAAACATGGTGGCAGGGAACCCTCCGCGGGCCCCTCGGGGCCCGCGGCCCCCACCCAAAATACTAGTTAGTATATATAATACGATATAAAAGTTTGCACCCCCTGATTTGTGCTGTTCATTCCATTGCGGTGCTTGATAGAGATCGCTATTCTATCGGTAATTTTCTGTGTAGGTTACATCTGTAACTTACCTTTTCTCTGCTTTGTTTATTATTTGGTGTTCAATAAAGAAAGAATACAAAAGTATCGTATTGTATTATTGCGTTTTAGCCAAGTGTCAATGGTTTTTCAATTCAACATACATTTTAATCTTCTTGATTATACCTACTGTCTACTTTTCGGCATTCCTTCTCAGCATACTTATTTTTTAAAGTTTCAACTTAGTGTACGGTTTGATATACAGCCACTTGGCTGACTGGAGACTTAGGGCTGATTTAAGTGTAATGCTAAGCGCATACTTTGTTCTAAATTTTCTCTCTGAAAGTGTGGCAAAAATACAAAGATAATGCACAACGAAGGTATCAGACAATACAGCCCCTAATGTAAAAGTTACACGTCAAGCGCGATTATATTCTATACAGCCTCGTAATGTCTTCAACTTCCACGTTTTTTCTTACTGCTGTAAAAAGACTGATAGGATTTCGTTCGCCTCTGGAATCTTAACGAGCACAAACCATCATTCCGAACCATCATTCAAACCGTCATTTATATAACCATGAACTTGACCTTTCCTAAACGCTAGACGAGTGATGCCCTAGAATCCTAAGATTCAACATGGGGTACCGGATTATGTGCTAATATTAACATTATCTTCTAACGTCTCCGAGTTTGGCAGTTAGGAGATGGAATCTTAAGTCTTAAGTGCGATCGAAGACATATTAAGTAACTCAGCTGATCAATGAAGTTGGAGCTGCGCTGATCAAGTTTAGGCGATGTCATGTACATAATTGCATTTACATTTCTAATTTTGACAATCTCTCTCCAGTCCGTTTTAATGTAGTGTAAGTAAATTATGTCTTCGACTGTTACATTTATTAGAAACCAGCTTCACCCACAACTTTATGCTGCATTAACTAAGTAATTTTCCGGGCCAAAAAATATCCTAAATACGTCCGTCTGCAGGTTACGGTATATCTTTGTGCAAAGTCCGTCAAAATCCCTTCAGCAGTTTACACGTGATTGAACCACAAACAAACTTTCTCATTTTCTATATAATAGGATTAGTTGGACTAGCAGGATAAGTACACTATAAGATATTAGGCTGTCAAATCTGACCTATTATTTAGTACCTCAGGTACGGAATCGGACATTCTAAGTCAATACATTTCCTGATACTAGGTTGTGACTGAACAGAGAGCAGGAACGGCCGATGATTCAGAGAAAAGTAAAAAATTAAAGATGATTTCATTGATTATAATGGAAGGCACCTATAAAAAACAAAACTTAATAGAAAAAGGTGCAATCATTTAGAAAACTATTTGGAAAGCTAAATGATAGTGATGTAAGACTTACGTTAGTGGTTTTTAAGACCCTTGCTGGATGACCGTTGATGAATTGCAGGAATGAACGACGGAACTAGATGACTTACTGTATAACTGCATATGAAAAAACCAGTGACTTAACTTTAAACTAGGAAACTTATAAATGGCTGAAACCAGTGGCTGAAACTGATGATTAGCGATTACTGTGCTTAGCACGGCTGCTGAATTGAGACTGAACTGTGAAAGGAAACAAAAGCCTACATAGAAAGGGAAGAGGAGCATTTGAAATTTCAAATTGAGATTTTTTTCAAGAATAGTCATGAAATTTGGAATGAGGTCGAATATTAAGAAATTCTGAATCAGCCTTGTTACAAGGTGAGTAGTTTAAGCTATGGCAGGATAGGACGGAGGGCAAAACCATACGTGTTTGTGAGGCTTTCACCAAACTGAGTCGCAGTAATGAGTGTCAAGTGGTTGCGCCATGCGGAATGGAAACGTCGCTTTGAATTTGAGGTTACGCTTCATTGTATGCTCGTGAAAGGATTACGGGGGCATACGTTCCTGTATTTATTCAAAGAACAGGATACGGCAGGTATCACCGTGTTTTTAATTTGGACTGCAATTTAGATAGAAAAAAATATGACGACCGGATAGCCTAGTGGTTAGAGACCCTTACTATGAAGTTTGTGGTCCCGGGTTCAAATTCCGGTCGGGGCAGATGTTTGTATGATGAATACGAATGTTTGTTCTCGGGTCTTGGATGTTTAATATGTATATAAGTATGTATTTATCTATATAAGTATGTTTATCTGTTGTCTAGTACCCATAGTACAGGTTTTGCCTAGTTTGGGACTAGGTCAATTGGTGTCAATTTGGCCCATGATTTATTTATACTTAGACTATTTTTATACGAGGAGGAAGGCAAACGAGCAAGTGGGTCACCTAATGGTAAGTGATCACCACTGCCCATAGACACCCGCAACCCCGACATCAAAACATTGTATAATACTAAAATAACACCCAACCCACGTGTTAAAAACGTCACGACTTTTGTTGTTAGTTATTACGGTTTCAGAGAGGTCAAATTGCTATTCTCTATTGTATTTATTGAATGTTTGCATGACATGCATTGTGTTCTCATTAAACATTGTAAGAATTTAGAAATTTCTATTCCTGTTCAGTAACGTTAATTAATGTTCCATTTACTACAGATAAAACAGTGTACTGTGGTCTAGGTATTGCGATATATTATAATTTTGTCAAGCCTTCGCTTTCATGGCTTCCAATAACCGAATTGTAATATTGGGGCTATTTCTCCTCCACATCGTATTTCCCGGCTATTATTTACTTATAAAATAATATCCACCTTCCTCCCCGACGGCTGAGCCTTTCCGAAACTCCTATTGAATATAAAATCTAATATTATATTCGGGCGGCTTTGAGCCTACTTTGCGTCATTTCAATCCCGTAATCTACTTTGAAACTTTGTGCATTGTACATATCGAGAAGCAAAACGATTGCGAATGGATGAAGAGTTGGATAGATCATGACAAAAGAAGAGTTTGTTGTTTCATTGTTATAAATGAACTTTTCTGCCGTTAGCCAAGACTCGCTGCTCACACAATAACTCGGCTTCGAAACTTAGTTGGGCATTGGGCTAGTCCGATTAAAACAAGGTAACGGATCTAAAGAATAACGATCAAATGCATTTTATTAAAAGTTTTTTTCTAAATAACCTTTGATAGGTTGTATAATTGACGAGTTAGTCTCTCCCGCAAAGTCACCCGCCCAATGAACCCTTTGAATGTTCCTTGTCCGAGAGCAAACTAGAGACTCTATCATTCTTATGTTCGTATTTTTGTAGCAGGGGGAATGAACTGTTTCAATAATCTTAGTACCACTACTCAAAATCATTTGTCGAAGCCTCGAAGTCGAAGGATAACAAATATTTAAAATACCTCGTTATTATGATTTTGAACGTTGTAACTATAACTATATCAACCTAGCTGTTCAAAACAATTAGGTATTGTTATTGAAAACGTTTTCACGAATAATCAGAGAAAACTAACTTGGGAATCGTTTCAGTGTTAACCATTGTGTATTAAGTTTTGGCCAACGCCGTGGGTTTGAGTGAACTCTTTAGGTCAGAAAACATTATATGTGGTTTAATGACTTTATAATAACCTAAGCACAAAGCGAATCTGTCATGTACCTAAAGTTAAAAAAAAACAATTTTCTATACCTATACTCGTAAAACAGTACCGTGACTGACTGACTGACTGACAATGCACAGCGTAAACTATTGGTGCTAGAGACTTGAAATTTGGCAGACATATACCTTGAGTATTCTTGAGGTGCACTAAGAAGGGGTTTTTCAAAATTCCCGCGGGATAGGGAACTAGGCTATTTTTTAATATTTCATGGGGGAAAAGCCGCGGGGCGTAAGCTAGTTTATTATAAAACAACCAACTAGTCGCCGATTTCAACCAGATTGTATAAAATGTACAATTTTCTAAGGTCACTTTAAAAATCTAGCACGTAGGTAGTAATAATGCGATAAATATTTCGTAAATTCGATGTTGTATGTAATATCTGTTATGTTATTTATAGTTCATAACTGTAAGTTTGTACGTCTCGCGGCAAAACATAGCGATCCATGTAAAAATTGTAACACCTTTGGACCTATGTTTTACAAACAAATAAATTGAATTTGAATTTGAGGTATGGTACTCGTAGGTTTGGAACAAGCAAAGTCAATCCGGTGAACTTGGTTAGACGTTATCGTTACTAACCAAGGTTCATGTGACTAATAAAAATTAGTTAAAGGACATAAACCGTGGCTCCCTCCCATCTTTTTCATTTACGAGATCAAATTTTCTTAATCATCTTTAAAGTTTTCTACTAAGTAATCCGACGCCACGTGATTCTGTATAAAAGTTTAATTTTTAATATGGGATGTCGTAAAGTTGTGTCGCATGACCAACTATAAAATACTGCAGACGCTGTCAATGTTAGACTACTACGAGAAAATGTAATATTGTATTTTTAAAAGTAAAAAAAAAAAAAATTAATACCTAGATTAGATTACTTTTTCAAATACGTCATAAATTTCACGTAAAATTACGTCATAAATTGCACCGTGTCAAGTCAGGAGAATTAACATTAAAATAGTCGAAACATGAAAACAAATCTGATAAATAAACAATCATTTATATAATTTATTGAATCAGGCGTTACTTTGCGGAGGTCCATATTTATGAACTAAAAAACAATTACTTTGCTCACCCGCGACCACTAATGACAAATAGTTATATCTGTGCGGCAAATGTATGTTTCCATGCAACACCTCCGCCTCCACTGCTACACGAATCAACACATGCCACACAGACCCAACTATCACCACCACCACTATACTAAACGCTGATGCGTTTCGGCACTCTCCACGAGGCCATTTACGAAGCACAACAACAACCGCTCAACATGCCACCACTTCCATTACTGACATATGTAAACCATGTACTCAACTTAGTTAATGACAATACCAACGTACCCACTAATATTTTATAAATTCTAAACTACCCTTTTATGTAAGTCCTAAACTACCCTTTTTAAAAAAAGAAAAATAATTCCAAACTACCCTTTTTATTTTTATTTTTAATTTACGCCAGGTACCCCGTTATTTTTAAACGAGTACGGTAAAAAGAGAAGTCATGTTCTCATTATTACTATGACACATTATAAAAATTAGAACCAAGTCGTAACAAAGGCGAAGAAACCAAATTAACTTGTTCATTAATAATAGACCCCATGTTGTTGTACCTAATTATTTCCAATTGTTCTAAAACCGATAGCCGCAAACCCTAAGCTAAGCTTTTATACTACATTTAAAGAGCATGTCTCGTCATATAGGCATGATCATCCAGAGAAATCAAACTTTGCCAAGCATTTATTAGAAACGAATCATTCGTTGTTAGACTCAGATACGTACGAAATTTTACATTATTGTGATAAGGGTTTGCGGCTATCGGTTTTAGAACAATTGGAAATAATTAGGTACAACAACATGGGGTCTATTATTAATGAACAAGTTAATTTGGTTTCTTCGCCTTTGTTACGACTTGGTTCTAATTTTAATAATGTGTCATAGTAATAATGAGAACACGATTTCTCTTTTTACCGTACTCGGTTAAAAATAACGGAGTACCTGGCGTAAGTTAAAAATAAAAATAAAAAGGGTAGTTTGGAATTCATTTAAAAAAAAAAGGGTAGTTTAGGACTTACATAAAAGGGTAGTTTGGAATTTATAAAATATTAGTGGGTACGTTGGTATTGTCATTAACTAAGTTGAGTACGTGGTTTACATATGTCAGTAGTGGAAGTGGTGGCATGTTGAGCGGTTGTTGTTGTGCTTCGTAAATGGCCTCGTGGAGAGTGCCGAAACGCGTCAGCGTTTAGTATAGTGGTGGTGGTGATAGTTGGGTCTGTGTGGCATGTGTTGATTCGTGTAGCAGTGGAGGCGGAGGTGTTGCATGGAAACATACATTTTCCGCACAGATATAACTATTTGTCATTAGTGGTCGCGGGTGAGCAAAATAATTGTTTTTTAGTTCATAATCATTTATATGTCAAAATAGAACAAAAAAATAAATTTGAATTCCCAGTAAATTTACTAAACACTACTTGGATTTGATTGAATCAAACCGTTATAAACTCGGAACGGAACGAGTTGAAACGTAGTGAATAAAGCAGTCCGCAGGGGAATGCACGTAGAACTCGCGAATTCTGAGATGTAAGCCCGCGGCGATCCGCTAGCAAGTTTCGCTCTGAACATTCAATGGTCACATTGTGCATTTTTGTTATTCAGGTGCGGATAGAATGAATAAGAAGTACTTCAAAAGGACAACACAAATTTAACAGGAGCAGAAATAACCTAAACAACTTAAAATACGAAAAACAGAAAATCCGACTGCAATTTCCGGAAACAATACACCCTATGTCACTTCCACAACTGAGACGAATCTAAAGACATTGCATACGTTATTATTTGAGATGTCAGCTCTAAAAGGGCTGTTCTGGCAATAAGTAATGAATCATAAACTCAATGGATCGCCACTAAATGCATTTTATTTGCCAAGAATTAACAGCGCTGTGATTAAATTTCAAATAAGATAACTTCAATAATAATTTTAAAGTATCGATGTTTGCCTGTGTTTATTTCATAACCATATTATTTATTTATTTATAGTATTAATCACAACTAAAAAACAATTACTTTGCTCACCCGCGACCACTTTGTGGTCGCGGGTGAGCAAAGTAATTGTTTTTTAGTTCATAAATATGGACCTCCGCAAAGTAACGCCTGATTCAATAAATTATTAATCACAAGTTCAGGTCTTGCTTAGAGCGCAAGCATTTCAATGGGCACAAGGAAATTGATCAAATTTAACTTTCAAAAATTACACACACGCCATGCTTAGGGGAAAACAGTTGCAAACAAAAGCTGGTCAGAATAAAGACTGCCAACATAATATGAAAACTTTTTTTTTTGATACAAAACCAGCTGAGTGTAAACCATCGTAAAGTATTTAGCACTAAGTATATTTATTAAACGTTTCTCGAATGCTCTCCTTTAATTTTAATTTTTATTTCATTTTTATTATTTTGTACTTATAGAAGCTTGAACGTTTCAAGTGTATTATTGCGGATACCTAGCATGGCTTTAAAGGTTCTTCTGAAAGGTGGACGCTCGGACAGACGGACAGCGGAGGTTTCGTAATCGCAATAGGGTCCCGTTGGTACCATTTGAGTACGGAATTCTAAAAACTATAAGAGTGACCGGATTTTGAGCAAATACTCAAACAATTATCAGAACGGTATCCATTAAGTACCTATATTACATCATTATGTCTGCCGAAAGACGTCCACTGCTGCTGGATATAGGCCTTCCCCAAGGCTCTCCACTCAGACCTATATTTCCATTACCACCTTATCGATGGATTGGTATTACCACAAACTAAATGACGCGAATAATCCTAAATGGGAATTAACACAGAACTATAACGGGGTAGAAGGAAAGAGTGTATGTACCTCGCGTGGCACTTGAAAACCTCATTACGCGTTCCAGTCCCCGCCCGCTTTTCGCGTGCGAAGTCATGTTTTAAAAACAAAATACCTTGTTCAACAACTGTGCAAAGACCACCAAAAAGTTGGAGCTGATAATCGAAGTATTTTCCTCACTTAATTACACTCAAGACGTCAAAATACCTACACGAAATGTTACACGCTCTGTTCCCATACAAATCGATGGACTCTTTCCTTTTATCCCGTTGTAGTTATGTGATAATTAACATGGATTTGACATGGATGGATTTGGGATTCAAAAACATTGGTTTTAGCTCGCAATCCTTGCCAATACCTGCAACCGCATATCCATCAAAGAGATTTTAAAATTTGTTCGCCCAACGTATCGCTAGGGGCGTTGCGGTTTCGTCAGTCGCACTCATTGCTCGTTGGCTCTATTCCCTATTTCCCCGTTATAAATGCCAGTTTACAATTTATATTCGGTGTAAATTGCTAGCTTGAAGAGTTTTTGTTTGAGCGCGTTTTATATATATATATATAAAATCCTTCCTCGTTGTATAAATATATATATATATATATATATATATATATATATATATATTTATACAACGAGGAAGGCAAGCGAGCAAGTGGGTCACCTGATAGTAAGTGATCACCACTGCCCATAGACACCCGCAACTCCGGAGGGTTTGCAGATGCGTTGCCAACCTAGGGGGCTAAGATGAAATGCCTCTTGTGCCCGTAATTACACCGGCTGAAATTTAGATCGAATTGGCATTGTAATCAGGGACCGGAAAACCCGATCATTCGGCTAAGCCAATCAATGCGGTAGCCCGATGAAGGGGCTACCGCATCGATACGGTAGCCCCTTCAACGGGCTACCCTAATACCCGTATAACCCATACTTATTCGGGTAGCCCTAATCGTAACAAGAGGTAACCGCTTACCCGTATTTATTCGGTTTGGGTTAATCATATGCTAAGCGGTTACCTTCGGCTTAGGGTAGCCCTATCAGCCCGCTCCGCCGCGCGCCCGTGTTTTCGCGAAGCGAAACTGTACATTAGTATGAAAACGGAAAGGAACTATGTACAAAGAGAACAATCAATTTATATTTTAATCTTTCCGTACTTATATAGGTAAGTATGTACCTACTTAAAGTTTCTATTAATCGACTTCAAAAAAGGAAGAGGTTCTCAATTCGTCGGTTTTTTTAAGTAAGATATGGGTCTTTTAACATGAAACTACCATGAGACTCAATCATAATCATAAATAAAAACGGATCACTCACGTATATAAGTCGAGTTTAGCCGACTTGTTTCGGACTAATTCGTAGTCCTTCCTCTGGGGTTAGTAGTCGCGCGAGCTGAGCCGCGGCACGCAATGTGCGTCTCGCCGCCGCTGGGTCATGCGCTCCCAGAGGAAGGACTACGAATTAGTCCGTAACAAGTCGGGCTAAGCTCGACTTATATACGTGAGTGATCCGTTTTATAAGATGTGAGTGTCATTTTCTATATTTTCAGGGGCGCGGATTCTGAAAATGACATCCGTTTTCAAATCCAAGATGGCGGACACATTTTATTGTTGAAAATCGATATGGGTGTCATTTTCTAGTTTTCCGGGGATGCTAATTACGAAAATGACATCCGTTTTCAAATCCAAGATGGCGGACACATTTTTTTGTGCAAAACCGATATGGGTGTCATTTTCTATGTTTTCAGGGGTGCGGATTCTGAAAATGGCATCCATTTTTAAATCCAAGATGGCGGACACGTTTTTTTTGTTGAAAATCGATATGGGTGTCATTTTTTAGTTATTCGGGATGCTGATTACGAAAATGACACCCGTTTTCAAATCCAAGATGGCGAACACTTTTTTTTGTTTTAAAATCGATTTGGGTGTCATTTTCTATGTTTTCAGGGGCGCGGATTCTGAAAATGACATCCATTTTCAAATCCAAGATGGCGAACACATTTTGTTATTGAAAATCGATATGGGTGTCATTTTCTAGTTTTCCGGGGGTGCTGATTACGAAAATTAATTTTTAAGAAAAAATTATGTCCGTCACCCTGGATTTGAAAATGGGTATCACAGTAAACATAGAAACATAGTAAACGACACCCATATCGATTTTACACAAAAAATGTGTCCGCCATCTTGGATTTGAAAACGGATGTCATTTTCGTAATCAGCATCCCCGGAAAACTAGAAAATTACACCCATATCTATTTTCAACAAAAAAATGTATCCGCCATCTTGGATTTGAAAATGGATGTCATTTTCATAATCAGCATCCCTGAAAACATAGAAAATGACACCTATATCTATTTTCAACAAAAAACGTGTCCGCTATCTTGGATTTGAAAATGGATGTCATTTTCATAATGAGCACCCCAGAAAACATAGAAAATGACACCCATATAGATTTTCAACAAAAAAAATGTGTCCGCCATCTTGGATTTGAAAATGGATGCCATTTTCAGAATCCGCACCCCTGAAAACATAGAAAATGACACCCATATCGATTTTGCACAAAAAAATGTGTCCGCCATCTTGGATTTGAAAACGGATGTCATTTTCGTAATCAGCATCCCCGGAAAACTAGAAAATGACACCTATATCTAATTTTAACAAAAAAATGTGTCCGCCATCTTGGATTTAAAAATGGATGTCATTTTCATAATCAGCATCCCTGAAAACATAGAAAATGACACCTATATCTATTTTCAACAAAAAATGTGTCCGCCATCTTGGATTTGAATATGGATGTCATTTTCAAAATCAGCACCCCTCAAAACATAGAAAATGACACCAATGTTGACTTTTAGAAAAAAAAATGTCCGCCACCTTGGAATTGAAAATGGATGTTATTTTCCTAGTTAGCTAATAACAAATACCTAGTTCGCGTCGAAACTAACAATCCGATCACAACATTATTAAAAATGAGTTTTAAAAGGTTTGCAGTTGACTTGAGGTCTTATTTTGTTTCAATAGTCGGCGACTTTCAAAGTCTTTGACAAATGCCGTCTCCTCCGTGTTAGGGTTTTTAAATAGGCGAAACAATATAAGCCTTAACGCGCTGGAAGTAAGATTCAAAATAACCTGCTCGCACAATCAGCGCTTCAAGCGGCTACCCAATCCTGGGGTTTCGATACGCTATGCGGTAGCCCGGGTTAACCCATTGCAAGTGGTTAATGTATTAACCGGTAAGCCGTTTAAAGGGCTACCGTAATATACGGGTTTTTAATACCCAGCGTTATAAGAAACCCGTTCAAAACCCTTGGGCTACCGGGTATTAAGGTAACCGGTTCCGGTCCCTGATTGTAATTCTCCACACCGTAACACACTTATTTCTATTTAATATATGACTGTTGCTTTCGTCTAGACGTTATACTGCATTTACACTATAACTTAATACCAAATACTAATGAATTTCTCAATAACATCGCTACGAGAAATATAACTTGAGCTTCACGCACACAATCACATACGTCATATAGATTTTAGTCGTAATATTATGTCATATACTTTTCGCAGAGGAGTACGCCCATCGTTGACCTTTCTAGTTAGTTTAAACGTTCTAAACTCTGGCCAGGTTAACGCTAGTTCACTTCCAGTTTTGGATAGCAGGATCAATTTGGGTACTGTTTTGGAAAATTTACGGCTTTTGAGCGTCTGTCAGGCGTGGAGAAATGGGGAGGAGGCATATGTCCGAAGACGCATGAACTGAGGGGCTGCTATTAATGGATGGACTGCGTTTGAGTGTGAAACAGTGCAATGATGGGCGAAGTCTCCAATTTGCACCGAGTTAGCTTCACGGAAGTTTATTCATAAGAATCAGAAATTGTATAAAACAGAAAATGAATATAATAATGGTCACAAATAATATAACTTACGAAGATAAAGTTCCGGGAAAACTCGGGTAAAAGAAAGCCCAAATACACTGCCTCCCAACCGCATGTAAAATTTAATTATTGCTTATTAAAATCTGTCTGTCTGGTCTCATTTGTTTTATGGAGACATGTACCTGAAGGTTACAATTTCAAAGTTTCGACTTAAGGCAAAGGTCACGCATTAAATCGGCGAAATCACGTAGTCTGTGCTGAAGAAATATAAAGTGTTTACACACATTTTAAATCTTACCACATTTTAGTTGAAAGTTGTCGCCGCGACGCCAGTTACAAAGTTATTGGCTTTCAATATAGATTATTGAGGCAATTTCCCGGCTACCGCGGTTGCTGGTATTGCTTTATCACTTTTACCTTTACTGAACTTTTAAAATGTTGCACTTTATTGCTTTATGGCTGAAGTTTATATAATTTATAGAGCAGCTGCCTCATTCTGTTCAAGATGTTATACGAGAATTGCACTTGGCAAGAGGTCCGTATGGATACTGACCCCGATACCTACTTACATCGAAAAACGTACACCACGCTCCAATTCAACGTTTTCATTAATTGGGTTGTTTGGACATTTCATAAAGAGTACAGTAAAAAAAGTCATGATGTGTTTCTAATAATATCTAATGATAATATATGTATGATACTAGCGATGTTTCAATTATTCTACATGTTAAGATAGTAGTAAAATTTCATGATCATGACATGTATACTCGTACATACTACAAAGCAATTAATATAAATACAAACAAGAAACATGATCATGACTGAGCTAAATACTGTCATCAGTTAATGAAAAAGTTTTTATTAACAATTGCGCATCAAAACTTTGCCAGTAGCACAACAATAATCAATAACTTCCAGATTTGAACGCAAAAACAAAAGATGTTCAAAAACAATCTATCACCCTGCGCATTCCTTTAAAAACAAAATCGCTTACTTTCACAATTTTCGTTCCTTGACCGTCCCCTTATTCCCTTGCCATCCTTTATTTAGATCTCTTCAGATGGGATCGAGTATTCAAATGCCTTTCAAAGTGCGAATTTGTTTGAACCTTTCACAAAACTGCGTCAGTTGTGTAAACAATGTATTAGATTTCCTCGTTTTGTATAGGGGCAAGGTAAATCTTGTTACAGAAATCTTGTTTGCTTGTTTTATAAGCATGTGTAAGTATATCGATTAAGTGTAAATTAAGTATTTAATAATAAGTTTTTCTCAGAATCTTCGCAGTTACTGTTTTTGTTATAATCGAAAGACTTATTACAAGTCTTTAAGACCTTAAGACCGACTTTCGCCGTTCTGAATTAGACACTAATTCGGTGCAAGAAAGTACGGTGCAGTCGTCCTAAGAATGTAATGTTAAGTTTACTAAAAAACGTTTACTACTTAGTAACCCCGAGGCCCAAATGCTGGGCTCGGGTTACGTCTAAGCAATATTTTGATGTCCTTTAAATTTTACACGAGATATTCAGCAACATTTTCGAGACTATCCATGGGAAGATCAAATAAAGCATGCTTCCTCTTTCGTCATCATATGTAATTAAATAAGTTGGCAATTAAATAATGAGAAAAGAGAAGACTTACTAGCTAAACATCATAATATTGTTATTTGACCTACGTTCTCAAGTGCGCAGTGTAATAGTGTGTTCTTTCTACAAGTGAAGACGTGATCTCATTACATATCAAACAAGAAAAAACAACTAACTAAGTAAGCACAACCTAGAACTTTTCTCCTCCACTTACAGACAACTTATTCATTGCTAAAGTCTGACTGTGGAAATTATTATTCTCAAAGAACTTTCTTTCAGAAAATATTCAACAAACACTCTCATAGGGCTATGAAGAATTCCGGCAGAGAAACTTAGCAAATAAATAACACCTTGTTTACACGATACCGCTAGAGCACCCTCTTGTGTGTCCGCAAACACTATCCGTCAACGTCGCTGTACCTCTTTGATTCACTTGGATAGTGCAAACACGCCCTTACAGCCTATTTATAGCTGGCTCGTACAACGGAGGCAAATAGCAGCAGGATTTCCGTGTAAGGGAGGATTTACTTGGGCATTTGGCTACTCCAGTGTGCCTGCTCTGTGGACAGAAGAGTTTAAAGGCGCTTGTCGTGTAGTGGTTGAAAAGGATAAGCTCTGAATTGAAATTTCAGACATCACTATCAAATTGGTAAATCATCTTGAAAACATTTGGCGGATCTTACGAACCTTAATTTCTTCATGGGCATCCTCATGCTTATATTTTAAGGTAAAAGGTTTATATATAGATAAAATAACTTTCGTTGATAAAATATCAAAAGTTACAAAGTTGTAATCCAACATTCATCTGAATTCAGTGAAACAAAAAGCCATAAATTTAGCATTGGAAAAGGGGAGTTTTAATTATAAGTTGATGAATTGTTAGATCCCCGCAAGCTTTATTCTCAAAGAACGTGAAAAGATTCGTTTCTTTTTCTTTGGTTTCTTGATTAGACGAATTCCGGTTGTGGCCAAAAGACATTTTCTTGTTTTGAAGAATTCTGACTTTTTTTATGTGCCTGCATGATTTTTTTTTATAACACTATTATTTTAACGAACGTAAACCAAAGGTCTGTTTGGATGTCCGACACTTTTTTACTTGCTAGTGGCTCTACTTGCAGTGTTGTCTGTGGTTGCGTATTGTAAGAGCTAATGTAACTTGTTTTTAGAAAAAATGACTTTGTGCCAAGTTTCTTGCGGCGCATTCTTCTTGGCAATCATGGTCTTTCCGAAAGCGCTGGTAGACTCAAAAAAAAAAGACGTGTAAAAGAGCATTCAACTGCCTATTTGCTGAATAAAATTTTGAATTTGAATTTTGAATTTGAGTTATATTCTGGCGTTCAGAGAAAACCAGCAGAGGATAATACTGTTATAAGAGGCATTCCATTTCGCACCTAGCTGTTGTATTTAACTCAGACAGATAAACAGTTCACGGTTTTCGCTTGCGGTTCATTTATGTACCTTCGTATGTCTTGAATAAACAAAAAAAAAACCGGCCAAGTGCGAGTCAGGCTCGCGCACGAAAAAAAACATGCCTGTTGTATGGGAGCCCCACTTACATATTTATTTTATTCTGTTTTTAATGTTTGTTGTCATAGCGGTAACAGAAATACATCATCTTATCATCATTAAGAATTACCTACTACATGAAGCTATGAAAAAAAAAAACATTACAGCAATGATGTAAAATACTGGAACTGAGCCAAACCGGAAGTTGATGAGGCCAGGAATCACCTTGGTAAAAGACCTGTTTCATCTGAATCCAATCAGGAGTGGAATTTTCAAAGATTGATGCCTGCTTCAGCGTCGAAGTGCCAAACTAGGTAGCTGTAATTTTGGACAATACCGTTTGAGGCTGTTGCGAAAGCTCCATTAGAGAGTCATCGCACAGCTTTACCTACATTAACCATTAATGGCACTGCCAAAAATCATGACCTAGATTGTATTTATCAATGTAACCTACTGGTTCCATTGCTTTAGCACAAGCGAGTCGAGTTTGCGAACGGAAAACTGACTAAGTGACGACTTGCGAACACCGCATCAACCTTGTATGTAAATGTGGGTAATATAAATACAAATAGATGTATATTTGATACGTCGTACGACTTACATTATATTAGAATTCAGAGACATCTGCGATGTCTGCTTGAGACATGAGACACTTATAAATATTTATTAAAAATATACATTCATAATAATATGTTTGTCATTCTAAAAAATATGAAGTAATAAACAAGTAGACCAGCTACCGTCAAACCATTTTTGATTCCTGACCCACCGTAGAACGTTCTCACAGTAAGTGTCGTAATGGTGATAGAGAATAAAAAAATAGTATACGTACAAGTTATAATATTATTAATAGGTTGGTATAATCATTTAAAAAGAGGAAGGGGAAGGCCGAGGATAGAGTATTTAGATCAAATAAAAAAGAAGATACACGTTGTGTCATATCAGGAGGTGAAAGAATTTGCATTGGAAAGAACGGACTGGAGATAACTGCATAGACAAGAATCACTCTTAAATAAGATGATGATAGGTAATTTTTTAAAGGTGACAGTAGCATAACTCTGCAGCTGCTTAATAATAAAGTATGATACATTATTAAGTACCTTAACCGAACGATGACGTTTAGGTATCACTACTATAATATCTTCAAACCAAGGCCACTAACCATGAGGCTATCAAGTCGTCAATTGTGGTAATATTTTAGATAGGTAATTACAAAAGCTTCAACCATTTAGCCAGAGATTTCTCATTTAAGAGCCTAAATAAATAATACCAATTAAAGAATTACTGGACCAAACTTTTTCCATATTTCCTGCAATCACTGCCCACTTGTTTCGTACCATTAATATTGCACAACTACAGTATTTCACTGGTCTAATGGCCGTCTCAGTAATGTCCACATCATCGGTCAACGTCGGGTCGTCTCGGCTTTTTGCCGCAGTCTATGAACCGCCCTTATTCACTTTACTGAGTGTTGTGATTTTAGGATGGAAAAATCAGATTTGTATTTAAAGGCTGAGAGTACAATAAACATCGTAAGTCAAAAGGAGGGTTACCGGTATATTTTCGAACACTAAATGCGGTAACCTGTATTACAAAGCGTAATCCTATCACTACGATTAGTTTATTCTTAAAATAATACGTCAGCATTCTTAGGGACTTAGTAAAAATAATATATTAATATCTACTACGTCATAGTGATCCGCAAAATCATAAACAACTTTACTATCAAATTTATTACTTTTAAAATTAAGTAGGTACATAGGAAAGACTATGAAAAAATATTTAACGATGTAACCCGCACTTTTAGTCCCCTACATAGGTCCCATTTTGTTCTGAAAAATTAATAAGACTTAACTTAAAACGCCGCGAAATAATGACAACAGATTTTGACGTCACGTCAGCGACCAAGTTTTAATAGAGCCTTTCAATTTATTTTTCGGATATCGGCTTAAGCCAGTTTTAATTACTAACCGACGAGGTAAGCCGATTGATACCGCTCGGTTACCGACGCGACGCCATTTTGTCGTTTGACTCCATTTTGTGCTTCCACGATTGGAAATATTCCTGACCGAACTCGGACTAATTTTGTCAATTGAGATTGAGAACTTCGTATTGTTTCTAACATTTCGCAATCTAACTTTCTTTAGGTAAGTATAAATTGTACAATTTTGTGCTGAAAAGATAACTACTATTTCTGGATTTTCGGTTATAATTAAAGTCAAGAAGCACGAAAATAAAGTTTTCTTTTATCTTTTGTAACTTATAATGGCACGAAAAAGTCTGTAGTCAGGTATTGAATTAAACGTCAACATAAAAAAACTTTAATAAAATAACGCGCCAAGATTGATAGCCCGCTGGATTTTATACACAAACAAAAACCAGCTCCACGTTATTAAATACTGACACGAAAATATAAAACGTCGCGTTATCTCACAGAGCACTGGAACGGGAGACGGTAATGTGCTATTTCTACCCTCGCTCAAAAACGCAGGGTAGGTACAACCATTTTGATCACAGAAAATAATAAATAAATATCATTGGACAATATTTATTTATGGTCATAGGAAAAGTTAAGGGTTTGCGTGTTTTGGCATTTGTGACAGTTTTGTAGAAACATTGGCTTACTAACACCATGGACTTTGGGTCTAGAACTAAATACACGAAAATTGTGTCCTAGTACAACACGACATTTTTCGATGACAGCCGTACGTTATAATAACAGTAATATGTCATTTATTTCAAAGAGCTGTCGTTCGACCTGACTAAGACTGACTGACGCTCGAGTAGTGGTATTTTTTGCAAATTAGTGGTCTTTTGGTTCGGACGTTTTGAAGCGCCAACTCGAAGTCCATGTTGCTGGTAAGTCAATGTGTAAAAACGTAACAGATTTTTGACGTGTGCTGTCTTTTTATAGGTACTTACTGTCAAAAAATGGCAAAAAAGGGCAAGTATAAGCTAAAGCCACCTCCAAGCTTTAAGAGTTGTGCGCGTTATCTGAATAAATTCAACGTCGGTATTTAAAAGTGTCACCCCAAGTGATGGATGGTATTGTGTAATAATTTGTTGCGCGGTTTAATACGACAAATAATTGATTAACTGTTTAAAATTAGTTAAGTCTCTTTTGTTCTTGTTTGAAGTTTTATTTCCTGTTTTCAGAGTTTAAGGGTTTAAGTGCCACATAATTTAATTTGGGGTTGAATTTATGAACAACATTGATACTTTAATTTGCTTGAAGAGATTTAATTAAAAAATAATAATTTTGAGCTGTTGTTCATAAGTTTAAATAACTATTAAAAGAGACTTGGTTGTCGGAAAATAAATATTTTTTACTTATTTAACGAACATAATTATAATACGATAAGGAACAGTTTGAGCGGTTTACCGACGCGCAAAATACGATACCGGCCAGAGGCCAGCTGCGGGCTTCCGCCACTTAACGGTAATTTTGACAGGAGCCCGCTACTGGCTTTCGCCACTTCGCGTTGACACCCGCAGCGGGCTTTTGCCAACTGAAGGGATAACAAATTACCTATTGAATTATTGTTTGGGTTACTAAACATTATTAAAACCGGCCAAGTGCGAGTCGGACTCGCGCACGAGGGTTCCGTAGAAAGATTTTAACGTTTTTCCCCAGTGTTTTAAGAAGTCCAGTGTTAGCAGAGCCCTGCTCCTAAGCAAAATGTACGTAGTGTGGGGTCAACTTATATTGGTTCTTGAAATCTACAGACAGACATAAAATTTTAAGATTGTGTGACTTTACCGAGTGGTTGTACTATAAGAGCTACATTCATACCAAATTTCAAGTTTCTAGGACAACTGGAAGTATCCTTTAGGTTTTTTAAAATCGGCAATTTGTATGGAAATGGATTTTTTAATGACTGTATCTTTTGATTGCGTTGACTTAGAAGGTTGATTTTTTCACGGCTTTAAGGGACCGCATTTGATATTAATTTCGGCATGCTACCTCCACGCGTTTCAGAGAAAAAGGGTCTTGACAGGCAGACAGACGGACAACAAAGTGATCCTATAAGGGTTCCGTTTTAAAACGTAGCTTTAAAACGTAGAACAGGTGGATCTAAAAAAATTAACCAGAGTCTATTTCATTATGTAATAAACTAGCTTATGTCCCGCGGCTTTGCCTCCGTGAAATATTTCAAAATGGGCTAGTTCCCTATCCCGTGGGAATTTCGAAAAATCCCTTCATAGTGCACCTCTAGGATACTCAAGGTACATGTTTGCCAAATTTCAAGTCTCTAGTTCCAGTGGTTTAGGCTGCACGTTCTCTGTCAGTCAGTTACTTTTATAGGTACCTTAGATAGAAATAAGTACTAATAAAACATGGAGCGATTCGTATGTCAAAACCGGCATTTTGTTAAAATAAACTGACACTGTTATGTTAAGCAAGCCGCCACTGGATTATTTCAACCCCTTTTTGTCACTCTGCTCTTGTTGTTCCAATGGGAAAGTTGTGTTTCATTATTCTCTTTACTAGTGCGGTTTGTTAGTTCCTAGTTCCATTTCAAAGTAGGTACTAATGAAAAATGGAGATATGTGAACATGTTTTACTTACTAACACGCGATTGACAATTGATGACAATGTTCACACATGTTTCTCAGGACCCAACGCTCGGTTTATTTTAAGATTAGAAAATTAACGGTCAAATTTGCACACGTTTTTAAGTAAAACGAAGGCACTATTTAAAATTGTGTCAACTTCTACGAGAAAAACGTAATATTAAATGCCGTTAATAAATGTAATTAGGTACTTACATATTTTTTTGCGGGTGGTAGGACCTTGTGCGAGGTCCGTCCGGATCGCTACCACGATCTTACTCCGTAATCCTGCCGCTAAGCAGCAGTGCTTGCACTGTTGTGTTTCGGTGTAGAGAGTAAGTCAGCCAGTGTAATTACGGGCACAAGAGGCTTTCATCTTAGCTTTCTAGGTTGGCAACGCATCTGCAAACCCCCTGGGGTTGCGGGTGTCTATGGGCAGTGGTGATCACTTACTATCAGGTGACCCATTTGCTCGTTTGCCTTCTTTGCCGTATTAAAAAAAAACTCCAATGTAAGTGTAACAAATCTAAGGCAAAGTTATACATAAATCATAAATTGTGGCTATAAATCAAAAGCTTAAGTGGAACTGGATATTTAACCAATTATTTAAAGAATTTTCTATTTAATTTATGGTTCACTGAGTCTCAATAGCTTAGACTGCAAGTTATAATGCATGTCGCATGCACCTCTACTTTCGCCGTAAAATACATTTCGTTTTGTAGGATAGGTCCTACAAAACGAAATGGAATTGTATTAGGGTTCCCTTTTTTCCTTTTGAGGTATCGAACCCTGAAAAATTTATCTACTTAATTGCCTATGAAATTAACGGATTAGAGAAATTGAAATCCATAAACTTTAGCATTATGCATTGTGACGAATATTAATAAATGAAATGACATTTTGTGTGTCAATGCTAACAAAAATTGCCTCAAAAGAGCAGCAATTATTCAAGAGGCTTTAAATTAAATAATAATAAATTTTAGTGAAATAAAAACGGATCACTCACGTATATAAGTCGAGTTTAGTCCGACATATTTCAGACTAATTCGTAGTCCTTCCTCTAGGAGCTCACGACTCAACTCGATTTATATACGTGAATGATCCGTTTTTATTTCACTACTAGCTGTTGCCTGCGACTTCATCCGCGTAGATTTCGGTTATCGCTATCCCGCGGGAACAATACAATTTTCCCGAATAAAAAGTAGCCTATGTTATTCCTCAATATTCAAACTATCTTCTTACCAAATTTCATCTAGATTGGTGAAGCGGTTTTTCCGTGAAGAGGTAACAAACAGACAGACAGAGAGACAGAGTTACTTTCGCATTTATAATATTAGTTAGGATTATTGAGTTCATGTTAAAAATAGTAAATTTTAAAAAGGATCGTCAAAAAGCATAAAAAACTAGAAACGCAGGAGAGCGCGAAATCCTTACTAAGCATTCAGAGGATCGATTCCAAAGTTCTATTACTCGCCGACTACCTATTCAACTATTGTAGTCCGATGGCCGATTAACCGATGAGAATAGTTTTATTGCAGTACCTTCATTCATAAAGGGGTCGTTAAGCTTTACGAGGCCAGTTGGCGTCCATCAAATAAATGTTGCATAAAGATATGAGTTGATTAATCATTAACTGCAATATTGTGCGATGTGCTAAATTCTTGGTGCTTTAGGTAAAAATGTTGTTGAGTAATTTACCTACTAGGAAAATTGTTGAGTGTGTTAAAATGTGCGAGGACCGCCCGGATCGCTACCACCATCTTACTCGCTAATCCTGCCACTACACAGCGGTGCTTGCACTGTTGTGTTCCGGTGTGCGAGTAAGACAGCCGGTGTAATTACGGGCACAAGAGGCATTTCATCTTAGCTCTCTAGTTTGGCAACGCATCTGCTAACCCCCCAAGGGTTGCGGGTGTCTATGGGCAGTGGTGATCACTTACCATCAGGTGACCCACTTGCTCGTTTGCCTTCCTTGTAGAATAAAAAAAGACACGAACAATATTTTGCCATATGCTAAATTGTTGATGCGTTAGGTAAAATTTTGTTGAGTGTTTTGTTGAGGAAGGCAAACGAGCAAGTGCAGTGAGCAGATCAGAGAGCCTTTAACTTGGTTATCGAGTAGAATAATATGAGAGTTGTATTAAAAGATTTACGGGTCCGAGAAGGCGTTATCAAATCTCTAGTTATAACTGGAAACAGTGCAACCAAAATTGTTGCGAGAAACAAAATGTTACAATTTTAGCAAAGCTTTTAGTAAAAGCGGCAAGCAGGAGGTACAAAGCGAAATATAATTAATGAAAGTCCAGCACAGATAAGTCTTAATTGCATTGACAAAATTGATATTGACGGAAGTGGCAATTCCATCTCTTATTGAGTTACAGTGGGCGTTTCCATTAAGATGTTCTGTAACTTATAGGCACAATGTTATTGTTCTAGGGAAGATATTTTCGGCTTTAATGCTGAGGTAATTACGAAATGAAATAGAATGTTGATTGAAGATGACTTCGATGCAATTTGAACGTGGAAGACAATTTGAATATTTTCTAGATTTAGCTTTAATGTTTTAATGTTTATTTGGTCACAAACGGTACAATAAAACTTAAGTTATAATTAGTTAGTGTACATTAATCATCAACCAACTTAATTGCCACAGGTTATCGTATAGGTCAGGTTAGCGTATAGTAATAACCTACAGTTACGATACCTAAAAGTAAATGCCTAAAACCCAAGAAACATTTCTATAATAAAATATCAAAATGACACACCAATTTTAATTATGAAAGTTAACAAGTAATTTTAGTATGAAAGGATTCTTAGCTACTCAGCATTCGCTTTCTGTAACTCTACTTACAATCTGAGCTCTATTCATGGATATTATTTACATAATTACTGGACGTGTTACATGAATTTAAAGTCCGCAGCCGGAATTTCAGCTCGTTACAGTTAATCAAAGGGCAATTCCCTTCACGGTTTAGCATTACCGTGTTGGGATGTATCTGCCCAGGTTTAATCTGAATAAGTAAAATCTACGTGATTTAATCTTGTACGCTGGTACTGTTGTTAATTTATCAATTGAAAAGAAAATTAATTACCGACAAAACGTCTACCTAAAATTTCGAACTTGGACATTTAATTAGCTGCATCCGTCCTGTGTTATGGAACACAAAAATCTATTTATGATTTTACCGATACTTCTATATCATTAAATTACGTACTAAAAATGTAAATGACCAAACATAGTCAAATTTCAGTTCCAGAGACTCTTTAATAGAATAGTACACACGATTAAGGTGTGGCTGACGCTGTCTCAACAGTTAGCAGCTTCAACCTTAATTCATAGTAATAAAGATAGCCTTCGCTCAGCAGTGGGACAGATAAGGCTAATAATAAAAATAATAAACATGAAAACCAGGGTGTCGATCACTGGAATTAAGGTGTCAAACATTGAAACATTTGCTTTAGCATATAAATAAAGAAATGCACTCCTAAACATTTTGATTGCGATTGAGCAAAACCGTGTCACGGTGAGTTACGCGTTAAAACACAACCAGGAAATTCATCCTGTTAACCGCGAGTGGATGCAAATGAGGCTGCCTCCTAATTAAAACTTTTTTGTTTAAAGTGAAACGGGACTAGTGCTAGAATAAAAGTTTTTGCTTGTTATCGTTCTTGGTACTTTATTACATTTACTTAGCGACTTTCTGTGTCACGAGTTTTTGTGGGGCTTGAAGCGGTTTCTTGTGGAATAATAGCGAATCTGTAAGTAACTCCTAGAAGTATGAGAGTTGGGTCCACGGTACGGTAAAACAGTTCTTTTTACACCCTCGATGCAAAAACAGATCGGTGTTGTAAGTTTGACGTGTGCATTTGACACGATCCCTCTGTCCGGGTGCCCCCAATGTGGGGTTATGAAGATTTTTTTCTTTTTAATTTAATTTAGTGCCTATAACTTAACCTAATTGTACTTACCTAATTGAATGTGATTTTGAAAAAAATATATAAAAAGAAAAGGCTACTGTTCAAAAATTTTGAATATTTCAAGATTTTTATGTTGTATTATAATCCGGTCGCTATTTATGAGGGATTATATTTATTACTAATGAACTAAGATATACGAGAGAAATAATAGATTTAAACAGTCAATTGTTTTCTAATAACACGAATTTAAGTCTTGTGAACAGTAGTTACATTCCATTATTTTAAAACGAGTCGAAAACTTTTGCGACTGTTTTCCTATCAACTAAGTTCAGTAGCGTCATTTTTCAAGCACCTGCATCCATCAAAATATCGCGATATGGAAAGGTGCTCATGAATAAAAGGGCGCAAACCTTCCGTTCGCTTTTGTATGTGCAAGCGGAATAACAAAAGGGTATACAAATTTGCCTGACAACATCACAGAACTATATCGAAATAGAAGGAAAGAGTGTATTGCATCTCGCGTGCCAAAAAGAAAAGCAGAGGGTCGAGCACGACTGTACGAATGCTGCGTAACGTTACGGTTATCGTATCGAGATCGAGAAACCTCATACTAAATTTTAGTTCCAAATACGCTCACGGGCCGGCGCTGTTCTAAACGTCATACAAACTCGACAACGTTTACTATTCGATTTTACGTTACGCAGCATTCGTAAAGTCGTGCTCGACCCTCTGAGAACCCCATTGCCCGCTGCGAGCTTAAGTCCGCTACCAACCGCTTTCCGCGTGCAACGTTAAATTTTAAAAACAAAATGTCTTGTTGATCAATAAATTCAATGTTTAAACACCACCACAACACCACCAAAGAAGTTGGAGCTGTAATCGAAGTATTTTCATTAATCGGTAAGTAAGTACTCATTGCTCTCAAATGTCTTTACAAAATGTTACACGCTCGACTCCCAAAGAAATATATAAACTCTTTCCTTCTATCTCGAAATGGTTCTGTAGACAACATGTTTTCTGTGTCGTTCGGTTCTATTCATTATTTCATTATTCTATTAATTATTTCATTCTTTTCCCATCTTTCATTCGGAGATAACGTTTTGTAAAGGATTATGAACCTTTCATTAAAACCCTTTCGAAAATCATTACATTCATGTTTTGTCAAGCATGCCTAATTGATGAGGGTCACGTGAGGCAAGCAAGCTGTTTTATTATGAAACGAGTAGGTATTAATAGTAATGTGTTTTGAACGATGGTTGTATGTACTATATGTACATATAGTAAACATACGTTTTTTTGACATACCAATTGACTTGGTCCCAAACTAGGCAAAGCCTGTACTATGGTTACTAGACAACGGATAAACATACTTATTTAGATAAATACATACTTATATACATATTAAACATCCAAGACCCGACAACAAACATTCGTATTCCTCATACAAATATCTCCCCGACCGGGGATCGAACCCGGGACCTCAAGCTTCATAGTCAGGGTCTCTAACCACTAGGCCATCCGGTTTTCATTCTAAAGAAAAAACTCTGCACTCCAGTTTATAATGACGTAGAATTTAATAAACTACAACACCTTATAAACAAAATAGGAAACTAAAAAGCGCAAATTTGAGCTAAAATTTTCCATCTTTAAAAACTGAAGTAAAACGTCTGTATCAATAAGCAAAAGGTTCTTCTCTTGTAATAGTTAAAGTGAGAAAAGCTTTCCCCTGTCAAAATGCTTATAACATTGTTATAAGATTGATTTTTGCCTGGCCCCTGGGAAAGATGTTTCTACTATGTCTATAAGTACTTCTGTTTTCCCGTTATTGTTATCAAAACATGATTCTAACGCTCCGTCCATATTCCGCTATACTGTGTACTGTTTTTCAGGTCGTTACTGCATATTCTGTGTACAGTGGAAATGAGTCTCGGTGGCCATTAGCAAATGTACGAGGTTCGGTCATTTGTCGTACAGTAATGGATGTCTCAACTGAATCCGACTTATAGCGGGAACTAGCATTGACCCATTTTATATGTACTTAGGTTGAAAATACGAGTAATAGTTGACCCTTTCAGAGTTAGAAAGTCGCTGCCAAATGCATTTCTTGACGTAATATTCTAATGCATGATAATGTATTGGGTCTATGGAGTCCCATATTTTTTGCTGAACGGATTCGTCGAACATGAGATAAATGGCCCAATGATCGACACGTTAAATCCAATAGTTGACACCCTGCATGTCACCTTTGTCACCAAAGCCGTGATAGCCTAGTAACCTCTGAGTTTTCGGAATTTATGTGCGGAATTACATATGTAATTTATCATTAGCTTTTTGGTGAAGGAAAACATCGTGAGGAAACCTGCACACACCTGCGAAGCAATTCAATGATGTGTGTGAAGTTCCCAATCCGCACTGGGCTCGAGTGGGAACTATAGCCCAAGCCCTCTCATTCTGAGAGGAGGCCTGTGCCCAGCAGTGGGACGTAAAAAAGGCTAACATACAATGACAATACAAAGAAAAATCCGTTAAGCAGCTGGACAAAAAAAAGGCTGGTGAAGAAGAAGACGATGTCACCTTTATTGCTACGTATTTAAGATTGAAGGTGCCAACTATTGGGACAGTGTCGGGCACAGGTACATTTACCTTACATAGTTTATTTTCGCTAGGTCTTTAAATTAAACACCCGGATTTTTGTTTTTAGGGATGAACGTTCGTATGGTTCTCAGTGCTGAAAACGCCATCTTAACATTCATTCATCATAGATCACAATATTATGAATGTTATCGCAAAAATCAACTTGTTACGGACACACAAACGTACTATGTTTAAAATAAAAATAACCCCACAATTACGCATTCAGCTTGTTTAATTAAGTAACTAAAACCGTAACCCGATGTTATTGACACATTTTTAATCTGTATAAAACTGGAAACAATATAAATTGAAAGTTGACATTATTATAGTGAATTGACATAGTGAAACACAACACAAACATTTTACATGAAACTACCGCAAGATTCAATCATAGTTAAATAAACGGATCACTCAAGCATGTTAGTCGAGTGTAGCCCCTCCCACATTGTCATGTTTTAGTAATTTCCATGGGAGCACAACTTCGTCACAAACGAAAACGCTACCGCCGCCGCGTGTGATGTGCTCCCGGAACAAAGATTACGGATTACTCCGAAATATATGCCGCTATACTCGACTGACATACGCGAGTGATCCGTCAATGTCACTGCAAAAAAAATGTTACAAATCCATTGACAAATTTAGGTCTAACTAAAAGAACTTCTAACTAAAGGTCCATGGGGTCCCAGCGCTTACAAGCTTATTTCTGAGTTACAAAAGCGCTTAGTTGATGCAACTTGTGACCAAAGGGCTGGCA
The DNA here is from genome assembly GCA_963691665.1 of Clepsis dumicolana. Taxonomy (NCBI): domain Eukaryota; kingdom Metazoa; phylum Arthropoda; class Insecta; order Lepidoptera; family Tortricidae; genus Clepsis; species Clepsis dumicolana. The sequence goes on from OY829518.1 coordinate 9,125,639, forward strand.
GTTTTCTCTCTCAAAGAATCAGCATCGCTATTCAGCGAGGCAACGCTGCCAGCCTTTTGGGCACTATGCCACGGGGGCCTTATTTAGATTTAATTTAGTTTCAAGTTATAGTTTATTTAGTTTAAGCTTAGATTTAATGTCATTGTAAATTGCTTTTATTATGTAAATAAAGTATTTAAAGAACTATAAATTTGAGATTTATAATTTTATCCCTTTGCACGCGTTTGTTTGATTTCCACGTCGGAGTAGCCCTCAGCTAACCTTTGACCACGGTACTTAGAGGTTAGGCTTAGTCGTGCTTTAGTGAAAGGCAAACTATCCAGTAAAGGACTGGGAATATTTGCTGCACTAATGTTTGCTAAACTGTAAAAGCCCTGAAACCAAGAAAAAATTACATAAAGCTTTTGTTGACGTGTACCTACTTAAGTAAGTATCAATTGAACTAGTCCCAAACTAGGCAAAGCCTGTACTATGCGTACTAAACAACGGCTAACATACTTATATGGATAAATACATACTTATATACATATTAAACATCCAAGACCCGAGAGCAAACATTCGTATTCATCATACAAACATCTGCCCGACCGGGGATCGAACCCGGGACCTCAAGCTTCATAGTTAAGATCTCTAGCCACTATACTCTAGTAACTTGATTATAATTAAGGTCATAATAAGGTAATTTTTTTGTTCTGCCTGTTATGTGGTGTTCAATAAAGAGTTATTGTATTGTATTGTATTGTCATCTGGAGTAAAAGCAGCTAATATGGGGTTATTGCGTTTATTTGAGTTATTTTTTAAACAACGTGAATAACTGCAGCTCCTGCGGTCTTATGATGGAAATATTCGAGGGGATATTGACAGTGATTACCTTACTAGGTGTGGATGAGCTCCCGATATTTCGACGCAGTTACACGCATCATGATAACGACGCATGATGCATGATGGATCTACCCATGATCAAGATGCATGTTGCGTCGGAATATCGGGAGCTCATCCAAACCTAATAAGTTGCGTACATTTTGTTGAACAGTGTATACACTCTGGCAGTCGGGTGATAAAAATTGTGTTTAATAAGATGTTTCTGGATTTACCTTAGGTGTCGGGCAAGATTCTGGGACGTACATTCTCAGAATAGGTCCGTAAATTTCATCCTTGTACACTAAATCACACCACTTTCTATGAAGATCCATGAGAGCAGGACCATTCCCTGGGAACCGTTTGGCACAGAAGTGTACCTGAAACAGTTTGACAACTTTATCCATTTAATTACCGGTAGGAGATTGTTATAATAATATACAGATGTATAAGTACATATATTTTTGAAGCTCTGGGAATGCTCATTTTACCAACACCTTGTCCTGCTGGTCGTGCGAACTCTTCTGTTCATGCTTACCAATTCGCAAAAGATAGATATCACAGTTTTGTGTGGTAGCTCTAAACTATACTCAGTACCTACTCGTAGCATCACTATCGCGTAATGTGATAGATGTAAAATTTCTTTGCATGTTTGAATTATCTCTCAATTTTCAAAAAACGAGCGAAATTATAATTATTTTCGTTTAAATCAGTAAACAACGAAATAAACTTACAGTTACATTATTATCAAGGTCTATAAGTATTGTTCCAGATAGGTTTAAGTAATAAAACGGGTCACGTCTTCCGTACCGCGTAGCTGTAAATGACGCATTTACGATGAATTTCGGATTTGCGTATGTCACTTTGGCGTGTTCCGCCGATACATAATGAGCCTGGAACAAAGACAAAAACAGCAAAATTTTGTGCAAGCAGTTTGTTTCTTAACTTTTTATTGCACACAAAAACAAAAAATATAACTACAAAAAGACAAAAAGGTACAAAAGCGAGCTTATCCCCAAACAGAGATATCTTCAAACTAATCTGGTTTAAGAGGAAAACTAAAAGACAAAGAGAAAACTTTTTATTGCACACAAAAACAAAAAATATAAGTACAAAAAGACAAAAAAGGTACATAGGCGAGCTTATCCCCAAACAGGGATATCTTCCAACTAATCTGGTTTAAGAGGAAAACAAAAGAGACAAAGAGAAAAAACAAAAGTTACAGTAAAACGAATATATATTATAGTTATTACAAATAAATAAATAAATTCGACGGCCTTGACGGCCGAATAGCCTAGTGGTTAGAGACCCTGACTATGAAGCTTGAGGTCCCCGGTTCAAATCCCGGTCGGGGCAGATGTTTGTATGATGAATATGAATGTTTGTTCTCGGGTCTTGGGTGTTTAATATGTATATAAGTATGTATTTATCTATATAAGTATGTTTATCCGTTGTCTGGTACCCATAGTACAGGCTTTGCCTAGTTAGGGACCAGGTCAATTGATGTCAAATTGTCCCATGATATTTATTTATTATTTTTAAAAATAAATAAAAAATATACATGAGAACGAACGTAATCGCATCGGCTACCTAGAAGATTACAAGCCCAGACAATGACGTCCGTGATGTGTTTTAATAAATATAACGTTTCTCAAAATTGACTTTCCAAGACCTAACTCGCCAAAACGTCAAATTGGCTTTAATCAGTCATATTTCATCATAAACGCGTCCCATAAGTTATTTCTTACGCAAGGCCGCAAAGTTGTTGTTTGGCGGAATTGTTTTTATGGCACAAAAAGTATAACGTCAAATCCGCTGACCGAAGTCAAATTAGGTATTTGGCCATTTTTGTATCAAAAACGACAAGCTGTGTCATGCGTCATTTTAGATCTCAACATAATGTCAAATTCGAGTTTAGCGGAAATAAATGACATGAAACTGACATTCATGATATTTATTGCGTCAAAAATGTCAGACTGTCATTTCACATTTTGAAACAAAAAAAATGACATTCAATTCAAACTTATCGCAGCCAAATTACATAATCTTAGGTGCATCCAAAAGTTGGGTCCAGCCAGCAAAAAATTCAATTTTAAAAATTCAACCGAACCATCAACTTCACGTTTGAATTTCAAAAACTCTTGTGCACGCAGTTTTTGAATGATAAAGAAAGCATTTGCGAGCTGTTGAGGTCAACGTGTTCTAATCAAAAGAAATCTACGAAAGTTGTGAATGAGCCACAGTTGTTAATGTAAGGTACAAGTACGAGTAGGTATATTATTATGTGAGTAAGTAAGCAAACGCTTTATTGTACACAAACATAATACAGAAATAAAGACAAGTTACAAATAATGAGATACAAGTACAAAGGTGGATTTATCCCTATAAGGGATCTCTCCCAGTCAACCTTTAACCTTCATGTTTCAAGTATTTGTCTTCAAGTTTAAATATTACCTACCCCTTGTGTGTTAAGTAAGTTTATCGTTAGCACTGTGTAGTAGGTAATAACTAAAAATAAGTTATTAGTTTTGTCGACCATGATTGCGGAAAGCAAACTACTTACTGAGATAATATTAGACTAAATGGAGAAACATGATCACAATCATAGTCATAATACTAATGGCTGTGGCAAAATATATATATAAAGAGTATATAAACGGCATGAACATAGATTCATATCGTGATAACGAACTAACTAGCTGTACATTAACTCCGAAACGCTTTACATCATGTAGGTACTTACATACTGTAGGTATAAAATAGTAGATTGTACACCAAGGGGATAAAGCACTGTTTTATGTCACGGGGCGATATTGAATACTGAGCGTAGCGAAGGACTGCAAATTTAACCCCCGAGCGTAGCGAGGGTGTTATGAGTTAATTCCTGAGCGAAGCGAGGAAATTAAGATTGAGTCCTGAGTGCAGCGAAGGATTTAATCGCGCCCAAGACAAAACATATTTATCCCTGAGGAGTATACTCTACTTTTCACACCTACTGCGAGACAATAAAAAGAAATGCCTCTCCGTAAAGATTGGCCACTTTTAACATGAAACTACCGTGAGACTCAATCATAGTGAAATAAAACGGATCACTCACGTATTAAGTATACGTCGAGTTTAGTCCGAAACATGTCGGGCTAAACTCGACTTATATACGTGAGTGATTTGTTTTATTTCACTAAAAATATAGGCCACTAGAAATATCATTTTATTAAAATTATTTCAGTACCAAATTATATTCAATTGTTACCTACAGTAAATTACGAATAAAATTACAAATTACTGTAACCTAGCTACAAAAAATCTGTTTGTGTGTAAGTATATTAGAGGGGCGTAAAGCTTATAGATACTTTTCGACAATTTTTGCATATACTATAGTATATTTTTAGTTGTTGGTATTAATAAAAAAAGTTGCGGCGAAATATTTAGCTACTAATATTTTTATATAATGTATGCCTTAAAATTAGCCTTTTATTTATTATTGTGTATACTTAGCTACAATAGCTACAAGAAATACATTCAATAAAGGAGGTAGCGGGTACTCTACTCACTGCTTCGTTCACAATAGATATTTAAAATTCATTCAAAATTCCACATTTTGCGCAGTAAATACTTACGTTTGACTTGCTTGACCATCCGATTTTTTGATTTGACTCCTCTGGGAGTAGATTACGATATTACGAACAATGCCTAAGGCATCTAATTTAATAATCGACTCCGAAGTCAAATCATTTCCATCATTCGAAATTTTATTAAAATTGGTCTTTGCAGTTTTATTTGCAGTTTTTTTATACGATTTGTATGGTGTACCGAACTATTTGAGCAATTTGGATGTCACCATATATATGACGCTCACTGTACGTATTTGCTTTTGTTTTATTTGGCCGTGGCCAATTCGATTTTCAGAGAAGTTCGATCTTTAACGAAATTGAACTTTAAGACCATAACAATAAGAACTGTTAGAAGTACAAATCACATTATTGCCCGGCGGGTTATAATGAAATTCAGTACAAAATTACTGCCCGGCTAAAGTCCAGGGGTAATAATGACTTGCTTTGAGTGAAGTTTGCATGATATTTAATTAGTCACTGTCGAGCAGGTGGTGTGAAAACTTACTTATTTAGGGTGGAACGACATAACGACGGACCTTTACGAAAATGGCTGGTTATATGAGTGATGTTCAATCGTTTTAGAATAGGAAACAAAAGAAAAACTTTTAAAATTAATAAATTTTTACTATAGATACATTAGGTGTAACCCTAATTACCGTTGACGTTGATTGTTGTCAATTCAACACAACTTATGTTAGGGTTGAACTGATTCTTTATTTCATTAAAGTTTACCGCGACCTCTAACTTGAAAACAAATAAGATTATAAACATTGTTTCTAGGAGAAAAATGTGCAAAAAAGGCTACAGAATCTTAAATTTTCGGGAAGGTCCACCATTACGCTCGACCCTGTATTTATATTCAAATAACTCTCGAGGGCTTAATGACGTTGAATTCCTTCATTAACGGTCTTGTACACCTGAAAGTGTATGTGTTTCTCTTTAATTGATAAGTTTTTTTTTTCAAATTTATCATTAACGTCAACAACACATTGAGCATACATTTTCAAAATCTCACAACCGCAAACACGCGTTCCTGCTATGTCACTCGTTCACTACTACTGGCAGGAATTACAGTCCTTCACAAACATCCAACATTGGACTTTAGACCTTAAGTTTACTTCACTTAGATTCATTAACGCTGTTGGTTTGCCTCAAACATATATTTTACATTCTTCACATACGCACAGGTCGTGTCTTTGTTCTTGAAAAGTTGCTTTGTTTGCCGGTATCCCATAGCCTAGACTTGTGGACGCGGCGTACTGATATTTTATAAACAACTTGTTTATAAATGCAAGTCGGTGAAACGATAAAATAATACTTGAGGCTATTGTTGTTCCGTTCTATGACGTCACCTGGAAAGTATAGTGAATTGAAAATGGGTTACAGAAAAAATTATAATGCAGTGACTTTTGAGGATAGAGAGCTAATAGATATTGTTATAATTGCTCTGTATTATGCAAGCATGAGGAGACTGTCACGGCTCTATGGAGGAGCAAAGTGTGTGATGTAGAGCTTCGATTTTACTAGATACCGTGCACTACCACAGCAAATTTTCGGAGACTATAGGTTTCCTCATGGACAGCCACGGCCTTAACTGGCAAACTACAATGACACCTTTTGGTAAAACTGCGATAGTGAAAAAACTACTCTTATTAAATGCCTACTAGTAATGCCCTCACTCTGTCGTGGGATGAAAAACAATTGGCATTAAAATTCTCATAAATTCGTAACCTGGGCATCCTGACCGACATTTTCAGACAGGTCTGCAAATAGAGATGCCACGCCACTATTATGCTGGCGTACCCACGAAAATGTAGATTATTCCGAGGTCGTCTCATGATTAATTAATAGAATCACCACATTCACCATACAGTCAACATAAAACTTCAATTTATGATATGGTTAATAATAAATTAAACGTTAAATTACTATCGGACACGCTTTGGTCTGTGTTGATTTAAACTTGTTTTTGTAGTCATACACGCAAAATGCCGTTTTCATCTTTAATTTTGTTGTCAACTACAGCAAAAGTTTAAATGCTGAACTAAGTACCTGATTTTTGTATGAGGGCAATATAGTACCGGATGTAAACAGCAATTTTATCCGACAACTGATTCAAATATAAAAACTGTGATTATTCTAGTACCCATACCATAAACATAATACATATATTCAAACTCTAAATGTATTCATCTGGCTGAAATTTATGAAACCCTTTAGAAGATTTACGATAACTTGCATAAAAAGTATTAAAAGGAGAATACCCCGTTACAGCCGGTCCCTACCTACATTGCTTGAAAGCAATAGTAATAAAAAAGGTTATATTTCCCTCAACGCTTTTCCTTTCCCTCCAGCGACTAATTGCAAGTTTCTTGAGAACATCTGCAGCTTTCTTAATTAATGATCATGTCCCTCCTTCTTTGGCAAGAGTATGTAGTGGTGACAAGTGTTCAGCAGGCTAAAAATGAACTCAACCGTAAATGAAACCGTGAATGAAAAATGGATTCAACCGTAATATGCGCTAATTTTTATTGCTTGGTTGAATTTTCTTTGGTTTATCTCTGTTTCGTCTTGGCGAAACGTCTTCAATCCGTCTGGTATTGTATCTGTGGATAGAGGTGTTCAGCTCACTTAACATTTTAGGTAACCATGTACTGCATCACTGTGTCATTGATAAAAACCCTTATGAATACCTTAACAGATGGAAGCAAGTTTAAGATTAGACCTACTGGGTTTGTGTTTTCTACTGATTCTTCTTTAGTTTTATGTTGGCACCGAATAGAGTTAGCACATCTAATTTAGTTCAGTCCTATCTAAGTCGAATTTAGTATTTTAATTAGCCTTTGCAATTATAAGAACTTACAAAAGTTGCAAAACACCTGTATTTTTATTTCAATCTCAAAAACGGCTGGACCGAATATTAATGAAACTTAGCTACAAACGGTCGCTACTAAAGTAGCTTTCATGTAAATTAAAAGATGCTTCCAAATCGATCCATATGTTTTCATGAGGTGATTGAAATAAAGTCTGTTGAGTATCGAACAGTGCAACCGCAAACTAAGAACTCGTTCGTCACTGTACAAATTGTTTTCCAATAATTTACTTTGTAACGACGCCTCACCTCAATTCCAGTCGTCGTGCATCGTTGTAACCGCTCATATTTTACAAGTGCAAGCGTTTCAAGCCAGCTTCCATCTTCATTACTGAGACGCTCACACCTAATTGCCAATACGCCAGCTAAGAGCATCTATTGACTTGCGGCGTCTCTCGATAACAAGGGTATCTGTAGATATTGGGATTTCTTGTGTATTGACATTAGTGGGAGCTCGAAATTGTATTTGCAGCGGTTCTTGCGAGTTCACAGGCAGAGTATCGTAAAATTGCATTTTAATTTAAAAATAACGTAAAAAAGTTGCAGTGAAATTAAATTTATTTGTTTCTTTCATTTGGTTGTATTTTAACGGTAAAGAGCATTTCAGAATGTTTTAACATAAAACTACTCTGAGACTCATAGTGAAATAAAGCGAATTACTCACCTATAAAAGTCGAGTTTAGTTTAGAAAAAAATAACCAACGTATGGTTCTCTGTGTTGAAAACGCCAACTTAACATTTATTCATCATGGATCACAATAACCATGAATTACGTTATCGCAAAAATCAACATGTTACGGACACACAAACGTACTATGTTTAAAATAAAATGACCCCACAATAATTATGCATTCAGCTTGTTTAATTGAGTAAGTAAAACGGGTTAACTCAACCGTAACTCAATGTTATTTACGCATTTTTAATCTGTATAAAATTGGAAGCAATATAAATTGAAACTTTACATTATTATAGTCAACTGACATAGTGAAATACAACACATACATTTTACATTAAACTACCGCAAGATTCAATCATAGTGAAATAAACGGATCACTTACGTATGTTAGTTGAGTATAGCCCCACATGTTTCAGTAATTTCCATGGGAGCACAACTTCGTCCGAAACGAAAACGGTACTGCCGCAGCTTGTGATGTGCTCCCGGAATAAGGATTACGGATTGGTCCGAAATATGCCGCTATACTGAACTGACATACGCGAGTGATCCGTCAAATTCACTACAAAAAAAAACTGTTAAAATCCATTGACAAATTTAGTCTGACTAAAAGAACTATGAATATGAGATTTATAATTTTATCCCTTTGCACGCGTTTGTTTAATTTCCAAGTCGGTGTAGCCCTTAGCTAACCTTTGACCACGGTACGTAGAGGTTAGACTTAACCGTGCTCTAGTGAAAGGCAAACTTTCAACTAAAGGACTGGGAATATTTGCTGCAGTAATGTTTGCCAAACTGTAAAAGCCCTGAAACCAAGAAAAAAATACAAAAAACCTTTTTTTTAAATGTACCTGCTTGATTATAATTACAGTATTGTATCTAATCATTAGGTTCAACAACTGGAAATAGGCTAGAAAGAGCTTAGCCGGGTTTACATGGGAAAGCAGCTCTTTCATCAGAATGTTTACTGTAATTAGGGTTCCGTGCTTAAAAGGAAAAAAAATTGAACCCTTATAGGATCACTTAGTTGTCCGTATATCTGTCCGTCCATCTGTCTGTCAACACCTCTTTTCTCTTGAACGCTTATATATAACGCTTAAATATTTAGCAAACTGAAATTAATGTCAAAAATGTTAAGGGCTATGGTCTCTTTAAGCTGCAAGTGAAGTTTCCAAAGTCAACGAGATCAAAAGATACAACCTTTTTAAATGTGTAAGTATTTTCTGTATTTTCACACAAAAACCACAGGTATCAAAATCTATACGGTTTTTTCCGTTGGCATAGAATTATGAAAATAAGTTGCGCACATTTTTGTTCAACACTTAGTACCTATACACTCTGACAATCGGGTGAAAAAAATGCGTATAATAAGAATTTCTAAATTTACCTTAGGTGTTGGACAAGATTCTGGGACGTAAATTCTCAGAATAGGTCCGAAAAATTCATCCTTGTACACTAAATCACACCACTTTTTATGCATATCCATGAGAGCAGGACCATTCCCTGGGAACCGTTTGGCACAGAAGTTTACCTGAAACAGTTTGACAACTTTATGCATTTAAATACCGGTAGGAGATTGTTATAATAATATACAGACGTATATATTGTAGATGTAAAAGTATACATATATTTTTGAAGCTCTGGGAATGCTTATTTTATTTATGTTGCTGACTGTATCTCCTGCTTTTCTGTGACAGATAATGTTAATAAGCTACTACTTAGGATCATATTTTTTTATTATTTTACCAATATCTTGTCCCGCGGGTAGTGCAAACTGTTCTATTCATGCTTACCAATTCGCTAAAGATTAAGTTTTCGCAGTTTTGTGTGGTAGCCCTAAACTATATAATACTCCGTACCTAATCGTAGCATGACCGAACGCGTAGCATGATCGATATAAAATTTATTTGCCTGTTTGAATTGTCAATATTTTCTCCAAAAATTAGCGAAATATATGACATTTACTTTTACATCAATAAACTACGAAATAAACTTACAGTTACATTATTATCAAGGTCTATAAGTATTGTTCCACGTAGGTTTAAGTAATAATTCGGGTCACGTCTTCCGTACCGCATAGCTTTAAATGACACGTTAACGATGTATTTCGGATTTACGTACGTCACTTTGGGGTGTTCCGTCGATATATAATGAGCCTGGAACAAAGATAAAAACAGCGAAATGTTATGCAAGCAGAAAAAGAGAAAAAAAAAACAAAAGTTACAGTAAACCTATATACAGTCATGTACATGAGAAAATAAGAGCGTAATCGCATCGGCTACAGAAGATGACAAGCCTAGAAAATATCGCCAGGTGAATTATTTTAACAAAATTATGACGTTCCCCCAAATTGACTTTCCAAGACCTAACTCGCCAAAAGGTCAAATAACAAAACAATTTATTCATTAAATAAAATCATCATTATCATAGACTAATTGGGCTATGTCATTATACAATTCTCATATACATGTCAAATCATAAATACTACTAATTACAATAAAAAAAGACAACCAAGTTTAGTCTTAGACGACCTAAGTTCATTCAAATAGGCCTCCGCGCCAAAAGGTCAAATTGGCTTTTATATTTAATCATAAACGCATCTAATAGTTATTTGTTATGCAAGGCCGCAAAGCTGTTGTTTAGCGCAATTGTTTTTATACCACGAAAAGCATAACTGTCAGGTGTACCTACTGACCCAATATATTGTCAAATCCGAGCTGACTGAAGTCAAATTAAGTACTTACATAAACGAAATCGATGACCTGTCAAAAACGACAAACTGTGTTATAATTATTTTGGATTTAAAAATAATGTCAAATTCGAGTTCACCGGAACTGAATGACATTAAATTGACATTTCTGATATTTTTGTGTCAAAAATGTCAAACTGTCTTTATTGGCGATTGGCTGGAGTCGTTTGTAGTTAATGGTTCGTTTCGAAATTTGAACCTAGCCCCTGACAGCTTAGTGTCTTGGGTTGCTTCAGTTGTGCTATCAGGCTGGCACAGGTCGTGCATTTGTGTGTTTATTAATTATTATTACTATTGTAAACATATCCGTTTTAAACTATTAGCAGAAGTGTCTCCTTTTCGCTCGTCAACTATCATCTACCATTTTGAAAGCAAAAGATGACATTTAAATCAAACTCATCGCAGCCAAATTACATAAAATCAACATCCAAAAGTTAATTCCAGCCCGCATAGGTCTTAAAAATTCAAACGTGATGATGAACTTCAAGTTTGAATTTCAGAAATTCTATTGCACACAGTTTTCGAATTATAAAGAAAGCCTTTGCAAGCTGGTGAGGTCAACATGTTCTAATCAAAAGATTTCTACGAAAGTTATGAACGAATGATAGTTATTAATATAAGTTACTAGTACCAGTATAATATTGTATGGTTGAAGTATTTATCTACAAACAAATCATAATCTATTATGCGTTCAAAAACCGTAGTGTAGGTGAAAATCATCATTATGAGACAGTCGTTTTCATCTTCAAAAACCAATAAAATAAAATAAAAACAGGTGTCAATTAAAAAGAAATATCAATACGAAACGTCAGCTCGGTAAGTTTGTTTAAGATTAAAAAAAACATCTGAAACCATCGTAGAGGATTTATAATAGGTGTGTAGGTAGAGTAATGTACCTATGCAACTCTACATAATTAGGCCTTAAAACACTCGTGTGGTCCTATTATGAAACTCAGCTTCGCCTCGTTTCACGACCCTCATTATGCAACAGTTGCATAAACTACTATTGTCTTGAATATTAAATATTACCTACCCCTTTTATGTTAAGTAAGTTTATCGTTAGCACTATGTAGTAGGTAATAACTAAAAATATTTTATTAGTTTTGTTGTCCATGACTACGGAAAGGAAACTACTTACTGAGATAATATTAGACTAAATGGAGGATCATGATCTTATTCATGGCTGTCAGAAAAATACATAAAGAGTAAATACATAAATGGCATGAACATAGATTCATACCGTGATAACGAACTAACAAGCTGTACAGTAACTCCGAAACGCTTTACATCATGTACCTATATTACTGTATAAAAAATGATAATAAATTGAAAAAACTCTAAGAGCTTAATGACGTTGAGTTTCTTAATTAGCGGTCTTTTACACCTGAAAGTGTATGTGTTTCTTTTTAATTGATAAAGTTTTTTTTTTCAAATTTATCATTCTCAACGTCAACAACACATTGAGCATACATTTTCAAAATCTCACAACCGCAAACACGCGTTCCTGCTATGTCACTCGTACACTACTACTGGCAGGAATTGCAGTCCTTCACAAACATCCAACATGCGACTTTAGGCCTTAAGCTTACTTCACTTAGATTCACTAAAGCTGTTGGTTTGCCTCAAACTTATATTTTGCATTCTTCACATACGCACAGGTCGTGACTTTGTTCTTGAATAGTTGATTTGTTTGCCGGTATCCCATAGCCTAGACTTGTGGACGCGGTGTACTGATATTTTATAAACGACTTGTTTATGCAAGCCGACGAAACGATAGAATAAAACTTGAGGCTATTGTTGTTCCGTTCTATGAAGTCACCTGTAAATTATAGTGCATTGAGAATGGTTTACAGAATAACATTGATAATGCAGCGACTTTTGAGGATTGAGAGCCAATAGGTATTGTTATAATTGCTCTGTATTATGCAAGCATAAGGAGACTGTCACGGCTGTATGGAGGAGCAAAGTGTGTGATATTGTTGGAGTCTATGAATCTCCTCCAGGACAGCCACGGCCTGGCGAACTACAATGCCATTATTTTGATGAAACTGCCGTAGTGAAAAAAACTGCTCTTATTGAATACCTACTAGTAAAATCCTCTCACTCTGTCGTGGGACGAAAAACAATTGGCATTCAAATTCTCATAAATTCGTAACCTGGGCATCCTGACCGACATTTTCAGACGGGTCTGCAAATAGAGATGCCACGCCACTATTATGCTGGCGTACCCACAAAAATGTAGATTATTCTGAGGCCGTCTCATGATTAATTAATGGAATCACCACATTCACCATACAGTCAACAAGAACGTAAATTTATAATATGATTAATAAAACGAATTAAATGTAAAATTACTATCGGGCACGCTTTGGTCTGGGTTGATTTAAAATTGTTTATGAGTCATAGACGCAAAATCCCGTTTTAATCTTTAATTTTGCTGCCGAATACAGCAAAAGCTTCGATAATGCAAAACTGACTGCTTTGGTATTTTTATTGTGAATTGCTATTTTCTTATGAATCGCGTTATTACCATTTTTAAAGTGTTTTAATATTACGTAAACATAATACATAAAGTTTACAATACTTGAAAGCCTTCTGAGTGTTGGGGTTGTGTTACGTGAGGACAAAAATAAAATTGAGCAGTAGTCAGGAGTAGGACTGGGTTTATTGTAAACACGAAAAATAATAACATGTCGATTGACATCGACGTATAAAACGAATTCAAAAAACAACTTTCTTTTAATAATTTGAATTCATATTAAACCTATTTCAACACGCCCCCTTAATATGCATATTCATAGCAATTAAAACATGTTATAAACATAAGGGCTCTAAAATAAAGTTTTGTAAAGGAGCATTCAACAACATAAACAATTAACAACTAATGCCTAAACCAGACATACACTTATAGTGTTTAACTTTAGGCAAAGCCTTCGTTAGGATATCTGCAAGCATAGAATCAGTAGACAGATACGACAATTCTATACTCTTGTTGTCTTTAAGAATACTCCTTATAAAATGGTGCCTTATATCTATGTGCTTGCTACGAGAGTGGAACATCGGATCATTAGAAAGACATATCGCCCCCTGATTGTCTACATGTAAGGTTAACTGTGCAAGCTTACCTAACCCAATTTCAGTTAGCAAGCTATTCAGATAAACAGCTTCTTTCATAGCTGACGACAAGCTCACATACTCGGACTCACACGTGGACGTCGCAACACACTTTTGCTTCTGCGACTTCCATGATATGCATCCGCCACCTAACATGAAAACATAACCAGAATAAGAACGTCTATCTAATAAACATCCTCCCCAATCCGAATCAGAAATCCCTTGTAATGACTTGCCTGTTTTCTTGAACACAAGTCCGTACTCTATGGTTCTCCTCAAATAACGTAGCACACGTTTAGCGGCTTTCCAACATTCCTCGTTTGGAGAATTCGTGAATTGTGCCAATTTTGCAACACTGTTCGTGATATCAGGTCTTGTTCCTGTTGACAGGTACATTAGTGATCCTATAATTTCCCTATAAGGATACTGTTCACTCTCATTACATTTATTTTCGTTCATAGTTAACTTATTTTTCGCTTCCATTGGCGTAGAAACTGAATATTTACAGTTATCCAATCCATATTTTCTTAACAAATCAGAAATATATTTTCGCTGTGACAATCTAATGCCATTGTCGCATTTGTCAAACTCTATTCCCAACATGTATTTGACAACTCCATAATCTTTTAATTCAAACTCGGTGGCCAGTATCTTTTTAAATTCTTCAATAAATTCTCTTTTTTGACATGCGACTTGGATGTCATCGACATAGACCAAAACAAAAAGTTTTATATCAGAGTCTATGTCCTTAAAATAAAGACATGGTTCATTCAACGATATGTCCACTGTATGTTCCACTGACGACCAGCTTGTTTGAGACCATATAGCGACCTTTTCAGTCGGCATACGTCGCCTCCAGCCTTTAAATCGTTCAACATTTTCTTAGCTCGTTCATGAATATCAGAACCTTGTGCTTCTGTCTCTAATAACTTAAGGAAACATTCTTCTAAAAGTTCTGGCACCTTCATATAGATATTTTCTTCTAACAAACCATTCAAATATGCCGTATTAATATCCAACTGGTGAACCTCTAGGTCTAGCTCAACTGCGAGTGCAGCTAACAGTCTTACTGTATCAAGCCGAACGACAGGAGCGAAAGTATCATGATAATCTATACCATATCGCTGGCTAAAGCCTCTCGCTACAAGTCTCGCCTTTTTCTTCTCAGTTTTATCGACATTCATTTTGGTTGTTAGTACATATCGACAGCCTACGATATCTCGATTAATGGGTTTGTTAGCTATTTCCCATGTGTCATTCTTCACTAGGCTTCTTACTTCCGATAAGATAGCATCCTTCCATCCTTTACTTTCACTGCTTGACAAGGCTTGTTTTATTGTCACTTCCGCGACTCCAGCAAAGTCTTGACAGTCTGTAAATTCTTCAGTGGATTCACTACTATCTTGTGTAGTTGTAGTTGTCCCTGGTTGTACGTTAGGTACCATTTGGTAAATTTTTCTTGGACGACCAACATGACCTCTCTCTATTCGTGGTCGACCTGGACCTTTCTTCATTCCCCCCCTCTCGTCATCGTGAACATCGCTTTCGTGATGATCATGATGCGATGATGCTTCATTAATCTCGGGTTCTGGAACTGGCTGATGCATATGCTCAGCTATCTGTTTTGAATGAAATTCTATTTCAACTGTATTAGGTCGATTCATGTTGATATCCAATTCTTCAGCTTTCACTTGTAAGGGATCTATCTTCAAGCTATTATCTACATTTCTTTCACTCTTCGTTTCGTGAAATCTGACGTCTCTTGATACTATTATTTTCCGTTGCTGTGGCAACCATATTCTGTAGCCTTTTCGATCTCTTGGATATCCCACAAAGATTCCTTCTGTACTACGTGGAGCAAACTTATCTTTCCCTTGTTCTTTATCCAATGCGTGTACCGTCGATCCAAACCTCTCTAAATAATTTATCTTAGCAGGTCGTTCGAACCATCTCTCAAAAGGTGTGTCTCCTCCAAGACTACGCGTTGGACATCGATTTCTGATGTGGCATGCCGTCACGACGGCATCTGCCCAGAAACCTGGGGAAAGTCCCGACGAAATGAGCATATATCTCGCCATTTCCACTAACGTACGATTTTTTCTCTCTGCGGTCCCGTTTTGCTCTGGGGTTCGAGGGCAAGTCAGTCTTCGAGATATGCCTTCATTCTTCAAGAATTCATCGAAGTCACGGTTACAATATTCACCACCGCCATCTGTCTGAAGATATTTAATTTTTTTACCGGTCAGATTCTCGACGTAATTTTTGTATATTTTGAATACAGTAAACACTTCACTTTTCTTACTCAATAAATATACTTCACACCATCTTGTATGGTCGTCGATGAATGTGACAAAATACTTTGCGCCACCTATGGCTTCATGTTGCATTGGTCCAACAACATCTGAATAAATAATCTTTAATTTTTCATCACAAGGACCTTCTGATTTCGAAAATGGTAACGCACTCAATTTCCCACTCATACAAACATTGCAATCGTACAACTTATCAGCATCTGACATCTTCACATTCACACCAGACTTATTTAAAAGTTTAACAAGATCTTTTGCATTTAAATGCCCTAATCGTGCGTGCCACAACAATAAATCGACCTCTTTCTCCGAAATCGCCGATGCTGTTTCAATATGTTCCATAACATAATATAAATTATTTTTACGATTTGCGATTAGCTTAGTATCACCAAAGCTATCTTTCACATTAGCTACACTACCTTTAAAAGTGACACTGTAGCCTTGATTCATAATTTTAGCTACTGAAATCAGGTTACATCGCAAATCCGGGACATAAAGTGTGTTGAGCAATTGAACCACAGATTTAGAACCATTATTACATGTAAACAATCTTAATGTACCTTTGCCTCGTACGTTTGTACTTATATTTGTTGCCAAATTAAGTTTTGACGACATGGGTAGCATCGTATCACCAAATTTACTTGCGTCATTACACAAATGTGACGTACATCCACTGTCAATGATCCAATTTCCACTCTCGTTGCCTGCAGCCTTATCATCTGAAAAACAATTAAAAGTTATAAAATCGGAATCACAACTATCAGTGGCAGTACTATTTGCTGACACGAACTTCGAAGTTTCTTGGCATTGACCCTTATTTTTCTTCATATTACGTTCAGAAGCCCTATGACCGTGCTGATAACATTTGAAACATTTGTATTTAAATTTCGAATCCGCTGCAACTGTACCATTCTTTGGTTTAAAAGGTTTCTTCCCTTTTACAAGAAATGCTTTGTCAACATTTTCTTTTTGATGTCGAGAACTTCCTTCTTCCAAAATTTTTACCTTCAGCGTTTCCGGATCCGGCAACGTATCTCTAGACTCTATAGCACATCTAAAGTTCTCGAAGCTGGATGGTAAACTGTACAGCAGCATTATCGAAATTAGATCATCATTCATTTCTATTTCCATGTCAGCCAATTTAGATCTGACATCAAAAAATTTCATGACGTGTTCTCGAATGTCACCACTTTCCTCCATTTTGTGAAGCAATAATTCCTTCAATAATGTCGCCTTTTTCGCAGGTCCTTTTGATGCATGTATACCTTCAAGTTTCAACCATACTTCTCGCGATGTTTTGCATCCTCGCAGGTGCCTCAGTTCACTCGGACTGATCGATAGGACTAGGTCTGACTTCGCCTTTGAGTCACCTTTATCCCATTCGATGGCCGTACCTGGTTCTGCCGCTCTTGCGAGGCTTCCATTAACATAGCCCCAGGCATCGTTTTTTATAAGGGTCGCTTCCACTTGGATTTTCCACGTCTCATAGTTGTCCTGGCTCAATGGCTCAATTTTCACGGATGACATTTCGATATTCGATATTTCTGTTTTACAATATCCTCAATATCCACAAATCATCAATTTGTCCTTCCTGGGCCCATAACCATTGTTGGGGTTGTGTTTCGTGAGGACAAAAATAAAATTGAGCAGTAGTCAGGAGTAGGACTGGGTTTATTGTAAACACGAAAAATAATAACATGTCGATTGACATGACATAAAACGAATTCAAAAAACAACTTTCTTTTAATAATTTGAATTCATATTAAACCTATTTCAACACTGAGAAGCAAGACGGAGTTATTGTTATTAGTCTCAATTTTTTTTAACTGTATGTGAGGACAATAGTACCGGATGCAAACAGTAATTTTATTCGGCAAATGATTCAAATAATAAAAACTGTGATTATTCTAGTAGCCATACACGTATTATATTCAAACTCTAAATGTACTATTCATCTGGGTGAAATTTATGAAATCCTTTAGAAGATTTACGATAACGGGCATAAAAAGTATTAAAAGGAGAATACCCCGTTACAGCCGGTCCCTACCTACATTACTTGAAAGCAATAGTAATAAAAGAGGTTATATTTCCCTCACCGCTTTTCCTTTCCCTCCAGCGACTAATTGCAAGTTTCTTGGGAACATCTGCAGCTTTCTTAATTAATGATCATGTCCCTCCTTCTTTGGCAAGAGTGTGTAGTGGTGACAAGTGTTCAGCAGGCTAAAAATGAACCTCCATGAATTCAACCGTAATATGCGATGTTTTTTATTGCTTGGTTGCCTTTTCTTTGGTTTATCTCTGTTTCGTCTTGGCGAAACGTCTTCAATCCGTCTGGTATTGTATCTGTGGATAGAGGTGTTCAGCTCACTTAACATTTTAGGTAACCATCTACTGCATCACTGTGTCATTGATAAATATCCTTATGAATACCTTAACAGATGGAAGCAAGTTTAAGATTAGACCTACTGGGTTTGTGTTTTCTACTGATTCTTCTTTACTTTTATGTTGGCACCGAATAGAGTTAGCACATCTAATTTAGTTCAGTCCTATCTAAGTCGAATTTAGTATTTTAATTAGCCTTTGCAATTATAAGAACTTACAAAAGTTGCAAAACACCTGTATTTTTATTTCAATCTCAAAAACGGCTGGACCGAATATATGAAACTTAGCTACAAACCGTCGCTACTAAAGTAGCTTTCATGTAAATTAAAAGATATATCCAAATCGATCCATATGTTTTCAAAGTCCACCACCCGCAGATATACACACAGTTACATGTTACACATGCCATTATGACTAATATAACATCTCTCTGTTTTGCATAGGTGGTTGAAATAAAGTCTGTTGAGTATCGAACAGTGCAACCGCAAACTAAGAACTCGTTCGTCACTGTACAAATTGTTTTCCAATAATTTACCTTGTAACGACGCCTCACCTCAATTCCAGTCGTCGTGCATCGCTGTAACCGCTCATATTTTACAAGTGCAAGCGTTTCAAGCCAGCTTCCATCTTCATTACTGAGACGCTCACACCTAATTGCCAATAGGCCAGCTAAGAGCATCTATTGACTTGCGGCGTCTCTCGATTACAAGGGTATGTGTAGATATTGGGATTTCTTGTGTATAGGCATTAGTGGGAGCTCGAAATTGTATTTGCAGCGGTTCTTGCGAGTTCACAGACAGAGTATCGCAAATTTGCATTTTAATTTTAAAAATAGGAGAAAAAAGTTGCAGTGAATTGAAATTTATTTGTTTCTTTCATTTGGTTGCATTTTAACAGTAAAGTGTCATTCTATGAAACTTCCTAACTATGTAAACAAACCGCCATAGTAAATTCATCATTCAGAGACTATTTCCGTATGGCGGTTTTGTTTACATAGTTAGCAAGTTAAACAGTATGACACTATACACTACTGCATTAAATTACTACGTAGTTCCCCGCATTCTTGTCTGAGTTCAGTGAGATTTTCGCATTTTCCTGGAATAAAGGAATAGCCTACATTAATTAAGCATATTGTATAACTTTCTATTAGGCGGTGAAATATTTTTTAGAATTAGTTAGTAGCTCCAAATATTACATTTTTATACTTTTATTCCTATTCACAGCTTTGGCTAAATAATTATACATGGGTATATTTATTTAACAAAATCTCTTGCATCTACCAAAAACAAAACTCGAAACTCGGTGAGATGTAGCTGAGCTCAGGTTCCTAGACAAGCTCTTTTCTAGTAACACTTCTTTGCATTCGAGACCGCACTCTTATTTACATGTTACTACTACATTTGAACTTAGACTTTGAGATTGTGTAAACCAGGACTTAGCTTGAAAGGGCAACTGGTATTGAACTGAAGTCCTCGTAGGTATGTATAAGCTCCACTTGTTTTTTTATAGCAAATAGAATCGTTATATCGCTGTATTTGAACTATTAATTTTAATACGTTACCGACTGGCTGTTGGGCTGCCTTAAAACGCTTAACAAATAAATTCCGAGGAAAGGAGATGCTGCAATTTTCTCCTGTAATAGAATTCAATTACTCTGCTCTCTACGTAAAAAACTTAGTTTTTCTTCATACTTCGGTGAAAACTTCAACAAGAAACACATTTTTACTGTCAGATCCTAGATGTTATAAGGAAAAGCTTGAAAATAAAGATTTTCACCAAGTTGGCCTGCAAGTCCAATCGCGTGCTAAAGTAGGTATATTTATGTATATATATCTCTTTATTTCACATAAAACATAAGATAACAAAACAAAAGCCAATGTACAAAGGCGAACTTATCACTTATATCTCTACTACTTAACCTTCGGGCGATTGACAGGACGTCAGAAAAAGGTACAAGTATAAATGTAGGTACAAATATGATATAAATGTGAAATCCAACATTATTGAACGTTAAATAAAAGTCCGGAAAACATAACATCATTCCATCTTAAAGAGTGTTAAACTCGTTCCGCCTAAGTACCTACACGTAAAAATATCACATATCGATAGATTGAACATAACGCGGTGTCTTAATTACTTTTAATTAAAATTGTGCATTGGGGAGCCATAATAGGCAGCGACCGCTTTTCTCTGTGATAAAATCGTTTTCGCCTCATGCGCTGGGTTTTTATCCTCGCCTCTTCCCTCTTCCCTCTAACCCCTGGCTTGCAGTTAAAATGCATATGTCGGATTTAAGCTCGGGTCCACGTCGAAAATTTTATTCTCTATTTGATAGCGGACAGCAAAAAACCCAAATAGAATACCGCCCGCGCAAGGTGAAATTTCCGATCTTTTCGCAAGAACGGAATTTAATATTGTGCTTAGTAATATTTTCAGGTGTTCTGTGTTCTTGTAGTGATATTTTAAGAATGTTTGAGTGGGTGAGTGTTGAATATTGCCTCCATGGAGTTAGTAATAAAATGTTTACTTCTTAAGTTAGCGAGGACACAAAAGTCAAACCAAACTTAACTAAATAGATAAATAATAAAATATTGACAATGGAAGTCGGTTAGCCACGACTAAAAACATTTGATTTAGTTCTAATAATTAAAAAAATTGCCATCAAGATAACTAATGCTGTACACTAAACAGTAAAAAGTATATCTAAACTAGCCAGGAAACTTAGCATGTGTAATTTAATAATCCTGTCACGAGTGAAACCTTTTACGCCATGCTAATGGATTTCCTTGCCTTGGACAATTTGAATCCACAATGGGAGCCATTAGTTCTTTCTTTGCTACCCTCAGGTACAACTTTGTGATGGAAATAGACTTTTAAAAGTACAAGAAGCGTATCCTTTAGTCCTGCCGTTATAGGACAGGGCTTAGAACAGTAAATTGTTTTTGTGCCTGCCGGCGGTTTGCGTCCAGTCTTAAAGCAAGGGCCGGGATATTTAACCCGACGCACTGAGCTTTTAAGTTTTTGCGTTTTCACAGGAATTTTTCTATGCAAGAGTGAAAAGGCTAATTAAATTTTCAATTCGTTCAGTGATCTGGTTGTAAAAACCATTTGGTTCTTTTTTAGGTATATCAATGACATAAATAGTTCAAAGCAATTTATTGACAATTCCGTTGCAGATGAACTTTGATAATAGCTTTCTTTATTTCTATCTTCTTCGTATTACGGCTTGTATTGCGCTTAAGTCCTGCCAGTATTGGCGAAAATGGAGGAGCGGTAGAAAATTGGGTGAAATATTTCAGACTTTTGCAAGAAATGAGGTAGATTTTTAATACATTTAAAAATTAAGAAAACCAGGCTATTATTCATTATTTCGTAGGGAAGGTAGAGGTTCATATTTTTCGGATAATAAAAATACAGCAGTAGCATAGTTACAAGCGGAAAAATAGGGGTGACTTCAGGTCTTTTTCTCCACTTTATTTCGAGGAAAACCAAGTTATTTATCATATCTAGCAGATTAGAGCATATATTTTCTGATAAGAAAACTGTAACGTTACAATGTATAGTAACATGGTTACAAAACTAATAATTTATCAAAAAAATGTAAAGGTGGTGGAGCCTTTAGGAGTAGTCACTCTGCGTATATACCACGATTTCCCCATTTCTAACATTTGCTAATCATGAATAACTAGGAGCTAAACAATGCCGCCACCTTCAAACTGTCAAATTGAACTCTATATTATCCTATGTGCACAAAACTGTCGTTTTAAAAACGCAGTGTATCCCATGTAGTAACAGTAAGCTACTATCGCCTTTTAGCTTTAAAATGTATCTTTCGACGGTTCAGATCCTGGATGAACGTACCTAGTTACTTACGTCTGAAGCGAAGGTGTGATTGGCCAACACACTCGAAAAGATATGTTATGTCTTCGCCCGCTCTAATGTTTTTGATGAATGTTGTGTTTTTTTTTCTGGGGGAGTTCTACATTTACTGTTAAAGGAAGCATGGGGATGTTGTAAAACATCATTGTTATGATTGTCAATATCATTTTAAAATATTTTTTTATAAGATTAGATCATAACAGCTGAAAAGTGAATAGGTACTCTAAGAAACCCATGCAGCGAAGTGCTAGTCATACTCGAGCACAGAGAGTTCCGTACCTTTCGGTACCGTATTTTTCCTTGCCTTGTGTAAACTTGCCTTGCCTTGTAGACTTTGCTTTATGCCCGTGATTCTAAGTCAACGAGAAGTAGGTACTTACCTTACAGATTTTGATTTATTGGGATTGACAGACAGACAGATAGAGTCCTGAGTAAAATAAGATAGGTTTCTAGAAAAATCTGGGCGGGATCAGTCAGTCCACAGACATAATTGGCTCGTTACGTTACTAAATAAGTATATTGAATTCGAGCCTCGGGATCGTCGTGTTCACGTCAATTACTTATTCAATATTGACAGGCTTTATTGTAAAGGAAATTGAACGGCGCCTCTTAATTTCCTGTTTAGTACCCAATGGCATCTTTGATATCAAAAGTTCTATTGGGCTTAGGTTTTAACAAAACAGGCGTTAAAAACAGTTTTCTATTTCCAAAATCTTGTTCTATCATATTTTTGCCATGGAATGGGAAAATCTAAAGGATTCTAAGTCTAGTTAATATAACCTGTAATAAATCTTCCTTTCTATCTCACTTGCAATTTTATTTTAAACCTACGAATACCGGCACAATGATTGATGTGTTGGGGAATGGGACGCGAGTTTGTATACCTGCACTTTATCGTTTTATTTCACAGATTTCTATGGGTGGTTAATCGACGATTGTATTTAATAACTAAATTTAATTAAATCAAAATTCGGAAATAAAAGGCAGAAAACGAAACAAGTATTCGTAAGATTGAAATAAAAATTCCTTCATTCTTTTATAAAATACGAAATCACATCATAAATGGTGAAGCGGACGAATGTGGACTGTATATTAAATGAATGAAAGATGAAAACTAGTTGAAAAGTGGTTTAATAAGCAAATAAAAAGACAAAAGGAACAATACAAACCAACCACTAGCACTACTGACAAGACAATGACAAAAATATTAAAAACAACAGAAAAAGAACAAGAAAACATTATATCATGAAAACTAGCAAGAAGTTTGCGACAAATGGGTACAAATATGAATAAAAATGAGTGTCTTAGGCGCCTTTGCATGCTCCTAACAGACTCAAGAAATCATCAACTTAAAAATGCAAACAAGATGGTTTCAGATCACTGCGTAAATATAACTGAAGGGAATCCTCAACCGAGGGGCAGTGGCTTGTAGATGACCCTTAAATTCGACTTCGGAGACCGAACGCTTACATCTACGTGTACTACAAAAATTCCAATTCACGATGGTTACGAAAAATTTTTACTTATTATTTACGAGTCTTCAAGAATCAGAAATAGCAGCAAAAGATGTTTTTTTCTGACTTGGGAAAACTTTTATATGATAAGTTCAGTATGTTTGAAATATACATTTAATAATTTGATATTGCTCGGTACGCAGATGGTCAAGTTTAAATTTCAAGACTACCTATCTATGCAGCATACCTACTTAACTTACTAACAGTTTCTTTTCAGGTAAATTTATTTTAAACTTTTTTTTCTCTGATGCCGGATTTCCAATAGCTTTACACGTAGATTTATGCTGTCGTATAAATTTGCCTTGCGTAAAATTAAACCCTAAAGAAATAAGTTTTGAGCCTCATAGAAAGACGTGTTAAAAAAATTGCATCAGTCAAGAATAAAAGCGCATCTACAAGACAAAGAGCAGTTTAAAAGAAATTTATTATGACGATGAATGAACTACCTAAAGGCATTATCCTAACTCAAGTCATTTCCTTTCTTAAGACTAAAATCTGGTCTTAATGTTGCCTTTTCAGCCTATTGTGCGCTCACAGAAGGCTCAATTCATACTGGCTTTACCGGCTTTCAGCAAACTCGAGAAACTAGAAGCTTTTAAGTGTAAAATGCGATGGAATTGTTGCGTGTACAGAACATAAGATGAACACATTAAAAATAACAGAGACCGTGGCAAAGTACGTGAGATTAACAGCCGGACTAAGAGACATTTAAGCGAGTGGGTAAGCTGACTTCTAAAATGTTACTTTGAATGTGCGATGATAATCACTACATTTAAACCTGAATGACTTTAAGAAGATTATAACATTGTAACAAAATAAAGTTGTTCGTTTGATTTATTCGACGACTGAAGCGTCGCAAGCGTATAGGATCGAATAACTAGACATGAAAAAGAGTGATCAATCACTTCTGACGTATTTATTTTTATTACATCGTTGTATTCTAACATTACCCAATTGGAAATACTTTTGATATTATGCTACTTCTTTTTATTATTTTAGTGTCTTAAAGCATAAAATCATCCACTTCGCCAAATTTGAAGTTTAATTTGATTTGAATCTCATTTTACATCCATACCTATTTGCTTCTAGTTAGTACAGTTTATCTACGACGTAAAGAATTTGTCCCTCTCGCACTTTCATACTTGTTAAAAAGTGACGAATGTTTCATGTCGTGTAAGTAATTTACGAGTAGGTACAATAGTCATGAGAGGGGCGTTATAAGGTTTTTGTATCTGTGTCTTTCTGTAGCACTGCTGCTCCTTAACACCGGGGTGACCGATTTAGATGTTTTTTAATCGAAAGCTAGTTTAATCGAGATTGGTTCTTAGCTAAGTTTCGTCAAAATGAGTTAAATCCTTTGACTACCAAAATGTCGGAGGTTTTTAATTTTATTAAAGTTTTTGTCGATCTGATTTCTCTAAAGCAGCAAATAAACCGTTTCATAAATAAAAGCCGCAATATCAAAGACACGAACTTTAATCTTCCTGAAGTACCACCGCCGATTTAAAACGTTAATTCTTTAGATTTGGTCTCAGGGGACGCAAACAGCATTATGCCCCATGCCTCGTAATCGCATCCGAAGGCGGGCACATTGTTCCACCTTTATCTCGTCCAAATTTCATTTCGCTGCCATCTTGTATCTTCCGTTTTGGCTTGCGTTCTTCCTATTTTAAGTTTAAAAAGTTCAATTTGCATTTCGCAAGCTGAGCGTCGTCTTAGTTCTGTGGTATTTTGAATTTGAAGTTTCCTTTATATTTATCGTTTAATTCTTAAGTGTCTAGTGGAAAACTGGAAAAAACGTATTTTGCCTGATATGACAGTTATACCTACGCTAGATCGTTCTGCCCCTAAAAATCCCCGAATAACAAACTACATTAAAAATAAAAAATAAAACATAATAAAGCATCATTTATTTCGGTTATCTATGCGATCCACATTTGTGTGCACATCCTAATTACAATACATTGAAATCGTTTGAGCGCGTTCTAATCAATTAACTTTCAGTTTAGGTATAATAATCAACATCGAACATAGTTGAACAAACGAGTCAGTCGTGTACCTATACTCGTAGCGTTCGAATAGATGGTATTGTGTTAGCACAAAAAATTCAAATGCCAAGTAATATAATTAGAATAGTACTACCTCTACAAGTCCAGTAGGTCTGGTAGGTACATTTACGACTTTCTGATCTAAATTGAGTTCTAAGGAAATAAACACCAAAATAATCATAAACAAATGAACGCGTAGCTACGAATGCAAAATGTCTATTGCGTTAAAAAGACATAAAAATTTACTCATTCAAGTTGCTGAATTCACAAAGCAAAAAGAAAAGTTGTTGCAAACAATTTCTTTCCGAATCTGTACAACTTGCGTGTACGGAAATAATTTAAATTCTCTCGGCTCATATAATATGAGGAAACATACTTTTTTAATCTTTACTGCCGATCCACTTAAAAGTTTTCTTTGAATAAGAAATCTGATGACTGATTGGGAAAGTTTAGTAAATAAAAAAATATATGCCTAATTGACGTCTATACTATATTTAATACGGCACACATTTTAGATTTTTTATGCTGTCGAAAAAGGTAACCAAACATCAAGATTTATTTTCATCTGTTTATAAAAAAAATTGCAAGTTGGTATATAAAACGGCATCCAAAGGTTCGGACTTCTACTAATATTAATCAATTATTAGCATAAGATAGTCTTTAGGTAAATAAAATAATATTACAATACCTCTTGAGAATTTGGCTCTACATCCATCAATCAAAATTGTATATTTAAGAAGTTTTATTTAGCTAGAAAACGACCCACATAATAGTAATGAAATGTTATTCTGGCATCAGTTGGTCGTACGAGACTTGTTCCAAAAGTCTAGCGAGGTTTTCCACGACCGCTGTGCTCAAGGACTGAGAGATGGCCGGGCCCACGTCGGCAACTATCTCCCGCCACATTTCGTTGAGAAATCTGTTTACTTGGTCACCTGTAAAGTTAATGTGAAGATTTAAATTGACGAATTGGATACAAGGTCAACTTTTAAAACAAATCAAAGCTTGACCTATGGGCAATAAGCATCACTTCCAAACATGAAGGGAATGTGTGTTAGAAAAATATCTAATCAGCTAAGCGACGAACTGAGGAGTGTGAAATTTGGCATAGGTAATGTTTGTATGGAGAAGCGCAGAAAGCTATTTTTCTTTTATACTAAACAGTATTTTTAAAAGTCCATGTAGCTTTAGCCTAGACAGCGAACAATGAAAATATGGTAACAAGCAGAGTGATTGAAAATAAATTCGTGAAATAATTTATACCAGATAGTATAGATATTTCTACGTCCAGCCCACATAATAGTAATGAAATGTTACTGTTATGTCTAAAATAATGGATGACTACAGAATAATACTGTACAAAGCCTTTGATTACTAATAACTATAAACCTTTTAAGCCCGTGAGTAATGCTTTGTTTACAAAACAGCCAGCCAGTGTTTTGTTCTAAGCACTGTTGTACAATATTTATAGCCAATTAACTAAATTTGAATGTAACAAACATGCCTATTTGTCCATTCGCCCACTTTGTTCATAAATTTACCAATTTTACTGTTATCGGTTTTCGAATGTTCCCATAGCGACTATGAATCATAAATCTCGGAGCGATTTTTTCCCAAAAACCGATTTTTCGCCGATTTTTCACATTGAGCCGCAAAGTTATTTTAGCTCCATTAAAATGATTCATTTAGTGACTGCCGATTTTTGGTAAACTTCATTTTCAGTAGTTTAAATTCATTAGTCGCCAGATATTTTGGTATTTTTCAACCTAGTCTTCTTTCTATAGGCAATGTTGATTATCATTTTGTGATCATGTGTGAAAAGTGTTTTCTTACCAATAACTTTGTCATTTAACAAGTTCTCGAAGCGGAAAGTTGCTTTCTCCACCTCGTACTTGATATCGTGTTTAATAATTTTCCAATGAATTTCACCGTCATCACATGTGACATGTTCATACCAAAATCGTATGTGAAGATTTGTATTTTCTGAAATAATTGAAATTATGTACAGAGAAACTTGGTTAAGTGGGACCTGGATAAGTGAGAAACCTCCATAACTGGAACCAATGCTGAGGTCCCAACACTTTGGCACTGAATTACCTCTGTTAGTGGGACAAGGTGAGCCTCTATATCTGGGATTTGTTCTTTCGATTTATCATCATAGTTACCTCTATAACTGAGAGAGCGAGCAAATTTTATATGCATAAACCTCTGTAACTGAGATAACATTGTTTGTTTACTAGGCGTTTATTGGAAAATGAAGAAGAAGACGATGAAATGAGCGCGGAAGTAAATTTAGTAAAAATTTCTAAAAGCAGTAAAAGCACTAGAAACTTTGAACAGTTATTTTGAAATGT
Organism: Clepsis dumicolana; assembly: GCA_963691665.1. NCBI lineage: Eukaryota > Metazoa > Arthropoda > Insecta > Lepidoptera > Tortricidae > Clepsis > Clepsis dumicolana. Next base: position 9,154,002 of record OY829518.1, read on the forward strand.
CATTAATTGGTGACCAAAGCATATTTGATAAAATTTATAACATCGAAAAACATCTGATGGCTGATACTTCCAAACGACAAACTAAAATGACAGATTTTTATAATTGATACATTTTTGTTGATTACATTTGTATGATTACCTTTAAGTACTAATTTTTTTTTATTACAACTCATTTACATACATAACACGTTATTTTATTTAATGATCGCACCTGTATAACTGAAATAACCTGTATTCTCACCTCTATTAATGGAACCCTCTGTAAATGAGACAGATATTTATTTATACCTGTATATCTGAGACACTGGGTAAGTGGAATACCTCTATAAGTGAAACGACATTGCAGGTCCCTTGATGTCTCACTTAACCAGGTTTCACTGTATAAGTACTCACGTGAAAAAGCTACAACGTACACACAAGTTGGGGATTGTGGGGGCAACAGATAGATAATGTAGGTACTTTAGAATACTTATTGTGGTAAAACAAAAAGTTCAACTTACTCAGTTTAATGGTCGAATCTCCCGAAGATTTAATCGGGATAACCAATAGTTTTCCGCTAAGATCGTATGTGCCCGTGACATCCAAATTCACTAATGCGTCAGCCGTTATCAATTTTTTGTTAAGATCGAACCTGAAACAAAGGTTTTCAGTTAAGATCTACTGTCTAAAATTGGAATGATCGGATTTAGGGATACTTATGTAATTTAGGAGGGTAAACGAGTAAAGGGTTACTAAAAGTTAGTGATCACCGCCGTCCAGAGAAATTTATCACCGTATCACCACACGCTGGAGGGATTGCAATGTATTGATTTAAACTTTCGAGATTTTCACACATCATAATACTCGGGACTTCGGGAGTCCCTTCGAGACCATGGAAGCACACCGCGTCCGAAACGTCGACGTATTTAAATTTAAATATATGTTTTTTACCCGATTAAGTCCCGAGTATCGTGATAATGTGGACTGCAATGTTTTGTTAATACAGCTAGAAGACTAAGTTTTGCTAGTTACAAGGTCTTATTTACTTTCGCTTCCAGCTCCGCCCGGTGTCAGTATGTAGTCAACCTACTTCCAGTGTTCGGATTGATTTGAAATTAATTATTAATTTGAAGTTTGGAAGACAGTCAAGTAAAAATACAGTCGGTAAAATAGCTTGGTATTCCATGATACTCTTGTTCAACTCTGTAACCAGCTAAACCGGTGTTTACAATTTAATGACCTTGACTTTCACAACTTCAAGAACTGTTTATAATTTTAAGCGATGTTTCACTTTTTTTTTAATATGGAGTTATCCTAACTAATATTATAAATGCGGAAATAACCCTGTTTCTCTGTCTCTCTGTCTGTCTGTTCGTTACCTCTTTACGGAAAACCGCTTCACCAATCTAGATGAAATTTGGTAAGGAGATAGTTTGCATATTGAGGAATAACATAGGCTACTTTATATTCCGGAAAATTGTATAGTTCCCGCGGGATAGCGATAACCGAAATGTAACATCTAATAAATTTTCTAAATTAATGGCATTTATTACATGTCTCCTGTCCATTGTCAATAGCCTTAGAAACGTATCGCCGTTTAGAGTCGTTTTTCATTCCATTAACCCTTTAAGCCAACGTTGAATGAATCAAGGCTTTGTGCTTAATTATTTAAACGACCTTTACGTTAAGGCGTTTTCATAATATTCGTAATTAAAAGAGCCAGAGCTAATTGTCCGTGAGTCGTGACGTCGTTAGGCACATAGTTCATTATAGTAGCGTCAGGAGCTCAGTTATTAACTGGAATAAATTTCAATAATTAAGCATTTTTGTTTTAAGAGGTGCCTTAATTTGTAGATAAATATTACAGTTTTGAAATTAAGCTATTTAAAAAAAAAAAAAAAATCTGCTCCTTCATCCTGCCCCCTTCGACGACGCCGTTATATAAATAGGTTAGGTACAAGTTACTCGTATGTAGGTGCTTTATTTTATTAATAACTTTGAAAATGTGTAATTTGTGTTCATTTAAAATTCAGCAAGACTTTCTTTTAAGAATGCAGTGTCGAAAATAATATATTAGGAGGATTTAAAGTATGCATAAAATTGGTTGAAATGAAAAATTAAAAATATTGTTTTCAAACGTAATATTTGCAGTGATTTTGCAGTCTTTACCCGTTATGGTAATCATAGCGGTGGCTGCAAAACGTTAATGGAATTACTTCCTTCTACGTTTGTTAGGTGGACTCTACTATTTACCTAAGTACCATATAATTGTTACAACCCCTTTAAAGGTTCAATTGGTTACATTCCAAATGATTTTTTTAATTTAATCGTAGGCACACAAAGTTTTGAATTAAACATTATGAATTTTAGTTTTTAACTACTCAATTTTAAGGTTACCTATTTGCGTTGAAGGACATTTGGGACAGTAAATAAAAAACATGTGAGCAATAATAGATTGGGGAAGGACTAAAAGTTGAGTTTAGGTAATTTGCATTTAGATTCCAGGCAGTTTCAAGCATGTGTTTATTTGTCAGAGCTGTGTGGTGTGTATGTGTGCTGCCACAGAAAAAGTGACAGTAATGTTGATGATAGATACTGATGATGATGAAAGATGCGGTATTGACACACATTTGAAATGACACGTTCTGATCGTACTTCCTAGGTACAAAGTGAAGCAAACCTTTCGTAACGCGTTATTACTATTAACTGTCACGTTGTTCAGGACATACTAATTCCGTAATTTAGAAGTGCCGGCCTATTAATGAGGCAAGTTGTATGCGTTGCTACATTGAGTTGCGTTTATATACGATGCGTTGTTAGTTACGATTTAGTCTTGACTATTTGTTTTAATTTAATGTACTCATTAAAAAATTAGCAAAGTCTGTTTGTTATATAAAAAAATCTTCTTCTCATTATTTTTAAAGGTGATGTTGAGGCCCACTTTATTGGGTATGTGCATCGTCATTGCTGGCATATACCTATTCGTAGAGGGAGCCCAAAAGTTCCAAGCCCTGGCTATGGTCACCCATTCAAAATTCGTAGAGACTTCTTCACTGTTTATTACTAATGGATCCAGCGAGTGCGAAGCTGTTCAGGCTGTTTCAACATTTTTCAAGTCGCATTTTTCAACCGATAAGTGGGTTCAGTTCGTGTGAATTAACAATTACGTGGCACATTTCCGGATTATTCCGCAGACTGGCACCTGAAGACCAGCTTCAGCATAAATCTTAGTTCACATCATGTTCTCGAATAAAAATCCAAATGTTGACCAAACCCCAATACAAACGTAATTTTGTTACATTCGTTTCGTTTAAGAGAAAACAACTTTTCTAAAAATGTATGAAATTGAGCTCGGGCTCAAAGATCCACTAATGTATCATAGTAAGTAGTCACCTTGTTTTCATAAACCCACTAAAAAAACTAACACTCACTTTAAATCATCCAACCGCAGAGCCGACAGTCCACTAAACGAATTCTCCTTGAAAATGAGTTTGAGGCCATTCTCATTCGGCAGGTAAACCGTCATTACTGGAACATAGAGGGGGTCCAAAGGCTCCAGGCCCCGGCTAGGGTCCCCTCTGGAGAATTGATGGAGAGACTCCCTTGCCGACTTTAGGGCGCATTCGTTCAAATTGGGGTCTTTCCTCGAACATGCGGCGATGTACTCCGCTGGAATCATGAAATATTATGATCAAGTGAAAAGGGAAAATTAAAGGAGAACGGGCAAATTTGTAATGGAACTTGGGAGTCGATTTTTGAATATCACCCGGTGACCAAATTCAGTGATTTCTAAAAAGTTCGTATTTTTGAATCTCACCGGTGACTAAAATTGTCATGCCCATGATATCAAATACAAATGCCCTCACCCACTCGTAAACGAGACTACGGAGTGACTCTTTGACCACTGGCAGTAACAGCTAATCTCAATTCACTATGTTGAGTCGCTTGTTCACGCCAGAAACGCAAATTAGCTGCATGTTAGTAGACGGGTTTGACATTCAAAAATAAGGCTTTTGGCAAATAGGTATCGATGTCATTTGTAAGAATTTAGTCACCAAGTGAGATTCAAAAATCAATCAAATCTATGAGCGGCCAGGGATGATTTTCGTATCTAACGATGTAGTCCTACTATTACTTGGTGAAAGTTTTAATACAGTGACTTCAAGTTCTTTACAAAAAGTATTCCTTAATTTTAATATGACAATAAATTCATCTGTGGGCGCCGATAGGCTAATTTGCTCATTCTCATTTGAAACTATATTTTTTCAGTAAACTGTCTTAACATCAGTTGTACTTAGAGTTATGAAACATTGGTATTTTATTTATTACCTACAGTTAAGGATAGACTCATACATGCAGATAAACATCTTTGTAATCGCCCCCCAAAGCATGTCTCAATGCGCTTCCAATAATACCGTGAATATAATTATACCCTTTAATGTAACACTAGGGTGCCCGTATGAATTTCATGTTTTCTTATCTGGGATAAAAAGCTGACGAATGATACAAATACGTAAGTACAAATAGGTAGAATAAACACATTAAACTAACGAAGTTTCATAAAATGTTCTTGCAATTAGATAGCGTAAACATGATTCATTTCACACTGCTAGTGCACCAGAGAAGTCTGGATGGCACAGACAGTTTGCACAGGCTGGTCCTAATAACTATCATTTCTCAAGAGTCGTCCTGTCACAGTGTACAGCAAAATGCGAAAAAGCAGCGACAAAACTTAATTTTTATGGAATTGAATTTGGTTTGTTGAATGAAGGTTTGAAGGTGCCAGTGAAATGCTAAGAGCTGGAAATTTTGTTTTGAATAGCATGTCGTTTCTAGCTACTAACAAGGTACTTTCTCTTATTATTTTTTATGTTTTTACAATGAAATATTGACATTATAATAATAGCCGTGATAGCCTAATGGTTTGACCTATGGCCTCTCAAGCAGAGGGTCGTGGGTTCATACCTCGGTTCGCACCTCTGAGTTTTTGAAATTCATGTGCGGAATTACGTTTGTAATTTATCATGAGCTTTTCGGTGAAGGAAAACATCTTGAGGAAACCTGCACATTCCTGCGAAGCAATTCAATGATGTGTGTGAAGTTCCCAATCCGCACTGGGCCGGCGTGGGAACTATAGCCCAAGCCCTCTCATTCCGAGAGGAAGCCTGTGCCCAGCAGTGGGGACGTATTCCAGTATTTGCATCTGGTAGTCATCATCTCATAATGATGAGCTGATGATGGAAGGTACAACTCCTTAACGGTTTAGGAGTTGGAGGATAATTCTGAAAATGTTAAATCATTATTCGAAAGGGTATACTCCTGAGGTGGTCCCACTGTCACCAAGTCATGATGTGATGATGGGATCTCAGGGAAATTGAGGGCAACCCTCAAATTTTATAGGCACGTATCATGTGTTCCATAAATTTTCTAAGGCTATTCAAGTATTTGCGTCCGGTAGTCATCATCTTATGTTGATGAGCTGATGATGGAAGGTACAACTCCTTAACGGTTAGGAGTTGGAGGATAATTCTGAAAATTTTAAATCAACGTAAAATTGTGAAATAAAAATCTTTTAACAAAAAAGTAAAACCACCTTCAAAAAAAAACCTTAGAAAAAAAAAAAACGTTTATTTTATGTTTTTTTTCTAAGGTTTCTTCTAAAATAATGATAAATAAATAAAAAAAAAAACGCGTTTATTTCGGACAACAGAAACTAAAGCCTAAAGTTTTATGGCCTAGCACTAAGCAGCAGATATATGAAGTCGGTGCTTCATTCAAAGAATATTCCGCTCGCATCGCACCGACTTCATATTTCTGCTGCTTAGTGCTAGGCCATGAAACTTTAGGCTTTAGTTTCTGTTGTCCGAAATAAACGCATTTTAATTTATTTAATTTATTTATTGTGTAGGCTATGCAATAATTAAATTTAAAGTTTCAAGTTTGTGTAATCGCTAGAAGTGCCTTAGAATATTGGTGATTTCAGTCAATCAGTCAGTCATCTTGCAAATTAATGAACTTTGACTGGCGATAATTCATAAACTGTAAGTCATAATCGTAATTCAAACTTCTAGCTTTACTCAATACAAAGTTACAGGGGGTCAAAAGAGACGTTAGTCGAGAAAAGGGTATTAGGTATAATATTAAGTTATAAATTAGTACTGTATCGTCTTTTCGGTGCAAAAAAGTTAATTGCGTTGTACCACTGTGGCCTACTAATACGGCACTGACTTATAAACCCGAGCTGAACTCCCCACAAAATATTTTCGTGAGTGCCTAATAATATTAAATTTAACTCCACGCGTCATCTTAACGACTCCTACACCAAGATTGTTAATTACCGCTAAAACTCATCCAGAACGTAATGAAAGAGGAGATAAATGAAACAAATGTGCACGTTTAAATTTAATTAACACTTACGCAAACCCAACCCGGTGGCAGACGCAAGCAGGCACAACAGACACAAAAGTGCAGACATCTTGGTTCAAGACCACACTTGGTAACTATAGTTTCAGTACCTTGTTACTCGGTTTTATAAACTAACGCTGAAAAATTACAGGTTGCAGGGCTTTCATTAGTAACACACCCCCCACAAATGTTAGCATAAGCGCGCATGTGAGCAGAACCATTAAACCAATCATTTTTACGACTTGATCTCTAGTTTAACATTCACTGAACAATTTTGCTTGATGGTAAAGTTATTCTATTTGATATAACCCGCAATAGACAACGTACACTTACTATTACGGTTGATGTTTGAGTTTACACGGGATGTCATAATGCATGCTCGTGAAACCTTTGCGTTTATGTGACTTTGTAACCTCATGACTTTGCTTTAAAACAAAATTTTCTGTACGCCATAGTTGTCAAATGCCCGTTGACGCATCTTCTGACGTAAATTACTTTTTTTTAATGTAATCGTAATTCCTTATGTCTAGTATTACGTCGAATGAGGTATTGTTACAGTAATAATGTCATGAAGAATAGGTTCTAAGGTAGTTACAATACCAAATGATGATAGGTACGTTACATTGTGTTTGCACAAAAAAACAATTTTAGACTTAAAAGTGCGTGGTAACAAGAGTTACAAGCCATGGGATTTTAATGAATAATCATCATCATTTTTACATGTTAAAGAAATAGTATTTTCTATAAGAATATTTTTTACTGTTTTGTATCATATTTTTTTCGGAGTAATGAAAATGTAAAGATAATTTTGCATCTTGTATGTTTCTGTCCACTTGACAAGGTTATAAATGTAAGTCGCGAATGAAAAATAATACCAAGCCCATAATAAATCATGCGATAAATTAATTAAAAGAAGAGCGAAGCCAACACTGTACCTACTCGTACAGCGATACAAAACAAGCCAAAAATTCTGCACAATTTTTAACTCTTCTTCTTTTAGGGTTCCGTACCTCAAAAAGAAAAAACGGAACCCTTATAGGATCACTTTCTCCGTCTGTCTGTCTGTCTGTCTGTCTGTCAAGACCCTTTTTCTCCCTGAACGCGTGGAGGTAGGATGCTGAAATGAATACCAAATACTCATACCTGCGGTTCCTTGAAGCTGTGAAAAAATCAAGCTTCTAAGTCAACGCAATCATAAGATACAGTCATTAAAAAAGTCGTTTCCATACAAATTGCCGTGCTTTGAAAACCTAAAGGGTACTTCCAGTTGTCCTAGAAACTTGAAATTTGGTATGAAGGTAGCTCTTATAGCACAACCACTCCGAAAAGTCTCAAAATCTAAATTTTTTATGTCTGTCTGTAGATTTAACTGACCAATATAAGTTGACCCCACACTGCGTACATTTTGCTTAGGAGCAGGGCTCTGATAACACTGGACTTCTTAAAACAGTGGGGAAAAGCGATAAAATCTTTTTCGTTCGACTCGCACTTGGCCGGTTTTTAACTGTAACAAGTAGTCATAAGTAATTTATTTGCAGAAAATAGTGTACAATAAGATAGTGAACAGGAACAATAATGACACAACTATTCTACTACACAGTAGCACGCAAATTATTTTTTTACATGAACACTTAATATCTACAATTGCACGGGATTTCGAAACATAGTTTGCAATTCTTGAAGCAAACAACTTTTACATACGAAAGTGTCTAAAGCTTCTAAAAAAACTAAAAAATGTTCATGTCCATTTGAATAATTTATAACCTTTATTCAATATTAAAACCTTTCATAAGAATGACCAAAAATTGTTAATATATTATCTATTTTGAATAATTTATAACATTTATTCAATAAAAAATCTTTAATAATAAATGAACAAATTGGTCATACAAAATTTACAGATAATCGACTAAGATCCCCTAGCATAGAGTACCCAATAAAAATTCTACAGCATGTTATGATGCTACTTATCTTAATAATGTAGTGGCTCGTAAATCACTCGCACATTGTTACTGCAGAGCATACAAACTCGGCTAAACCAGGATGACAGTTCATAAAGCAAACACGAATTCAAGTTAATTCCCTCTAATGCTTGCTAGATCGCTGATTCCTGTGTAATTAAATTGCGACTTCCTTATCTATCAATTATCTAATTGAGGTTACTAAGTAAACTGGTTGAAACTTTGGAGTACCTAATCATTGAGATGTATCAAACTGCTTCTCCTCTGTACTATAGTGACGATGGTTATATTTTGAAAACATTTGGCAGTGCATCAAATCAATTAAGATTAATACAAAAGAAATAAATTAATTACAAAATATTAAATATAATAAACTAGCTGTTGCTCGCGACTTCGTCCGCGTAGATTTCGGATATCACTATCCCGCAGGAGCTCCCTATATAATTTTCCCGAATACAAAGTAGCCCATGTTATTCCTCAATATTCAAACTATCTTCTTACCAAATTTCATTTAGATTGGTGCAGCGGTTTTTCCGTGAAGAGGTAACAAACAGACAGACAGAGAGACAGAATTCTGTTACTTTCGCACTTATTAGTTAGGAGTAGTTAGGATTAGGATAGGATTATTGTCATAAACAACTTGCAATAAGAAGTGGGATTTCACTTTTTCACTACAAGAACTATTGTATAACAGAAAAGTAATGAACAGGGAATACATTTTTCCCCTTACACCCATGTGACGGTAGCGAAACGGCCAAGCCTCATATTTTGCCTAAGGTGTAGAGTTTGTGAAGTTGGGCTTGTAGAGTTAGGAACTTGGCTCTACATGAAATCTGATAACTTTTTGATAGTGCGAGTCATTATGGTTCTCGTCTTGGCAACATTTTATATGAAAATCTTTTTGGTGGAATATCTTTATTCTCGAAAACGTGTTTGGCAATCAAGCGGCATATACATGACTTATAGAAATATTACAGTCAAAGCTTCGTAATTTAATATTTTAACATTGACTGATGCACGCTCCCTGATTTATGTCAATAATAACAAAATAATTTCACCTTCATTTTTACAACATAACATTTTAGCGTGTTATCGTTCGTAAACAAGGTTAATATATTGGCGGTAAGTTAGGTCACATCACACCCTATTAAATTTCTTCCTATGCTGTGAGTGTATTTTCGACACTTTTTCAAGCACCACTTTGGTATTTTACTAGAATAACCTAATACCGTAGTACGAGTATTAGGTTATTCTGTGGCCCAACTGTCGACATGTGTGATTGTCAACGCAAGTGTGCTTAAAATTGCTTCTAAGCGCAGCCAATGATGTTCCGCTGACAGCAGCAGCGATGCGATGCGATGCGATGACATGTATATGTATATGCGATGATAAGTGTATGGAAAGTCATTGTTTGATAGCAAATGTCATACTTGATGTCCGTCATGGCTTTATGGCATGTTCATTTTCAATCTCGGCCTGGAAACTTATGATTAGAACACTACTAGGTACACGCATACCAGCGAGAGGCCTTTGTTTATACCCAGAGGTTGAAAAAAAAGAGGCATTAAATATCAACTAACTATACAAAGGGTCTGAGAGCCAGGATAGAGAAGACAAATTATTACGGTTTCATTTTATTTATGTTTAGTCACATAATTAGGTATCACGGTTTTTTAAAACTTTGAAGTTTAGAGTTAGTCAACATGTGGAAAGATTTATCAAAAGGTGTTCTAGACACCAAACAGACATTTTTTAAGTCAAAAATTATACTAAAGGCTCTTGAGCCTTGAGTCTTCACTTAATTACATCGTTTCGTTGGGGTTATAGAATCTACTCGTGACATAAAGCAGACGACGGGAGGCGCCTTTGGATTATCTATGCACTACCAATTTTTATGTCACTTTTGAGGTTGACGAGGAACACACACGTACAGCACACGTCTACGCTCATGTCAAAATTTTCCGTTACTACAAACTCACACCAAAACAATACTGTCACACAAATGCCAAAAACACGCACACAACCAACAGACCCTGTGCATTTTGCACAGACTGAATGTTAGATTTTTGGCAGAATGGGAAATCGCGCGCTAACATCTCCATTCCTTTCCTGCTCTAAGACCCGTGACCACGGCGTGGCGGTTGCAATGTCGCCGCAACGTCGTGGTACTTAATTAAAATGAATGAATGAAATGAATGTTTTGTTGTTAATATGAGTAAGAATCGTGAAAGTTTAAAACATGAGGTGAATTTATATTGTGATATTTTTGGGCACTATTCGGTAGTCATAAATAGAAAAGGCTGATTGTGACATGGTCATAAATAAATAAAATAAAATACTCCTAGCATTAACAGCGCAGCGCCCTCTCACGACTATAAGTAGAATTTAAATTACATGGTGGTTTCTAGAATTGTACAGTATACAGGCGGCTTCACATCACAACAGAACTGACTGATCGATCAGTAGGCAACCTGTCGCGGTTACTGTCCACTAGATGGTGTTTAACGGACAATGGTATTACTGAGCCTATTAGATCAATAAAGTGATTATTATGTATACTCGTAACTTTGTAGCATTATTATTAAGTGTGTATATATTACCAGGCATATTTATAATAATACCCGCAATATCTTATTTGGTTTATTTTATTTTTTATTTATTATTATTTATCGATGGATGTGTTATTTGTAAAAACTTCAATTAATTGGCAGTTATTATCGCACTACCTACGCATAGAGCATTTTTAATGTAGAGATGCCAGATGGACAGCGCAGGCTTAAAAATACTTAGAATATCATATCGAAAAATGCCCTTGTTTTTACTCCGCACGTGAATTTTTTAGTGCTCAGAGCGTCTAGTGTAATCAACGACCAAAAAATGTATGCATCGCGTTTGCGTTACGGGTGTCAAATAGTATGAAAATTGTTTGATGTCGATACGTGCCACTAGTGGCGCTGCTAATGTGCCCATAGTAATTAAGACGCAAACGTGAACGCGATCGAGACGTATATTTGGCCACTGATTACACTAGACGCTCAGATTGCTTTCTGTTAAATACGAACTTCATATCACGTTCGCTTGTTTTGGTTCTTCAAGCCTACATTGGGAAACATCGGAAATGAGTTAAACCCCATATCTTCAACTTACAACCCGTGAACAATTAATTGCCGAGACGTGCCAACTAGAGCATTGCCGATCCATGAGATAAATAGGCTCGAAATGGCGAATGTGAGCGAACCTTTAAGTAGGCAGGTAGGTACGTACCTACTTTAATTTCGATTGCACTACAAAATGTAAGGTTTACCTTGAGGGAGCAGACAACAAGTTTGTGATATTAATTAAAGGAAATTAAGTACACGAGTTTTGTGAAGAGGCAAGAAATTAAATTATGAGTTGAGTTTATAACTATGAATTTAATTACGTGAATATGTATAACCATTGTAGCAATATCATATTTCTCTGACAATTCTGGCTCAGTTTTCACAGCAATCATAAAATTCGTCTTTCATTTTCAGTCTTTTTGTTCTAAAGTTCATTGAACTCAAAATGTTGTCTTGACCTCAAGACACAATTGAAAAATGGTTTCTGGGTGCCTAAAGATAAGTAATTTGCAGTTATTATGGCTTTAATTATTTTAAAAATGATTTGTGCTTTAACCGTTTGCGGGTGGTAGGACCTTGTGCGAGGTCCGTCCGGATCGCTACCACCATCTTACTCGTTAATCTTGCCGCTAAGCAGCAGTGCTTGCACTGTTGTGTTCCGGTGTGGAGAGTAAGACAGCCGGTGTAATTACGGGCACAAGAGGCATTTCATCTTAGCCCTCTAGGTTGGCAACGCATCTGCAAACCCTCCGGAGTTGCGGGTGTCTATGGGCAGTGGTGATCACTTACCATCAGGTGACCCACTTGCTCGCTTGCCTTCCTCGTTGTATAAAAAAAAAAAAACCGTACAAATCAAGTTGAAATTCCATGGTTGAAATTCGGCCAAGACCTATAGGGCTTTAAATATGAAGCAGTCAAGTATCAAGGAAAAGGAAGCGGCAATTTTCTTGCCTTTCGCGGTTAATTAATACCAATTAATTCTCTTGTTACAGTAATTATTAAGATAATTGAAGGATCGAAACGAAATTCACCCACAAAAGTACTCTACATTTCCCGATCTTTTATAAATTTCATGCAGCTTTCCAGTTGATTGCAAGATGTAAACCACCAACAAGTTGAAAGTCTTTTCATTCACGTAAGTACATTAAGCCTAATCTTGACGACATCGGTGATTCTATTAACGGTCTTAATATTTGGCAGAGTATTTCTACCAATTAATTTCATATGAATGAATGTGGAGGAGGCTAAAGAGGTGTGTAAGGATCGTAGCAAGTGGCAAGGCATAGTTTCTGTCTACTTCCGTGAGAAAGAGGCGTGATATTATGTATGTATTTTAAAGTACGTATACCCTTTTATAAAAATTGAAATTTTTGTTAGCAACATTTATTTTTTCACATTTTTGCAACTAATTTTTTTTTACATTCTGACAGGACAATAATTTTACGAGTGACGCTCGAATTTATCGTTATGAATTAAAGCAGAACAAAGAGCGGCCCTAACAGTAGTGTCAATAAAAACACGTATTTTTGCCATTATTTTTTTGAGCGTAAATAGAACAGACAGGGCAAACGCGACGCTTCCGCCCATATCCATAAATTTAAGCGTTCATGCCTCACTTTGTTTATTCCGGACCGCTGTAAAAAGAGGCTAATCGGATTTGTAATGCCATGGTTTTAGAGGAAATTACAATGGTATTCAACTATGGGAACAGAGTAACAATTCAATCGCCTTTTTTCACTGTTCGACCTACACTTCGAATTAAAGGTTTGGCCAGATGCGGCTCAGGATAGGGAGATGTGGAAGTCAAGAGGAGAGGTCACCCAGCAGTGGGACAGTCGCAGACTAAAAAAAAGCTTTTATGAGAAGTTACATTTTTTTAAAATAGGTAGGTATATTGTTAATACAAATAACATGCCGTAACTGTTTCAGTGTACTGAGAAACTAGTTCAAGAGTTTCCTTACTACTTATTCCTACTTACGTACTACCTGCTAAGGAAGTGTACCCTTGTCCGCAATCATGTCTAGTGTTAAACAAGTGACAATGGGTTGAATTTATTCAGAATATGCCCTTAAAACTATACTTGAAGGGTATCCAAGAATTATCATCACCATTCCTGTCTATAAAATAAACAGTAGCTCTATCTACATAGCGTAGTATTTGGGATGGACAGCAGAAAGCTGGCTGCCAAGATACGACGACCGACCTGAGGGCGCGCCTTGGGAGAGGCCTATGTCCAGCAGTGGATTGACACAGGCTGATGATGATGACAGTTTCTACTTTATCTACCGGTTGTTTACGTGTTTTGGGACCGTTGTAAATAAATAAATAAATAAATATCATGGGACAAATTGACACCAATTGACCCAGTCCCAAACTAGGCAAAGCCTGTACTATGGACACTAGACAACGGACAAACATACTTATATAGACAAATACATACTCATAATTATGTATATTAAACATCCAAGACCCGAGAACGAACATTTGCATTCATCATACAAATATCTGCCCCGACCGGGATTCGAACCCGGGACCTCAAGCTTCATAATCAGGGTCTCTAACTACTTGGCTATTCGGTCGTACTTTGCATTTGATACAGACGGCTTTGAAAGAAAGAAAAATATTTGCTCAACGTACACAATTTTAGTCACAAAATTAAATTAAACAATTAATAGATGAGAACGTCAGACGTTGAACAGGATCCTTCTCAGCATTGTGCCGCGGGTGGAACCACGAAAAAACAACTCCTGCTAGAGAAGAGCACCAGCTGTGATTTCATGTAACACTGTCTCTGTTTGTAATGTGGCGCATTGTCATATTTTTTATGTCACTTTGTTTTTTATTCGCAATGGTAAGCTTTTAAGCTTATAGAATAACGCAAAGTGATAAAGATAGTGACAATTATGTGCTCGAACAACCTTGTTTTATTCTCGCTTCCTGGCAAGATTTTTTTTAAATGTGAAATACTAAATGAAAAATTCTCATTTCAGTGATGTGAAAAACATATTCATACGTAAATCAGGGTTTAATCAGCGTTTGGAATTAAACTACTTAACTTAAAAGATTAAGATCGCGGAATCTCAAAGTGTTCGGTCCTTTGTGGTTCGCGTGGTCACGGTGATATTTTTATTAATTTTGAATTTGAGAAGTAATTCATTGGCACGTCAGAAAAGTCTCCCAGCTACCTATAGACTGCGTGGCTACGCTAGCACAGATCGATGATTCGGTGTCATAAGCGTATTAGGGTTGCCAAACTTTTAAACAACTTCTACTTGCATTTTCTTTATACCTTTTTCGGTTTTGCTTCTTAATGGTGTTTAATAAAGGGTTCTTGTATTGTTGTATTTTACTGTACTTAATTATGGTTATAAACATACAAAGCATTATAAATTAATAATAACAATGATTTGTCATATATTTTTCTACGCTACCAGAATCGTTGCATTTTTTTTATTTTTATTTATTATTTTTTCGAATATTCCAAATAATTTGAAAGACAACTTAAAATATTGTGGTCGAACCAAATCGGTTTTAGTGTGTCTATGAGCAGTGGTAATCAATTATCGTCACGCCCCTTTTTCACCACTTTTACAAATGTCAGTTTACAATGACAATTCAATCCACATTTCACTGTCAATACGAAGCGCGCAAAACTCTTCAAGTCAGCAATTGACACTAAATTGTCAGTGAAAACTGACGTTTGTAAAATTGGTGAAAGAGGGGCCAGGTGACCTATTTGCTCGTTTACCATCTTTATTGCTTAAAAAAAACTGCACGAATTCTTAATCCTGTCAAGGGCAGCCCTGCCTACGGACGCGTGCGCCGATCACACGAGCCGCGTCATCACACGGAGAAACTTTCGTTCACAATCGGTCAAGGTCGTGTCTTGATTCCGAACAGCAAGATAAATAATCGTAACACCATGTTGCGCGCGCTCCGCTGTGCTAAATTCTGGGATCCGAGTGAAAAAAAATGTGCAATAGTTGAACAGCTGATTTTGACTTAACCCGCTCTTCACTTGAGTTGGAAATATAGGTACGTTTGTTTTAAGCTACCTTTTTTTTCACCAGACCCTCAGAATTTGCGTTGATTTAAGAAATCTGAAAAGGATTTTGTGCGGTTTTGCTTATTTAACAGTTTACGATGAATGACTACCGGACGCAAATACTTGAATAGCCTTAAAAATATACGAAACACATGATGATACGTGCCTATAAAATTTGAGGGTTGCCCTCAATTTCCCTGAGATCCCATCATCAGATCATGATTTGGTGACAGTGGGACTACCTCAGGAGTATACCCTTTCGAATAATGATTTAACATTTTCATAATTATCCTCCAACTCCTAACCGCTAAGGAGCTGTACCTTCCATCATCAGCTCATCATCATGAGATGATGACTATCAGACGCAAATACTTGAATAACCTTAGAAAACATATGAATCACATAGTACGTGCCTGTAAAATTTGAGGGTTGCCCTCGATTTCCCTAGGATCTCATCATCAGATCATGACTTGGTGACAATGGGACCACCTCAGGAGAGAAGAAAGAATTTTGAAAATCGGTCTACAATTGACGGAGTAATCGATGAACATACATAAATAAATAAAAAATCATACAGTGGAACGTAGAACCTTCTCCTTTTTTAAAGTCGGTTAAAAATAGTTTGACTACAGGTTTTTGGAAATTTGTATGACTGTAGTTTTTAGACACATAATTAATATTCCTCAATTTATTTATGAGTGGGTATTGATGAATACGAGGGCTGCCTTTTAAGTTTTGTCGTTTGGAAAAACTAAAGACAATTTAAGAGTCAAATATTATTTATTGTTTTTCAAAGTAATCACCGTGATACGTAATACACTTTTTCATTCGATCGAACCAGTTTTCGAAACATTTATTGCAGTCCGAAGACGGAGTCTCCAAAATGGCCGTTTTGTATGTCTCAGCCGCTTCTTCAGGCGTCCGGTACCGTTGACTACGAAGTCGATGCTTGTTTTTTGGAAAAGTGAAGAAATCATTAGGGCTCAAGTCTGGGCTGTATGGCGGGTGTTCCAGATTTTCGACGTTTTGCTCTTTTAAAAACGCAATTGTTTGCCGGGCGGCGTGCGAGCTCGCATTATCGTGGTGCAGTACTATACGACGTCTCGGGTTATTTTTTCGGAACTCGCCGATAACTTCAGGTAAACAAACAGTGGTATACCAGTCAGCATTAACTTTTTTACGGTCTTCGAGCACAATGGTGGCAACGTGGCCATTTTTCGCTACAAACGTGGCGACCATTTTTTTCGAAGTGCTCCGTGAGCGTATTACTTTGGTCGGTTTTGGCTCATCTTGGAACACTCAAACAGTCGACTGCTGTTTAGAATCTAACGCGAGCCATTTTTTGGTCTTCACTAAGTAAATGTGGTATCCAGCGCAAGATTATTTTTTTTACGCCTAAGTGATAATGCAAAATATTTTGAACACTGGTCCCTGAAATGCATAATGAAGCTTCTATCTCACGGTATGTCGCATGGCGATCTTCGACGATCAGTTGCCGTACAGCATCAATGTTCTCCTGGGTCACAGCTGTTTTTGGTCGGCCTTCACGGGGCCTATCACTAAGACTAGAGCAACCACGTAGAAATTCTAAATACCAGCGTTCCACAGTCCGGATGCATGGTGCTTTATTATTAAAAACCGTAGTCAGCTCTTCAAAGCACTGAAGACGCGTTAAACCCCTTTTGAATTTGTAAAAAAATATCGCGCGTAAATTTTCTTTCGAAATTTCCATTTTCACAACTGACTTGTCAACTTTGAACCGCCGCTGTACTGAAACGGTTCGGCCGATCCGAGTCATTCTTTTGTATTATTACCATATATTTTAAATATTTTATGATGATGCTAGTTTTTTTTTTAAATAATCACGGGAAGTTTGCAAACGACAGAACTTAAAAGGCAGCCCTCGTACCCACTCATAAAAGTTAACCTATTGTGGACTTTATTTTATTTTAGATGGTACCTCAATAAAGTTCATTTATCTAAGAATAAAAACGTTCTTATAATAATGCAGTTTTTATGTTAAACTTTATGATTTAAAATACAGTCCTAGAAAACTTTGCCATCCCTAAAATATCCAATGGTGGTGGATATTATCTACTACCATAATTATTCTGATGCTGAAAAGAAAATTTTCGGGGGTTTTTCACCTTTTCTGTAAGTTGATTAGGTTATGTTTAGCATAGTACACGGGTGCCACGCAAACAGCCGATCTAACCGACCAACCAATGAATGCGTGCATGCAAAGAATCGGTCATGGATCACCAATCAGGAACGCGTACCTACGCTTGACCGACTTATTAATCATACATACTTATTAGCAAAATATTGGATTTTCATGAGAATTTAAAAGGACTCTTTGCGATTATTTTTTGCACTCGTGGGAGCACTTTGTTTTAACAATTTTTAATTTGTTCGAAACTGTTTGCAAAACGAATTAATTGGTTCAAGCTCTAAAATTTGGTGCCTATTTAGTTTTCGTACTAAGCATGAAAAATTGGGTATCAAAGATGGATAGATAGACGATTGGAAATTCAATTCCCGTAAAATTAATCAAGCCCGTTTGAAATTTTACAAGTAAGTACGTTTTCATGTTCGTATGCGATGCGGGAAAAGAAAAATCATTTTCATAATAATATTTACACATTAATAGCCTCACTGTCGCACTTGGTTCATCCCTCGGAGCAAAATGCATTAAAATGTTTTACGACTGTTAAAATTCGTGAAACCAGGCTATTATTTATCTCATTTTCACGAGCCGATCGTTAAAACGGCTATCTTCACGCGATACGAACTGCGAACAAAATTTATAAAACGGATTAGCGGCCAGTCTTGCGTGAAAACCAGGCTCAACATTGGCAAAGAGCTAACCGAATTTGTGCAACCAAAAATGAGAAAGAACTCGTTTCAATTTACATAAGAAGTAACCGCGCGTAGCCACGAGGGTCACCATTCAGTGCGTCTGTGGTCCTCGAATCGGACGCCGCATTGTTTACATTTATTTCCGATTTTTTTTAACAAAACCTGACCGGAAAGTGTGTGTTCGCAATGTGTAAGAAGTATGTTTTGGTTTTCACTTTCCTTGCGGTAGCGGCGTCCTTCGTCGGCGATTGCTCTGCTAAATTAGCGCGTAAGTTTGTTTGTTTTTAATTACAATACAATTCTGAGCCTGAAAAGGAGAACTGTATTTTCAAACTGTCGGAACTTTTGAGGGGATAGGTATCTTTACTGGAATATTGCTTGTAATCATTTAGTTATACTAACGTGCATTACAACATTAAGATGCTAAATTAATGTTTTTGGTGGAGGTGACTAATGAAACCATAATAAAACTGAGGCCAATAACGTACCTACCCCGTACATTAATAAAAACCTCACCTTTTAGCAGAATTTAAACATTAAAATATTTCTATTGTTTGTATTAGAACGCTCCTATTGCCTATTGCGTGAATTATTGGCAAATCATTATACTATACACCTAATAAGGATTCTGATTTTGTAATAAGGAATGACAAATGAGTGCATTGCGACACTACACCAATGGTGCGAGTACCGCCAACCGGTTGCAATGGGCCTAACTGCTTTAAGTGATAAATTGGAAATGACACGTGTTAGTTCTGATCCTACTAGACCACCAATGATGCTGGTGGTCGTTCAATACTTGGGTGGGTTATTGAGCTAGTATCAAGCCACAAGGAAGAAGGAACGTCTAGGTTCATATTATTTTGGATACTTACTTTACAAAATCATGTATTAATATTAATTGGGTAAAAGGAACTTAAATAATGTAGCCTGTCGTGGTTTGACCAATGGACTCTCAAACCGAAATTCGGGTCATGGTTCCAATTAAAATGTTATTTAGTAAAATTAAGACATTCTTTGCCAGGTAACGGAAAACAAAAGCAAAAACACCTAGGTATCCAACTATAATTCCAAATTTGAGGTAAAAAAAAAAAAAAAACTATAATTCCTCATCAAGATGTCATAAAAAAACAAACATTCACGGGGTCAGGGACTATACACAGTGTTATTACACAATGTAGTCGTATTATACATCATTAACTTGAGTGGTTTACTTTCAAGACTGGATGCGTTAAATTATAATATCAACATAAGTATACCTGCATACAAAACATAACTTACGTCCGTTTATAATCCGAAATATAATATTCGCTACTTGACGCTTTGACTAAGATATTATCATAGTATGGAAGTATGTTACGCATCCATTGATGATCTACCAGAAGTTGTAAGAGCTTATAAACACCCGTTGACACCATTCAATATATTTGCCTCTTGTTTTAATCCTACTTAATATTATTAACGCGAAAGTTTGTGAGAAAATTATGTTTTGTTACTGTTTCACGCAAAAACGACCGAACCGATTTGATGAAACTTCACAGTAATATAGTTTATAATTTTACTGGTTTACTAATGTTTCGCCAAAAAACGTTTGGCAAACTGATTCATTTCCCAAACGTTTCATTTGGTCAAAATGCTTTTTTCCGAAACTGTAAATATTTCAGGATTTTTATAAAACAAACCTAACCTAACCTATAGGATTCTACGAGATGGCCCTGAAATAAATTCTGAAATATTTACAGTTACGAAAAAAATGCATTTTGACCAAATGAAACGTTTGGGAAATGAATCAGTTTACCAAACGTTTTTTTTGGCCAAATGAAAGTACACCAACCTTACTACATCAGAATATTATACAATCACAAGGTATTTACTATCCCCGAAAATTGCATAGTTCCCGCGGGATAGTAATAACCGAATTCTGCGCAGACGAAGTTGCTGGCAAGAGCTAGTTATCAATACAGTCAGTATGGGATTAAAAGACGTTAGGAAGCTGTGAAGGAGGGATAAAACTGTTCTCTTAATGCTGCCCTCATCAACGCTATCGGGGATTGATTGCGTTCCACCCTTATCTTTATTTATAACTCGTACCGGCTTACTGCACATTTTATCTTCATATCTCAGTACCCAGAGACATTTAAACCCTCTAAATGGGCGCTAAAAATTTTACTGACTCTGATAGTTACTTTGTTATCAACAAAGGAAAATATTTGTTTCGATTCTCTTTGGAATAGCATGCGCTTTATAAATTAAAAATCTCAAATGGGTATCTTTTTGCATTGTTTTTCCATTTTGTTTATTTTTACTGTTTTCCGGTTAAAATCCATTATTATGTTTTAAAGACTGACTGAAATAATAGGAATACACGGAAAACCAGAATAATGCGACTAACCCCGGGAATCCGTGGTACTTATATTCCGTGTCACCAAAGTTAGTACTTCATAAAATACCTAGTACCTTGTGATCATTCACTTGAGCATTCGTAGGTAGGAAGAACTCTATTATTATTATTTTTAAAGCTGAAACATTAAGATTGATCAACTTATTAAACGATACCTATACCTAAAAACTGGTGATTCTAAGGCATGCTGCAAATTTTTATAATAACTTTTATGGCGGTTGTCTAGGAAACTGGAGTCCAGACAGATAGAGGCGGCTTTTATAATTAACTCGCTGTTGCCCGCGACTTCGGCCGCGTAGATTTCGGTTATCGCTATCCCGCGGGAACTTTACATTTTCCCCGAATAAAAAGTAGCGTATGTTATTCCTCAATATTCAAACAATCTTCTTACCAAATTTCATCTACATTGGTGCAGCGGTTTTTCCGTGAAGAGGTAACAAACAGACAGACAGAGAGACAGAGTTACTTTCGCATTTATAATATTACTTAGGATGTAATGATAATGAAAATGTACTTCTTTATTTAGATGACAGACATTAAGCTGTCCAATTATGTTATAATGATCGATGATGACAAGACATAAGTACAACAATTATTTAACATTATTGATGTTTTGCACCTACACCGTTTACAACTTTGATTATCATCCTCTTGATGACATTCGTTAGTTAAGAGGTAACTAAAAGAGGTAAATAAACTGTGTAGGAGTTTGTATGAGAATAATTGTTGAGTTTTAACAATTGAACGTCGAATTTGCAGATGTTCTGACTACAACGATCATTTCATTTATCAAACTCCTTATCCGCAGCGTTATTGTGTAACTATTTTGACACTCGTCATCGGATTGAAATGTCAGTTTTTGTACGACTGTGACAGCAGCTGTTTCCGATACCAATTGTCAGCCCGTACAAAATGAACACGATAGTTTTCCTTACCAACAGTTACATTTTGACAGATTACCCATAGAAAATGTGTCAAAATGTAACTATTGGTAAGGAAAACCCTCGGTGAATTGAATATTGGGAACCGGCATCAGACAATAAGACCGTCGATTAGTAATATAGAGTAGGTACCATCCTAAAATAAATTTAAAATGTTATTAAACAAATAGGTAGTTGAATGCTCGTTTACACGTCGTTTTTTTTTTGAGTCTAAGAAATCGCAAGAAATTTAGCACAAAGTATTTTTTTCTAAAGAGAACTTACATTAGGTCTTACGGTACGTAACCACATATGAATTACACAAAGAAAACTCACTGTATCATTAGAAAAAAAAGAAAAAACAGGTATTTTAGAAAGGAGTGTAAAAAAATTAGTTAGAACAGCAATATATAGTTCATTTTATGTTTTTCTAGCTTGCGCCCATGACTTACCACACTTGACCGAACTCCCTGGCCAGAAAAATATTCTCAAAATCCCTCTTGGTTCTCTGTCTACGTCAAAGGGAACCACTATGCACACTTTTAAGGTTTCCGGTGGAATGATTTCAGTGTTGATAAGTTAATCAGTCAGGACTTTTCATAAAATATGTATAGATCATCTTACAAGCAGGTAGGGAAAACCTATAAAAGATACTTTTTGCAATGATATGTAAATCGCAGAAATCATGCTTCATCGGGGTATTCAGGGTTAAACAACGCAGGATTTTCCCTGTATTGTTTCAATAAATTTTCGAAGCGTCATTACAAAATCATTTGATTTGATTTGGTCTATTCACGTTTTGTCTCGGTGTTTTTATGGGGACACAATTAAATAGTAGTTTACTCAAAATCGTGTCACAGTTTGTTGCGTCTCGTTCCATGACTAAATAGTAAAAAACAACTTGCGTTTTCTGAATCTTTTCTGTTCCGACTCATTGCTTGGTTCCAGTAAATAAATTAAGCATCGCTCGAAAGAAAAGTGGCGGCTTTCGCGCTCGCAAATAAAATGTGCGTAAAAGTACATAATAAGTACATTATCAGAAGGTGGAGTGCATTGTATAGGTAGAGTCAGTCTATAACTAAAAAAAATACATTGCAGAAGCGCTAAATTAGATAGGAATGTTACGTACCTACCTATACAAAATGAATTATTGTCTACTTCATATTTAACATACTGCAACGCTGTTAACGTTATTCTTATCTGTATTTCCAATAGCTTCTGGTGTTTTATTTCGAAAAATACACCTCTGATAAGTCAAAAAGTCAAGACGAATTAATTTTCTTTACTTCATTGTAAATTTTACATTAACATTTAAAAATCAGTTCGAGTGACTAGATTATAGAGTGGAAGTAAAATCGTATGAAACTTTATTGAAATGGAGAAGAGAAAGAACAGGAACAATCTGAAAATACCATTTTTTTTGTTGTTTCTTTTCAGATAAAAAAAAAAATATATACGCCACGGCCGGAACAACAAACTTACAGCCTCACAAGGTCGTTCGTAAAACCAATGCTCGGCCAGCAATTGCCTACTTCCAGGCCTGAGGAATATTTACCATTTACGATAAAATTATGAAAACTGGACTACTTACACTTACAAAAATATCGTTAAGTATTTTTTCTGTCGATATGGTAGGTGTAGTTACTATGAGGACGAGTAAAAACGTTTTGATTTCTTTTCCGAAAACACTAAAAATAAACATGAATATTTTCAGTTGATGCATATCCATAATTTCTACGGAAAACATTCTGTTTTTAAATCTCAGTTCACTTAAAAGAACACAAATGTTCATTGTTCATTTCTATGTACCTGTAAGTGCTAACCTAATACAAAATCAACCTTTCGCTATTGTTATTAGGGGTAAGGTTAAACATCCCATTATTTCTGAAAATGTTCAGTAATTCTCATGATTAGCAGTTGCCATAAAAAGAAGGTCGAACTATTCTTCATGCGATCCAGATTAATGATGACTTGTGGCTCTCTAAAAACAAATTCAAGGTTACCGCTTTAAGTAAAGGTCAATGTAACTTTTGTTTGCATTAACAAATAAAACAGTGTGACCGGCAAAGTATGACTGATACATTGTAAGTAATTTCCATTTTAGACTACTCCTTTGTTTGTTTCGATGGTCATTCATGCAGCACGCTTTTGAATTTCCTCATTCTTGAAATAAGTACAGTAAAGTAGCGCCTGGAGCGAAGTCACTCACTTGAATTTTTGCGAACAATTTGCGATTTTATGCGAAAAATATGTAACTGTAATAATATTATATTATAATGATAAAAACTCAACACTCAAGAACCAAACCAAATCATAATCGACATGTTTAAATCCTTGCATCACAAAATATGCATAAATTCTACGAAAACCGTGGTGCTAGCTAAGAACGTGCAGTTTGGAGGCGATTTCGACATGGGGTCAAGGCTATTCGATAGGTTGAATGCATCGCCTGTCTCTCTCGCAGTAAGAGAGTCAATAAAACGTATTTTATAATTTGAACTTTTCGTATTTCCAAATATGGACATCAGACTGGGTCGAAGTACGAACGTTTAAAAGGAAAAAAAGGTTCTCAAATCGACTTTTTATGTTGTTTTCTCAAAACTCCGTATAAGTGCTGACCGATTTTTTTTTCATTCGAAAGATTAAACTTCCAAATCGGGATCATTTTTGTTAACCTAACGATAAGATAAGATTCACGAGGAATCGAAGGAACACTTCAAATATTATTGCACGCGTAAACACACGAACGGCTCAATCCCTATTTTTTTATTTTTTTTTATTTCTATTCTCATGCACTTCGTTCCAGAACAAAAGGTTTTTTTTAATTTCTATAAGAAAGTCGACGA
The DNA here is from genome assembly GCA_963691665.1 of Clepsis dumicolana. Classification (NCBI taxonomy): domain Eukaryota; kingdom Metazoa; phylum Arthropoda; class Insecta; order Lepidoptera; family Tortricidae; genus Clepsis; species Clepsis dumicolana. The sequence goes on from OY829518.1 coordinate 9,178,520, forward strand.
TTCCTTTTTTTTAAAAGGTGACATTATGATTCTTACAATAATACCTAAAATAAAATACCTCGTAAAGTTTAACAAGCAAAATTTTACTAACACTCGAATTATTATCACTCTGACAAAATCTTTGCTCCGAATTATCTTATTTGCTTACAATTTGCGTTCAATTATATTTGTGGAAGCTACTAAGTATTTCCTGCAATTTCTAGAGAAGTACCTAAATGCAAATTAGTCTATTTAAATATTACAACTCATGCCATCCTGAATACCAGAAAAGGTACATTTTGGTCTTTATCTGGTTTCCAAAGTTTTATATTTCTTTGAAACACAATATTGTTTTCTTTCCTATTGAAAATTTACTTTCCGCGACCGGTTACTGCTACACAAAATGTTTAGGTAAACTAATTTTTATTTTGAAAGGAAACAAAATAAATATAGCTATTAAGTTATAAAAGAATAATAAATAAAATCATCTCTGAACTTTACTTTGGTGAATTTTGACACTACGAAATTGTAGCCTTAATTAACAGTACGGGGTCAGTTCTCGGCCATGTTTTACGATACTAAAATACTAACAACAACAAAATAACAAAAAATGGTGTCAAATGATCAATTGTAAATATAAAAAAAAAAACTTCACAGTGGTGTTCATGTAGATTTGCTCAATCTAACTTACCTACTGAAATATTTGATTCCCTGTACTTAGGGGCCGTCCATTAATGACGTGATCTTTTTTAAGCATTTTTAACCCCCCTCCCCCTTGGTGAGATATAAGACTAAAACATCACGTGTATTTTTAGTATCTACAAAAAATCTAAAGTTTTTTTGAATATTTTAGAATATTATCTAAAGTACAGGTCATTCAAATGCATGACATTTCGTGATTTTTGTCAACCCCCCCCCCCCCCCCCCCCACCCTCACGTGATTAATGGACGGCCCCTTACTTAAATATAATTTCGTCATAAATAACGCAACACTATGAAAGCGTGTGTGTATGTATAAAGTTCCAAACAGATTTGATAAAACTTAGGATTTAAAGAAACAAGCTGATGCTTTCTTAGCAAAAGGCCGACAAAGCATCTGCAGCTTTTCTGATAAAGGGCGATGATTGCTTACGAAAATGTCATCAACCTGTACCTATCTAAATATTCGATGCTGCAATTTGTTCAATGCGTAAGGTCAGAAACAAAGGGTATTATTTCATTCAGCACGTTTTAATAAATATACCTACGTAAAATACAAGGCGAATGACGGTAATAAATTTACAGCGTATCATTTATTCACCAACACGTAAAAGATGTTGCAATCCACGTAACTAGTTAATAACGGACTGAAGGTAATTAAAAGGGCCTTGTCACAGTAAGATTGAGACCTAACCTAAAATCAGTCGCACCGGTAGGTACTCATTATAGTTAGTTTTTTTTTAACAGCCGATATTTGACAGCTGCCATCCTAGTACAATTTATGTCATTATTGACATAATGACAACACTAATTGTACTGGGTTGACGGCTGTCAAATATAAATAAAAGTAGTGGCAAGATAATTAGGCTTATGTGCATAAGTATGTGTGAGTGTATGTGTGTATGTGTGGATGTAACAAATGGTAACATCGTTACGTGCTACTAACTGTCGTTTCCGTCGATTGCGCGATAGTGATCGACGAACTGTTAATAGGGAGGTTCTGTTAAGGTCAGAAAATATTTATTTTTGATTCTTATAGAGTTTATAGCTGTGTATACTTTGCTTAATGCATAATTATACTGTTAACTTGCCGAGTTTGTAATTAACTCAAAAGGTATATCTGCTATCTAGGTTTAGATTATTTTAAAGTGTTATGGGTGCTTGTTGTCATAAGCTGCTGATGCATTTTAATTGATTGATTTAATTGATGAATTTTAATGCTAAATATTGTTTATAACTATTACTGTACGATATCAAACAAATAAATTCACTTCTTTTAGACATGAAACGCCAGTAGCGTTAGTTTTTCCCTTAATTTTTTTTAGGCTTTTATTTCAATAGTAAGTATAAAGTCAAATTCTACAATGACTCTTATGAAAGTTTATTTAAAAAAAGGAATATTAGACAGTGTAATAAAGGGATCATTCACGTATGTCAGTCGAGTTTAATAGCCCGCACGGTGGTATAACTTAGAACAAAATGTACACTTCGTTGTCCAGCTAATTTCAGTAGTCACTCAAGTTACATTGTATAGTATATACTTAAATAATATTCTATTTGGGTGGGTTATAGACATGAAGTTGTTGTCACACGTCGATAGGTGGTGCTAATATCAATATAGTTTATATTGGGGTTTTAAATTTTGGAATAAATATTTTATTTTCGCTCAATAAATACTTTCATTTGTCTTTCTTTGTTTAAAAATGCGTTTATGCTAATGAATTATTTTGTGAACACTGGTAACATCGACCTTTTTTAATTATAGTAATGTCTTATCTAAAATATCATTACACGCATCAGTTTTTCTTACGCTAAAATATTATATAGAATATTCTATGGACACTGGTTGAGTTAACGTATCATATCTGCAAGTAAACTCTAATAAAATGGGGCAAAAACTTAGATTTTTAGTAATTCAGGAGGTTCTGATATTTATTTAGATTTTTTTATTTACTAAAAACAACATAGAGTGAAGGTATAAGTGGAACGGAACGAATGAATAATGGCCGCGATTATCTCTCTAATCTGTGGTTTTTCACATTCACCGGGTGTCTAAGTTGGAGTTGGAATGCCTGATAAAAAGAAAATGTGTAAAAAATAAAGCACTGAATAATTATCAAATTCATCAAAACGGGAAATTGGGAAAATTGGGAATGTTCTAATGTATATAATAGAACGTGGTGTAATAGCAATTGCTCAAAGTAAATTATTTTAACATTTAGGAAACTAGACGTCAATAACGTCATCGCATATTTTGCCGTCACAAAGCACCAGATGTCGCTGTGTCCGAAACGTTGAAGTGACATCTCTATCTCAGTTATAAAAAGGTACTCTGGGATATACAATGACAATGCAAAGAAAAATTCGTTAAGCAGCTGGACTTGAACAAGCAACCTCGGTAATCCGTACCACGCTCCACCAATTAAGCTATACTTAACGTTGGTGTACCTAACGAATTTTTCAATGCCTTGTGTCATATTTATTTGGAAGATCTCTCCTCAGCACCATCTATGAGTAGCTTAATCAAGCAGCTCACCCACTACGGAACTTCTACAGTTACGCATTAGTGGCAAGAGATGGAGCTATTTTCTGAATCAATGAAAATAATCGATTTATTGATTATTTTTGTTTTTATTTTATGAAACATTCATAGAATGAAATTCAACATACAATGACAATGCAAAGAAAAATTCCAGCTGCCCAGCTGCTTAACGAATTTTTCTTTGCATTGTCATTGTATGTTGAATTTCATTCTATGAATGTTTCATAAAATAAAAACAAAAATAATCAATAAATCGATTATTTTCATTTACTCTGTGATAGCCCGTCTGGGAGCACATGATTCGGTGGCACGAACAAAAGCTGCGCGCCAAGCGGCGTACAACTACCCTCGTTTTCATCGTAGTTTTTATTATTGTTAAAAGTAGGGTAGCACACAACACTACTCACATCACTTTGTAAAGGCTCCATCACACGAACTGCGTTATAAATGACGAGTATAGTTGACATTTGCATGAAAACTAAAATTAAAATAAGTTCTCCAATTACAGTTTATATTATTCACTCGATGAAAAACATTTCATAGAGATTTTATAGCCCGCAATACAAGTAGAGTATTACTAGAGTAGGTAATGTAATAAACACAGAAACACCAAACACAGAAATAGAGCCCAAAACTTAAGAAATCTACCGTATCTTTCAAAATATATCTTGCCATCATGTATGGGAAACGAACATGGAAATACATTTTGCCCCATATTCTTAATGGATGGCCTGAAAATGTGTGTGAGGAAATAAATAACAACCCTCAAAAATGTAAACAAATAAAAAAATCGATGCTATTGGCAAATAACTAGGTAGTTCTTAGAAATAATTACATCCCATATGTAACATTGCAATGCTAATTAATAGTGGTCTTAGTGCGTGGTAAGTGTGCGACAACAGTGACAGATAAACCGCTCGCGGTTCTCGCTCGCTGTTGACACATTAATCTGTATCTTTGTGATTGTATTGAATAATAATAATAATAAAAAAACGACTTTTTGTGCAAAATAATTAAATTATGACTCATTCTGCAACAAAAACTTCCGTTTCCACAAAATGTTTTGAACACACACAGCACCTTTTCTCACAGGAATAACCCAAACCTATCTAAAATACAGGTAGGCGGTGGAGGAAAACCGTTTATGGAAAATTCTCTGAAACGATCGCTCTGACCCTTTTCGCTCAACATTTAGGAAAAAATCCATCTCCATTTATTTCAAAAACATATCAACTGCTGCCGTAAAATTGTTACGTATAACTTTTCAACATTCATGGAAAGATTTCTAAGAACGTCGAGACCAAGGGCTGAAATTGGAGTTAGACCATCAGATGAGAACCATGACGAAGCACCGAACCAAGGCTCAGAAATAACGAACAAGCAAACTATAACTCATCAATTCAGAGCTAATTCACCCTGCGTCAAACCTCATCAAACCTAGTTTGGTAATCGCGGTTAATACCCTGATCGAAATTCGTCTAATGTTATTAACCGCGAATCATTTAAAACTGTCACCCTGCGCTTATTCTTTTTATACTTTTCCACTTCCATAATGACTTGCACAGCCACAAAAAACATTATTTTTTGCCTCTATTTATTTAATTATTGTCTGCAATAGACAATATGCGCACAACTCATTTGAGAGCCGTAACACGTTTGCGAGAGGTTACAAATAATCGCTTGTTGATCACCTTTGCTCTCTCCCCGCGTCTCTTAGTCAATCTGCCAATCAAATAACATTTGTACACATACCTATAAAGCTAATGCTGTGTACACCTTGTTATAGGTAAACTAAGTAAGTAAACTCAGAATATTCCTCTTTACCGTTGCTTGTAGGTTACCACAAAGCAGTATCAAACACGGAATATTGCAACACGACAGATTTATGCTAATACCGTTTAGACAGCGTAATTAAATTATTAGGGAAGACCGCTAAATTAATGTGTGTACCTACGTCTGGGTCTGGCCGTTTCAGTGTCTATAAAAACTGTTTCTTCATAGATCTCTAATTCAAGGTCATTTGATAATTACTTTTTATTTGTAGCAGCCTAGTGCTGATCTTTAGTTTGTTAATTTGTAATATTTTTTTGTGATTGGTGGTTTTTATTTAATAAAAGTTATACACCAGTTAAATACATATTTAGTGCATTCGGAACAATTAGAACAATTGCCAATGCCTAGCCATAATGCTATTGTATCTCACTTTCAATCCGATCGCAACTTAATATAATACGTATGTATATCGTTTGAACAATTTAGTTATGTACTATGCTGTGGGCGTTTTTTTATTATTACACCATTTACGCCCCATTCCAAGTAAAGTAGACACGCTATAATTTGTTTGAAGTATTTGGAAATAGTAGGTACTTAGAAGGAATTACTGCTTTGAGTCCAAGGTAAGAGAACCGTAATGATGATGACACAAAACTATTTTACTTGATTTTTTCAGCGGATTTCGTGACCCCATGCAACAACACAGAGCCAGCGTGCCTTATCAAGGCCACCCAGGACTCCATTCCCGAGTTCTCCAAGGGTCTACCCCACCTTGGAGTACCACCGCTGGACCCTTTCGTCATTGAGGAGCTGCCCATCCAACTACCGGGAGTAAAAGTCACCTTCTTAGATGGAAAAGCAACGGGTCTCCGGAAGTGTCAAGTACTAAATGTAGAGTGAGTATTCTTTTGTGTTAATTCGTAAGCGATAATATCGGAACGGAGGGATTTAAAATTGTGTAACAATGATTACACGTGGGGTAATTGGTGTTATTGAAGCCCAGACTTCAAGGATACCACTCGAATTAGTAGAGGCTCGGTATAATGGAAGCAGGAAAGGTGCTAGGCCCGTAGCGCCTCTGGCCCCGAGAAAAATTATGTCCGTCATACTTTTCAGTTCACCAGTTTTTATTGCATTTTCTGTAACGAAATTTTAGCGAGCAAAATTTAATTAGTCGCACCTGGTTCACGGTCCAGTATGTCTAGACTGACTCGCTTTAGAAATTATTGTTTTTAACTAGCTAACGATAGGCATGTACCTACCGTCGAACCAATTGATTCTTGACCCACCGTGGAACCTCTTCACAGTAAACGTCATAGTGCGTCATTGCATTGCTGGCTAACGAAAATCGTTATCGACGTTTACTCTGAAAACGTGCTTGTTCGACTGTAGGTAGGTACAAAATATTTTTAACCGATTTTTCTAGTTATTTTACTATTATTATACTTGTATATGGTATTTTTCTAGTTATAAGGTTAACTGGTATAGGCCGCGCGATGGATTAAGATCGCTCGGCGAAACTGGTGGGGGCAATTTGGCGCATCTGTACAATTGCGCACAAAATTGTTAAGTTCTGAGTGTATTTCTTTGAAATATATTTTTCTTATTTCGCATTTTTTTGTACCTTTAATCACCTAACATATAACACTCGCTTTTGCTTGTGACTTATTTTGCTAGTATGTTTATTCAGAATCTTGGTAGTATTGTTTACGTGCTTTTAATTACCCATGATTTAATTAGTTTCCTTTTTAACATAACAACTCACGTCGTAAACCATTTTTCTGGCTTGCAATGTTCAAACTTTATATTTGGGCATTTTTTTCACTAACTACGACATCATAACGTACTTACTACCAATACAGTAAAACAATCCTTGCGCAACAGTACTCAAGAGACACGTGACGCGTGAACGAAGCGAGGGAGGGGAAGAACGACTTGATCTACCAATAACGTGTCGGCGCCAGCGCGCACCCTCCCCTGACCCCTCTGCGCAACCAAATAGACCTAAGAATTGACTTCTGCGCATCCCCCTTCCACTTTTGACAAGCGATCTTAACTCGCCGCGCGACCTATAGTGAAAATGGAGCTGGATTAAGTTAAATTCTCAGTTAAAATAAAAAATAAGAATAATATAATACAACTACAAAATACATAAACTTAGGAACGGTTTCCAATTTTACTCGTGATCTGTATATATAAAGCAAATTTACTTGTCACAATACAAAAGAGAGATTCGTGGAAACATTTACTCAAACAGAAACCAAGGCAGCGACCGGTTGTAGGTATGTCATCACAATAATGACCTTGAACCTTTTCTTGTAATAATCAAACATAAGGACTATCGCAACGCATCCTAACGGTTTATTGTTCACTTTTACTCGCCTGGGATTCCAAGGTGAATTCTAAAATTCTAAAATTTGTGTCGAAATATTTAAGGACCAATTCGGAGCCAGTTTACGTTTGACTCCCGCTTACGATGAATCGCAGCCGGCGGAGGGATCAGATATTTTGGACATGCTGTTTGTGTATACGGACAAATTGCTTCTTAGCAATTACGGTGCATTCTCACAGTTGTTGCGCAAACTTCAATGAGACCTTTCGTCGTGACGCCTGTGGGAACTTAAACTTGAAGGTTCAACGTAATCAACGTACACTGTAGCCTTGTAAAAGTGGTCCATAGTTTCTTGGTGTGATTATAGTTGTGACATTGTAGAATAGTAGGTAAAGCTAGAGATTTGGGACGTACAAGGAAAAAATCAAAGGAATATGAGACTTAGGTACAGTCATGTTGAAAGAATACCTGGGTAACAAACACTTAGCATTATTTTACCACTTTAAACATTCTATTTTGCTTCTATTTTTAACCAGCTTTTTAACGTTTTCAAGTAAATTGAAACTAAGTATTTTTTAAGTACGGTAGGTAAGTTATATAATTTTTGTTTGAAAGGAAATACCTCGAAAGTTCAATTCAAACTTTGCGTAGGTGGATGATGGAATCCTTAAAAAAGTATAAAAACTTTTCTAACATCTGGGCCCTATTTCTCAAAAGTATTAGTTTACTAGTATATTAGTTATTAGCTATTAGTGAAAATTTTACGGGTTCTAATATTTTATGTTTCTCAAATATTATGATTAGACTGGTAACTAATACTGGTAGACTAATGAAAAATATTAGTCTGGCTTGGCTGAATGCACCTACAACCTATGACTTGTAACCTATTAAAAACCGGCCAAGTGCGAGTCGTACTCGCGCACCGAACGTTCCGTACAAAGTTTTTCCCGCTTTTCCCCAGTGTTTTAAGTTGTCTAGTGTTAATAGAGCCCTGGTTCCTAAGCAAAATGTACGCAGTGTGGGGTCATCTTATGTTAGTCTGTGACATAATTATACAGCCAGACATAAAAAAATAAGATTTTGAGATTTTGCCCCGCCCACTGCCACTTAAGTTTCGCAATTCTTCGGGCTATGTCGGTAACCTTAGTTCTACTGCGGATATCATCATTTCTGATTCTGTCCCGCAGAGAAACCCCGAGCATAGCCCTCTCCATCGCCCTGTGAGTGACTTTGAGCTCCCCTATGAGATGATGATGTTTGCACATTGACGTTGAAAGCGAATTGTTGCTATTATAGATACCTAATTATTGTTTTAAAATGGATCTCAACTCAAACAAGACAAGCGGAAAAATGGGAAGAAGTCACAAATCGTACTAATCAAAACTGGTACGTGGATTCAAATACTACGTACGTATTTCTGTTCAAAAAGACTCGACGACGGCGAATTATTTTTAATCCTTCTTCACTCGGAAGCGTCGGAATCGGTCCACATAATCCATTGCACATTTGATAAATTTGTTTGGTAAAATGTGACACTAATAGTTTCGACTAATATTTGTTACAAGCCTTCCGAGACCAATAGCTTTATTAGTGCATTTTACTAATGTAATATTTTTTCTTTGTTTTTCATGAAACAAAAACCCAATTGAGTGTAATAATATTAGCTAATATTTATTAGTTGGTAACTAATAACTAATATTTTATTGCTGTAGCGTCGAGAAACGTATACTAGTAAACTATTAGTTCATGGACTAATATTATTAGTCTAATATGTTTCGAGAAATAGGGCCCTGGAGATGTTTAGCAAGGAAAACTTCAAGGAAATCTTTAACGCGGTTCCTGTAGAAGAGCAATCGCAAATTCTTCTGTACGACTCATTTTGTAACACTGCCTAAAACTTGTACAATAATTTGCTTAGAGGGATAGGACAATTTGAACAATTAAACTTCATCTCTTTTTGTGTAGTCGAGGTAACATAATCGCGTTACTCTGTGGACCCTTTCCACAATTAATTAAGCCAATGGTTTCATTGGCAGACGTAAGGTATGTCAATGTGACACTTAAAGACAAGTGTCCCACGGTGGTGTGTGAATCATTTTTTGTGACGGCATTCTCAGAAAGATAGCATTCGAAACTGTTCCTTTTCAGTGCGTTTTAGGAGCTTATACCTAATTTTATATACATTATTTAAAGAAATGAAGAATATTTCACGGCTGATTATGATCATGATAATCTCCAGACTGGTTTATACCAAAATTTACTTTTATTATCAAACCATTTTGTATTCTTCGATGGTTTCACAAATATGACCAATAATAATGTAGAGCTAATATTTACCCTTTACGCCGACTCCAAGGGAACAAGGCAAGGAAGAGGCAGGATCGTAGTTTAAAGATCTGTATCTGTCATTTCCAGGGCTTATCTGGAGAAGAACGTATTCATAATACAGGCGCGATGCAACCTCACCATCAAAGGCAAATACACGGCGGTCGGCAGACTGCTGCTATTTCCCATCAACGGGGAAGGCGACGCTAAGATTAAAATCGGTAATTGTTTAGTTTAGTTTAATGTATGTTTACGTCTATTGTAATTTTTATACGGAAATATTGAATAAAATTTTACCATAAACAGCATAAAAAAAAACGGTAATATTGAAAGTCATATTATAATATGTTATTTAACATCCCATGCGTTTCAGCTGTATCTCCTGTTTTAGATGCGTGAATGTATATAACAGTGATGAACTATTTCGAAATGAAAAACAAAGAGAAATGAGAGATAAGAGGAAATGCCTAAAGTTTCGGGTAAATACCGAACTTCGATACCGACAGAAAATGAGAACTGCATAAATAAGTCATAAAAACTAACTGCGACTGAATTAAGGACAGAATAAAAAAGAGGCAAATTTCAAAACGAGTTTCAAAAGTAAAATTCCATAGCAAAGTTTTTTTAAAATTTTGTAAACTTTTACATCAATTTGTTTTTGAATTTTACATCGCAACTAGCTAACCTCATTGTAATTAAGTACTTATGCGTATCTTTTTCTGGGTTCCAGTGAACTCTGTGATCAAAATGGACATCAAAACCAAATACTTCAAGGATGCTGAGGGCCGCGACCACTTCGGTATCAAGAGCTACAGATACAACTTCGACTACGGCGACAGAATTTTTTACAATATCACCAACCTCTTCAAGGGAAATCCTGAATTGAGTAAGAACTGCATTATATTGTGTTAGACTTATTCTTCTTTTTTTTAACCCGTTAGACGTCCAGAGGTAGACATAAGTGTCCCCCAAAGACTTCCACAAGTAACGTTCGCACGCCTTCTGTATTCACCGGTTTCTGGCGACCTTCACCAGGTCGTCGATCCATCTAATAGGGGGCTGACCTACACCGCGTCTCCTCGTCTGTCTCCACTCGAGAACGTACAATATACGTTTCAAACTTAAATGCGCCTGTGAAGTTGTTCTGGCCGTGGGCTCCGCTTCCACATTCCTGTAAGTCTTTGTGCGTCTAGCTTCCATTACATGTGATGTGTTTGACTTCACTCCACGGGTATCTTTGAGCTTGACACGTGTACGTATAATGTAGTAGTAGCTAGATTTTAGAAAACAAACAAACAACAGAATTATAAAACGAAAAGTGAGGAAATCCGTAGCAGAACCAAAAGAATCTCTTAATGTCTTGTCGACGATAGCAGGCGTGCAGATGCTTCAGTGCTGACATTCGAATGTAATTCATTCTAAATGTGCTCGCATAAATAATAGTAAACAAAGCAAGACGCCTAGAAATAAAGACAGAGCATTTTGTCAGTTGCGCCTCAACGTTGATTTCACGTATTAGGAACTCAATTTCAAGGCAGGCCTGAAAACCATGGTGAAATAAACGGATCACTCACGTATGTCAGTCGAGTATAGCCCGACATGGTTCGGACTAATCCGTAGTCCTTCCTCTGGGAGTACACGCCACGCCGGTGGCGAGACGTAAACTACGCGCGCGGCTCGACTGCTGTCACGTATGTACGTGAGTGATCCCTTTATTTCACTATGATTGAGTCTCACGGTTGTTTCATGTTAAAAGTAAAACAGGCCTTAAAAGTTCATATTGTTATCAATTCTTTTTATTTTTTGCTATAAATATGAACTACACACTCATATTATAAACACACACGTAATGCACTCTTTCGGGAAATCAGATCTCACGAAAAGTTGCTCTTACACCTGGCTCATTTAGCTAGCCTCCAGAACATGCATTCTGAGTCTGAGACTTTTTACCTTAATTAAAGTACCTTATATTTTCAGGTAACACAGTACTTCAATTCTTGAACGAAAACTGGAGAACAGTCACGGAAGAATTCGGAAAGCCAGTAGTAGACTTCGCTATGAACGTAACCGTCGCTACGGCAAGAAAGTTCTTCCAAGCAGTGCCCTACGACGAATTACTATACGTACCCATTCCTAAATATTGAAACTTTTTTTAAGAAAAATATCTCAGTTACAAATCAATTTCTTGATATCAGTTTTTTCCGTTGAAACAAATACATATAAATCATAGCTTAGAAGAGTTTCAGTAGGTCTGTTAACTGCATATGCCATAAAAGATATAGAGGTTTTTGTCTTACCAAGCTGGTATTTAGAAAAAGTTGACAAACCCCCCGACATTCTCATTTCAAAGTTTAATATCTCAAAAACGGCTAAAACCGATTTTAATAAATCTTAATTAGGACCATCTCTCAATTAAACTAGTTTTACATTTAAAACATAAACTCATCCAAATAGGTCTATCTGTTTTGGAGCTACGATGCCACAGACTGATACTTTTTTCCTTATCTCTTTTTAAATCATTGGTTACAAATCAATAGTTGTTGTATGTTTTTAGCAGAACAAAATTTCCTTACAGTAGGACTTGGATATTTGGAACAAAGTTGACGACCGGATAGCCTAGAGGTTAGAGACCCTGACTATGAAGCTTGAGGTCCCGGGTTCAAATCCCGGTCGGGGCAGATGTTTGTATGATGAATATGAATGTTTGTTCTCGGGTCTTGGATGTTTAATATGTATATAAGTATGTATTTATCTATATAAGTATGTTTATCCGTTGTCTAGAGCCCATAGTACAGGCTTTGCCTAGCTTGGGACTAGGTCAATTGGTGTCAAATTGTCCCGTGATATTTATTTATTTACTCATGCTCTACATTTTGAGGCCACGTTTTGCGGTATTAATTTAAAACGTCCCGTCTCAGTTACTAAATTAGACTTACTTAGGTGTTAGGTGTCGTTGAAGAAAATCATAAGTAAATTAATGGCTTGTTACTCTTTGGTTAAAAGTACTTAGGAGCATTCAGTTTTTTTTTCATGTAGTGTTTGTTATTACGTTCAATACCCACCAGCAACATTAAATTTTATTAGTTTAAAACTTTTTTAGGCACAACGAGATTTTAATAAGATTAAACTACAAAATAAGTACTTACGATTCAAGATTGATTTTATATACCTAATAATGATTACAGGTAGAAGTAATTATTGTTTTCTATAGACTAAACTATCGTCATAGCAGAAAAAGCTGTTTCGGATTTTCCAAACCATTCGATTATTATTTGTGAATCTTGCCAGTCATAAACATTCGAATAAGAATTTTCGTTACTACATCATTGTTTCATCATCAATGTTTTTACTCCTATTGTGTACCTAATATTACGCAGTAACGGTAGCGGGGCGTCGGTTGTAATATTCGTACTTGTATGAAAGTGGTTGCATAGATAGTATTTTTTCCGGTCAGTGCCCTTAAGCACCCTCGCGCACATTACAACTGAGGATCGAGCACGACTTTTCGAAACCTGCGTCACGTAAAATCGAATAGTAAACGTTGTCGAGTTTGTATGACGTTTGGAACAGCGCCCGCCCGTGAGCGTATTTGGAACTAAAATTTAGTATGAGGTTTCTCGATCTCGATACGATAACTGTAACGTTACGCAGCATTCGTAAAGTCGTGCTCGACCCTCTGATACCGCCTCCGCGCCGCACCGCTCCGCCCCGCTACCGCTAGTTACGAGACCTACCGAAGTTACGAGACCCTATTTGCAGCACAAGTTGCGATCAAGTCGACCGACGCCTATTAGTTACAGTTTTTTGTAATACGCACTTAGTACACGAAAAAGGTGAATAATGAAACAACATGTGAGTGTAATTCCGCTTGACTAGCAATTATTATACATACCTACTGTGTTTATTCGTATAAGTTATTTATAAACTTAAGTAATTGTAAAATTTGTAAAATAGCACTCTAAACATTATACCTACTGGTACAAGTAGTAAATAAAATAAGTTTTTCAATTTTAATGTTTTTTTTAATCCATGACACGCCATTTAGATAAAACATAATTCAAAATCAAAGTTTTTTTTGTCACATTGTGTCAAAAGTGACACTTGACATTTACTTTTTTGCAGCTTTAAAAATTGAAGATTCTGTATCACTGTTTTATTTTATGTCGTTCTCGTATTTATACCTTTTACCGATGATCTTTTTAGGGTTCCGAAGACAAAATAGCAAAAAGAAACCCTTATAGTTTCATTATGTCCGTCTGTCTGTCTGTCTGTCTGTCTGTCTGTCCGCAGCATAGCTCAGAGACTGTTAGTACTAGAAAGCTGTAATTTTGCATATATATTAATTATGCCGAAAAAGTGCTGGGATAAAGTCTTGAAAAAAAGGAAAACATCGCGAGGAAACCTGCACACTCCTGCGAAGCAATTCAATGATGTGTGTGAAGTTCCCAATCCGCACTTTCCCCGTGTGGGCTCAGCCAGCCCTCTTATTCTGAGAGAAGGACTGTGCCCAGCAGTAGGACGTAAAAAAGGCTGGTGATGATGATGATGAATGTGTTTGCCTATTAATACAGAATTATGAAGTTGATTTTAATAGGTTAGTAGGTATTTGTGGACATATCAATAAGGCTGAAGTTCAATCATGCGCAGTTTGTGTGATTCATCCTAACTTCCTAACTAATATTATAAATGCGAAAGTAACTCTGTCTCTCTGTCGCTCTGTCTGTCTGTTTGTTACTTCTTCACGAGAAAACCACTGCACCAATCTAGATGAAGTTTGGTATGAAGATGGTTTGAATATTGAGGAATAACATAGGCTACTTTTTGTTCGGGAAAATTCTATAGTTCCCGCGGGATAGCGATAACCGAAATCTAAGCGGACGAAGTCGCAGGCAACAGCTAGTACTTAGTAAAAATCAATGTTAATTTTATTAAATCGAACAAAAAACGACACCTTGACCTTCTCGCATCAACTTACCTGAAGTGAACTTCGGTGTCAAATAAATGAGGAACTAAAAGATAGGAATATTTAAGTAATGACTTCCTAGTAAGTCTATTTTTATTTTTAAATTCGACTTGCCTATGAGGTTCCAGTTTTGCACGAGAGCGAATACTGTTACATAAAAAGCTTCGACTTCTATTTGCTAAGTTTACCTTTTCCTGTCCTGAAGTACTTAGATAGTTTTTTTTGAGTATTTTTTAGGGTCAGAATTAGCTTGTAGTCTAATTATTTTTAATTTAAGTTTACAAATCAAATCATACCTACAGTTTGTTTTCCATTTAAATAATGTATTTTCCTTTTTGTCAGTTATGTAGTATGTAAGTCTTATAATAAAATCATTGATTACTTCGTATATATACGTTGGGTAGAACCAGATAATTAAGGACATATCGATCCGGTTTCATTAAATATGCAAAGTCCAAATTTAAAACACGCCTTAGCAAGTTTTTGTGATCCGAACGTCATCCAACTAGGAAAAACACCATAACCAAAATGTTATTTCTTATCAAGATATTATAGGTACTTACTTAATGATCTGCTTATTGTTTGTGGTTATTTAACTCATATTTCTTTCATTACCAATCATGATACTCGCGACTTAAAAAAAAAACGTACGTATTTAAACTTGAATTTGAGGTTGCGTCCATGGTCCCGAGTATCATGACAATGTGTGAAAATCGCGAAAGTTTAAATCAATTCATATTTCTTTGCAAAACAGAAGGCTGTTGAAGTGTGGTAGCTATCTGTCTGAGTTAAAATGTGTATCTGTCTAAAAATAAAACGACTAAGTGAGAGTTGGAGTTCCGTAAACATTTGTAGACGTGTAAATAATAGTTCGTCTATCACTAGAATGGAATCGAATCTCGAAGATTTTTCCGGTTTGGCGAATGTTTTAAAATTACCAGTGTTAGCCGAGTCCTGTTCCTAAGCAAAAAATACGCAATACATATGAGGTAATTTTATATTGGTCACTGACATAAACATACAGACAATAAAAACAGATTTATAGGTTGATAGTGCTTTAAGATCTACCTTTATACCAAATATATTACGTTTCTAGGACAACTGGAAGTACTCCACGAGTATAAGTTATAAGCTGTGATAGCCCAGTGGTTTGACCTATCGCCTCTGAAGCAGAGGGTCGAGGGTTCAAACCCCGGCTCGCACCTCTGAGTTTTTCGGAATTTATGTGCGAAATCACATTTGTAATTTATCATGAGCTTTTCGGTGAAGGAAAACATCGTGAGGAAACCTACACACCCCTGCGAAGCAATTCAATGGTGTGTGTGAAGTTCCCAATCCGCACTGGGCCCGCGTGGGAATTATAGCCCAATCCCTCTCATTCTGAGAGGAGGCCTGTGCCCAGCAGTGGGACGTAAATAGGCTGATGATGATGATGATGTTCAGTTTTGATTCCACGGCAATACGGAAATAACTTTTTTAACGACTGTATCTTCTGACTGCGTTGACTCAGAAATTGTTTTTTTTCACAGCTTCAGGGGATTGCAGTATTTGGTATTCATTTCAGCCCCACGCGTTATAGAGAAAGGTCCGAATGATATGCACAGACAGCCAGACAGAGAACAAAGTACGATAATGGTCCGTTTTTCCTTTTCAGGTACATCATCATCATCACCAGCCTTTTTTACGTCCTACTGCTGGTACGGAACCCTAAAAACTTGATAAACATTACAAGCGTATCTCCCAGCCTCCCAACAATTCCGACACATTTCTTCGTCTGGCGCAATATCGGGTCAGCACCGCACATACGTGCACATATTTATACATTTTGCCATAGTATGCATTATATGCATAAAATGCAATATGCGTAATGGCTTCGAGGCTTTCATCTAATTCAATATATTCAATAATTCAAGATTGGTTGATCTCGTTAACTCAACTGCAGGACGTAAATTGGCACTTTATCGCAAAGATCAATACTTATGTGAAGTAGATATATTTAAATAAACCCTAAACTTAGTGCAGAAAACGAAAAATATTCCGACGAATTGAGAACCTCCTCCTGTTTTTGAAGTCGGTTAAAAATAGATATTAACGCGCGATTTCTCCTCTGCCAAAAATTTGACATTAGGTCTGTGCAAAACGCACAGTCTGTTGATTGCGTGCGTGTTTTTGGCATTGTATGTAAAGTCCTTGCTTGAACTTGAACCTGCATGACCTGTGTGCAGTGCTATAAATAAAAAAAAATACTTACCGCCCTTGGGTTTCATGGCAAGAAAAAGGGTCGAGGGTTTTATATGGGGCATTACAGCAAAGTTAACCTGCATGTTATGATGCTGTTTACGTGCAAGTGTGATGAAAAATATTTTAAAATTAACCGATCACTCAATATGTATAAATAGGTATAAGTCGAGTTTAGTCTGACATGACGTGTTTCATGTTAAAAAGTTACCTACACAGATTAATTACGTGTTTCTACAAATTACCTGCATATTTAATTATTAATACATTGGTATTTATTTAATATTGCTAGGTACTATTTCAAAAAGCTAAAATTTTAAACCCAACGTAACCACTGGAAAACAAAAAATCCGAATCAAGTTATGGAAATCGTGTAAACCTACGTACACACGCCTGAATATTTACGTCAGTGAATTTAGAGCCAGAAATCAATTGTTTTTGTCTAGACTTATACATACTTAAACAACTTTTACAACAAGGTTTTCTTTTGTTTAAAGCAACTTTGGTCTGTTCTTATCGATTCAAATTTTTTATTAAAATTGTGAACGACGGATTGATCGACTGATAATAAACTAAATTGACAAGTTTAGTCATGCGACCCCTTCAGGCCCCTATTTTACCAACTTTACAAATGTCAGTTTTCAATGACAATTTGGTGTCAATTGCTGGCTTGAAGAGATTTTGTTTTAGCGCGCTTCATATTGGCAGAGAAATGAAGTTTGAATTGTCACTGTAAACTGACAATTGACAACTTTTCACATTTTGAATACTAGTACCTATAAATTGATTACTCGTAGTTCGTAGTTGTCTGTATTCTGCTTGGAAAGTCAAGAGGAACACAACAATAGTTTTAAAATTTCACTAAGATTAATAATTGATTTATTTAATTATTTATTTATTAAAAGGTACTTATATTAAAAGGACTTATCTCCAGTTATACGTTAGTGTGGATCGATTGCCTAAATCTTAGTAAAAGTAAAAACGTTTATGACGATAATGTGACATTGTCAAACTCAAAATTCAAATAGAGAATTTATTTTTTCATGAAAAAGGTAAAATTGTTCATGCGTTCGTTCCTAATATAAAAAATAATCGGTAATATTGCTCTTTTTATTTCATTTCAAGTAAGTAATATTAAATTTGTATAAATATACTAGCTGTTGCCCGCGACTTCGTCTGCGTAGAATTCGGTTATCACTATCCAGCGGGAACTATACAATTTTCCGTTATGAAAGATAGCCTATATTTTAATCTAGGGTATAAGCTATCCCCATTCCAAGTTTCATCCAAATCCGATTAGCAGTTACAGCGTGAAGAAGTAACAAACATACTCACTCATTCACTAACAAAATTTCTCATTTATAATATTAGTAGGATTAGTAGGATTGATGTGACCACTTGATCAGGAGGCGAATCTCTTTCGATGCCAGATATTAATTTTCAAGTGTCAGAAAAACGAAATGTTGTGAAGTTGGTGAATTGTTGTCTGAGTTGTCAATTGTGAAGTTGGTGAAACAGGGGCATGCTGGCACCCTATTGGTTATCACGGGCCTATCGCTATCGCATATATCAATCTCACACGCTTGCCAGCTTAGGGATTTATTGTATTTAACGGCTAGCCGGGATTTTAACCTGCATCTAAACCACCATACCATACCATAGATAGGTCACTATAGTAATTTCGAAAGTCATAACTTGAGTAAGTAACAGTGGGCCATATCAATTTCGATTCACTGGTTATTTATTTTATGCTTCCATTTAAGAACGTACCCATCGATTAGTTCTAAAAAGGACTCGATTATTTTTATGGCGACCGAGCCTCGGTAATCAAATTAATGGATCCCTTATTAAACTTGCATTTTATACTTAACAGTGACATTTAATTTTCCTCGACTTGGTCACCACAAGCACACTATGTCAAACGGTTGTAGTTATTTTGGTACCCTGACATGTTCCGTCCGCGCGTGTGCTCTCGGGTTTACAATAGGAATAAAATAAAAGTCGTAATCGGATGTATGTTCGAGGCATTTTATTAAAAAGGCCGCTTGCGTACAAAAATCTTTAGTCATTTGTTTACACTCAAAAGCTATATACGCGGCTCGTCCTGGTTGAGTAGGAAAAGTTTCTAGAATACGATAACCATTATGGCTGCTACTTACTGGATCTGCAGTGTTCTAGTCTGTTGCATGTTACTCGTCCAAAATAGTTATGCTAGATTGACACGTAAGTACATATTTTGTGTATTGTTTTTTGATGCAGTTAAGATTGAAAATCAAAATTCACTTCACTCACATAACTCTCAAAAGATGTAGTGACAGGTATGCATTCTGAAAAAATCTGTTGCTCTTTACCTATATTCCGCCCGAAAAATTTATGAGATTATGTAGGTAACGTTATGAAGCATGAAATAAGGAAGGCAATCTAGATCAGGGCCCAGCCTGACTTTACATAATTAGCTATGACCTTAGCTCACGTTCTCCTAAGTATTACTTCATGTATTTTTTATGGGATTAAGGCTACCTGGTCTATCCATGCTCATTTGACGTACTAATAAATATCTCTCGTTCAATATTTGAATTCAAGTTTTAAGTTCCATCACACAATTAGTGTTAAGTATGCCAAATAACGAAAACATGACTGTAAATAATATCCTCAATAGAAAGGTTTAAAGTTAAACCTGCTTTGGCACTTTTATCGTTTCTGAAGCTGAATGAGAAGGAAGAAAAGTATTTTTATTATTGGTTTAAATACTTTAATTTATTGTTTCAGCTGATTTCATTCACCCATGCAAAGAAGACGACGGAGAATGTTTATTAAAATCAACTCAAGATGCGGTCCCGGAATTTGTAAAGGGTTTACCAGAATTAGGGGTACCTTCCTTGGATCCCTTCGTGATTGAAAAACTGCAAATGCCGTTGCCGGGACTCAAAATTTCATTCTACAATGGAAAAGTGACCGGCTTCAGAAAATGCATTGTGGATCGTGTTTCGTAAGTATTACTCAAGTCAAGTTACATTTTAAACGAGAAATTATTACTTATTTTATGTATTTATATTTTTTACTTACCTACTTCTATATTTTTTACTTAACAAAAAAACTCTCCACTCAGTGCATTGTCTTTTTCGATAATTAGAATGTCTATAGCCTTGCCCTATCTTCGCGTGAATTTATTAACTACGCCTTATTCATACAGCTACTGAGATTAAAAGTTTAGTAATTGTAAGTATAGCGTTATGTAAACTTTAATTATGTTATTTATGATTTTATTAGGTCAAAGTTGAAAAATCACCGTTTTGAGCTGGATTTCCACTGCAACGTCACCCTGAAAGGAGGCTACGATGCGGTGGGAAGGGTCCTGATATTCCCTATTAACGGAGAAGGGGACGTCAAAATAAAATTAAGTAAGGAATTTATATGACGCGTACTCGTTTTATACAGTAGTTTATTAAGGAAATATGCAAAGGGAGATCTCCGAAAATGTAATTTTATAAACAGACTTGTTTTCGTTATCTCAATTGGCTATGATGGTCGTTTAGCGCCGCTTGATCATTTAAATATTCATGATTTTATGGTCAAGGTTATACCCGGAAAAGACCATAGACACCTACGAGTTTTTTAGTTCTTTATAGGTATTCGTTTTGTCTAAATTCAGCGACGGTTGCTAATGAACCAAAAATTTAACACGTATATTTCAAAATCACAAAGCCAAAAAAATGCATACGTCCAAGAGTGGATCTATAATAATCATGAAGTCGGTTATTTAAGTGTTGGTACCTGGGCTAGTTCACGTAAAAACTTTATCTAGTAAATGGGAGTGATGTGACCAGTACTTTTGGCCCGCATTGGTTTGAAAAACCCTTTGGTTTTAAACATCTTATGAACATTTTTTTTTAGGTTACTCGCTTATGAACACTATTTTTTTTTCAGCCAACCTCATTATGAGGACGCGTTTAAATACCAAGTACGTGGTGGACGATAAAGGAGTCAGACATTACGCCGTAAAGGATTACAAGTACACTTACGACTATGGTGACAAAGTGCAAATGCATATGACCAACCTTTTCAAAGAGAGTAAAGAACTAAGTAAGTGAACCAATTTTTCTATTACAGAAAAGTAACTACAATTTTTATCAAGACTTATCATCGTTAGAAGGACCACCCGGGGATTTGTCAAACCTATTTTTTTCTAAGATAACAAACTCAGAAATAAAAATATTGAGTTGTATTATTGATTAGGTACCTACTTCGTCATCTGTTGAATGAGAACAGTTCCAATTTGCATCTCCCGAACAGAAGATAAGTACAAGCGAATCATTTGAATCGTGCTAGTAATTAATTGTACACCTTTTTACAGCATGACATTGCAGAGTTTACAAGGAAATACAATAATTATGTCACTTTATTGTGACAACTTTCGGAAGAGTGATCACGAACAAATGGTTCGATACTTACTATCTTCAAATCTTCATAAATCCGTGCTTTGATCACAAATTACTGATTGCTCTTTTCGTCCTCTACTAGGTGACACAGTATTGCAGTTCTTGAACCAGAATTGGAGACAAGTAGCCGATGAATTTGGCAAACCGATCATGGACTATGCCGTAGATTTGGCTGTGAAGACAATTGAAAAGTTCTTCCTCGCTGTACCATTTGAGGAACTGATCGACGGACCAGCCATTGTCTATGAATAAGACTTAAAAAACCTGTTTTTTTGTGGTAATTAGTTAAAAATACTGAATTATGTGATAAATTTCGATTATTTAATGTTAAATGGTCTAAATGTGAGAAATTGAATATATTTTAAATAAACGACTTGTTTCATTATTTAAATTTATTTTATTATGCAAGCTTTTCATAGGCTTACATCAAACGGGTGTGTTAATGTAATAATAATTTAAAGTAACTGTCAAATAACAAACGTTACAAATTTTGCATTTTGATATTAAAACTTTTATTCGTGTCACGTGTACCTACCGGTAGGTACTCGCACTAAGATTGTATTCATAGTATTTATAGTAGGCACTAGCAAATTAAGAAGTACGTACATTGGAAACATTGTCATTACTGTCATTAGTGTAGACCATGTGTAGACTATTCCATGATACTCAATTATCATAGTTTTTTTTCATTAAAATTAAAAAAAAAAACAGTTAATTGTTAGGTTTAAATTTCATGTCCAGATCATGACGAAAATTAAATGGGATCTTGAACGGTCATATTCAAAAGAGACGTGTTAATATGTCTAAACGCGCACGGACTGTAACTACAGATGAATTAATAAACTAGTACAAAACCATGATCACAACGGTGTCATAATAAATTAGTTGACTACCGTCTTCCTTCCGGCGGTTTTGTTAGCAGAATAAAAGGTGAAAACGTAGTAAAATGGGCGTTTTTAGAGCTTACAAGTAGCAGAATCCAACTTTATGAGCGCCCAAAGACAATGTACCTAAGTTAAAATAGACGGGTAGGATTGTGTAAGTTTATAAACGTTTAGAGTTTTCTTGGTTTCGGAGTCCTAAGGGAGTCGTTAAGAAATATTGCACCATTAATATCTTTAGGATTATTAAAATAAAATTTACTTGCAAATAGGAATAATACCATTTTTAATATATTAACTCCTCGTATGCGGGAAGTAAAAAAAACTGCATTCAAGTTCAAGTCTCTTGTATTCTAATAGGTACCTACTAATTATGGAGATAGCAAAAAAAAATAGCCTTAAATATGGCACGCATCCGTGACTAATCATATGAGGGGTTAGGTGATTCGGATTTGATTTACAGTCCAACGCGTTAGAAATGTGCGTGTATTTTGTCTCAACTGTCCTTGAGTGTTAATGATGTATTCACATACTAAGTTGTCACTTCGAAAAGCTATATCTTTAGCACTCAATATTTTGTGTCAACCATCCAATTGTCACGTAGTTAGGAACGTAGGTTCGAACGTTTTTCCGACCAAGCAGTCATTTGTCTTGGTTAGAACTTCGAACAGTTCCACCCTAGCCGAGTTTTCGTCATGATGACAAGATGTTTCACTACACACGCGGGCAATGAATTCGGGTCGGTACGAAAAACCAACATTATACTCTTAAAATACACATGACCAATTTGCCAACATTATTTAAACCTTTATAAGCACAGTTAATCAAGTACCTTAATATCGTGAACCCTGGTAGGGTATAGCATAATATGTTACAGTGGAAAATTGTTCAGGTATATGTATGTAAATACATATAGCAACCAAATCTGCGTACTTTTATGTAACAAGTTGTTCATAAGAATCATATCAAATCAGAATAACATGTTAAGACAATTAACAAAATCACAGACTTGGTTGTGCCTAACTTAGCGAGCCATTTAAGGTAGGTTCACAGACTATTCTCCATAATTTCTGCATACAACACAGTATCTCAAAAGCTTAAGAAAAAATAATGACAAATAAATAAAATAAAATGCGTTTATTTCGGACAATAGAAACTAAAGCCTAAAGTTTTATGGCCTAGCACTAAGTAGCAGAAATATGAAGTCGGTGCGGTGCGAGCGGAATATTCTTTGAATGAAGCACCGACTTCATATATCTGCTGCTTAGTGCTAGGCTATAAAACTTTAGGCTTTAGTTTCTGTTGTCCGAAATAAACGCATTTTATTTTATTTTATTTTATTTATTTGTCATTATTTTAGAGGATTATTTTACGTTTTTTTTCTAAGATTTTTTTTTTAAGGCAGTTTTGCTTTTTTGTTTAAAGATTTTTATTTTACAATTTTACGTTGATTTTTACATTTTCAGAATTATTTAAGGAGTTGTACCTTCCATCATCAGCTCATCAACATAAGATGATGACTACCGGACGCAAATACTTGTATAGCCTTAGAAAATATATGAAACACATGATACGTGCCTATAAAATTTGAGGGTTGCCCTCAATTTCCCTGAGATCCCATCATCAGATCAAGACTTGGTGACAGTGGGACCACCTCAGGAGTATACCCTTTCGAATAATGATTTAATATTTTCAGAATTATCCTCCAACTCCTAACCGCTAAGGAGTTGTACCTTCCACCATCAGCTCATCATCATGAGATGATGACTACCAGACGCAAATACTTGAATAACCTTAGAAAATATATGAAACACATAGTACATGCCTGTAAAATTTGAGGGTTGCCCTCGATTTCCCTGGGATCCCATCATCAGATCATGACTTGGTGACAATGGGACCACCTCAGGAGTATACCCTTTCAAATAAGAAAATAATCATTTCAAAATCGGTCTACAATTGACGGAGTAATCGATGAACATACATAAAAAAAAAATACATACAGTGGAACGTAGAACCTCCTCCTTTTTTTGAAGTCGGTTAAAAAGAACTGTCATTTCTACCGAAATTACCAATTCTATTAATCTACTTGTACCTATTAAAACTTCACAAAACATGCATAAATCTATAGGAAGTTAAAAAGTCGAGAGGCAACAGAAAATTGGTTGAGCTCAAATCCCAAAAATCTTAGTTAATTCAAAGTGTGACGTAGAAACAATTATTTCTATAACACAAAATCCTAAAATTGGTTACCTGACTCGTTAAATTGAATTCCTTAATTAGTTATTTCTGGGTTTCGGCAACTTACTACATATCAAAACCGGCTAGCATGAGGCAAAAAACCGTTATTTTAATATGCACAAAAGTAATTAAAAAACGTGCCGTAAGAACGAATGTTCAACTCGGATAAAAAAATATTAAAATCGCGAGCTATACTTTTGGAAATCGATCTAGGAAAATTGCTATAAGGTTTTACTCGCTCGCAAATCGGCGCCGATCAGTATAAAAATGTGACGTCCTCTCCGTCATGCATTATACAGCTTCTATGCGGAAACCCATCATTATCGGGAGCGGGTACAGCAAAATATTTGACATTATAGTATTTTCCGCCGATGTCATGTGCTCACGGAATATACCCGTATATAGAAATAAATGACCAGTGTTAAAGACAGAAGATCTGGCTTTGAAAGCGTGGAGGAAATCAAAATCTCTTTTGCGTGCGCAGGTATGTTTTCTTTAAATTAAGTAAGTAGATATCTTAATGCTTAGTGTCAATTTGTTTTTTCATTTCAAAGTAATTAAGTCATTTATTTAAAGAACTGTAAGACAATAGTCTGATCCTCCGCCACCAATGGCTAGTCAACACCCCTAACTACAAAGGTAACGTCGAAACTCCAAATTATTCTCAAGTTATTAAATTAATGACACATTATAACAAACAGTACAAAGTGAGACCAACAACTAACGTCTACAGCTAAACAATTCTCATTATATTCCTTGAAACAATTAAATACCATTAATTAATACCTAATTAACTGGTACCCGTCAAGAGACAAGCCAAGTGCACTCGAACGTATTACAAAATGACAATGCGTTTCAGCCGATGAACGTCCAACTTAGCCGCAGGCTATAACTTGTTGGAACTACTTAACTTTGCCCCCGCGGGATTGACCAAACCCCTGTTTTATTGTACTTCGAAGTTTGCCATCGAGTTATAGCGAAAAACATTATAAGTACGTAATCAATTAGTACTTACTTAAGCTGAGAACTTGGTAAACCTTTTTGTCTAGTAGGGAAACGCTATAGGAAATAATGGGCCTCTCGATAAGGATGCTCAGCAATTGATATAAACGACCTGAGTAAAAGAGGCTTCGATTGAACGAAGGATTCGTGGCGCTAAAAATATTGCGGGAATCGATAGGTACTTTAGAGATTAGTTTCAAACCATCCGTTAAAACTTTTGAAAAAAAAGGAATAGACGAGTTTGTAAATATCATCATTCCAAATATGTGAGTACGCTTACACGTAATACAAAGTACCTACCTAGGATGATTTTTTCTACTTCACCTTTCGGGATTACATCCTTTGGTTATACATCCTTTTTTCACATTACAGAGGCGTTCTTTTCTATATGAGACACCCATTTCTTGAAAAATCTGAATCTGTATCTCAAATACCCATTTAAGATACAGATTTATATCCCGTGGCTTTTTCGCACAAAGGTCAAAAATAAATGTCCATCATCTGTCAAATACACCTACACAGAACAAAATACATAAACCTGACACAAATTACCTAATGTTAACGCCTCTCGCCTACTACCCAATTACAGCGTCACCGTCAACGCCGTCAAAACGTCCGGGCACTGGAACTTGTAACTTGATTTAGCTTTGATATAACACAACTTGTCATCGGGGTAATGGACATTTCAGAAGCTACCGAGTTTGCTAGCGCGAAGCCAATGTTCAGGCTGGTAATTCTGTCTCCAATTTTGGATACGAATGGTTTGCAGTTCCGATGCCGGATGAAAAGATAAGTTGGTGGAATTTAGGGCGTTTTACTTTGATAGAGCTGGTAGCGTATTGGCTTGCGTTGTATCGTTAGCTCTTAAAAGACATCTGATTGACCTTACTTGGGTTGTTCGAAAACTTTCAATTCTCAAGCTCTAATTATTTAATGATTTCATAGCACACACTTAATCGTCAGCATTCCCTCGCCCTCGAATTTAAGAATGAGCTTGTGTGAACCAAAATTAAAATGTTTTAGTTCCGAAAAACGCCAGTTTTCAAATGCCGGCTGCTAATTGAAAAGCTAGTTTGGTAAACCTAATTTAGTGTTTAAATTAACACGTAAAAACAATTAATTTTGTGGGTTCTAAGCTAAGGTTTAATTCGCTTAACATGTCTAATTTATTTAAGTTGCTCCAGCTACGAGTACTATAAGTAGGTAAATAATTAAACATAGGCTGCGTTTATTCTCACATCATCGGGTGAAAACCAAAACTCACTATTGGGTAAAATGATTTATTCTTTTATATTTTTAGCTATTGCTAATTTAAATCCGCGAAAATTACAGATGTAAATTTAAATCTGCCCGATGGTAAAAAGTAATGAAATCTAACGGGCCCTATCAAAACCATCTTCTCAAATTTAGAGATTTTTATAGTTATTTCTAAAATGGCTGGCTTAAAGATAAAATGATTCGAATTTGAAAAAAATAAACAAGCTTCGACGATGTTTTACCGGTATGACCATATTACTTTTTGAATTATACTTAAATACTTAGATCAATATTTATAAGGGATAGGGGTGGCCAATAATCTTTCCCGGTACAAAAATAAAACCTACTATGCTAAATTACACCCAATTTGAGAAGAAAAAAGCCGATCTTATTAAATTTGTCAACGCCTCGATACCAGACGAATTCGCTCCGTGGTATGAAAAATTGAAAACGCTGAAATCCCTAAAAGATCTCTTGCCGGAGCCAAATTACGATTGATTAGATCCAAGTGTCTCCGCGTAAACACTGTTTGAATAGTTTGAAAGGTTTTGGTTAAAGTTTATAATTAATGTTAACTTTATAACAAAAAATTACAGTTGTTTAAACGTGATAGGTAAATAATGTTTCATTATTATACTATCTCTGCATCTATATCTGCATTAATTCTAAATACCTACTTACCGCAATTAATACGTTATACCTAACCTAACGTTAATTTACAAACAAAACATGACATAACATGTTTATAAATCTCCGTTGAATCAATTTGGTACTTAGTGAGTTTTGGTTGTCACCCGACGACACGATTCCTTTGTTTTTCCTTTCAGTTTAGTAGTTAAATTTTTATCAGAAATTTTAATAGATCGGCTAGTATTCCATTCCAATATAATAAAGTATTCGCAATTCTTGGAAATCTCGTGTTCGTTCACTATGAAGAATACCATCCATTTCTCAAATGTCGAAAGGACAATAAATGACTGAAGAGTCATAAGAGTAGGTGCGTGAGGCAATTTTCGTGGTTTCCAAGTTTCAACCCTTGGATTGGAGATTGAACGAAAATTTATGGACAGTCGAAACTTTGGGTTTTTGTAAAGATTGAGAAGAAATTGAATTGGCGATTCGCTTAATAGACTCGTTTTTATGGAAGAACGATATCACTTGTAACAAACAACTGGATTTTAGAATAGTTTATTTACATTGAGAAACGTTAAAGCATAATATTCCTTGTGAAAATTGATGCCTATTCAGTGCTAAATGTCAAGAGTTGCAGATTCAATTAGATTATTTCTTTATAGTTCGAGCAAATTGAATTATGTCTAATTGTCTGTATGTTTTTTTTCCTAGCCTAATAAAATTTCCCACTGCCGACCAAAGGGCTCTCTATCATCTCGTGTGTAGTTATGTTATGTGTTTATGTAGGTATGTTTTTAAGTGATAAAAAAATCTCGTCTCGTATCACAGCCTGTGAATTGTATTGTATGTCTAGTTGTATTGTATGACTACAGAGTAATCTCAAGATTTTTTATACCAATACAAAATTATCTTTAAATTTAAAGGAAAATAACAGCATCGTGAAAAATTATGTTTGAAATACGTTTTCCACATTAGCATTGTTGAAAAAATATTAACGGCTTCCTTGGAGCAGGTAAGAATAAAATATTGTGCTCGTTAGAATCTGGCGGGTCGTTAGGCGTTGCTTACCGACCGCTAACATAGAGCTCTTATGACAGGAGATGCAGGGCCGACCCTAGAGTAGAACAACTGCAGAGGCCGTAAGCGCCAGCTGACGTCAGGAGCAAAAATCGCAATGTAACGGCGGGACAACGCCGGTGATTATTCAGATGAACTTAGCTAGACACCATGGATCAAATCTTTATCCTGGGCTCCGAGCACGAGTATTCGAATGCCATTTAACGTAATCGAGTAGAGAACGTTATCGAGAAAATTTGTAACTTTACGCAGGATTCGAATATTCGTACTCGGGGCTTTGCTCAAGCGCTAGAACCGGAGGTTATTTCGGAGTAACTTTGTACAACGTAACAATTTTATGATATCGAGGGGTGAAAGGCAATTTGTTTTAAGCGACAATTTTGGCGATATTGAGTTATAGTTACGAGTAGGTATAGACGTGCGCTGTACGAGTAAGTAAATAAGTAATAAAAAAAAAACCTTAGAAAAAAAACGTAAAATAATCCTCTAAAATAACGATAAATAAATAAAATATAATAAAATGCGTTTATTTCGGACAACAGAAACTGAAGCCTAAAGTTTTATCGCCTAGCACTAAGCAGCAGAAATATGAAGTCGGTGCGGTGCGAGCGGAATGTTCTTTGAATGAAGGTTTTTTTTTGAAGGCGGTTTTACTCTTTTGTTAAAAGATTTTTATTTCACAATTTTACGTTGATTTAACATTTTCAGAATTATCCTCCAACTCCTAACCGTTAAGGAGTTGTACCTTCCATCATCAGCTCATCAACATGAGATGACGACTACCGGACGCAAATACTTGAATAGCCTTAAAATATATATGAAACACATGATACGTGCCTATAAAATTTGAGGGTTGCCCTCGATTTCCCTGAGATCTCATCATCAGATCATGATTTGGTGACAGTGGGACCACCTCCGGAGTATACCCTTTCGAATAATTATTTAACGTTTTCAGAATTATCCTCGAACTCCTAACCGCTAAGGAGTTGTACCTTCCATCATCAGCTCATCATCATGAGATGACGACTACCAGACACAAATACTTGAATAACCTTAGAAAACATATGAAACACATAGTTCGTGCCTGTAAAATTTGAGGGTTGCCCTCGATTTCCCTAGGATCCCATCATCAGATCATGACTTGGTGACAATAGGACCACCTCAGGAGTATACCCTTTCGAATAAAAAAAGAATTTTGAAAATCGGTCTACAATTGACGGAGTAATCGATGAACATACATAAAAAAAAATGCATACAGTGGAACCTTTTTTTGAAGTCGGTTAATAATATCTCACCCTTGTGTAAAGTAGCAGAGAAAAATAAGATAAGAAGATAAGCAGCAGTGTTTTGCACTGTTGTGATCTGGTGTGGAGAGTAAAACAGCCGGTGTCAATCTTGTATTTTTTTTGTGCCTTATTTCTTGTTTTGACTGTTATGTGGTGTTCAATAAAGAGTTATTGTATTGTATTGTATTGTATCTCAAGTGTAGACTAATAGAACTATATTCGCTTCAGCAGCTTTAACGTAAGGTTTTATGTGCGAAATATTGTACAAAAAAACAAAGTAACAGGTTAGTATTTAAACTGCACCAACAAAGAGGTACCAATTACGGGCACAAGAGGCATTTCATCTTAGCTCTCTAGGTTGGCAACGCATCTGCATACCCCCGGGGTTGCGGGTGTCTATGGGCAGTGGTGATCACTTACCATCAAGTGACTCACTTGCTCGTTGGCCTTCCTTGTCGTAAAAACAAAAAAAAACTAAAAGCAACTCCTGTCAAAGTGCGTTGTAATCGCTAAGTAACAATGTTCTGGAAATGACAGAAAAGCTGTTCGCTTATAATGGGGCCAGAGGGAGCTATAATGAGTTAACAAATTTAAACCCTTAACTGGCGCTTAGACAGCAATTATTGAGTTACGGACCGTAAGCAAGACCTTGCAACGTGGCGTTTAGTTCTTAATTAAGTCGGATAGCTGAGGTATTATTTTCATTTAGATTAGTAAGAGTTAAAAAATTGTTCAAGAAAATGCCAATGTAAATAAATAAACCGGACAATAACGAAATTAAGTGATTTATTCATCCGTGTGGGAAATGGGTTACATTTTGCAGTTACAATCCAGTTAAACTGGTAGTATCACCCAACCCTACCTTTTCAGGTCGACGGTCCCCGCGAATAAACGTGTATTATCAAAACTCCAACTTTACAGGAAAAATAAATTACGAAAAAAGTTGAATCGTTCTTCACCTGATAGATTAAATTTAAAACAATGTATACAGAAAACAATGGAAATTAATAATGAAATGTATTTATGCCCTAAATAAAAAATAAGTAATGTCTGTTTTCGAGAAAATGTAATTGTATTTTTAATCTTGTCAAATTTTATTTGTAAATTTAATATCAAAGAACTTTACACTGTTATTTGTGTTATAACGACAAGCGCTCTACTAGGTATTAGATCAATACACTAATGTAAAACTTCATAAAGGGAACAATAATAGGCTATTACACGAGCAATTCGATTTGCTTATTTGCATATTGTATGAGACAATACGAAAACTTATGTTAGAACAAATAACACGAATAAATGTGCAAAATGGTTTGCACAAGCCGCAAGATGCTTCGTATGACGATACGCGTTCTTATTGTTCAAAATGGTCGAGGTAATGTAATGTGTGTGTATTTGTGTGTTTTCCGTACAACAAACATTGAAGTTAACTTAAAACAGGTTATTTATCATTATTTTTGCAAGGAAAAAAATCAGGACGTGCGTTATAGATAAAAGAACGATATTATGCAATAAACAAAAAAATGTGTAATAGCTCTTACACGGTTATTCGCGGGGACCGTCGAGGTGTACATAGATTTATTATAGTTACGTAATTAAAATTTCGTAAATGTCAAAAACTTTGGTAAATAAAACATTAATAGGAATCATGTAAAAAATCATTAATATTATAATACCATGATAAAATTCCTAACTAAACTCTTAAATAAACGAATCGGTCGGCTCAGGTACATGATGATGGATGACTTGACAGATATACAATTAACAATACACATTGTAAGTTACATTTTTTTTTATACAACGAGGAAGGCAAGCGAGCAAGTGGGTCACCTGATGGTGAGTGATCACCACTGCCCATAGACACCCACAACTCCGGAGGGTTTGCAGATGCGTTGCCAACCTAGAGGGCTAAAATGAAATGCCTCTTGTGCCCGTAATGGGTACCTCTTTGTTGGTGCAGTTTAAATACTAACCTGTTACTTTGTTTTTTTGTACAATATTTCGCACATAAAACCTTAGGTTAAAGCTGCTGAAGCGAATATAGTTCTATTAGTCTACACTTGAGATAGTTTTAGCTATACATTTTAAATACTTACAGCAACATGAATACGCCGCGTGTTGCGTGCTTTAACCCCTACACTACGGCTACCTTAGGAAAACAAGTTGAATTATAGTTTTAGCTGTAACAGAACACAATAAAAGTTGCAACGTTACACAAAAAGTTTATTGACAGTTCATAGTTAATTTTTTTTCAACCTGGACTCTTATTCCCAGGTTAGAACAAGTTGGAGCTCATTACTTCGAAAGTTTCAGCTTGATTTGGCATAATGAAGGACTGAATTTATGGTTGAGGGGCTACCACGAGCACCAAAATCTCGCCTGTGGCTCACTCTGTCCCTTTCCTACTGAGCCAGTTAGAGAGGGACAAACTGGATCGATAAGCAGGAAAATTCCTAATTAGGGATCCTAGTAGCGATACTGTATGTATTAACAGATCCTTTACAAATTTAACCCACATACACACACACACATCCTTTTAAGGCATGACCAGCTACATCAAGATAATGATACCCGGGTTATGTTACAGATTTATTAGGTCCATTAAACGAATTTTAGCTTAATAAAGTGGCTTAAACGTGAATGTAGTTATTATTTCATGAAATATTGGCAATTTGTAATTTGTAAGTCACCAGTCAACGTGCAATATAAATTTAAATACCTGCAATCACTAATAATAGCATCCCATGTAGTTTCTTTGAAAAAAATGCTTCCAATACTACAGTGTCGCGCACAAAGAAGACAGACGACATTTATAATTTGTCATATTTCTGTAAATTAGGTACGTCATAATAAATTAGGTTCCTAATTGTTAAATGTTGAACATTCAAAACCCTGAGCATGGAATGTTGTATGCTTGTTTTACTGTAATGCTGGAAAATTGTTTTGGTAAATAATTAATAAATTCCCTGTCCCATTCCTTGTCGGGACACCAATTAACCAAAGTTGGCATTAACGCTAAACCAATTTTGACGACAGCAATAGTTTCCGGCTCTCATTTATTTCGTCTCCAGGAAAACAAAAGGAAATTCTAGGAATGCTTCAAAGGTAAATCGCGAGCGTGGAGTGAAAATAATGAAATTGGCTTGCGGGTTTTCCGTTCGCGGAATCCGCTATCCATTTACAACTTTATCTCAACGCGACGTTTACCTCAGGGAAAAATAATATGGTTAATTACATCCGTCGCGGAGTTTTTATTGTAGCCAACAATTATGGCGGGACACTTTTGACCTACCCATTAGCCAAACAATTGCCTTGTTTTAATAGCGTCTTGCTATTTTTGTGTGGGATTTTCTTAAACGCCTTAAATGGAGTACGCGTTACAATACTCGTAAACTTACCTATTAACGTAAAGATACCTATGTAATAAATGTAATAATTAATAATTACATTACGAGTATACTGCGTGTTTGATCCCCAGACAGTGTAACGTGTAGTAGTGTAATTACGTTTGCAATTTGTCATGAGATTTTCGGTAAGGGAAAACATTGCAAGGAAATTGCCCTCTTGTACGCTACAATGATCTAATTACACATAGAGTATAAAGTGAGTACTATATTATAATACAATTATATAATAGCAAATTTTGAAAATTACTTTGCAAAATTAAGGATTCTAAAAATCATTCTATGTTTAAAATACAAACTTTCGTCTCGTCTCAACAGCTAAAGTTCACAAGCAAACGCCGACCGAAGCAAATGTTCCCGGGCGTGTTTACAGATCTGTTCACCGTATTGAGGTCTAGCCTAACAACAAGTATGAAAACCTAATTAAGAAGTCAAACAGAACGTAGGGACCGCATCCAGCGGATTAATTAGACTTCTCCAAGACTCGAGGGCGTCGCGTATCAAGCGAGTACCTACTTACGTATACCTATGTACAGTATTTTTTAAAACCCGGATTCGAAAAGAGGGGTGTTATAATATAAGTTTGACCGCTATGTGGGTGTGTGTAAGTTGTCTGTGACACCGTAGCTCTTAAACGGGTGAACCAATTTGGATGCGGTTTTTTTTATTTGAAAGCAGGTTTTTAGCGGTTGTAGAAAGGCTAAGTTTCATAAAAATCTGTTCAGTTTTTGAGACAATTATGAAATGAAAAGATCCGCAGCACACATCTGTCGATCTGTGTTGTACTAAATTAGCAAATTTCGTATTTTAATCTAGTGTTGGTATTACTAAAAAAAGCTTAATGTGAACATGAACTCAAAACAAATGACATTCTGCGGTTTTTTTGTTTTAATTTAAAAATCAATGGACATCTTTATCTTTACCGAATAATAATATACCATCATCACATCACATAAATAAATAAACTTATGATTCATCTCCCTACTGTTCATTTTAAAATGACATTTCATTTGTCTTCCAGAAAATCCATGCCGGTGAATAAAAAAAAAACGGCGAAGCTGACACGTGACGATCTCACAAACCGTGCAATAAAAATGTTCAATGCACTGAATATCTTCTGTATGGTCCACACCAACCGGACGCCCTTAGTTCTTTGCTCTACTAAAGAGGCACCTGCCGAGCTGCCGAAACTCGCGACAGACAACAACCGCCAGTCAGCAGACTGCGATGGTATGTGCCGCGACAGCAGAAGACAATTTGCAGGATGAATTTTTAGACTATCCGTTTTGAGACACAAATGTAGTTGCCACACGGAAGGTTGGCACTTGTTTTAACGCGCTACGATGGATGGCACTCGGGCGCAAACACTGTTCTACCGTCAGTTGACAACCGGATGGCCCAGTGGTTAGAGACCCTGACTATGAAGCTTGAGGTCCCGGGTTCAATCCCCGGCCGGGGCAGATGCTTGTATGGTGAATACGAATGTTTGTTCTCGGGTCTTGGATGTTTAATATGTATATAAGTATGTATTTATCTATATAAGTATGTTTATCCGTTGTCCAGTACCCATAGTACAGGCTTTGCCTAGTTTGGGACTAGGTCAATTGGTGTCAATCGTCCCATGATATTTATTTATTATTTATTATTATTTAGTTTTTAGGGTTTTGTCTGTCGAATGGAACAAAAACGGAACTCTTAAAGGATCACTTTGTTCTCTGTTTGACTGACAAAACCCTTTTTCTCTGGAACGTGTAGAGGTAGCAAGAAATTAATATCTACTACTCAAGCCTGCAATCCCTTGAATCTGTGAAAAAATCAAACTTCCAAGCCAAAGCAATCAAAAGTTACAGCCGTTAATGAAGGTGTTTTCATACAAATCGCCTTGGAATCAGAACTTTTAGGGTAATTTCAGTTGTCCTAGAAGCTTGGAATTTGGTATGAAGGTAGATTTTATAATACAAATAATTAGATAAATCTGAAATCTTGAACTTTTATGATTTTTTTTAGATTTTAGGTTTATTTATTTACTCAACATTAAAATTACATTATATAAATACTACTCGTACATGTCAAAAATATAAGAATTTTTGTTGAGATTGTCAAAAAAATCAAATAAACAAGTCAATAAAACAATGTTATAAAAACACTACAAATAAAAAATATATCTCCAATAGGGATCATCATAGCATAATTAATTATATTAGGAACAAAATCAATAATATAATATAAAACAATGTCAAGAAAAAACATCTAAAAATTCAGTAACGGAATATAGAGGGTTATCCATCAAAAGGTTTTTCACCCGGCGACCAAATGTCTTTTCACTGAGGTCTTTTATTTCGGCAGGCAGACGTTCGTAATAGGTCGGCCCCACGAGTCGCGGATTTTTTCCTGAGAGTGCCATGCGACGTGGGACCGTCCTGAGGCGTCCTGTGGTACGCAATATCTTGCCCTGGACATTTACGCGTTCGAAGGTGGATAAGTTTTTTATGACTGTCTGTATATCACTGACCAATGTAAATTGACCCCACACTGTGTACATTTTGCTCAGGAGCAGGCTCTGCTAACACTGGAAATCGTACAACATACTTTAGTACTTTACATACATCTTTTTTTTTATCCTCGGAACTCGGTTCCCGTGATAGACGAACTATTAACATACATAAAATTTTTAACGGAACCCTCCTTTCGTCCTTTTTTAAGATGACGTCTGCCGTTTACCACGAAGGTCGGAATATTACCTTTTACGCTTGCAAGGCTGCCTCAACAACACGGTATGTGTCTCGTCATATAGGCATGATCATCCAGAGAAATCAAACTTTGCCAAGCATTTATTAGAAACGAATCATTCGTTGTTAGACTCAGATACGTACGAAATTTTACATTATTGTGATAAGGGTTTGCGGCTATCGGTTTTAGAACAATTGGAAATAATTAGGTACAACAACATGGGGTCTATTATTAATGAACAAGTTAATTTGGTTTCTTCGCCTTTGTTACGACTTGGTTCTAATTTTAATAATGTGTCATAGTAATAATGAGAACATGACTTCTCTTTTTACCGTACTCGGTTAAAAATAACGGGGTACCTGGCGTAGATTAAAAATAAAAATAAAAAGGGTAGTTTGGAATTCATTTCTTAAAAAAGGGTAGTTTAGGACTTACATAAAAGGGTAGTTTGGAATTTATAAAATATTAGTGGGTATGTTGGTTTTGTCATTAACTAAGTTCAGTACATGGTTTACATATGTCAGTAGTGGAAGTGGTGGCATGTTGAGCGGTTGTTGTTGTGCTTCGTAAATGGCCTCGTGGAGAGTGCCGAAACGCGTCAGCGTTTAGTATAGTGGTGGTGGTGATAGTTGGGTCTGTGTGGCATGTGTTGATTCGTGTAGCAGTGGAGGTGGAGGTGTTGCATGGAAACATACATTTGCCGCACAGATATAACTATTTGTCATTAGTGGTCGCGGGTGAGCAAAGTAATTGTTTTTTAGTTCATGAAGAGGTTGTCACCACACTGTCACGATAATGAGTGCGGAAACCCCCGCCAGTGGTTAGGGAATACGATACGA
Source organism: Clepsis dumicolana (assembly GCA_963691665.1). Lineage (NCBI taxonomy): Eukaryota > Metazoa > Arthropoda > Insecta > Lepidoptera > Tortricidae > Clepsis > Clepsis dumicolana. Next base: position 9,215,157 of record OY829518.1, read on the forward strand.
GGCGACGAGATGACACTGTCAGAACGTTCTCAATATTAATGTTCTTCCTAACATTACTTCGTGTATTTCTTGATGCCTAGTTGGTTGGTGTGTCTGCTAGAATATTTTAGGTATTCTTTAGTCTAGGTAAAATAAAACGCGTCGCTCTCCAATAATATTTTTAGATGAAAAGATCTCTGCTAGGTGCTCTCAGGGTAACGGTTTTTTATTACTCGCAATTGAAGATTTTGAGCGAGAATCTTGGTAAATAATATTTATAACGTGTATTTTCAAGTTGAAATGAGGCCATTTACCTAGTCTACATGCTCTAGATTACAGCACAAAGACACATATACGGTATGGTGGTGGTCTGGGTTCGAATTCCAGTTAGAGAATTATTTTTTCTGGTCTCTCTGTATTATTTACGTTTCAGTTTGAAATTCGAAAAAAAAGTCTGTATAATACGTCTATGACCAACATAAAGTGACCCCACACTGCATACATTTTACACAGGAGCAGGGAGGGCTCTGCTAACACTGGACAACTTAAAACATTCGAGGAAAAGCGGGAAAAATCTTCTAGACTGTACTGTACGGACCCCTCGATGCGCGAGTTGGCTCGCACTTTGCCGGTTCTCTTATTTGATTTTATTCACACGAATACTGATAAACTAGTAAAAATGGCTATGTTTCAATTATTTGCTTCAGTTACTGGGCTCATCCTGTGGATGCAAACACATTGATCCTAAATTATAGTTCAACACAGTGAAACGCTAACGACCTGTAATTTCCCATAAATTTAACTAGATAACTTAATTGGGTCTGACCGCAAATATTCATGGAAATTGATCATAAATCTTCGGTCATCCTTCAATGAATTATTAATAGTATTTGCATTTAGATCTATTAAGCGTCGTAGAGTCGTAGACGGTAGACTATTATTAGTCATTGAAAATGTTTAGTGGTTTGCGTGTTTATTTTTGTTAGTTATTAATTTTCGTAAATTTAATCTTATCTCGTCATCTATTGTATAACCATGGTAGGTGGTTCTCAATAGTGGCTAAGAACATCAATAAATGTATTTTGCAATTATTGGTTTAAACAAAAAAACGTAATTTTAAGCATATTATGCTGCTGTACTTACTCGTACTGTAAAATGCGGCCTCACGAAAAGTGGTAGAGAGAAAAATGTGCAAATACAGGGTGCAACGTAACGAGGGACTTCCCCGAAAATGTAAGATTCTGTAGCGTTTTTTGCATATTTTTCTCCTAGAAACCTTGTTTATATTCTTATCCGTTTTCAAGTTATAGAGGTCGTTAAACTTTAATGAAATGGATGAATCAGTTCAACCCTGACACACGTTCTGTTGAAGTGACGTAATCAACGTCAACTGGAATTAGTGATATTTATGTGTAGATTGAAGTGACGTAATCAACGTCAACTGGAATTAGTGATATTTATGTGTAGATTGGGTTGTAACCGTAGTAAAAAATGGTTAATTTTTAAAGTTTTTCTATTGTATCAATTTACGCCTCTAATACAATACGCCATATTCGTAAAGGTCCGTCGTTACGTTATTGGAAAATATCCGCGACAAAAAATAAGCTGTTTCTATCACACCTTTGCATATTTTTTGCAGCTCAAAAAACCTTTAACCTGTCATTAGTAGCCTACTTTAATGAGGTTTAGTTCACCGATAGATTGCCGCGGCTACCTTCGGAGGTGCGAGGCGCGACCTAGTTGCTGGTAATTAATAGAAATATGGAGCCACAGGGACGGACTTGCGGGATGATAGTTCTAGATTTTGGTTTTTTTTTTATACGCACGCTTTGCTAGCGTTTGACCACAATCAAACATGACGGTAAGCGAAGATGTGGTCTACGATGGAACACGCTTGCCTAGCAAAATGCTTGAATTTCGCTTCATTAAGTGAGTACGTAAGCACCAGTTTACAACACTCTGTTAGCTATATCTTGTCGTTAAAGGTCCACTTGATGTCATCTAAGTAAATACTATGTACGAATGTTTTAAATGAAAGCTTAAAGCCACCAAGGTATTTTTCTCTAAGGGTGACATTGATGTATTTGTAGTTTATTTTAAGCGTCTAGAAACAAAAAATATGACGTACAAAAATAAAACAACATGGGTACCTACCTATGAAAGAAAATAAAATTGACAAATCTTATTCCCGTTTGAGTTTTTGAGTGCATGAAAATAAATACTCAGCGCAGACGAGGCTATTTTGCATGACTATACTACACTACTTCGCGGAGGAGCAAATTAATTTAATCCGTTACTTGTAACATGGATCTCCGCAAAAGTTACACCTGAATCAATACAATTTTTTTCCGAGACTCACATTTTTCACCGATGGCATTATCGGCTCGCATTTTAACACAAATGGCAGATCCGCAACCGTAGATGTGTGGCCATCCCGAATGTTTACCCAACCCGCCTCACAAAGAGAATCCTTGTTACCGCAACAATGTCCCATCATGTTTCTACATAAACGTTTATGGTACCGATAAGCTAAACCTAAATTATGATTCGCAGGTTAACGTTGAGGATAGTATTGTAACAAGTATCTTTATGCCTGAGGATAGCAATATTGGATTTAATCAGGTATTTCAGAGATAAATTTAAGAGAGTTGCTTGGCTATTTGGATGTGATGATAGAAGAAGTAAGTAATTTAATTAAATGTTACTTATTTTTATCATCATCATCATCAGATGGAAAATATAATTTCATGGATATTAACTCCGTATAAATGTAGCATAATAATGCTTATATTGTTGACAGTCATTATGTTTTCAATTACATAAGCTTCTAATTAAGTAAGCAAAGTAAGGGTTCCAATTTTTTATCTTCAAATGCTTACCTCAATACAAGGACAGCTTATTAATGATCAAGACTTTCAGGTGAGAACTTTTATAAACCTTAATGTTTTAAGTGCAAATGTATTCTTATTTCTCTTATCTTCACTAAACACGATCCCCTAGCAATGTTATAACTATTCAGACACATTTGCCGAATTTGGCCACTAAAAGGTACCTCTACTATTATAGGTAGTAAATAGGCATTTTCAAAAACACAGTGTACCTACCATTTTTGCCAAAAAGTCCTAAATTTCTCCATAGAAAATTTATTTGTCAGTTTTGTGATGGTCCATATAAAATGTTATGTAAAAACTCGTCACAAAAGTGACAAAAAACGCGGGACCCTTTTTTAGGGTTCCGTACCTCAAAAGAAAAAAACGGAACCCTTATAGGATCACTTTGTTGTCCGTCTGTCTGTCTGTCTGTCTGTCTGTCTGTCAAGACCCTTTTTCTCTGGAACGCGTGGAGATAGCATGCTGAAATTAATATCGAATACTCAAGCCTGCGGTCCCTTGAAGCCGTGAAAAAATCTATTTCCATGCAAATTGCCGATTTCCAAAAACCTAAAGGGTACTTCCAGATGTCCTAGAAACTTGAAATTTGGTATAAAGGTAGCTCTTATAGCACAACCACCCCGAAAAGTCTCAAAATCATAAATTTTTATGGCTGTCTGTAGATTTAGCAGACCAATATAAGTTGACCCCACACTGCGTACATTTTGCTTAAAAGCAGGGCTCTGCTAACACTGGACTTCTTAAAACACTGGGGATAAGCGTTAAAATCTTTCTACGGAACCCTCGTGCGCGGGTTCGACTCGCACTTGGCCGGTTTTTTATTACTTAATTAGATAGTTCTCGTGATTCTAAGCATGGTATGATTGGCTCTCTTGGTCACGATTGCGACCAGAATTTGTCACCATTTATTACGGAGTCCGTCCCTGGTGCCACATGAACATGACACGCCGAGGCACCGCTGACCTGTTTCTCTTGCCACCTGCGACTAGTCAATTTACCTTTTAAAAAATCTCATGAAACATCCGTCCCAAAGAAAAGCAGTATGTTGACTTAACTCACATACATGCCTTAACGGGAGCGCGCCCCCATTTCTGCGGCCAAAGAAAATGTGTCTTTACCTCTTTGGCGCTTTTATCTTTTTGAGTCTTTATCGCTGTGGAGTTTTGAGGGTCGGTTGCGGCGTTTCGATTTGTAGTGTTTGAGGAATGCAAAGGAATGGTTGAGACCTGAAGCGCGATGTTTACGGTATTCAAATTGCTGTCACATACCCAGCCATAAGGTTTATATAACGCGTGCTATTCACACGTGAGATTTAATTAAAATATTCCATTCACAGCTCTGAGTGAAGTCCTTAAGTGAGCGACTTGTGTCAAATGGCGGATCGTGTCATAAAAGTGTCATTACAGTTAATTTTTGTACTTAAGTCGGTTTAATAGCGTACCTGTTTACATTTTTCTTTCGTTAGGTACTTGCAATAAACAACTACAATGTGCTTAATTATACCTAACTGAAGTTTTAACAATGGGTACCAACTTAATACCTAACAAATAAATAAACAATATACATCTAATGTGGCAATGCTGCGAGCCTTCTGGGCACCCTTCACACTGGTAGCGATTTTAGTTTCTAAAAATCATTCTATGTTTAAAATACAAACTTTCGTCTCGTCTCAACAGCTAAAGTTCACAAGCAAACGCCGACCGAAGCAAATGTTCCCGGGCGTGTTTACAGATCTGTTCACCGTATTGAGGTCTAGCCTAACAACAAGTATGAAAACCTAATTAAGAAGTCAAACAGAACGTAGGGACCGCATCCAGCGGATTAATTAGACTTCTCCAAGACTCGAGGGCGTCGCGTATCAAGCGAGTACCTACTTACGTATACCTATGTACAGTATTTTTTAAAACCCGGATTCGAAAAGAGGGGTGTTATAATATAAGTTTGACCGCTATGTGGGTGTGTGTAAGTTGTCTGTGACACCGTAGCTCTTAAACGGGTGAACCAATTTGGATGCGGTTTTTTTTATTTGAAAGCAGGTTTTTAGCGGTTGTAGAAAGGCTAAGTTTCATAAAAATCTGTTCAGTTTTTGAGACAATTATGAAATGAAAAGATCCGCAGCACACATCTGTCGATCTGTGTTGTACTAAATTAGCAAATTTCGTATTTTAATCTAGTGTTGGTATTACTAAAAAAAGCTTAATGTGAACATGAACTCAAAACAAATGACATTCTGCGGTTTTTTTGTTTTAATTTAAAAATCAATGGACATCTTTATCTTTACCGAATAATAATATACCATCATCACATCACATAAATAAATAAACTTATGATTCATCTCCCTACTGTTCATTTTAAAATGACATTTCATTTGTCTTCCAGAAAATCCATGCCGGTGAATAAAAAAAAAACGGCGAAGCTGACACGTGACGATCTCACAAACCGTGCAATAAAAATGTTCAATGCACTGAATATCTTCTGTATGGTCCACACCAACCGGACGCCCTTAGTTCTTTGCTCTACTAAAGAGGCACCTGCCGAGCTGCCGAAACTCGCGACAGACAACAACCGCCAGTCAGCAGACTGCGATGGTATGTGCCGCGACAGCAGAAGACAATTTGCAGGATGAATTTTTAGACTATCCGTTTTGAGACACAAATGTAGTTGCCACACGGAAGGTTGGCACTTGTTTTAACGCGCTACGATGGATGGCACTCGGGCGCAAACACTGTTCTACCGTCAGTTGACAACCGGATGGCCCAGTGGTTAGAGACCCTGACTATGAAGCTTGAGGTCCCGGGTTCAATCCCCGGCCGGGGCAGATGCTTGTATGGTGAATACGAATGTTTGTTCTCGGGTCTTGGATGTTTAATATGTATATAAGTATGTATTTATCTATATAAGTATGTTTATCCGTTGTCCAGTACCCATAGTACAGGCTTTGCCTAGTTTGGGACTAGGTCAATTGGTGTCAATCGTCCCATGATATTTATTTATTATTTATTATTATTTAGTTTTTAGGGTTTTGTCTGTCGAATGGAACAAAAACGGAACTCTTAAAGGATCACTTTGTTCTCTGTTTGACTGACAAAACCCTTTTTCTCTGGAACGTGTAGAGGTAGCAAGAAATTAATATCTACTACTCAAGCCTGCAATCCCTTGAATCTGTGAAAAAATCAAACTTCCAAGCCAAAGCAATCAAAAGTTACAGCCGTTAATGAAGGTGTTTTCATACAAATCGCCTTGGAATCAGAACTTTTAGGGTAATTTCAGTTGTCCTAGAAGCTTGGAATTTGGTATGAAGGTAGATTTTATAATACAAATAATTAGATAAATCTGAAATCTTGAACTTTTATGATTTTTTTTAGATTTTAGGTTTATTTATTTACTCAACATTAAAATTACATTATATAAATACTACTCGTACATGTCAAAAATATAAGAATTTTTGTTGAGATTGTCAAAAAAATCAAATAAACAAGTCAATAAAACAATGTTATAAAAACACTACAAATAAAAAATATATCTCCAATAGGGATCATCATAGCATAATTAATTATATTAGGAACAAAATCAATAATATAATATAAAACAATGTCAAGAAAAAACATCTAAAAATTCAGTAACGGAATATAGAGGGTTATCCATCAAAAGGTTTTTCACCCGGCGACCAAATGTCTTTTCACTGAGGTCTTTTATTTCGGCAGGCAGACGTTCGTAATAGGTCGGCCCCACGAGTCGCGGATTTTTTCCTGAGAGTGCCATGCGACGTGGGACCGTCCTGAGGCGTCCTGTGGTACGCAATATCTTGCCCTGGACATTTACGCGTTCGAAGGTGGATAAGTTTTTTATGACTGTCTGTATATCACTGACCAATGTAAATTGACCCCACACTGTGTACATTTTGCTCAGGAGCAGGCTCTGCTAACACTGGAAATCGTACAACATACTTTAGTACTTTACATACATCTTTTTTTTTATCCTCGGAACTCGGTTCCCGTGATAGACGAACTATTAACATACATAAAATTTTTAACGGAACCCTCCTTTCGTCCTTTTTTAAGATGACGTCTGCCGTTTACCACGAAGGTCGGAATATTACCTTTTACGCTTGCAAGGCTGCCTCAACAACACGGTATGTGTCTCGTCATATAGGCATGATCATCCAGAGAAATCAAACTTTGCCAAGCATTTATTAGAAACGAATCATTCGTTGTTAGACTCAGATACGTACGAAATTTTACATTATTGTGATAAGGGTTTGCGGCTATCGGTTTTAGAACAATTGGAAATAATTAGGTACAACAACATGGGGTCTATTATTAATGAACAAGTTAATTTGGTTTCTTCGCCTTTGTTACGACTTGGTTCTAATTTTAATAATGTGTCATAGTAATAATGAGAACATGACTTCTCTTTTTACCGTACTCGGTTAAAAATAACGGGGTACCTGGCGTAGATTAAAAATAAAAATAAAAAGGGTAGTTTGGAATTCATTTCTTAAAAAAGGGTAGTTTAGGACTTACATAAAAGGGTAGTTTGGAATTTATAAAATATTAGTGGGTATGTTGGTTTTGTCATTAACTAAGTTCAGTACATGGTTTACATATGTCAGTAGTGGAAGTGGTGGCATGTTGAGCGGTTGTTGTTGTGCTTCGTAAATGGCCTCGTGGAGAGTGCCGAAACGCGTCAGCGTTTAGTATAGTGGTGGTGGTGATAGTTGGGTCTGTGTGGCATGTGTTGATTCGTGTAGCAGTGGAGGTGGAGGTGTTGCATGGAAACATACATTTGCCGCACAGATATAACTATTTGTCATTAGTGGTCGCGGGTGAGCAAAGTAATTGTTTTTTAGTTCATGAAGAGGTTGTCACCACACTGTCACGATAATGAGTGCGGAAACCCCCGCCAGTGGTTAGGGAATACGATACGAGGCGACGAGATGACACTGTCAGAACGTTCTCAATATTAATGTTCTTCCTAACATTACTTCGTGTATTTCTTGATGCCTAGTTGGTTGGTGTGTCTGCTAGAATATTTTAGGTATTCTTTAGTCTAGGTAAAATAAAACGCGTCGCTCTCCAATAATATTTTTAGATGAAAAGATCTCTGCTAGGTGCTCTCAGGGTAACGGTTTTTTATTACTCGCAATTGAAGATTTTGAGCGAGAATCTTGGTAAATAATATTTATAACGTGTATTTTCAAGTTGAAATGAGGCCATTTACCTAGTCTACATGCTCTAGATTACAGCACAAAGACACATATACGGTATGGTGGTGGTCTGGGTTCGAATTCCAGTTAGAGAATTATTTTTTCTGGTCTCTCTGTATTATTTACGTTTCAGTTTGAAATTCGAAAAAAAAGTCTGTATAATACGTCTATGACCAACATAAAGTGACCCCACACTGCATACATTTTACACAGGAGCAGGGAGGGCTCTGCTAACACTGGACAACTTAAAACATTCGAGGAAAAGCGGGAAAAATCTTCTAGACTGTACTGTACGGACCCCTCGATGCGCGAGTTGGCTCGCACTTTGCCGGTTCTCTTATTTGATTTTATTCACACGAATACTGATAAACTAGTAAAAATGGCTATGTTTCAATTATTTGCTTCAGTTACTGGGCTCATCCTGTGGATGCAAACACATTGATCCTAAATTATAGTTCAACACAGTGAAACGCTAACGACCTGTAATTTCCCATAAATTTAACTAGATAACTTAATTGGGTCTGACCGCAAATATTCATGGAAATTGATCATAAATCTTCGGTCATCCTTCAATGAATTATTAATAGTATTTGCATTTAGATCTATTAAGCGTCGTAGAGTCGTAGACGGTAGACTATTATTAGTCATTGAAAATGTTTAGTGGTTTGCGTGTTTATTTTTGTTAGTTATTAATTTTCGTAAATTTAATCTTATCTCGTCATCTATTGTATAACCATGGTAGGTGGTTCTCAATAGTGGCTAAGAACATCAATAAATGTATTTTGCAATTATTGGTTTAAACAAAAAAACGTAATTTTAAGCATATTATGCTGCTGTACTTACTCGTACTGTAAAATGCGGCCTCACGAAAAGTGGTAGAGAGAAAAATGTGCAAATACAGGGTGCAACGTAACGAGGGACTTCCCCGAAAATGTAAGATTCTGTAGCGTTTTTTGCATATTTTTCTCCTAGAAACCTTGTTTATATTCTTATCCGTTTTCAAGTTATAGAGGTCGTTAAACTTTAATGAAATGGATGAATCAGTTCAACCCTGACACACGTTCTGTTGAAGTGACGTAATCAACGTCAACTGGAATTAGTGATATTTATGTGTAGATTGAAGTGACGTAATCAACGTCAACTGGAATTAGTGATATTTATGTGTAGATTGGGTTGTAACCGTAGTAAAAAATGGTTAATTTTTAAAGTTTTTCTATTGTATCAATTTACGCCTCTAATACAATACGCCATATTCGTAAAGGTCCGTCGTTACGTTATTGGAAAATATCCGCGACAAAAAATAAGCTGTTTCTATCACACCTTTGCATATTTTTTGCAGCTCAAAAAACCTTTAACCTGTCATTAGTAGCCTACTTTAATGAGGTTTAGTTCACCGATAGATTGCCGCGGCTACCTTCGGAGGTGCGAGGCGCGACCTAGTTGCTGGTAATTAATAGAAATATGGAGCCACAGGGACGGACTTGCGGGATGATAGTTCTAGATTTTGGTTTTTTTTTTATACGCACGCTTTGCTAGCGTTTGACCACAATCAAACATGACGGTAAGCGAAGATGTGGTCTACGATGGAACACGCTTGCCTAGCAAAATGCTTGAATTTCGCTTCATTAAGTGAGTACGTAAGCACCAGTTTACAACACTCTGTTAGCTATATCTTGTCGTTAAAGGTCCACTTGATGTCATCTAAGTAAATACTATGTACGAATGTTTTAAATGAAAGCTTAAAGCCACCAAGGTATTTTTCTCTAAGGGTGACATTGATGTATTTGTAGTTTATTTTAAGCGTCTAGAAACAAAAAATATGACGTACAAAAATAAAACAACATGGGTACCTACCTATGAAAGAAAATAAAATTGACAAATCTTATTCCCGTTTGAGTTTTTGAGTGCATGAAAATAAATACTCAGCGCAGACGAGGCTATTTTGCATGACTATACTACACTACTTCGCGGAGGAGCAAATTAATTTAATCCGTTACTTGTAACATGGATCTCCGCAAAAGTTACACCTGAATCAATACAATTTTTTTCCGAGACTCACATTTTTCACCGATGGCATTATCGGCTCGCATTTTAACACAAATGGCAGATCCGCAACCGTAGATGTGTGGCCATCCCGAATGTTTACCCAACCCGCCTCACAAAGAGAATCCTTGTTACCGCAACAATGTCCCATCATGTTTCTACATAAACGTTTATGGTACCGATAAGCTAAACCTAAATTATGATTCGCAGGTTAACGTTGAGGATAGTATTGTAACAAGTATCTTTATGCCTGAGGATAGCAATATTGGATTTAATCAGGTATTTCAGAGATAAATTTAAGAGAGTTGCTTGGCTATTTGGATGTGATGATAGAAGAAGTAAGTAATTTAATTAAATGTTACTTATTTTTATCATCATCATCATCAGATGGAAAATATAATTTCATGGATATTAACTCCGTATAAATGTAGCATAATAATGCTTATATTGTTGACAGTCATTATGTTTTCAATTACATAAGCTTCTAATTAAGTAAGCAAAGTAAGGGTTCCAATTTTTTATCTTCAAATGCTTACCTCAATACAAGGACAGCTTATTAATGATCAAGACTTTCAGGTGAGAACTTTTATAAACCTTAATGTTTTAAGTGCAAATGTATTCTTATTTCTCTTATCTTCACTAAACACGATCCCCTAGCAATGTTATAACTATTCAGACACATTTGCCGAATTTGGCCACTAAAAGGTACCTCTACTATTATAGGTAGTAAATAGGCATTTTCAAAAACACAGTGTACCTACCATTTTTGCCAAAAAGTCCTAAATTTCTCCATAGAAAATTTATTTGTCAGTTTTGTGATGGTCCATATAAAATGTTATGTAAAAACTCGTCACAAAAGTGACAAAAAACGCGGGACCCTTTTTTAGGGTTCCGTACCTCAAAAGAAAAAAACGGAACCCTTATAGGATCACTTTGTTGTCCGTCTGTCTGTCTGTCTGTCTGTCTGTCTGTCAAGACCCTTTTTCTCTGGAACGCGTGGAGATAGCATGCTGAAATTAATATCGAATACTCAAGCCTGCGGTCCCTTGAAGCCGTGAAAAAATCTATTTCCATGCAAATTGCCGATTTCCAAAAACCTAAAGGGTACTTCCAGATGTCCTAGAAACTTGAAATTTGGTATAAAGGTAGCTCTTATAGCACAACCACCCCGAAAAGTCTCAAAATCATAAATTTTTATGGCTGTCTGTAGATTTAGCAGACCAATATAAGTTGACCCCACACTGCGTACATTTTGCTTAAAAGCAGGGCTCTGCTAACACTGGACTTCTTAAAACACTGGGGATAAGCGTTAAAATCTTTCTACGGAACCCTCGTGCGCGGGTTCGACTCGCACTTGGCCGGTTTTTTATTACTTAATTAGATAGTTCTCGTGATTCTAAGCATGGTATGATTGGCTCTCTTGGTCACGATTGCGACCAGAATTTGTCACCATTTATTACGGAGTCCGTCCCTGGTGCCACATGAACATGACACGCCGAGGCACCGCTGACCTGTTTCTCTTGCCACCTGCGACTAGTCAATTTACCTTTTAAAAAATCTCATGAAACATCCGTCCCAAAGAAAAGCAGTATGTTGACTTAACTCACATACATGCCTTAACGGGAGCGCGCCCCCATTTCTGCGGCCAAAGAAAATGTGTCTTTACCTCTTTGGCGCTTTTATCTTTTTGAGTCTTTATCGCTGTGGAGTTTTGAGGGTCGGTTGCGGCGTTTCGATTTGTAGTGTTTGAGGAATGCAAAGGAATGGTTGAGACCTGAAGCGCGATGTTTACGGTATTCAAATTGCTGTCACATACCCAGCCATAAGGTTTATATAACGCGTGCTATTCACACGTGAGATTTAATTAAAATATTCCATTCACAGCTCTGAGTGAAGTCCTTAAGTGAGCGACTTGTGTCAAATGGCGGATCGTGTCATAAAAGTGTCATTACAGTTAATTTTTGTACTTAAGTCGGTTTAATAGCGTACCTGTTTACATTTTTCTTTCGTTAGGTACTTGCAATAAACAACTACAATGTGCTTAATTATACCTAACTGAAGTTTTAACAATGGGTACCAACTTAATACCTAACAAATAAATAAACAATATACATCTAATGTGGCAATGCTGCGAGCCTTCTGGGCACCCTTCACACTGGTAGCGATTTTAGTTTCTAAAAATCATTCTATGTTTAAAATACAAACTTTCGTCTCGTCTCAACAGCTAAAGTTCACAAGCAAACGCCGACCGAAGCAAATGTTCCCGGGCGTGTTTACAGATCTGTTCACCGTATTGAGGTCTAGCCTAACAACAAGTATGAAAACCTAATTAAGAAGTCAAACAGAACGTAGGGACCGCATCCAGCGGATTAATTAGACTTCTCCAAGACTCGAGGGCGTCGCGTATCAAGCGAGTACCTACTTACGTATACCTATGTACAGTATTTTTTAAAACCCGGATTCGAAAAGAGGGGTGTTATAATATAAGTTTGACCGCTATGTGGGTGTGTGTAAGTTGTCTGTGACACCGTAGCTCTTAAACGGGTGAACCAATTTGGATGCGGTTTTTTTTATTTGAAAGCAGGTTTTTAGCGGTTGTAGAAAGGCTAAGTTTCATAAAAATCTGTTCAGTTTTTGAGACAATTATGAAATGAAAAGATCCGCAGCACACATCTGTCGATCTGTGTTGTACTAAATTAGCAAATTTCGTATTTTAATCTAGTGTTGGTATTACTAAAAAAAGCTTAATGTGAACATGAACTCAAAACAAATGACATTCTGCGGTTTTTTTGTTTTAATTTAAAAATCAATGGACATCTTTATCTTTACCGAATAATAATATACCATCATCACATCACATAAATAAATAAACTTATGATTCATCTCCCTACTGTTCATTTTAAAATGACATTTCATTTGTCTTCCAGAAAATCCATGCCGGTGAATAAAAAAAAAACGGCGAAGCTGACACGTGACGATCTCACAAACCGTGCAATAAAAATGTTCAATGCACTGAATATCTTCTGTATGGTCCACACCAACCGGACGCCCTTAGTTCTTTGCTCTACTAAAGAGGCACCTGCCGAGCTGCCGAAACTCGCGACAGACAACAACCGCCAGTCAGCAGACTGCGATGGTATGTGCCGCGACAGCAGAAGACAATTTGCAGGATGAATTTTTAGACTATCCGTTTTGAGACACAAATGTAGTTGCCACACGGAAGGTTGGCACTTGTTTTAACGCGCTACGATGGATGGCACTCGGGCGCAAACACTGTTCTACCGTCAGTTGACAACCGGATGGCCCAGTGGTTAGAGACCCTGACTATGAAGCTTGAGGTCCCGGGTTCAATCCCCGGCCGGGGCAGATGCTTGTATGGTGAATACGAATGTTTGTTCTCGGGTCTTGGATGTTTAATATGTATATAAGTATGTATTTATCTATATAAGTATGTTTATCCGTTGTCCAGTACCCATAGTACAGGCTTTGCCTAGTTTGGGACTAGGTCAATTGGTGTCAATCGTCCCATGATATTTATTTATTATTTATTATTATTTAGTTTTTAGGGTTTTGTCTGTCGAATGGAACAAAAACGGAACTCTTAAAGGATCACTTTGTTCTCTGTTTGACTGACAAAACCCTTTTTCTCTGGAACGTGTAGAGGTAGCAAGAAATTAATATCTACTACTCAAGCCTGCAATCCCTTGAATCTGTGAAAAAATCAAACTTCCAAGCCAAAGCAATCAAAAGTTACAGCCGTTAATGAAGGTGTTTTCATACAAATCGCCTTGGAATCAGAACTTTTAGGGTAATTTCAGTTGTCCTAGAAGCTTGGAATTTGGTATGAAGGTAGATTTTATAATACAAATAATTAGATAAATCTGAAATCTTGAACTTTTATGATTTTTTTTAGATTTTAGGTTTATTTATTTACTCAACATTAAAATTACATTATATAAATACTACTCGTACATGTCAAAAATATAAGATTTTTTGTTGAGATTGTCAAAAAAATCAAATAAACAAGTCAATAAAACAATGTTATAAAAACACTACAAATAAAAAATATATCTCCAATAGGGATCATCATAGCATAATTAATTATATTAGGAACAAAATCAATAATATAATATAAAACAATGTCAAGAAAAAACATCTAAAAATTCAGTAACGGAATATAGAGGGTTATCCATCAAAAGGTTTTTCACCCGGCGACCAAATGTCTTTTCACTGAGGTCTTTTATTTCGGCAGGCAGACGTTCGTAATAGGTCGGCCCCACGAGTCGCGGATTTTTTCCTGAGAGTGCCATGCGACGTGGGACCGTCCTGAGGCGTCCTGTGGTACGCAATATCTTGCCCTGGACATTTACGCGTTCGAAGGTGGATAAGTTTTTTATGACTGTCTGTATATCACTGACCAATGTAAATTGACCCCACACTGTGTACATTTTGCTCAGGAGCAGGCTCTGCTAACACTGGAAATCGTACAACATACTTTAGTACTTTACATACATCTTTTTTTTTATCCTCGGAACTCGGTTCCCGTGATAGACGAACTATTAACATACATAAAATTTTTAACGGAACCCTCCTTTCGTCCTTTTTTAAGATGACGTCTGCCGTTTACCACGAAGGTCGGAATATTACCTTTTACGCTTGCAAGGCTGCCTCAACAACACGGTATGTGTCTCGTCATATAGGCATGATCATCCAGAGAAATCAAACTTTGCCAAGCATTTATTAGAAACGAATCATTCGTTGTTAGACTCAGATACGTACGAAATTTTACATTATTGTGATAAGGGTTTGCGGCTATCGGTTTTAGAACAATTGGAAATAATTAGGTACAACAACATGGGGTCTATTATTAATGAACAAGTTAATTTGGTTTCTTCGCCTTTGTTACGACTTGGTTCTAATTTTAATAATGTGTCATAGTAATAATGAGAACATGACTTCTCTTTTTACCGTACTCGGTTAAAAATAACGGGGTACCTGGCGTAGATTAAAAATAAAAATAAAAAGGGTAGTTTGGAATTCATTTCTTAAAAAAGGGTAGTTTAGGACTTACATAAAAGGGTAGTTTGGAATTTATAAAATATTAGTGGGTATGTTGGTTTTGTCATTAACTAAGTTCAGTACATGGTTTACATATGTCAGTAGTGGAAGTGGTGGCATGTTGAGCGGTTGTTGTTGTGCTTCGTAAATGGCCTCGTGGAGAGTGCCGAAACGCGTCAGCGTTTAGTATAGTGGTGGTGGTGATAGTTGGGTCTGTGTGGCATGTGTTGATTCGTGTAGCAGTGGAGGTGGAGGTGTTGCATGGAAACATACATTTGCCGCACAGATATAACTATTTGTCATTAGTGGTCGCGGGTGAGCAAAGTAATTGTTTTTTAGTTCATGAAGAGGTTGTCACCACACTGTCACGATAATGAGTGCGGAAACCCCCGCCAGTGGTTAGGGAATACGATACGAGGCGACGAGATGACACTGTCAGAACGTTCTCAATATTAATGTTCTTCCTAACATTACTTCGTGTATTTCTTGATGCCTAGTTGGTTGGTGTGTCTGCTAGAATATTTTAGGTATTCTTTAGTCTAGGTAAAATAAAACGCGTCGCTCTCCAATAATATTTTTAGATGAAAAGATCTCTGCTAGGTGCTCTCAGGGTAACGGTTTTTTATTACTCGCAATTGAAGATTTTGAGCGAGAATCTTGGTAAATAATATTTATAACGTGTATTTTCAAGTTGAAATGAGGCCATTTACCTAGTCTACATGCTCTAGATTACAGCACAAAGACACATATACGGTATGGTGGTGGTCTGGGTTCGAATTCCAGTTAGAGAATTATTTTTTCTGGTCTCTCTGTATTATTTACGTTTCAGTTTGAAATTCGAAAAAAAAGTCTGTATAATACGTCTATGACCAACATAAAGTGACCCCACACTGCATACATTTTACACAGGAGCAGGGAGGGCTCTGCTAACACTGGACAACTTAAAACATTCGAGGAAAAGCGGGAAAAATCTTCTAGACTGTACTGTACGGACCCCTCGATGCGCGAGTTGGCTCGCACTTTGCCGGTTCTCTTATTTGATTTTATTCACACGAATACTGATAAACTAGTAAAAATGGCTATGTTTCAATTATTTGCTTCAGTTACTGGGCTCATCCTGTGGATGCAAACACATTGATCCTAAATTATAGTTCAACACAGTGAAACGCTAACGACCTGTAATTTCCCATAAATTTAACTAGATAACTTAATTGGGTCTGACCGCAAATATTCATGGAAATTGATCATAAATCTTCGGTCATCCTTCAATGAATTATTAATAGTATTTGCATTTAGATCTATTAAGCGTCGTAGAGTCGTAGACGGTAGACTATTATTAGTCATTGAAAATGTTTAGTGGTTTGCGTGTTTATTTTTGTTAGTTATTAATTTTCGTAAATTTAATCTTATCTCGTCATCTATTGTATAACCATGGTAGGTGGTTCTCAATAGTGGCTAAGAACATCAATAAATGTATTTTGCAATTATTGGTTTAAACAAAAAAACGTAATTTTAAGCATATTATGCTGCTGTACTTACTCGTACTGTAAAATGCGGCCTCACGAAAAGTGGTAGAGAGAAAAATGTGCAAATACAGGGTGCAACGTAACGAGGGACTTTCCCGAAAATGTAAGATTCTGTAGCGTTTTTTGCATATTTTTCTCCTAGAAACCTTGTTTATATTCTTATCCGTTTTCAAGTTATAGAGGTCGTTAAACTTTAATGAAATGGATGAATCAGTTCAACCCTGACACACGTTCTGTTGAAGTGACGTAATCAACGTCAACTGGAATTAGTGATATTTATGTGTAGATTGAAGTGACGTAATCAACGTCAACTGGAATTAGTGATATTTATGTGTAGATTGGGTTGTAACCGTAGTAAAAAATGGTTAATTTTTAAAGTTTTTCTATTGTATCAATTTACGCCTCTAATACAATACGCCATATTCGTAAAGGTCCGTCGTTACGTTATTGGAAAATATCCGCGACAAAAAATAAGCTGTTTCTATCACACCTTTGCATATTTTTTGCAGCTCAAAAAACCTTTAACCTGTCATTAGTAGCCTACTTTAATGAGGTTTAGTTCACCGATAGATTGCCGCGGCTACCTTCGGAGGTGCGAGGCGCGACCTAGTTGCTGGTAATTAATAGAAATATGGAGCCACAGGGACGGACTTGCGGGATGATAGTTCTAGATTTTGGTTTTTTTTTTATACGCACGCTTTGCTAGCGTTTGACCACAATCAAACATGACGGTAAGCGAAGATGTGGTCTACGATGGAACACGCTTGCCTAGCAAAATGCTTGAATTTCGCTTCATTAAGTGAGTACGTAAGCACCAGTTTACAACACTCTGTTAGCTATATCTTGTCGTTAAAGGTCCACTTGATGTCATCTAAGTAAATACTATGTACGAATGTTTTAAATGAAAGCTTAAAGCCACCAAGGTATTTTTCTCTAAGGGTGACATTGATGTATTTGTAGTTTATTTTAAGCGTCTAGAAACAAAAAATATGACGTACAAAAATAAAACAACATGGGTACCTACCTATGAAAGAAAATAAAATTGACAAATCTTATTCCCGTTTGAGTTTTTGAGTGCATGAAAATAAATACTCAGCGCAGACGAGGCTATTTTGCATGACTATACTACACTACTTCGCGGAGGAGCAAATTAATTTAATCCGTTACTTGTAACATGGATCTCCGCAAAAGTTACACCTGAATCAATACAATTTTTTTCCGAGACTCACATTTTTCACCGATGGCATTATCGGCTCGCATTTTAACACAAATGGCAGATCCGCAACCGTAGATGTGTGGCCATCCCGAATGTTTACCCAACCCGCCTCACAAAGAGAATCCTTGTTACCGCAACAATGTCCCATCATGTTTCTACATAAACGTTTATGGTACCGATAAGCTAAACCTAAATTATGATTCGCAGGTTAACGTTGAGGATAGTATTGTAACAAGTATCTTTATGCCTGAGGATAGCAATATTGGATTTAATCAGGTATTTCAGAGATAAATTTAAGAGAGTTGCTTGGCTATTTGGATGTGATGATAGAAGAAGTAAGTAATTTAATTAAATGTTACTTATTTTTATCATCATCATCATCAGATGGAAAATATAATTTCATGGATATTAACTCCGTATAAATGTAGCATAATAATGCTTATATTGTTGACAGTCATTATGTTTTCAATTACATAAGCTTCTAATTAAGTAAGCAAAGTAAGGGTTCCAATTTTTTATCTTCAAATGCTTACCTCAATACAAGGACAGCTTATTAATGATCAAGACTTTCAGGTGAGAACTTTTATAAACCTTAATGTTTTAAGTGCAAATGTATTCTTATTTCTCTTATCTTCACTAAACACGATCCCCTAGCAATGTTATAACTATTCAGACACATTTGCCGAATTTGGCCACTAAAAGGTACCTCTACTATTATAGGTAGTAAATAGGCATTTTCAAAAACACAGTGTACCTACCATTTTTGCCAAAAAGTCCTAAATTTCTCCATAGAAAATTTATTTGTCAGTTTTGTGATGGTCCATATAAAATGTTATGTAAAAACTCGTCACAAAAGTGACAAAAAACGCGGGACCCTTTTTTAGGGTTCCGTACCTCAAAAGAAAAAAACGGAACCCTTATAGGATCACTTTGTTGTCCGTCTGTCTGTCTGTCTGTCTGTCTGTCTGTCAAGACCCTTTTTCTCTGGAACGCGTGGAGATAGCATGCTGAAATTAATATCGAATACTCAAGCCTGCGGTCCCTTGAAGCCGTGAAAAAATCTATTTCCATGCAAATTGCCGATTTCCAAAAACCTAAAGGGTACTTCCAGATGTCCTAGAAACTTGAAATTTGGTATAAAGGTAGCTCTTATAGCACAACCACCCCGAAAAGTCTCAAAATCATAAATTTTTATGGCTGTCTGTAGATTTAGCAGACCAATATAAGTTGACCCCACACTGCGTACATTTTGCTTAAAAGCAGGGCTCTGCTAACACTGGACTTCTTAAAACACTGGGGATAAGCGTTAAAATCTTTCTACGGAACCCTCGTGCGCGGGTTCGACTCGCACTTGGCCGGTTTTTTATTACTTAATTAGATAGTTCTCGTGATTCTAAGCATGGTATGATTGGCTCTCTTGGTCACGATTGCGACCAGAATTTGTCACCATTTATTACGGAGTCCGTCCCTGGTGCCACATGAACATGACACGCCGAGGCACCGCTGACCTGTTTCTCTTGCCACCTGCGACTAGTCAATTTACCTTTTAAAAAATCTCATGAAACATCCGTCCCAAAGAAAAGCAGTATGTTGACTTAACTCACATACATGCCTTAACGGGAGCGCGCCCCCATTTCTGCGGCCAAAGAAAATGTGTCTTTACCTCTTTGGCGCTTTTATCTTTTTGAGTCTTTATCGCTGTGGAGTTTTGAGGGTCGGTTGCGGCGTTTCGATTTGTAGTGTTTGAGGAATGCAAAGGAATGGTTGAGACCTGAAGCGCGATGTTTACGGTATTCAAATTGCTGTCACATACCCAGCCATAAGGTTTATATAACGCGTGCTATTCACACGTGAGATTTAATTAAAATATTCCATTCACAGCTCTGAGTGAAGTCCTTAAGTGAGCGACTTGTGTCAAATGGCGGATCGTGTCATAAAAGTGTCATTACAGTTAATTTTTGTACTTAAGTCGGTTTAATAGCGTACCTGTTTACATTTTTCTTTCGTTAGGTACTTGCAATAAACAACTACAATGTGCTTAATTATACCTAACTGAAGTTTTAACAATGGGTACCAACTTAATACCTAACAAATAAATAAACAATATACATCTAATGTGGCAATGCTGCGAGCCTTCTGGGCACCCTTCACACTGGTAGCGATTTTAGTTTCTAAAAATCATTCTATGTTTAAAATACAAACTTTCGTCTCGTCTCAACAGCTAAAGTTCACAAGCAAACGCCGACCGAAGCAAATGTTCCCGGGCGTGTTTACAGATCTGTTCACCGTATTGAGGTCTAGCCTAACAACAAGTATGAAAACCTAATTAAGAAGTCAAACAGAACGTAGGGACCGCATCCAGCGGATTAATTAGACTTCTCCAAGACTCGAGGGCGTCGCGTATCAAGCGAGTACCTACTTACGTATACCTATGTACAGTATTTTTTAAAACCCGGATTCGAAAAGAGGGGTGTTATAATATAAGTTTGACCGCTATGTGGGTGTGTGTAAGTTGTCTGTGACACCGTAGCTCTTAAACGGGTGAACCAATTTGGATGCGGTTTTTTTTATTTGAAAGCAGGTTTTTAGCGGTTGTAGAAAGGCTAAGTTTCATAAAAATCTGTTCAGTTTTTGAGACAATTATGAAATGAAAAGATCCGCAGCACACATCTGTCGATCTGTGTTGTACTAAATTAGCAAATTTCGTATTTTAATCTAGTGTTGGTATTACTAAAAAAAGCTTAATGTGAACATGAACTCAAAACAAATGACATTCTGCGGTTTTTTTGTTTTAATTTAAAAATCAATGGACATCTTTATCTTTACCGAATAATAATATACCATCATCACATCACATAAATAAATAAACTTATGATTCATCTCCCTACTGTTCATTTTAAAATGACATTTCATTTGTCTTCCAGAAAATCCATGCCGGTGAATAAAAAAAAAACGGCGAAGCTGACACGTGACGATCTCACAAACCGTGCAATAAAAATGTTCAATGCACTGAATATCTTCTGTATGGTCCACACCAACCGGACGCCCTTAGTTCTTTGCTCTACTAAAGAGGCACCTGCCGAGCTGCCGAAACTCGCGACAGACAACAACCGCCAGTCAGCAGACTGCGATGGTATGTGCCGCGACAGCAGAAGACAATTTGCAGGATGAATTTTTAGACTATCCGTTTTGAGACACAAATGTAGTTGCCACACGGAAGGTTGGCACTTGTTTTAAC
The DNA here is from genome assembly GCA_963691665.1 of Clepsis dumicolana. Taxonomy (NCBI): domain Eukaryota; kingdom Metazoa; phylum Arthropoda; class Insecta; order Lepidoptera; family Tortricidae; genus Clepsis; species Clepsis dumicolana. The sequence continues at coordinate 9,236,314 of OY829518.1, forward strand.
GCGCTACGATGGATGGCACTCGGGCGCAAACACTGTTCTACCGTCAGTTGACAACCGGATGGCCCAGTGGTTAGAGACCCTGACTATGAAGCTTGAGGTCCCGGGTTCAATCCCCGGCCGGGGCAGATGCTTGTATGGTGAATACGAATGTTTGTTCTCGGGTCTTGGATGTTTAATATGTATATAAGTATGTATTTATCTATATAAGTATGTTTATCCGTTGTCCAGTACCCATAGTACAGGCTTTGCCTAGTTTGGGACTAGGTCAATTGGTGTCAATCGTCCCATGATATTTATTTATTATTTATTATTATTTAGTTTTTAGGGTTTTGTCTGTCGAATGGAACAAAAACGGAACTCTTAAAGGATCACTTTGTTCTCTGTTTGACTGACAAAACCCTTTTTCTCTGGAACGTGTAGAGGTAGCAAGAAATTAATATCTACTACTCAAGCCTGCAATCCCTTGAATCTGTGAAAAAATCAAACTTCCAAGCCAAAGCAATCAAAAGTTACAGCCGTTAATGAAGGTGTTTTCATACAAATCGCCTTGGAATCAGAACTTTTAGGGTAATTTCAGTTGTCCTAGAAGCTTGGAATTTGGTATGAAGGTAGATTTTATAATACAAATAATTAGATAAATCTGAAATCTTGAACTTTTATGATTTTTTTTAGATTTTAGGTTTATTTATTTACTCAACATTAAAATTACATTATATAAATACTACTCGTACATGTCAAAAATATAAGAATTTTTGTTGAGATTGTCAAAAAAATCAAATAAACAAGTCAATAAAACAATGTTATAAAAACACTACAAATAAAAAATATATCTCCAATAGGGATCATCATAGCATAATTAATTATATTAGGAACAAAATCAATAATATAATATAAAACAATGTCAAGAAAAAACATCTAAAAATTCAGTAACGGAATATAGAGGGTTATCCATCAAAAGGTTTTTCACCCGGCGACCAAATGTCTTTTCACTGAGGTCTTTTATTTCGGCAGGCAGACGTTCGTAATAGGTCGGCCCCACGAGTCGCGGATTTTTTCCTGAGAGTGCCATGCGACGTGGGACCGTCCTGAGGCGTCCTGTGGTACGCAATATCTTGCCCTGGACATTTACGCGTTCGAAGGTGGATAAGTTTTTTATGACTGTCTGTATATCACTGACCAATGTAAATTGACCCCACACTGTGTACATTTTGCTCAGGAGCAGGCTCTGCTAACACTGGAAATCGTACAACATACTTTAGTACTTTACATACATCTTTTTTTTTATCCTCGGAACTCGGTTCCCGTGATAGACGAACTATTAACATACATAAAATTTTTAACGGAACCCTCCTTTCGTCCTTTTTTAAGATGACGTCTGCCGTTTACCACGAAGGTCGGAATATTACCTTTTACGCTTGCAAGGCTGCCTCAACAACACGGTATGTGTCTCGTCATATAGGCATGATCATCCAGAGAAATCAAACTTTGCCAAGCATTTATTAGAAACGAATCATTCGTTGTTAGACTCAGATACGTACGAAATTTTACATTATTGTGATAAGGGTTTGCGGCTATCGGTTTTAGAACAATTGGAAATAATTAGGTACAACAACATGGGGTCTATTATTAATGAACAAGTTAATTTGGTTTCTTCGCCTTTGTTACGACTTGGTTCTAATTTTAATAATGTGTCATAGTAATAATGAGAACATGACTTCTCTTTTTACCGTACTCGGTTAAAAATAACGGGGTACCTGGCGTAGATTAAAAATAAAAATAAAAAGGGTAGTTTGGAATTCATTTCTTAAAAAAGGGTAGTTTAGGACTTACATAAAAGGGTAGTTTGGAATTTATAAAATATTAGTGGGTATGTTGGTTTTGTCATTAACTAAGTTCAGTACATGGTTTACATATGTCAGTAGTGGAAGTGGTGGCATGTTGAGCGGTTGTTGTTGTGCTTCGTAAATGGCCTCGTGGAGAGTGCCGAAACGCGTCAGCGTTTAGTATAGTGGTGGTGGTGATAGTTGGGTCTGTGTGGCATGTGTTGATTCGTGTAGCAGTGGAGGTGGAGGTGTTGCATGGAAACATACATTTGCCGCACAGATATAACTATTTGTCATTAGTGGTCGCGGGTGAGCAAAGTAATTGTTTTTTAGTTCATGAAGAGGTTGTCACCACACTGTCACGATAATGAGTGCGGAAACCCCCGCCAGTGGTTAGGGAATACGATACGAGGCGACGAGATGACACTGTCAGAACGTTCTCAATATTAATGTTCTTCCTAACATTACTTCGTGTATTTCTTGATGCCTAGTTGGTTGGTGTGTCTGCTAGAATATTTTAGGTATTCTTTAGTCTAGGTAAAATAAAACGCGTCGCTCTCCAATAATATTTTTAGATGAAAAGATCTCTGCTAGGTGCTCTCAGGGTAACGGTTTTTTATTACTCGCAATTGAAGATTTTGAGCGAGAATCTTGGTAAATAATATTTATAACGTGTATTTTCAAGTTGAAATGAGGCCATTTACCTAGTCTACATGCTCTAGATTACAGCACAAAGACACATATACGGTATGGTGGTGGTCTGGGTTCGAATTCCAGTTAGAGAATTATTTTTTCTGGTCTCTCTGTATTATTTACGTTTCAGTTTGAAATTCGAAAAAAAAGTCTGTATAATACGTCTATGACCAACATAAAGTGACCCCACACTGCATACATTTTACACAGGAGCAGGGAGGGCTCTGCTAACACTGGACAACTTAAAACATTCGAGGAAAAGCGGGAAAAATCTTCTAGACTGTACTGTACGGACCCCTCGATGCGCGAGTTGGCTCGCACTTTGCCGGTTCTCTTATTTGATTTTATTCACACGAATACTGATAAACTAGTAAAAATGGCTATGTTTCAATTATTTGCTTCAGTTACTGGGCTCATCCTGTGGATGCAAACACATTGATCCTAAATTATAGTTCAACACAGTGAAACGCTAACGACCTGTAATTTCCCATAAATTTAACTAGATAACTTAATTGGGTCTGACCGCAAATATTCATGGAAATTGATCATAAATCTTCGGTCATCCTTCAATGAATTATTAATAGTATTTGCATTTAGATCTATTAAGCGTCGTAGAGTCGTAGACGGTAGACTATTATTAGTCATTGAAAATGTTTAGTGGTTTGCGTGTTTATTTTTGTTAGTTATTAATTTTCGTAAATTTAATCTTATCTCGTCATCTATTGTATAACCATGGTAGGTGGTTCTCAATAGTGGCTAAGAACATCAATAAATGTATTTTGCAATTATTGGTTTAAACAAAAAAACGTAATTTTAAGCATATTATGCTGCTGTACTTACTCGTACTGTAAAATGCGGCCTCACGAAAAGTGGTAGAGAGAAAAATGTGCAAATACAGGGTGCAACGTAACGAGGGACTTCCCCGAAAATGTAAGATTCTGTAGCGTTTTTTGCATATTTTTCTCCTAGAAACCTTGTTTATATTCTTATCCGTTTTCAAGTTATAGAGGTCGTTAAACTTTAATGAAATGGATGAATCAGTTCAACCCTGACACACGTTCTGTTGAAGTGACGTAATCAACGTCAACTGGAATTAGTGATATTTATGTGTAGATTGAAGTGACGTAATCAACGTCAACTGGAATTAGTGATATTTATGTGTAGATTGGGTTGTAACCGTAGTAAAAAATGGTTAATTTTTAAAGTTTTTCTATTGTATCAATTTACGCCTCTAATACAATACGCCATATTCGTAAAGGTCCGTCGTTACGTTATTGGAAAATATCCGCGACAAAAAATAAGCTGTTTCTATCACACCTTTGCATATTTTTTGCAGCTCAAAAAACCTTTAACCTGTCATTAGTAGCCTACTTTAATGAGGTTTAGTTCACCGATAGATTGCCGCGGCTACCTTCGGAGGTGCGAGGCGCGACCTAGTTGCTGGTAATTAATAGAAATATGGAGCCACAGGGACGGACTTGCGGGATGATAGTTCTAGATTTTGGTTTTTTTTTTATACGCACGCTTTGCTAGCGTTTGACCACAATCAAACATGACGGTAAGCGAAGATGTGGTCTACGATGGAACACGCTTGCCTAGCAAAATGCTTGAATTTCGCTTCATTAAGTGAGTACGTAAGCACCAGTTTACAACACTCTGTTAGCTATATCTTGTCGTTAAAGGTCCACTTGATGTCATCTAAGTAAATACTATGTACGAATGTTTTAAATGAAAGCTTAAAGCCACCAAGGTATTTTTCTCTAAGGGTGACATTGATGTATTTGTAGTTTATTTTAAGCGTCTAGAAACAAAAAATATGACGTACAAAAATAAAACAACATGGGTACCTACCTATGAAAGAAAATAAAATTGACAAATCTTATTCCCGTTTGAGTTTTTGAGTGCATGAAAATAAATACTCAGCGCAGACGAGGCTATTTTGCATGACTATACTACACTACTTCGCGGAGGAGCAAATTAATTTAATCCGTTACTTGTAACATGGATCTCCGCAAAAGTTACACCTGAATCAATACAATTTTTTTCCGAGACTCACATTTTTCACCGATGGCATTATCGGCTCGCATTTTAACACAAATGGCAGATCCGCAACCGTAGATGTGTGGCCATCCCGAATGTTTACCCAACCCGCCTCACAAAGAGAATCCTTGTTACCGCAACAATGTCCCATCATGTTTCTACATAAACGTTTATGGTACCGATAAGCTAAACCTAAATTATGATTCGCAGGTTAACGTTGAGGATAGTATTGTAACAAGTATCTTTATGCCTGAGGATAGCAATATTGGATTTAATCAGGTATTTCAGAGATAAATTTAAGAGAGTTGCTTGGCTATTTGGATGTGATGATAGAAGAAGTAAGTAATTTAATTAAATGTTACTTATTTTTATCATCATCATCATCAGATGGAAAATATAATTTCATGGATATTAACTCCGTATAAATGTAGCATAATAATGCTTATATTGTTGACAGTCATTATGTTTTCAATTACATAAGCTTCTAATTAAGTAAGCAAAGTAAGGGTTCCAATTTTTTATCTTCAAATGCTTACCTCAATACAAGGACAGCTTATTAATGATCAAGACTTTCAGGTGAGAACTTTTATAAACCTTAATGTTTTAAGTGCAAATGTATTCTTATTTCTCTTATCTTCACTAAACACGATCCCCTAGCAATGTTATAACTATTCAGACACATTTGCCGAATTTGGCCACTAAAAGGTACCTCTACTATTATAGGTAGTAAATAGGCATTTTCAAAAACACAGTGTACCTACCATTTTTGCCAAAAAGTCCTAAATTTCTCCATAGAAAATTTATTTGTCAGTTTTGTGATGGTCCATATAAAATGTTATGTAAAAACTCGTCACAAAAGTGACAAAAAACGCGGGACCCTTTTTTAGGGTTCCGTACCTCAAAAGAAAAAAACGGAACCCTTATAGGATCACTTTGTTGTCCGTCTGTCTGTCTGTCTGTCTGTCTGTCTGTCAAGACCCTTTTTCTCTGGAACGCGTGGAGATAGCATGCTGAAATTAATATCGAATACTCAAGCCTGCGGTCCCTTGAAGCCGTGAAAAAATCTATTTCCATGCAAATTGCCGATTTCCAAAAACCTAAAGGGTACTTCCAGATGTCCTAGAAACTTGAAATTTGGTATAAAGGTAGCTCTTATAGCACAACCACCCCGAAAAGTCTCAAAATCATAAATTTTTATGGCTGTCTGTAGATTTAGCAGACCAATATAAGTTGACCCCACACTGCGTACATTTTGCTTAAAAGCAGGGCTCTGCTAACACTGGACTTCTTAAAACACTGGGGATAAGCGTTAAAATCTTTCTACGGAACCCTCGTGCGCGGGTTCGACTCGCACTTGGCCGGTTTTTTATTACTTAATTAGATAGTTCTCGTGATTCTAAGCATGGTATGATTGGCTCTCTTGGTCACGATTGCGACCAGAATTTGTCACCATTTATTACGGAGTCCGTCCCTGGTGCCACATGAACATGACACGCCGAGGCACCGCTGACCTGTTTCTCTTGCCACCTGCGACTAGTCAATTTACCTTTTAAAAAATCTCATGAAACATCCGTCCCAAAGAAAAGCAGTATGTTGACTTAACTCACATACATGCCTTAACGGGAGCGCGCCCCCATTTCTGCGGCCAAAGAAAATGTGTCTTTACCTCTTTGGCGCTTTTATCTTTTTGAGTCTTTATCGCTGTGGAGTTTTGAGGGTCGGTTGCGGCGTTTCGATTTGTAGTGTTTGAGGAATGCAAAGGAATGGTTGAGACCTGAAGCGCGATGTTTACGGTATTCAAATTGCTGTCACATACCCAGCCATAAGGTTTATATAACGCGTGCTATTCACACGTGAGATTTAATTAAAATATTCCATTCACAGCTCTGAGTGAAGTCCTTAAGTGAGCGACTTGTGTCAAATGGCGGATCGTGTCATAAAAGTGTCATTACAGTTAATTTTTGTACTTAAGTCGGTTTAATAGCGTACCTGTTTACATTTTTCTTTCGTTAGGTACTTGCAATAAACAACTACAATGTGCTTAATTATACCTAACTGAAGTTTTAACAATGGGTACCAACTTAATACCTAACAAATAAATAAACAATATACATCTAATGTGGCAATGCTGCGAGCCTTCTGGGCACCCTTCACACTGGTAGCGATTTTAGTTTCTAAAAATCATTCTATGTTTAAAATACAAACTTTCGTCTCGTCTCAACAGCTAAAGTTCACAAGCAAACGCCGACCGAAGCAAATGTTCCCGGGCGTGTTTACAGATCTGTTCACCGTATTGAGGTCTAGCCTAACAACAAGTATGAAAACCTAATTAAGAAGTCAAACAGAACGTAGGGACCGCATCCAGCGGATTAATTAGACTTCTCCAAGACTCGAGGGCGTCGCGTATCAAGCGAGTACCTACTTACGTATACCTATGTACAGTATTTTTTAAAACCCGGATTCGAAAAGAGGGGTGTTATAATATAAGTTTGACCGCTATGTGGGTGTGTGTAAGTTGTCTGTGACACCGTAGCTCTTAAACGGGTGAACCAATTTGGATGCGGTTTTTTTTATTTGAAAGCAGGTTTTTAGCGGTTGTAGAAAGGCTAAGTTTCATAAAAATCTGTTCAGTTTTTGAGACAATTATGAAATGAAAAGATCCGCAGCACACATCTGTCGATCTGTGTTGTACTAAATTAGCAAATTTCGTATTTTAATCTAGTGTTGGTATTACTAAAAAAAGCTTAATGTGAACATGAACTCAAAACAAATGACATTCTGCGGTTTTTTTGTTTTAATTTAAAAATCAATGGACATCTTTATCTTTACCGAATAATAATATACCATCATCACATCACATAAATAAATAAACTTATGATTCATCTCCCTACTGTTCATTTTAAAATGACATTTCATTTGTCTTCCAGAAAATCCATGCCGGTGAATAAAAAAAAAACGGCGAAGCTGACACGTGACGATCTCACAAACCGTGCAATAAAAATGTTCAATGCACTGAATATCTTCTGTATGGTCCACACCAACCGGACGCCCTTAGTTCTTTGCTCTACTAAAGAGGCACCTGCCGAGCTGCCGAAACTCGCGACAGACAACAACCGCCAGTCAGCAGACTGCGATGGTATGTGCCGCGACAGCAGAAGACAATTTGCAGGATGAATTTTTAGACTATCCGTTTTGAGACACAAATGTAGTTGCCACACGGAAGGTTGGCACTTGTTTTAACGCGCTACGATGGATGGCACTCGGGCGCAAACACTGTTCTACCGTCAGTTGACAACCGGATGGCCCAGTGGTTAGAGACCCTGACTATGAAGCTTGAGGTCCCGGGTTCAATCCCCGGCCGGGGCAGATGCTTGTATGGTGAATACGAATGTTTGTTCTCGGGTCTTGGATGTTTAATATGTATATAAGTATGTATTTATCTATATAAGTATGTTTATCCGTTGTCCAGTACCCATAGTACAGGCTTTGCCTAGTTTGGGACTAGGTCAATTGGTGTCAATCGTCCCATGATATTTATTTATTATTTATTATTATTTAGTTTTTAGGGTTTTGTCTGTCGAATGGAACAAAAACGGAACTCTTAAAGGATCACTTTGTTCTCTGTTTGACTGACAAAACCCTTTTTCTCTGGAACGTGTAGAGGTAGCAAGAAATTAATATCTACTACTCAAGCCTGCAATCCCTTGAATCTGTGAAAAAATCAAACTTCCAAGCCAAAGCAATCAAAAGTTACAGCCGTTAATGAAGGTGTTTTCATACAAATCGCCTTGGAATCAGAACTTTTAGGGTAATTTCAGTTGTCCTAGAAGCTTGGAATTTGGTATGAAGGTAGATTTTATAATACAAATAATTAGATAAATCTGAAATCTTGAACTTTTATGATTTTTTTTAGATTTTAGGTTTATTTATTTACTCAACATTAAAATTACATTATATAAATACTACTCGTACATGTCAAAAATATAAGAATTTTTGTTGAGATTGTCAAAAAAATCAAATAAACAAGTCAATAAAACAATGTTATAAAAACACTACAAATAAAAAATATATCTCCAATAGGGATCATCATAGCATAATTAATTATATTAGGAACAAAATCAATAATATAATATAAAACAATGTCAAGAAAAAACATCTAAAAATTCAGTAACGGAATATAGAGGGTTATCCATCAAAAGGTTTTTCACCCGGCGACCAAATGTCTTTTCACTGAGGTCTTTTATTTCGGCAGGCAGACGTTCGTAATAGGTCGGCCCCACGAGTCGCGGATTTTTTCCTGAGAGTGCCATGCGACGTGGGACCGTCCTGAGGCGTCCTGTGGTACGCAATATCTTGCCCTGGACATTTACGCGTTCGAAGGTGGATAAGTTTTTTATGACTGTCTGTATATCACTGACCAATGTAAATTGACCCCACACTGTGTACATTTTGCTCAGGAGCAGGCTCTGCTAACACTGGAAATCGTACAACATACTTTAGTACTTTACATACATCTTTTTTTTTATCCTCGGAACTCGGTTCCCGTGATAGACGAACTATTAACATACATAAAATTTTTAACGGAACCCTCCTTTCGTCCTTTTTTAAGATGACGTCTGCCGTTTACCACGAAGGTCGGAATATTACCTTTTACGCTTGCAAGGCTGCCTCAACAACACGGTATGTGTCTCGTCATATAGGCATGATCATCCAGAGAAATCAAACTTTGCCAAGCATTTATTAGAAACGAATCATTCGTTGTTAGACTCAGATACGTACGAAATTTTACATTATTGTGATAAGGGTTTGCGGCTATCGGTTTTAGAACAATTGGAAATAATTAGGTACAACAACATGGGGTCTATTATTAATGAACAAGTTAATTTGGTTTCTTCGCCTTTGTTACGACTTGGTTCTAATTTTAATAATGTGTCATAGTAATAATGAGAACATGACTTCTCTTTTTACCGTACTCGGTTAAAAATAACGGGGTACCTGGCGTAGATTAAAAATAAAAATAAAAAGGGTAGTTTGGAATTCATTTCTTAAAAAAGGGTAGTTTAGGACTTACATAAAAGGGTAGTTTGGAATTTATAAAATATTAGTGGGTATGTTGGTTTTGTCATTAACTAAGTTCAGTACATGGTTTACATATGTCAGTAGTGGAAGTGGTGGCATGTTGAGCGGTTGTTGTTGTGCTTCGTAAATGGCCTCGTGGAGAGTGCCGAAACGCGTCAGCGTTTAGTATAGTGGTGGTGGTGATAGTTGGGTCTGTGTGGCATGTGTTGATTCGTGTAGCAGTGGAGGTGGAGGTGTTGCATGGAAACATACATTTGCCGCACAGATATAACTATTTGTCATTAGTGGTCGCGGGTGAGCAAAGTAATTGTTTTTTAGTTCATGAAGAGGTTGTCACCACACTGTCACGATAATGAGTGCGGAAACCCCCGCCAGTGGTTAGGGAATACGATACGAGGCGACGAGATGACACTGTCAGAACGTTCTCAATATTAATGTTCTTCCTAACATTACTTCGTGTATTTCTTGATGCCTAGTTGGTTGGTGTGTCTGCTAGAATATTTTAGGTATTCTTTAGTCTAGGTAAAATAAAACGCGTCGCTCTCCAATAATATTTTTAGATGAAAAGATCTCTGCTAGGTGCTCTCAGGGTAACGGTTTTTTATTACTCGCAATTGAAGATTTTGAGCGAGAATCTTGGTAAATAATATTTATAACGTGTATTTTCAAGTTGAAATGAGGCCATTTACCTAGTCTACATGCTCTAGATTACAGCACAAAGACACATATACGGTATGGTGGTGGTCTGGGTTCGAATTCCAGTTAGAGAATTATTTTTTCTGGTCTCTCTGTATTATTTACGTTTCAGTTTGAAATTCGAAAAAAAAGTCTGTATAATACGTCTATGACCAACATAAAGTGACCCCACACTGCATACATTTTACACAGGAGCAGGGAGGGCTCTGCTAACACTGGACAACTTAAAACATTCGAGGAAAAGCGGGAAAAATCTTCTAGACTGTACTGTACGGACCCCTCGATGCGCGAGTTGGCTCGCACTTTGCCGGTTCTCTTATTTGATTTTATTCACACGAATACTGATAAACTAGTAAAAATGGCTATGTTTCAATTATTTGCTTCAGTTACTGGGCTCATCCTGTGGATGCAAACACATTGATCCTAAATTATAGTTCAACACAGTGAAACGCTAACGACCTGTAATTTCCCATAAATTTAACTAGATAACTTAATTGGGTCTGACCGCAAATATTCATGGAAATTGATCATAAATCTTCGGTCATCCTTCAATGAATTATTAATAGTATTTGCATTTAGATCTATTAAGCGTCGTAGAGTCGTAGACGGTAGACTATTATTAGTCATTGAAAATGTTTAGTGGTTTGCGTGTTTATTTTTGTTAGTTATTAATTTTCGTAAATTTAATCTTATCTCGTCATCTATTGTATAACCATGGTAGGTGGTTCTCAATAGTGGCTAAGAACATCAATAAATGTATTTTGCAATTATTGGTTTAAACAAAAAAACGTAATTTTAAGCATATTATGCTGCTGTACTTACTCGTACTGTAAAATGCGGCCTCACGAAAAGTGGTAGAGAGAAAAATGTGCAAATACAGGGTGCAACGTAACGAGGGACTTTCCCGAAAATGTAAGATTCTGTAGCGTTTTTTGCATATTTTTCTCCTAGAAACCTTGTTTATATTCTTATCCGTTTTCAAGTTATAGAGGTCGTTAAACTTTAATGAAATGGATGAATCAGTTCAACCCTGACACACGTTCTGTTGAAGTGACGTAATCAACGTCAACTGGAATTAGTGATATTTATGTGTAGATTGAAGTGACGTAATCAACGTCAACTGGAATTAGTGATATTTATGTGTAGATTGGGTTGTAACCGTAGTAAAAAATGGTTAATTTTTAAAGTTTTTCTATTGTATCAATTTACGCCTCTAATACAATACGCCATATTCGTAAAGGTCCGTCGTTACGTTATTGGAAAATATCCGCGACAAAAAATAAGCTGTTTCTATCACACCTTTGCATATTTTTTGCAGCTCAAAAAACCTTTAACCTGTCATTAGTAGCCTACTTTAATGAGGTTTAGTTCACCGATAGATTGCCGCGGCTACCTTCGGAGGTGCGAGGCGCGACCTAGTTGCTGGTAATTAATAGAAATATGGAGCCACAGGGACGGACTTGCGGGATGATAGTTCTAGATTTTGGTTTTTTTTTTATACGCACGCTTTGCTAGCGTTTGACCACAATCAAACATGACGGTAAGCGAAGATGTGGTCTACGATGGAACACGCTTGCCTAGCAAAATGCTTGAATTTCGCTTCATTAAGTGAGTACGTAAGCACCAGTTTACAACACTCTGTTAGCTATATCTTGTCGTTAAAGGTCCACTTGATGTCATCTAAGTAAATACTATGTACGAATGTTTTAAATGAAAGCTTAAAGCCACCAAGGTATTTTTCTCTAAGGGTGACATTGATGTATTTGTAGTTTATTTTAAGCGTCTAGAAACAAAAAATATGACGTACAAAAATAAAACAACATGGGTACCTACCTATGAAAGAAAATAAAATTGACAAATCTTATTCCCGTTTGAGTTTTTGAGTGCATGAAAATAAATACTCAGCGCAGACGAGGCTATTTTGCATGACTATACTACACTACTTCGCGGAGGAGCAAATTAATTTAATCCGTTACTTGTAACATGGATCTCCGCAAAAGTTACACCTGAATCAATACAATTTTTTTCCGAGACTCACATTTTTCACCGATGGCATTATCGGCTCGCATTTTAACACAAATGGCAGATCCGCAACCGTAGATGTGTGGCCATCCCGAATGTTTACCCAACCCGCCTCACAAAGAGAATCCTTGTTACCGCAACAATGTCCCATCATGTTTCTACATAAACGTTTATGGTACCGATAAGCTAAACCTAAATTATGATTCGCAGGTTAACGTTGAGGATAGTATTGTAACAAGTATCTTTATGCCTGAGGATAGCAATATTGGATTTAATCAGGTATTTCAGAGATAAATTTAAGAGAGTTGCTTGGCTATTTGGATGTGATGATAGAAGAAGTAAGTAATTTAATTAAATGTTACTTATTTTTATCATCATCATCATCAGATGGAAAATATAATTTCATGGATATTAACTCCGTATAAATGTAGCATAATAATGCTTATATTGTTGACAGTCATTATGTTTTCAATTACATAAGCTTCTAATTAAGTAAGCAAAGTAAGGGTTCCAATTTTTTATCTTCAAATGCTTACCTCAATACAAGGACAGCTTATTAATGATCAAGACTTTCAGGTGAGAACTTTTATAAACCTTAATGTTTTAAGTGCAAATGTATTCTTATTTCTCTTATCTTCACTAAACACGATCCCCTAGCAATGTTATAACTATTCAGACACATTTGCCGAATTTGGCCACTAAAAGGTACCTCTACTATTATAGGTAGTAAATAGGCATTTTCAAAAACACAGTGTACCTACCATTTTTGCCAAAAAGTCCTAAATTTCTCCATAGAAAATTTATTTGTCAGTTTTGTGATGGTCCATATAAAATGTTATGTAAAAACTCGTCACAAAAGTGACAAAAAACGCGGGACCCTTTTTTAGGGTTCCGTACCTCAAAAGAAAAAAACGGAACCCTTATAGGATCACTTTGTTGTCCGTCTGTCTGTCTGTCTGTCTGTCTGTCTGTCAAGACCCTTTTTCTCTGGAACGCGTGGAGATAGCATGCTGAAATTAATATCGAATACTCAAGCCTGCGGTCCCTTGAAGCCGTGAAAAAATCTATTTCCATGCAAATTGCCGATTTCCAAAAACCTAAAGGGTACTTCCAGATGTCCTAGAAACTTGAAATTTGGTATAAAGGTAGCTCTTATAGCACAACCACCCCGAAAAGTCTCAAAATCATAAATTTTTATGGCTGTCTGTAGATTTAGCAGACCAATATAAGTTGACCCCACACTGCGTACATTTTGCTTAAAAGCAGGGCTCTGCTAACACTGGACTTCTTAAAACACTGGGGATAAGCGTTAAAATCTTTCTACGGAACCCTCGTGCGCGGGTTCGACTCGCACTTGGCCGGTTTTTTATTACTTAATTAGATAGTTCTCGTGATTCTAAGCATGGTATGATTGGCTCTCTTGGTCACGATTGCGACCAGAATTTGTCACCATTTATTACGGAGTCCGTCCCTGGTGCCACATGAACATGACACGCCGAGGCACCGCTGACCTGTTTCTCTTGCCACCTGCGACTAGTCAATTTACCTTTTAAAAAATCTCATGAAACATCCGTCCCAAAGAAAAGCAGTATGTTGACTTAACTCACATACATGCCTTAACGGGAGCGCGCCCCCATTTCTGCGGCCAAAGAAAATGTGTCTTTACCTCTTTGGCGCTTTTATCTTTTTGAGTCTTTATCGCTGTGGAGTTTTGAGGGTCGGTTGCGGCGTTTCGATTTGTAGTGTTTGAGGAATGCAAAGGAATGGTTGAGACCTGAAGCGCGATGTTTACGGTATTCAAATTGCTGTCACATACCCAGCCATAAGGTTTATATAACGCGTGCTATTCACACGTGAGATTTAATTAAAATATTCCATTCACAGCTCTGAGTGAAGTCCTTAAGTGAGCGACTTGTGTCAAATGGCGGATCGTGTCATAAAAGTGTCATTACAGTTAATTTTTGTACTTAAGTCGGTTTAATAGCGTACCTGTTTACATTTTTCTTTCGTTAGGTACTTGCAATAAACAACTACAATGTGCTTAATTATACCTAACTGAAGTTTTAACAATGGGTACCAACTTAATACCTAACAAATAAATAAACAATATACATCTAATGTGGCAATGCTGCGAGCCTTCTGGGCACCCTTCACACTGGTAGCGATTTTAGTTTCAGTTTGATTTAAATTTTAGATTTAACTAAACTATGTATTTACTTTTATTATTATTGTAATGCATAACTAAAAAAATGTTCAGTCAAAAATATCACAATTTAAATTTACGATCATTTTTAATTTCTGATAAGAAACAAATGCTTTGAAATGTTTTTTTTATGTCAGTCAATAACAGATCAGGAAACTGATCCCTATAAAACATTCTTGTAAATGTAATAAAATCTGCCCTGTTGTTTTTAACAGCCCAAAGTGATTCTTAAGTATTACAGAATCGAGGCATTCTTTTTTTTCTCACTATAGACAGCGCAATGCATCTATGCTTTGGTCTATTTGACTCACCAACGGTCCATCAAAATGGCAGAGTGCAGATTAAACACAATATCTGTCGGATGCATGTAGCATCAAAACAACTTACTAACTCCTCCATAATGCAAGCAGGCATTCCAAATACGGTCCGTAAGCGAGTGAAATGAATTATGCAGTCGCATCTAGCTTTGAAGGTACATACCTGAGGATGCATCGGAAATCCGATCAGTACTTTGCATGGGTGCGATTTTGATTCGGCGACGCGTTTCGAGGACTTTGCAACTATAGAAGTGGTTAGTATATCGTGACAAAGATTTGAAGGAGAATAAACATTTTGTGGTGCCTACTAACATTTCCTAGTGAAAATCACTTCGGGATTGTAGGTACTGTACTGCATCACTGCATTTTTTAATGGCATTGCGTAGGCACAATGCCATTAAAAAATGCAAATTCCTAGAAATTCCTAGAATTTCCATAATCGAATGCCTTACCCATGCAATAGTTTTAATTATTTAAGTAGGTACGTGTAACGTGTATTTTTCTCCACAATCAAGAAATAAAGCTTTTTGAAAAATAACTGGCAAAAATCCGTGTATTTTTGTATTGATGATTAAGATTGTTTTGGGTAATGTTACAAAATGTAATTACCTAGCAATTACAAGTTCAAACTTAATCAGCATGTTCAAGATTAAACAAACACAACAACTGATGATCATCATAATCAGCCTACTTACGTCCCACTGCTGGGTACATGCCTCCTTTTACAATGAGAGGGCTTGGCCATAGATCCCAAGATTGGGAACTTCATACAATATTTAAGAATTATTGTAACTAGGTAATATCTGTTACAATTAATATATAATCTACTTAACAGGCTTATCGCAACGCACATCGTTACAAGAGCCCTCACAAATACAATAGTTTTACAGCACGGAATAAGACAGGAAATTCTCGTGTGTAATATTTTATGGTTGTTTTCACTTCACCGTACGAGTATTCGCCGAATTATCCGTAAAAGCTCACAGAATCGTTTATTACGCGAATATTTGAGATGCCATAATATACCGTAATGAAACACGGATAATTAAAGCAAACAAAATTTAACAGTATCAGATAGATGATTCCATTTACGAGTACGTAGACTTGTATGTTTTTACTCGATACCCACTGATAAAAACGTGTGAAACAAACATAAAAAAAATCTTAGGTACCTAAGTATAGACATAGTTGAAAACCCAAAGACCAGACAAAAATCAATCTTATGACAATGTCATAAAATATTTAGATAGGGGAAAGATTTTCTCACTTTAACTATATGCAGATATTTCATCGAAGGTAGACTTTTGAATAGTGTTAGTTGGACGAAAAGGTTCCCTAAATGTACCTACTTTGTTAAATAAAACTAACGTCCGGTACTTTTTCAGTCTTTTGGCTTATACCGTATCTACAGGTTCCCAGGAGAGTAGTTTAGTTTTTGTTCTCACCATTTTTTTATGAAAATAATAGCTTAGTGACCTCTAACTACAGGGGCAGACATTTGTATGCTAAATGTAAATGTTTGTATAGAGATTGTGGAAGTTTTTGACATGTATATAAATAAATAAGGGATGCAAGATTGGTGTGGTATAATTTTGTTCAACTAAATATACTACTTATTTGTTTCATTTAGTTATTATTCGGTTAATCTATCAAACCACAAGGTGTAAAAAATAGCCACATGTCTTGTATAGTTGGTAAATTTAATAGACACCACGAACGAACATAGAGTAATGATTGGTTTCCGGTGTGTGAAAAGCATAAATAACTTTTACAGGACTAATAATATTGAATATTTATTAACTATTAATCCTTAACAAAATAGAAACATTTGCTGCCGTCTTCTTACAAATACACATTCGAAATCCATCATGTATTTGGTCAACTGTTACAAATTATATTAAGTTGGTCATGGTTCGATCCCCATATTCTTTATTATACCTACTCTAAATGAAAGGAAATAATATGTTGCCTTTTGGTTTAAAGCATTAAAATAGTACTTTGAGCAACTGCTACATAATGAGGGTCCTTAAAACACGAGTGTTTCGCTGAGATTCATAATAGGATCACACGAGTGTTTTAAGGTCTAATTATGTGGAGTTGCATACATTACTTTATCTACACACATATTATAAGTACTCTAAGATGAGTTCAGAAGCCGAAGGCATATCGTACTCATACCTGTCACGGATTTGACTGTTTTTTTTAATCATAGACAAACATACCGAGCTGACGTTTCGTAAATTGTTTTTTTCTATTGTAAATTATCACATTATTATTTATACATGTCGGACTGAACTCGACTTATAAACGTGAGTGATCCGTTTTATTTCACTATAATAGTAAATTACGTTAGTTTTCAAATTTGAAACATCGAATTCGATATCGAAACTACTTACTTTACTGCTGGTGGTGGTTGGGTGGCGCTGTCGGCGAGAAGGCGACGGCATGCTGCAATGCTGGTAATTTTCTACGATTTTTGAACGCATTATAGAGGACTTTTGATATGTGTATAAAGGTTGTTAAGCATGATTCTGGAACAGTAGTTCCATTATTAATAATATAATACTAGTAATCGTATCAATCACACCAACTACATTAGGACACGTATATCACCCGTTATTGTGGTGATAATTGTTAATGTTTTCTGTGGAAGAATAGTAATTGCGGTGTCTCTACGAGCTGTAAATAGAAAACAATATTTACAAAATGCTTTTATAGAAATCCACGTTTACGTTTAGTCAACAGAAGATGCGTCGCATCGCAACGGACGCGGGGCTCTGTTCGCTAAGTACTCTTTACATAATCCAGTAAGGCCCCGTGGAGCCCTCGATACGATTGTGCAACGTTGGCGGGCAGACTGCTAAGTGCTACAAATCCTCAGTCCACTGCCTCGCGGCCTCACGGAATACTCCACTAAGCACGCTACAAATAATTATGAACTTACACTCGTGAATTCTCCCAGTTATGGCAGCAATTGCTCTAATTTTTATATTTCTTCTAAACCGGGTTAAGACCGCGCAAATAAGCGTAACCACGTTGAATCCACTCGAGGTAAACAAGTTACCAGAAGGCTCTACAGACGCCATTTTTGCCTTGCAAATCCGACAGATCCGGACGACATCGGAAGCAACGCCCGCGGCCTCCGCCGGAAACAATTTAAATGTCGTTGGCGCTGGCGCACCGGGCGCACAGCCACAGTCAGAGAATTACCAAGCAATTCCAACAATTTACCCGCTCCAAAACAAAAAGGTAACGGACAAAAAATATGAAGACGAGCACGGAGGAAATGCCAATTTCTCAGCCTTTGATGGAAACGCTACGGAGGAAGAAATGGAGGCAGTCGACGCTAATATTAAGCCTCTGGCCTTAGTTTGGGATAGCTGTATGGAAACAAATTTCAGAGATAATCAGCGAATATCTATACAACCCCCGCTGGATTTGCAGGACACTGATCATGATTCGCGATTCCAAAATAATAGGCAAAGTGGAAGTATATGGAGCGAGGGATTGAGTAAAAGGGATGCTGCTGACGCAAATAACTCACTAGCGATAAAGTCTTGGTTGGACAAATACAATAGCTTGAGGGCCAGAAAAACTGCCAATGACCCGTTTCAGAAATCCGATTCGTTGCTAATAAGGAAAATAATAAAACCCTCTTCTACTACGATACCATCAACTACTATTCAAATGATACCTATAACAAGGGAAATATTCAACGATCCGACGGAATCTTTTAACATGTCAGTAGATGTTGTGGTGACCGAAAATAATATTAGGGCGAGTTACACAGAAGATTGGTTCGAAGCGAAGGACAGGAGTAAAATAAGATTCGGCGGGCAGCCTCAGATGGAGACCTATTTGATACCGACACTTAAGCCGGAAGAGGGATTCCATCCTTTCGGGTTTATGTCACACTTCTTTGCTTTAATCTACCCGTTTGAATTTCCAGTGGGTAAGTAACTTACGTATGCGTAGAGATGTCAGATACCCTAAATAAAATCATAACAGCAATTATAATGTGCCTCTAGACCATAAACTATCATTAAAATTTGCTTCAACGTTTCAATTATTATTGGCGTTTTGTTGTCAATTTTTGAGTGCGCTGCGCTTTTTTTAATTTAAATTACAAATTAACAAAAATAACATTATATGAGCAGGTGAAAACATTTAAGTATGTTTAAATTTTAGGTCTTGTTAAGGATGTTGTGTGGGGCAAATTTTCATTTCCTTACTCATTCTTGCAGGTATAATTTTTTTTAATTTAAATTAAATCAGTATAGGTACTTAAATGACATTTAAAAGTATTGCTAAGACTTGATAATTTGAAATCTCGTAGATATTTTTAAAGCGTTGTAGTATTTAGCATTAAATTTATAGTTATGTCATTAATTCCACGTGTTTTGCTAACAGCACTTCGCTAAATTAATTGTACCTTGTTTTGCCTTTTACAGCTTTATTATCAACTTGAATTGCTCGCTATTCTCACTTCACAGTAATCAGATAGCGCGAGCCAATCTCACTTAGATTTAGTACAAAATAAATCCCTCAGATTTGGATCCTGATAGCCCAATATCTGTAGCAAATCGCACTTAGCTACTCGTTGTCTTAAATAAATGATCAGATTGTTTGCTTCTCTGCGCCAATTTGTTGATTTGATTAAAAACTTAAAACTCTTCAATTATTTTGATTAGATGATCTCAATTGGAGTATCTTTCTATATTACCCAACTATAACTTCTCGTACCTAAGTAACTAACCTAATCTGTTCATTTCCTCTAGACTTTTATTTATTTTGACCATTTTAGTCTGAAACGCTCCCATCGTGAGGCATTGTGTGCATTATCCAGCAACTATGTACAACAGACGTTCTCACTGACAGTTTAAAAGGAGGGTTTCCGGCAACTTGATAGTGCCGAAACCTTTAGTGTTAATGGCTTTGTCGTTAATGCACTGAACGTCAGACTAACACGTGGTCCATGTCGATACGAGTGGTGACAAGGAACCACTTTTAGAGTGTTAGTGGTTTACTATTAGCGGATGTTAATAAATAACAATAATTTTAAGACTAGTCTAACAGTTTCAAAGATTCACGGTTAATTACAATAAACATAATTATTAACTACGGGATATTGACCGCGATTAAATTAGTAACTAGGTTTTGATGAGCGCCCGATATTTTGACGCAGTTACATTGTCACAGGCCGTTTTCAGCGGAAACAGTCTGTTTTAGGTAGCCTACCTAGGGTTTTTGTGAAGGAAACAAATTGCAAGTTTGATACATTTATTTACACAAAAATCGATATGCTAATTTGACATGTAAAATAGAGAATCTCAGGGGATTGAGTTCGAAGACACTTTTGAAGTTACTGGGTTCGATTACACGCTAATGTGGCCTACACTTCCCTCGGGTGTCTGGATCCTCCGGCGACGGCGAAAATAGGGCGCAGGCGTCGTAGAGCAACCAAGAGTGACCAGGGGGCTCGTGTGGTGCCGTGGTGTAGAGATGGTGTGAAGGGGACCGTAGCGTGCCAACGGCTAGCCTCTGAGCAGGCTGCGAGAGGTCGGCAGGGGTCCGTTAGGAACCATGGTGGTGGAGAGATTTTCCACGGGTAGCGTAGTTGCCCAAGTTCTGGGCTGGCTGGTTCCACTCAGGAGGTGTAGAGAAATGTCTGGTCTCCCGGCCGTACAGGCGGTTTTATGGTTGAGTGGAACCGGATACGGATAACCAAAAGGTTTTGAATTGGGCGACGCCCATGGGCGTGTCCGTGCTTCTCATTTTGAATACCAACGTATTATTTCTGTGTAGTGTGTAATGTAGTTTTTTATGTGTTTTATGTTGGCTAAGTGCAAGTAGCGGTTGTTAATTAATTAATTTATAACCGATGCAATTTTCAATTACATTTAAATTAATATTATTCGCCTAAGTGCGGAAAAGCGCCATCTAGCGGATTATGGCGGAACTTTTAATGTGCAAGAGCTTGCGTATTGTGACAACATACAGCATGATCATGAAGAGAGCTCATCAAAACCTAGTAAGGTCAAAATCCCGTATTTAGTATGTCTTTATGTAAGTTTAGTCTAGTTTTACATTTGAACTTCAAAACAACCATTACCGTTATCGCGATAATTTTATTTTAACTAAGCCGGATTATTATTATATAATTTGTAGATACCGTTCTCTCTTTCAAGCATTAATGTTT
This sequence comes from Clepsis dumicolana, assembly GCA_963691665.1. Lineage (NCBI taxonomy): Eukaryota > Metazoa > Arthropoda > Insecta > Lepidoptera > Tortricidae > Clepsis > Clepsis dumicolana. The sequence goes on from OY829518.1 coordinate 9,257,386, forward strand.
CAAGTCACATTGAGATGAAAAATATTTATTTTGAAGAAGCGAGTAATTTTATGTATATTTCTAAATTACATTTGCCCTGAGGGCGTAGTAAAAGCATGATTATGCCGAGATTCCCCCACTTATTTTCGGAGGAGCACATTTTTCTTTCCGACAAGACATATTGGTCATTTCGTAATTACAAAGTATCTTTTCCTGGAGTATTTTTTTAATCTGGCACAGGGCGCTTCCTTTCAAATTCAGTAATCTTTTTGTGTGATACTTTATTTATGCTTACAATATGTACATAATAAGGTTGTTATAAGGTATAAGTAACTAAAATGAAATTAGGCTAGTAAGTACTACTAATTCAATCTCGCTGATCTAGCTAATCAAAAAATCACCTTTTATTACCAGTCAGTATAATGTCGAAATAAAAAATAGCATGTTTTATTTTTCAGTCTATTAAAGTGGAATCGACGTTTTTAGCGATCGTAGTGGCATTTGCATGTATAGCTATGATAATACCTGCGTATATGCTTATACTATGTCTTCTGTCGCTATTTTCGAAATCCGCCTGCGACGACGAATTAGAGACTGGAGCTCTATTCCCTGACGCAGATGAGTCAGATTACAATGACAGAGTGCTGGTTGTTGTGACTTTATTCGTCGCACTTGTGTGTTGGTAAGTTATATCATTGATTTTGTTATCTGCGGTTAAAAGCTTTTTGTAGTAGCTAGCTTAGAGTACCTCTATCTCAGGTTTTATCGAATCGTGTGCCGTGTGATTGTATGTTTTTGCATCAGACTACATGTTTTTAGTAAGTATTTTTTCCCGATTCCCAAGGTACGGGTGCGCTATTATATTCCATTAAATTGCCAAAATGTCGACTAACTTTGTCGCTCTAGCAGCTATGCTAGTAGGTGTTTTGCGTATGGTATTAACGCATATTTTATATAGAATTACGTAAAAGATTTCAACTTAAAAAACATTATGTGCATTATGCTCTGTGGCGATAAGACCGCCCATTCGTACCTTGCATTTTCTTTGTAGGTACCTTTTTCCTGTTTTGTTTGTTACGTAGTGTTCAATATTACTTTTTTTTTAAATATAGATAAGTTTGTAAATACCTCTCGCCGCGTTGCTGTCTTTGCGCGAATATTAAGTCAAGAAAACTTAAATGAAGTGCCGGAGCACAGTCACCAATTTTCTCAAGTTTAACGAGCACTTGGGATGACACCAGAATTTAATTTGCTTGTTAACAACGTTATCGTTTTACTTCGGCTGTTTGCTTTGTGATTACGGTGTTTCAATAGACGTTAAGATTATCTTGTCTTCTGAAATATTTCAGTCAAGTTAAAATAATTATACGAAAAAAGTTTCTTTACGACACGACTTGATTTTGTTGTACGAACGAAATGCATCAACCTGTATCTTAATTCTGGTCAAAAATTTGGATGCAATAAATTTTCGTTACGGCTATAGATCGTAATAGATCGCATTCGTCCTATTCGTGCACCATTTGGCCAGTATTTAATACCAATGAAAACAGCTTCCTTCCTTCCTTTGTTTGAATGCCATTAAAAATCAATTTGTTACTTACATCAAAAAGTTGAACTGTAATATAAGAGACTGTTTTAGTCGGTGCTGTAAAAAAATGTTTTCAAAATAAGTAACATTCAGCTGTAAACAAGCACCCGATAAATGTAATCTTGTGAATATTTCCGAAGGGGAAAATGAATTAATTCCACAGAGCATTAATTAGCACGGAGGTGAAACATGGACACGACCGGAAGAAAACAGAATTGAACAATGAACCTGATGTTATTTAGGTTTCAATTTCAAATAAAATTATGAAGGAACTTAAAATATTTGAATACGCAGTCAAAGTAAAACTTTTTTTTATCTTATATTTTAACGAGGTTTGAGTACACCAACTGTGACTAGGAATGTCAGCCTAAAAAAACGTAAAGTAGAACTTTAAATAAATTTAAATGCAAAGTGTGAAAGCACTTACAATTGCAAAGGACTTATCAGTAGGTATCATCTAAATGAACTTAATTTTTCATAATGCATAAATAATGTAGTACAGTATGGTTAGTGGTGATATTTTTACATTGTTGTGCATTGGGCTACTTTTAAAGACTGATTGAACCTCACATGATTATAATCTCTCTATTATAATCTTCTATACATATAACTATTTAGTTCAAGTTCAAAACAGAAAAAGTCCCCTCTACAAGCTTCTCCGTCAATGTCGCTACCCATGTACTCGCAGTGAAAATCTGCCGTAAAAAAATAATTTTCTTCTGCCTGGGTTGTTTTAAGCACAAACTCTAATTAAAATTCGAGATTTCCTGATTCGTTTTTAACATTCTTTGTAGCAAGTTTATTGCCCGCCAATCTGCGCCTGTTCGTTTAACAACTCCGGTGATGGTGATTTATTAACTTTGTCTAAAAAAAAACCGTCCAGAGTCGAAGTCGCTCACCGGGTGTTCCGTCTAAACCTAACTGGTACCGAAGTGACTTTATGTACCAAGAGTCTCAGTACTATGCACTGGCGGCCCATTAAAAACATCGTACACTTTAATTTTTGAGCGTCAAAAGGAACGTTTACATTACTACATAACTAGTAATAAGGTTATTGTTTGTAACGTTGCTAGGAGGTGTCACTGTTAGTATGACATCGTTCTATATTGTGTGGCTTGAGAATTATTAAAATGAAATTAGTGATTGCACCAACAAGCATACATACATACTGCGTTTGAATGACGGCTAAAACATGCATTTTGCTTTTAATCGCAGCTGCCAATACAGAAGATGATTATTACGGTCATTCATGATGTTGGCTCATCATCATCATCAGCCTATTCTAATCCACTGCTGGACATAGGCCTCCCCATATCATAGGGCCTGGATGTTGGCTATATTGTTGTTAAATAATCTTTTTTTATAACTACGTATGTGAAAATGCGTCACAAATTACAATGCCGACTTGCGCCGACCTCGGATTGATACTTAGTTCAGGATTAACTTCAAGTATGTATTTGTGTGGTCTGATGTACCTAATGTTAACTAACACCCAGGCCCCTATTTCATCAATTCGACAAATGTCAGTTTACAAAGACAATTCGGTGTCAATTGCTGACTTGAAGAGATTCCGTTTTAGCGCGCTTCATATTGGCAATTAAATATAGACATTATCGGATTGTCATTGTAAACTGACATTTCTAAAAAGAGGGTGAAATGGAAGCCTGTTGGCTTACTGTCTAACTCGCTCACAATCACCATCTTATTCATTTTGACAGTTTTTGTATGAACTGACAATGGTGTCAGAGACAGCTAGCTGTCACTGTCATACAAAAACTGTAATTTTAATCCGATGATCCCTGAGGGTCAGTCTTAACAATTCACATAAGTCACTTTTTTATCAAAACTTTTTCAGTTTACTAATATCAGGCATGGTGGTAAGCAACGAGCAAGCCACCGTCGCGGCGTCGGACAGCCAGAACATGCTGAGTTGCGCCTGCGCCGATATAGCGACGTGGCTGTCGGCAGCTGCGCGGGAGTTGCACCATAGCCTGGTGCCGCCCATGGACATCGTCGTGCAGGCTTATAAGGAAGACTTGAGGAGTAAGTAATGACAAAGTGTAAGGTCGCTCGTCTTCTGTTTTCTGCTTGATTTGAAAAGGAGCTCGTAGAAGACTTATGACGCGTTAGCGGTGATGGTGGTCACAAACTATAATTATATTGTACGAGCTTATGCCCCGCGGCTTTGCACCCGTTAAACATTTCAAAATGGGCTAGTTCCCTATCCCGTGGGGATTTCAAAAAATCCCAGTCTCTAGGTCCAGTGGTTTAGGCTGTACGTTGTCTGTCAGTCAGTCAGTCATTCAGTCAGTCACGGTACTGTTTTATAGGTATAGATAGATATTGAGATAGAAGGAAATAGTTCATCGATTTGTATGAGAACCGAGCGTGTAACATATTGCGTAGGTATTTTGATCGATGCGTTTTTTTTAATCGAAAGCTAGTTTAATCGAGATGGTTCTTAGCTAAGTTTCATTAAAATCGGTTTACCCGTTTTTGAAATATTGAAATTTCGGTGGTTTTTGTCAATGGTCTTTCAACTTTTCTAAGTTGGTTAGGTTATCTGTATTTTTGTTGCCGTTTGGTCGTATTTCGTAGCATAGAGCGTAGTATATTCTGGCATATTCTTAGTCATAGTTATATCGGTTTGTATTTGAAAATCAGTTATTAAACAAGCATAATGTTGTCTAGGTGTTGTTTTATTTTACTTTTGTTTTACCACAGGTTAATATAGACATTAATGGTACGTATCAGTTTTTTGTTGTTGCTTGCTATTTTATGCTTAATAATTTTATTATGTTGTATAGTCAATGCCCTCCAAGAAAAGTGAGGGTAATGTATTCCTAATTTTGTTTAACACCATTTGACAGAATCGTGTCACAAAATACAACATTATTTATCTCTTTAAATAATTCAGTGACCCGGAGTTTAAATAGTATTTAAATTCAACCCCATATACATATACAGATTCGTACAAAGTTCAAGAAGAGTTTCTTAATTTCGAGTAATTTTTCATTTGATAATGGAAAAATGTTTGACAGAATAATAATGCGCTTAAAAAGTTTTTGTTTAATTACGTAATACAGTAAACAAACATAGTTCTAAACTAACCTAGGGACGACCTACGCGTTGAATTTGAATAAGTATTTAAAATTTAAGCAAATAAATAAACCCGCTAAGTGCAAGTCGGACTCGAGCACGGGGGTTCCGTAACTAACAGTATAGATTTAATCAAATTTTTTTTGTGCCTTATCATAGGTTATGATTTACTTGCAATTGACAGACAGACAGACAGACGAACAACTAAGTGATCCTGTAAGGGTTCAATTTTTTATTAAACCTCGACGCAAAAAGAGGTGTGTTATCAGTTTGAAATGTGTATCTGTTTATCTGTCTGTGGCTTCGTAGCTATTAAACGAATGAATGACTTTGGACGCGGCCTTTTTTTATCGAAAGCTAGCTAGCTTAATCGAGATGGTTTTTAGCTAAGTTTCATAAAAATCGGCTTAGCCGTTTTTGAGATATTGAAGATTGAAATGAAAATGTCGGGGGTTTTTCAACTTTTCTAAGATGGTAGATATAAAATACAGACAAACGGCCGTTTCTGGACCCTATAAAAGAAACAACCAAACACGTCAAAGCCAGTACCTTTCCAAATTCTGCCCTTTCGCGAAAATTCGTCAAGTGACATTAGAACTGGGAAAAATAGTACCTAAACTTCCAAATGCCCAAGCTTGTCAGATGTTTGAGTTGCCCTAACGAGCATACAAGGTAAAATCCGGCCAAGTGTGACCCGGACTCACGCACCGAGGGTTTCGTGCCATTACTCATGTTGAACCGATTTTTATTGTTTTTTTATTCTACCCACGACGGAGACCAAACAGAGAAAGTGTAGGTATGCGTTTGCGGTGAGAGGTTGTTCCCATTTATATCCTTAATTAACCGACTTCAAAAAAGGAGAAGGTTCTACGTTCCATTGTATATATGTTTTTGGTTTAAACGATTTAAATACGGATTTCTTTAAAAGGATTGTGATTCAGCAATGGTTCTTAGATATCATGGTATTGACCCTCCAGAGTACGCTGCAATAATATTTTTTGTGTATACGTATTTTCTCGTTTATGTCCGCGCGATTTTTTTTCTTGTTGAGAGGATTCTTCCTAAATATTTATCGTCGTCATATCCAGCCCATTTATGTCCCACTGCTGGGTACAAGGCATCCGCTCACAATGAGAGGGCTTGGACTATTAGTCCCCATGCACCCACACGAACTGGGTGCGGTGTGGGAACTTCACATCCACCATTGAATTGCTTCTCGGGAGTGTGCAGGACTCCTCCCGATGTTTTCCTTCGCCGAAAAGCTCATCATAATTTTATTATTAAATTAAGTATATGACTACAATAGTAGTTTATGCAACTGGTACATAATTAGGGTCCTTAAAACACGAGTGTGTTTTTATGAAACGAGGCGAAGCTGAGTTTCAAAATAGGATCACACGAGTGTTTTAAGGCCTAATTATGTGGAGTTGCAGGCATTACTTTATCTAAACACATATTATAAGTACTGTAAGATGGGTTCAGAAGCCGAAGGCATATATCATACCCATACCGGTCACGAATTTGACTGTTTTTTTTTAATCATAGACATACATACCGAGCTGACGTTTCGTGAAGTGGTTTTTTTTGAAAAAAAAAAAAAAAAATATCACATTATTAATTATACATGTCGGACTGAACTCGACTTATATACGTGAGTGATCCGTTTTATTTCACTGTGATTGTAAATAACGTTAATTGTCAAATTCGAACATTACATCGAATTCGATATCGAAAAGTCATTACGACATCGAATTTGATGTATTGCTGGACCTGCTGGTGGTGGTGGTTGGTGGGGGAGGCGTCGTCGTGCTGCAATGCTGGTCATTTTCTACGGTTTCTGAACGCATTATAGAGGACTTATGATATGTGTGTAGATAAACCTATATGACCTAATTAGGAACCTTTTAAAATTGGCTATATTTTAAGGATATAAAGATCCAGCTTTTCAAAGGTAGGACAGACAGACAGAAAGTAGTCGTAAGTTTAGCAGTAGGTAAGGTAGTGTCAGCACGTAGGTTTAGCTAAAAGGTCCCGTTAGCACCCATCGGGTACCTACCTACGGTACCCTAAAAATGTCCCCTCGAAGGTCGCATAGGTCGCTTAATGCGAAGGGCAAACGTAAAGTTACCGGGACAAAGTAATGGACATGCGATCTTTATAGTGTACGCAACTGTAGACCCAGCTGTGAGGATATAATGGTGGTAATGCAATGCACTGTAAAAAGTTGACTGTGCATATTGTACGTCTATTTAACTATCACAAGCTATGTGGGTACGGCCTTCGGAGCTATTATCTTGAGGCGAGAAGGATTCTATGTAAATAATAGGTTTTGCCCGCGACTTCGTACGCGCATAAACTTTGTTTATTCTCTATCCTGTGAGAATTTCAATAAATCTGTCTTTGCTTCCGTCCTTGCCTGTCTACATACGTGCTTGTCTTCATCATAAATCATAAAGGCAACTTTTGTATGTACAAAATGTCAGTATTCTAGGGCCAAGGGTATCGGCTTGTGCGTTGTCTGCCAGTCACTCTGTCAGTAATGGAAGAGTTTTAATTATTATAACTGATTTTTTACACATAAATAGATATCACATTTCAAGTGACTGGGGACAATTGAAAAAAATATTTTATTCGTTAGTTATGTTTGTTTCATTGATTTGATAATAATGATTGAGGATTTGATTTTGATTTTATTGGCTTTTCTAATAATCATTTAGTGGAGGTTTGATGACATGTTCTAATGTGGCAAATGTTATGTAGTCGTCTACTCACTCGTATTAAGAGTGTGAACAGGTAGGTACCACACTCAAGAGAAAAAAAAACGGGTCACTTTGTATGGAATTGTTCATAAAAATTGACCCGTTTTTATTGCTCTTGAGTATACATTTAACAGGTATGCCAATATAGAGGAGGTACAAAAAACTAGGTCAAAAATGGTAACAAATGCATTCAAACCATGGATGTTAATATGGATATGATGCCCATTGTCCAAAGGAATATTTTCAAAATAAGTAGGAACGTTAACCATGATCGCTAGCGCCGGGTGTAGCGATGTTGCCAGACTGAGGTTAATTTTTAACCTCCGACGCAAAAAGAGGGGTGTTATAAGTTTGACCTGTCTATCTGTGTATAGGTGTATCTGTCTGTGGCATTTCAAACGGATGAATCAATTTTGATGAGTTTTTTTTAATAGAAACCTAGTATAATCGAGACGGTTCTTAGCTAAGTTTCGTTAAAATCGTTACAACCATTTTTGAGGTATTGAAGTTTGAAATGACAGTGTCAGGAGTTTTTTATCTTTTCTGAGTTAGTTAGGTTAGGTTATTCTAGTTTTAATTTTAGAACCACTGGACTGGTATCAAAAGACGGACTACAGATAGAAGAGTGTCCTAAAAGTTTATGATACAAACGCAAAAAACTCGCTCCTTAAACTCATTTGTAAATCAAAGCAATGTCAACGAGTTTCTAATTGGCTTTATTGCTTCCAGACGTGGGTGCTCTCCTGGGATCCCCTGTTCAACAGGCCATCGCGTCTGAGAGCGGTATCGACTTGGTTTTCGATTCACTGGCTGATATAATAACGGGTAGGTTTTGCTTTGATCTGGTACTCTTGACTGTCATAGTATGAATTGATTTTATGATAGAAGACGGGACACGCGAATATTTTGGGTGAATACCAGGTTATTCTTAAAATTGCACTTTTAATCGCTGAGTAAAATTGCAGTAAAATATTTATTCCTCAAATAATACAACATACCTAATCCATGATTTTAAGAACATTACAATATCTAATTTGTTGCCTTTGGATCGTTTAATTCAGGAGAAACACAACTTTTGTGACAAGACGCGATTCTTTTGTTACTAATTTACTATTGTGTTTAAATTACTTCGAAAGTAACTATTAATTTACTTTACAATTAGAGCAAAGCTGTTCATTTATAATGAATGCATTAACAGAGGCGCGATTTATACTTTTTTGTGGTACTACACGAGAAAAATTCAACGTTTTTAACATCTTGTGTGATATTTCTTGTTTTACAGAAAGTGAAGACCTCGCCTCAAAAATCGCGTCTCTCCGCGATGTCAGCATCAGGGCAGGAGCACTGGCATCCACTGCATCAGACCGTATCAAGGACTTGGCCAAGCAGCTGGACAATCTGAAAACACATTGCACCAGCAAGGACGCTCCGCTTTGCGACACCGTCAACACTCATTCGTTGGAGCTGCAATTAAAATTTGATCTGGTTTGAATATACATACATAAGTAGTTCCTCAGTTTTTGATTAAGTACAGCATAGACGGTCTGCTTTCTAATAGCAACTCTCGACTCGACAGCCAATAGGCTATGCCATAGAACTGCCATGAAAAATTATGGGCAGTCGGCAGTTGGCTAGCAGTTAACCACCTACGTTGCAGTCAGAATGCAGATCGTATGTACCCACTGCCCTTAGCTGCCTTTTGGTAACCTTCCATAAGAGCTTATTTTGTTTTCATACCTTTTATTGAACTTTATTTCCTCACTTCGATCTAAGTAACTCTACTACTTATAACCCAGCTTCAAGCTAATTGTGTGTTTCTGTTTTCAGATACTTCGGGAACAGCAATTACTGGAGCTCCGCAGTTTAGGCGTGGAGAACTTGACCCGAGCAATATCAGCTGCGAGACAGGAGTTCCAAACCTTGCCTCATGCCATATCATCACAGACTACTCAAGTTAGAGAAGGTATTGTTTCAAGTATTGGCGACAAAAAAATAAAAGCCTTCAACTCTGTAGGTAATTTGAATGTAGGTCCTTTGATCCAAAATACATTTTGCCATTCGTTTAGGAAAATGTCGAATTATCAAAGTCAGTCTTTACTTATTGTTTGTGAAGGCGCGGGCCATAGCCACTAGCTAGGTACTACAATAGACTACTAAGTCTATAAACCCATGTGCCTGCGGATTCAGCTCTACGTATTGCATAGTACATTATATTTTGATATTCAACTGCGGTACCAGTCATCTCTCATCATCACTTATCATCAGCCAATTTCAAACACTCGTGTGCCTAATAATAAAGCTCTTCACTGATATAGATTATTTTTACGTTGGAGACTCACAGGAGCTTTTATTTTTACCGTTTGAATTTCTCGTGAACAATTATTTGCTTGCATGACAGATAAAACGGGTAAATTAAAGTAAATTAACTTATTTTTCTTGAATTATCTATTCAACGTCTGGAATTCTGAGGATTTCAGTTTAATTCTGGGGAAACCATTAAATGTTATGTGATATACAAAAGGCTTGACTTCTTATTGTTATGTAATTGCGTCCTTGGTGTCGTCCATGGCATCTTATTTTAATTTATTTCCTAATAATAACCCGACATGTAACAATAATGGCCTGTACTGTCGAGATCAAAGATGTGTTTACATTTGAGAGTTACAAAAATATGTATTACATACATGGGGGCATGGTAGTGCCCCCGCCAAGATGAGCTAAGCGACATTACTCTACACCTTAGTCAAAATATGTGGCTTGGCCATTTTGCTACCGTCACATGGGTGTAGGGTGAAAAAATAATTCACTGTTCATTACTTTTTCTGATAAACAATAGTTCTTGCAACTTGGTAAACAATAACGAAACGGTCAAGTCAGTAGGTACATGTGAGATTTGAAAACTTTTTGACATTGCGACCCGTATGGTTTGGCAACACTTTACATGAAAATGTTTTTGGCGGGATTTATATTACCGCGGCAACAAGGTTGATGTAGGTATACCTGCATGTTTTTGCAACTTTGTGCTAATATATTTCTGACATGACTGCAAAAGCAAAAGTTGTGGGTCAACTTTCTTGAATAAGGGAGTAAAATAATTGTGTAATGAAAGCTGAAACGTACATTTACGTACTTACTCGTACATATGTATACGTATTGTCTTACTATTTTCCAGCAATTCTCCGCGACATAGAAGCGAAGCGTCAATCAGTGCAAGGCGCCGTGCGCGTCTTGAGTGACATAGTGCGGCATCTTACAGCCGGCCTGCACAGCGTGGTGAGACAGTTCGAGTCTGTGCTCGCGAGGGTGCAGCGATACGAGTTTTGGAGATGGACAGTTTTGCTAGGTATCTATCTAAACATAAATCTTTTAACATGACTATTGTGAGACTCAATGACAGTTAAATAGGCGAATCACTAACGTAACATAACAGAGTGCGTTTTAATGAACCGTCAAGAGTTCAGCCAGAGGTTGAGCAAGTCTAATTGAACATCCTGGTAAAGTTTAGGTGTATTTGAAAAAATAAATCTCCCGTTACATTAATTGTCCCTCTGCTGGTTGACATCGTAAATATATGAGAACTTCACAGGGGTGCTTACGGTTTCTGGGGTAAAATTGTATGACATATCGAAACGTAACTCAGGGTTTCGCGATGGAGATTTACCTACCTAAAGCAATGGGGTCTGGATATAACCGAGGTGTGAGCTTTCGACTGTAATCTTTGTACATATTTTATATTTTGTTTGGTGTTTTTGTAAAAAAATGATAATCTGTTAATTTAGGTAAATTAACAGATTTTCTTTTGTACAAAAACGCCTGATAATTTTTCACAGCAATAATTCTCTTTCCTACTCCTTAGCTTGCGTAGTGACCGTAGGATTCGTGATGACGCTTATACTCCTTGCGATGTTGTGTGGATGCGGAAACCGCAAAGAACATGCCAAGCGAACGTTGCAAGTGTAAGTTTAATTACATCAATAATTCTCATTTTGTGTGTCATGTTTATGGCGGGAATTGACGTCTGTATAAGAATTGGAGGGGAATTGCTGGATTATAGGCTGCTCTTCCACTAGAGATGTACAGGGACCAGATAGCTAAATTGCTAAAACCTGTCCGCAATTTAAAGCTAATAATTTAATCTAATTGGTGGATATATCCTACACAGTCTTAGCTACCCAGCTTTGCACATTGCGGTGAAAAATCAGCTATAACAAGCAAAGCCACAAGTAGATCAAAGTACCTATTTGGGTATTAAAACATTCATTTTCACGTAATTTTTTTTTCATACATAAAGGAAAGCCAACGATTACATGGACCAGTCACCGCTGCTCATACTTAGATATTGCCAACTTAGGTTAATAGTCCTCTAGAGGACTTATGAAATGCCTCTTGTGCCTGTTATATACCCGGCAATCATACTCTCCACACCGGAACACAACAGTGCAAGCACTGCTGCTTAGCTGTAGGAGTAAGATGGTGCTAGCACCTGGCATAAGGCAATTGCTACCACCCGCGATTCTTAAAGCCAAAGCAGAGAAAAGTAACAATAAGAGTCACCTTAAGACGCACAGCGCTAATTTTAGCATTACCTATCCTGAGGGAGGTCTGTAAATTAAGAATGAATTTTGTGAAATTTTACCCCTAAACGGGCAAAAGGTTGGAAAGCTATAAATCTTTTCCTTTTTATTGCAATTTCCGCTGTACGATAGTGAAAAAAATCGATCCCTACAGAACGCCGGAGTAGGTGCGGAGACATCCCCGCAATTTCTCAAACAAAATGAAGTCAAACGGATAAGTTACTGCTCTGCTGCTATAAACAGATAATGTATGTTCGCAGGTCTGCTTTGTGGATGTGCCTCGCGTCCCTTGTTTTATGGGGTGTTATATCCGCCATTTTTGTTATTGCGGGCCACGCTGAGGTAAGATTCACATTCTTTAGGCGAGTGAAGGGTGAGTGTTTCAAACGTCAATGGTTCCCTGTCCCGGAACACTTTTCTCTCATTTTTAAAATTCGTCAAAATATTTGAGCATTTGTTGCCGAAAATCAAGAGATCACTCTTCCTTACACAAGAAACACCGAGTCGCTCCTTTAGCATTTTCTGGAATTGACGTACGTGCCAACTTTAAGTTCATATCCAATTTTTTCTTAAGAAAATTGGCTCATACTAGGCTCATACCCACCTGTGAAAATGATTTTTATTTATTTCTTTTAGTATAATAATGATGATGGCATGCAATTTATTTTAGGTATTCGTGTGTCGTGTTCTTTGGGATAGTCCCCAATATGAAACATTGTCAGCTCTTCTGGACAGACCGTCCCCTCTCCTCATGGACAAAAGAGGAATATTTGATGCCTTATTCTTGGATTTAGAAAATGTTACTATCGACGTATCCGTCAAAGACGTCCTGAGGTATTGTTAATATAGAATGACGTATTTATGCGTTAAAAAACGGGTTTTCTGCGAAAAGTCTAACTTTATAAGTCAAACAAGTCACCTTTTTAAAACGAGTTACATGTTTTCTGTGACCATTTATTTCTATTAGATAATTATCTAGTAAAACTGTTATTGCAAATTACTTTAGACAGATTCTCCGTCTAAAATGTTACAAATAAATTCACAAGAAGTCGCTAAATTTCTAAGGCTTAATTTACGTGAAAACGAATGAATGGTAAATAATTTAATCTGTTTCCTTAATTAGATGTAGGTACCTATTAGAATAATTTATTATAAATCTTAAGTAATTTTGCTAAGTATACTTGAAGCTGTTTATCTCAAAGATGTGACAATAAAAGGTAAAGTGGTGATGCTTGTGCTAGCTTGTGTATTTACGTAAATACTGTCCCATGCGAACGAATTAGCCCTGTTAAATTAGCATTTCGCGCTCATTAATATTTTCTAGAGCGATTTAAAAGTGATAGCCAAGGCGACCCATGGGTGGAGAAACTAGAGCAAGCTGTTCTAGGCTCCATGTGGCATCTCATCAATTTGTCGCTTACACTACTATAAAATATAAGCTTAGAGCAGGAAAGGAATGGAGATGTTAACGCGCGATTTCCACTCTGCCAAATCTCTAACATTGAGTCTGACCAAAATGATCAGGGTCTGTTGACTGTGTGCGTGTTTTTAGTATTTGTGTGACAGTTTTGTTTTAGTGTGCGTTTGTAGGAACGTAACAAATTTTGACAGGAGCGTAGACGTGTGCTGTACGTGTGTGTTCCTCGTCCCCCTCAAAAAGTGGCAGAAAAATTGTAGTGCAAAGACGCCTCCCGTCTGTCTGCTTTATGAGTATAAGTATAGAATTAAATGCAATTTATTAGTCCATCAACATAATGTGCATTATTTCTAGGGACTGCGAAAAGGACCGGCCAGCTTATATCGTGTTCCAATTGGACAAAGTTTTGGATGTCAATAAAGAGACGTCTTATTTTGAGTGGGACAAACTACAAACTCACTTCGCAGGCCTCTCTTCATCCATCGATGTTCGATTCCTGAAAACGGTATCGGTCAACTTAAACAAGTTTTTGAACCGAATTTTACAAGTTTCCGATGTTGAATTATCTAAATACAGGTAAGGTATTCGGCAAAATAATAATTCAGTGTAGAAGAATATTCATATGAATTCAACTGATTTGATTACACTATATTTTTTCTTGAGTGATGCCACTTGGATTTGGAACGAAATAAAAGTCTACACATCTATGCACTTAGTTCAGAGAAAAGTACAATGTATGTTTATTACATTTTCGACTTCTCCGTGTGATTGGTAATGCAATTCTCGTAGCCACCAAAATAAATGCCGCCAAGGCAATTTCTAATCTGCAACAGAGATATATAGGTATGTATACCGACAAAAAATTGCGTCTATTTGGAGAATAGGAATTTCAACGCCATGCTTGTATCCACAATCCACACTAGGATCCGATAGGTATTATAGCTCAGGGGAGCGATTTTACACATCACACCCGTGAAAACAGCACTCGAAAGTCCAGAAAAACTGTCATGAATTTGAAATACGAATTGCGCAGGTTAAAAGTACCGCTCCTTATAAAATTTTACAACTAGACAAAAAATAAATTCGAGCGGTAGTATTGTAGCAATACGCAGATAAAAAAAACCTTGGTAATCCAGTGGCTTCTCAAGCAGAGACTCGTGGATCCGAGTCCCCTCACACCTCTGAATTTTTAGGAGTTTGGTATGGGAGAAATACATTTGTATTTTTACTACGAGCTTTTCGGTGAAGGAAAAGATCGTGTGGAGGGTTTCTCACGATGTTTTTCTTCTCGGAAAAGCACACTCTGGCAAAGCAATTCAAGGGCCCACGTGGGAACTACCTGTATCCCAAGCCCTCTCACTCTAAGTGAGAGGAGACCTATGCGCAGTCCCAGCAGTGGGACAGTGATATGTGTGTGAGCGTGTGTGTGAGAGAGAGACTCAGACACTTTACATCACTATCGAGTGGTATTTTTTTGTTAAATAGGCCTCCTGCTCCTCTTAAAACTAGTTTTATGCCCGACAGTGGATCTACTACTGGATTACTTTCAGGTTAGAATACAACGGGCCGGTAGTGGGAAAGGATTTACCTTCCCTCGTGGATCAACTAGAAAACATCGGGGCACAGGTTTCCGATCTGACTACTGCTGGGAGACTGGAAACATTAGGTAAAAACCAGGCCAAGTGCGAGTTGGACTAAAGCATCGAGGATTTTTCCATGACTTGTGATCTCAGTGCTTTGTGCCATGTATTTCATCATTCTGGGTCAATGGGGCAATTATGCGAAATCGAATCAGACATTAGGAGAACCGTAGAAGAACTGTGAAATTTCATCAAAATCTGTTCATTCGTTTTTGTGAAAGAGTAACAAACATCTATATATAGATAGTAGGTTGGGGACACATAGGGGGCATGTGAGTAGTTTTCTTGTTTGACACCCAGTGCCTTCTAACTATGATTTGCTCAGTATATAATAAGCAAGAGACGTACTAGAATCAAGATTAGAAATAAATCAAGTTTAAGAATTTAGCTACTCAATAACAGTCAAGAAAATTTCATAAATATTTGTAAAATCGAAATAGAAGTTATGGCAATTAAACAGAAATCTTACGCTTCACACAATTTCTAAGATAATTTTGCATCCATAATTTGAAATTAAAATAGCTTTGCTAAAATGGTACGAGTATCTTCAGTTAACCTTAAATAATTAAGCAGTGGACGACTTTCGGCTGACATGATGATGATGATGAATTAAGTATATACCTACTTATTACATGAATTCATATGAATGAATGAATGAATCGCATCTAATGCATTTTATTCTGTGTCTGTATTAATTGGTAATGTGAATGAACATTTACATACTTTTGTTTACAAGTCTTATTTTTAACTTTACCTGTCTCGATGTGTCTGTCGGTCTGGTTGCCTGTGAAATTAAATCTTGCGAGTTAAATGTAACTCACTTCCGGTGGTCGAAATTACTCAAAATTTGGTATAGGTAATGTGGTTGGATGATAAGAATCCAAGTACGTACACTGAACAAAAAGCTAGCAGAAAAGCTTGTAACAATTAAAAAAGTTTTTTTAACAAAAAAAATTGTTTTAGCATCAAGAACTCAACGACTGCATGCGACGAATATAAAGCCCCTAGAACAGTTGCGAGCTGATGTGGTGTACAAACTGACGGAATTAGAACTACAGTTGCTGCCATTCAGGAGGAAACTTAATATATCGCTCAGCCACATCTACACTGCGCAATATTATATCGACAACCAGGGAGAAACTATTGCTCATAAGGTAAGGTAGGACATATATAGGAAATCATAAAGACTCTTGTAGCTTGCTTAACTGCCTGTGCTGCGGGTAGATTAGGTATCTAGATTCTAAAATACCTACAAAAATACACACACCAGTGGTCTCCAGTTTGAAAATCCGCCCTGCTAAGGAGTGAGACGGTGTTCAGGAATTAACCTTTTGAAATCGACATTTTAAGTTCTCTATTCATTTTCATATGTCCCAATTTCATTTGTTTTGTTTTGAACGTTTTTAAGTCCCAACCTAAGAAGAAGTGTATTATAAGTTTGACGAATGTATGAGTATCATGACTTCTAAATGGATGGACTAATTGGAATGTGACTTAATCGAAAGCTGTGTAGTTTAATCGAGGTGGTTCTTATCTAAGTTTCATCAATATCGATTCAAATGTTTTTAAGATATTGAACTTCGAAATGAAAATGCTGGGGGTTTTCCAAGTTAGTTAGGACATTAAACTATAAGTAAGCATATAAGTAAACTATAAGTAGCCATTGTGTCACTAAAGAAATTC
The DNA here is from genome assembly GCA_963691665.1 of Clepsis dumicolana. Lineage (NCBI taxonomy): Eukaryota > Metazoa > Arthropoda > Insecta > Lepidoptera > Tortricidae > Clepsis > Clepsis dumicolana. The sequence goes on from OY829518.1 coordinate 9,274,125, forward strand.
AGAGAGCGAATGCGTAAAAACCAATTTCTCTTCGATGTATGTACTAATTTGCAGGTATTAGGCGGGGGTAGTAATGGAAAACAAATGACTCATAACATAATGTCGCACCACCCTTTGTATACCGCACCTCCGCCGTGTAGGTACCTGTCTTCGATGACTCATTTGTTTTTTATCGATAATGGCGTTGCGCCCGCGCAACATGCTCACCGCCCTGGCCGGGCGGAGGCCGAGCTATGATTTATGACCCCAATAGCGCTTAAAAATCAGACTCTATTTTTTTAGAAAGTATCCATGTACGTCTCCCGCCTGATTTCGCATGTGGCCGGGTGGCGAACTCACGCGCTGGCTTCAGCAAGCAAGCACGCAGCGAAGTGTCGTCCTCTGTTCAACGTGTATGAGGCAGCTAGAGCGCTGCTTTGCACCAGATACGTCGGGTCCTTGGTGAGTCAACTCGTGCTAGTGCGTTGGTGTTGGCGACTGGCTGGAGTGTGTCTATGACTTGGCTCTAAATTTGAACCCAACCCCTGACAGCGCCGGATTTTTCGTATTGTGACAGTTGCGCTGTCAGGCTGGCACGGACCAACCACCCTCTGGACACCGCACTTGGAAAGTAATAACGAAACAATCCGCGGCGAGCGGGCCGGGGGAAAGCGTCGTGATTGGTTCATAGCTTGTCATTCGCTTGTCATCTGGTCGAAAGCAAGCCGCGATTCGTGGCTGGAGAGATTTATAGGTGCAAATGAGCATATGCGTTTCGGAAACGTTCGCCCTGACATCCGTGGGTCGTACATTTGTGTTTATTTGTTGTTAATAAATCACGTTTAATCCATAGTAGAGGTGTCTCCTTATTCGCTCGTTATCACTTTGGCCTTGTTCCGCGGTAACACACGTGTAGAATACACCGGCCAAAGATAAAATAAAAATTAAATAAATGCCGTGGAACAATTGACCCGATTGAAGTACCAAATGAAGCAGAGCTTGTGTTATAGTACTAGACAACGGATAAACGTACAAATACGTAGTATATAACCAAGACTCGAGAACAAACATTCGTTTTCGTCATACCTACACACATCTGCTCCGACCGAGAATCGAATCCGGGACCTCAAGCTCATTACATGGATTCGTAGTTTTTTGAACTTACCTCGCTTGAGTAGTCACTGTATGCGGATGGTCACTGTAAGCGGTATATTCTCAATCTCATTAAATATCATTATCATAATTATAGATATACGTGAGTGAAGTGAAAAAGTTTTTCCACAGGTTAGGCAAAAAATTATCAATGTCAAAGTTGCTCAATGTCATAAACACTTTTGACATGTAAAAACGTTTCTCAATTCAACTATAAATTATAAGTGCTATAAATATCGTAGTGAGCAGTAGTTATTGATATTTAAATGAAGGATAAGGATCCCAAAGTAATTTTTTACATAAGCACCAAATAAATTCGTTAATGACCTTTTTAGCCTTGTAATACCTCCTGCTTTATTTATTTTATTTAACTCCACGCCCATTTGTAAGTAGAGTCATTTAATTTATTTGACACGATTTATAGCAAATTTTGTTTGGAATCTTTGAAAAGGTTAACATGTCTTAGTGACTTATTGATGTGTCTATGTGTGCGTGCACACACACGACAAACATGTAACGTCACATCAGTAATAAACTAGCCTTGCATTGTGTACGCGCGTTTCAATACTATCCGCTATCTACCCCCACACTTCTCAGTGGCGATGAGCTTCAAGCTAACCACGCGTTTAAAGAAAAAAAAAACTAAGAAAGTGAAATGGCTTCTATTGGAAATTTAACGGTTTTCGATCATAGCAGCCAGGATTGGGCAATTTTCTACAGTCGGCTTCAACAATTCTTGGTACTGAACCAAATTGATCCAGATAAGAAGGGAGCATTACTTCTAATGCATTTAGCGGATGAAACGTTCCGTCTAGCGGGGAACCTGATATATCCAATAAAGATACAGGAAGTCACGTTCGAAGAGCTAGTATTGGCGTTGAACAAGCATTTCACGCCAAGCAGATGCACCTTCGCCGATCGGGCGAAGTTCTACGAGGCGATGCGTGAAGCGGGCGAGAGCATCGAAGCATGGGCAGCCCGAGTTAGGGGACTCGCCGTTCACGGCGAGTTCGAAGCCGCAATGGACATGCTGCTCGTGGACAGATTCGTGCTGGGGCTGCGCGCCGGCCCCGAGCGCGACCGCCTGTTCGAGCAGGATACTGCCAAGCTTACGTCCGCGAGGGCCGTTGAGCCGCGCAGCCGGCCCCCTTCACCCAAGGTCACGGAGCCAACTTGACGAGCGAAATAGTGATGTGCTAAGTGACGATAATGATGGGAGAATGTATGACGAAGGGGCGCAAAATGTCGAAACTAGGTTGTCGGATGTTGTTGCCGAAATTGAGCCAGTGACGGCTGTAACAGTGTAGTCCGCCGTGGACTGTGTCCCTGCATCGTCGCGATCAAGGGGTCTACGCTAAAACCTAGAAATAAAAAAGTAGATTATAAGTAGTTTTGTTAAGTTTTATTTGTTGCATTTGTTATTGTTCTGTCACCAGGTGTCAGAAATTAGTGAAGGAAGAGTGATGTGTCTATGTGTGCGTGCACACACACGACAGACATGTAACGTCACATCAGTAATAAACTAGCCTTGCATTGTGTACGCGCGTTTCAATACTGTCCGCTATCTACCCCCATACTTCTCACTTATCTATTTTTGCCTATGATCAATCAGCGTTTACTCATTATGAGATCAAATTCCTTTGATTTTAAAATGCCGAAATCATTAAAACTGATCATCTGTCGTTTATGTTAAATAGGTCTTGTTTTTATGACAGCAATTTATTATAAAACATCTTTTTTGAAAGTATAGTTAAGTGTACAAGAAATGTGACAGCGGTAAATGTCAACTTATGTGGTCTTCGTTTTTTTGTGTTAAAATTAGTTCTCTGGTAGAATTTGCTAAACTCACTGTATAGTCGATTTAAACTCTATCCCCCGAAACTATTCATTCGAGTATGTTGATCTCATTAAAACTTTGCTTAAACGAACTTTCGTGGTGAATTTGAGTCTAATTTATCTACAATTTCCTCTTCATTTTGTTCAATAGAGTTGCATTGTCAGCATAATTCAATCGGTGTCCAAACAAGCTTGCATTGCTATCAGTCCAACAGAGTTTCAAATATTTGGATCTAGAAAACCTGCTGTAAACTTTTGTGAAATTCTGCTAGTTCTACAAACCCTCCGGGGTTGCGGGTGTCTATGGGCAGTGGTGATCACTTACCATCAGGTGAGCCACTTGCTCGTTTGCCGTCCTCGTCGTATAAAAAAAAGTCTTTTGGGATTTCCTTAGTGTAGGTCAAAACCTATCAAAATACCATGAATGTAATAATAATTAAGTTAGATAAAATTGGCACAGTGATGAAAATAATAATGTTTCACAAATTTTTTTCACGATTTTCAGGATTCTTTAGGGACATTCTTCATCTTCCATACAAAACAAGAGACATGACGTACATCACCTATATAATTGTTGAATGAAGTCTTACACTATTAAACATAAGCTTCCACTACTTAAACATTATTTTGCTTAGCAATAATGTAAACTTAATCATTAATGGTTATGTTATGATAATTATAACTTAATATTAACTTAACTGTACTATACTACCGACTATCCCACTAGTGCCACTTGTCCCATGGGACTACTGGGACAAAAAAGTCTCAGTTCTCCTATATAGGGACAACTTAATGGGATTAGTGGGATAAACGGGAACTATAGCCCAAGCAGTGGCGTGCGTAGAGTTTTTAGCCAGGGTAGGCAGAGAATTTCGAGTAGATCTATGTATGATGTTCAGTAGTGAATACCCATTGGATGCCCAAAATTAAAAAAAAAAAAACAGGAAAAGAAAAGGAAAAAGTTTCACGTTCTTGGCCTGTTTCGATCCCGGGTACCCGTGCGTCATAGATCTACTGAGTCTAGGTAGACCAAACGCTATTGGAATTTTGGGTTGAAATTAGTGAACGCTTTTCAAGTAATCAAAAGCAGGGCTTTCTTGTCGCGACCGTAAGATTTGATTTGAATTTTTGATTTTCGTACATGTGTGAGTGAGCTGCGGTGGGCCTATTCGTACATAGCTTACGGTGGAGCGCGATGTCATAAGAGTGTGCGTGTCGGGCAAGCACTAGGCGTGCTGCTTTTTCGTAGAAAGAAACACGTCGCGTTCGCGCGGATTGAAACGGATTTAAGCGCGGATTTGTAATATTTTGTTTTTATGAAAATATAAATGAATGAATAATGATATTTAAGTCAAGTATTACTTATTACATCTGAAAAATATGTATGTATGTATGTAAATTGATTTAGAAGGCAAGCAGTGCTTTTTTGCTTCATAGGGATGCACGCCACTGAGCCCAAGCCCAAACTCTCTGTTGTGTGAGGAGCCCTGTGCCCAGCAGTGCGACGTAAATACGCTGATGGCGATTTGTTTTTCACAGCATGGCTGGTGGGTCAGTGGCCTCTTACTAGGTGTGTCATGGTGTACCGCCCTCACCCCTCTTTGCGTGCAGCTGTGGAGAGCGTACGGGCGGAAGATCAGGGCGCAAGAAGCCTTGACTCTTACAAACTTGGGATCTGGGTCAGTATATAATTTAAGTACACTGGTATTCCAGAGGGTTTTGGTTATCAAATCTAAGTAAATGTATCAAGAGTAGTTTTTTGTCGATGTATCAATCTAAGTCAATCGTTCAAATTCGTGTATGGGTCTGTCCAGCAATGTACAGTTTGCGGAACCATCTCATAACCTCAAGAAGGTTCTCGGAAATTTCCAGAAACTTCGACGAAAATTAAAATCATGTTTCTATTATGCCAGTATAGGAAAATTTCGTTGATATTTTTTTAATAATAAATAAACTTAATTCCTTACTTTTTAATTACGGAGAGGAACGCATTTGAAACATCAAATAATACGCGCTTAATTTTTTTATCCAGTAAACTTTTGTCATGTTTTCATTATTTGTTAAATTCAAATTCTCGGAACTCTCCGTACAGAAAGTTTCGTGACTTCTGAAACTTCCCCTTGATGCATTGCTAGGTCGGTCTGTTGAAGTTTTATAAAGACTCTAAGACAACCTGTTTTCTTGTGCTATACATTTATGTATTATTGTTGGTAACTCATTTGCGAAATGTGCTTTTAGTCAACAAGAAACACCCACCACGGCGCTTTGTGATGGTAGCACTTGGAATACACCCGGGTTCGTAAAATTGATCTTAGACTCTTATTGCCGCACATTCAACTTGGTTTTCTTGACTGATACTTAGTCATTTCTTGCAGACCACCTCCTAGGAGTGACAGTTGGTGATTGTAAGTAGTAAAAGTCAGCGAAGTTTTGCCTAGAAGCACAAACTGTCATACTATTCAGTTGAGCTACATGACTTTAGTTTTGAAGAAAATCACGGAATTACTGCAACGTGCCAACATGTAGGTAGACATAATATCATCATCGTCATCATCACCAGCCTTTTTAAAAGGCGTAATATATGTTAGAATTATAGTGTGCTGATAGAAATAAAATAAATTAGCATTAAATTTTGCATGCAAAGTAAATTACATACAAAATAAACGAAATACTTGAAAAAGATTTTGAATCATTACCAATTTACCCCAACCCATTTATAATATTTACTCAAACCGACAAAACTCCAAATGTTCCCAGTTGTAGTGAAATAAAGAGATCACTCACGGAGACATGTTCGGACTAGACCTTAGCGAATCGAACACGTAACGTTGCTCACAGACGATACTCTACTTATATACTTAGGTGAGTGATCCGTTTACGTATTTCATGTTAAAAGTATCCCGAGCGACCTTATAATGCACCGAATGAAACCAAGCAATATGCAAATAAAAACAATTATCTGCTAGTTGCGCAAGTTCGGATGTAAACTAACTGTCTTGTCCACTCGTCGACCGGTTAACATTTTGCGTGGCCTTACCATAGAAAAATATGTTGCAACGGCGGGGAGATGTAGATCGGCTTATTGTTAGTGTGAGCACATCGATTGATTGAGATAGTACCAACGTGTTCTGGGATTACCTGAGCACATTGTCTACATGGTGAACAATGATTACACCTACTTGCCCAATTCAGCAAGCGAGAGCTTTTACTTGCCAATGTGAAAGAAAATAATAGTTTGTGGGTATCATCTTTCTTTTTTACTTAACGTTTTTTATGTAAGTATGTACACATTTCGAGATTTTACGATTACCTACTAGTGTGGACAAATTTGTAAATATTGTCGTACTCGATAGCCTTATTCCGTATACCAAACTCTCTTGATTCTGATCTTAGATCTCTGATTACTTAACCATAAGTAATCGTCATGGTAAAGGCCAGGTGTCTTTGCTTGTTTAGACCATGTTAGCTAATTAATGCAAAGAGCGTTAAGTATTTCAAGATCTGCGCTCTTAGCAGTGAATAAATCTTCGTTACTTTTTATTTTAGGTCAACAAAATGAGTGTCTCCTATTCGGTTTAGAATATTTTTCATAGCCCTGCCCTTAAGCCACTTCACTTCAATACAACCTATTCATTATCCCGTGTCTCATAAAAAGATAACTGGCCGACAAGGTTTCAAATTCTAGTGCAAGATCAAAAAGTAAAAAGTCTAAGAAAATTCAATTCAATCACTACAGCTTATTCAAGGGCGCTCTTTCCCACTTGAAACGTATTCCAATTAATGTATTCAAAAGGTTGAAAGGGCCGTTGACTTGCAAAAGCTTCTTATCTCTAAAGGCTGGATCTTATTTTTGTACTCGTATTGACAATGTGGCTTTGTGTCGCCTGAATTAGGGTCATGAATATGGTTCATAGTGATGCAGGTTTCTAATAGACAAACTTTGCGAACCTCAAACTCGGCTCTGCTGTATTGCTACTTAATTTTTTATAGGAAGCATTTTTATAAAGTAGGTAATGTTACATTGTGGTGCGTTTTCTATTTAATATGAATGCGCTTAAGGTTCATTTCATTATCATCATCAACCCATATTAGTCCACTGCTGGACATAGATCTCCCCTAATGAGCGCCATAGCTCTGCCTGCAGCCTTTCACATTGTTCATTTAACGACTTTTAATTATTTCACTTTAATCTCGTTTTTAAATGCGTAGCTGCGAGTCCCCTAGGTAACAATAAAAATATAATAAATTATCTACAAAAATATTTAATGCCTTATCAAATAATGGATGCCAAAATAACACTGCCCACACAAGCCCAGATAATGGGTAACTGAAGAGCTTTTATAATTGAAATACTTTCTCGAAATAGAAACCTCTTATGTACGTAATAGGTTAATTACTAAATAAAATATGTATTCGGAAATCAGGTTCTCTAATAATGGCCTGTAAATTTGCTTTCATCTTTGATTTAACAAATTGACCTTATAAGAATTTTATAGATAATTGTAAAGATTCTGTGTCCACGTTTTAAGACCACACAATGACTGTAATTTTGATGTATAAAAATGTACTTGCGTTGTGGTGAACCACAAAATAATAACGATACAATAGCTTTATTCCATTGACTTACTACGTCAAAACATTAGTTGTACAATTAGTATGCGACTTATAATTCGTACTCTTTTAAAGCACATGGCTCGTCCCATTAACTTTGTCTTGAGCTGACCACCCCAAGGAACTGAAGTCGAGATGGGCGGAACTCTTGGTAAGAAGGACAGGATAAGCAGAAGAAAAAAGGTGATTTAGCGAGTGGTAGTCAAGATTGTAAAGGTGGCCACGGCTACCCAGCCTATTTTATCAGGAATACATTTGGAAACTGACTGGAGACAATGTGAATAAAAACCAGCAAAGAACCTGGCACTGAAAATGTAGTGGTTTTCACTCAGCTGTAAGTAAATTCTGCACCAGTTCAAAAAGAATGAAGAAGGGGAAAATAAGGAAGGTGAAGTGTATAAATAGTGGTAACATGTAAACCTTTTACCTTTATCGACTCAAAACTTTGTCAGTAAAATGACATCCAGGTTAATCGCTTACCCTTTAGGACTACCAGTCTAATTATTCCGATTTAATCTCAAAGGTTAGTAAGGCATTATGCAATGACTTACGAATATTATGCTGCCTTGGCACAGAATTTTTACAATATATAATTAGCAAAAAAGTCAGCACGCGAGCTCTAAACATTGTTATTATGCTAATTTATTTCATACTTTATGTAGATTTGTCTTTATAGACTGCGACTGTGCAGAAATAAGGCGGGATCTTGTTACATGCATTACTTGGGGCGCGTAGAAAATGTACTGTGACTTTTGTTTTCGTCTTCATCTAAAATTCTGTCTGCGGCTCTGCATAATTAAGTTTAGTATTATGTTTTGTCTTCTACCTTTTTGATGGCAAAGTTACTAAAAGAGGTAAAGAAGATGCTAATGATACTTTAATGTTAAGTAACTACAGGGAAAAAAATATAATTCTTATTTGTTGGTCCCGCTTGCGGTCGAGACGACCGGCTGTTGGGGCTCTGAGGCAAAACTTTTTTTCAAACACTTGGGGCGTCGTCTTCGCGAGAGAGGTCTTGACCCTCGCTCCGGGTCTTTTCTGGTGCACTGGTGTGTTAGGCACTTTTGCGCCTGGAATGACGCGGGGCGGTTTATTTGACTGATTGTGTATTTTCTGAATTGTAATTTATGCCTGTGCATATTTGAAGTAATAAATTAATTCTTATAGGTATCAGTTTTATAAAAAATGATGAAATGCACTTACTTACGTGGGAGTATATTAAAGAAAGAAAGTATATTATTATCGAAGAGTCTGCTATCGCCACTAACTTTATGCACTTGTTGCCAGTCGTAAACGTTCCTGGACATGCATAAATTTCTATCCTTCGATCAATAATTATACTTATTACAAGTAGATGTCGAGTCAGAGCTTCGGCTCGGCAAATAACGGGTCACTTAAAGAGTGGCCTCTTAATGTTTGTTGCACGCAAAATACTCGTTGTTGTATAAGTAGCTTTACATTACATTAGATTACATTAGATCAAAATAAGTAATAGCTAGGATTATATTAGATCAAAATAAGTAATCAAAGCAAAGTGCCATATTTTTACTTCATTTTTGTTCGTGATCTGTTATCTAGGTAATTATTGATCGAAGTTTCTATCTGAAATAACTAACCGTTTCAACATTGAATCTACTTAGGTATAGTCAGGGTCAAACTCAGGTAAATACAAAACGTCATAATTTGATGAATGTGTTATTGCAACATCGCACAAATGTGAATAGTATTTTTGATGCTTACTGTACAATTGTCGAGAATGTTACTAAACCTTTACTTGCTAATTTTCACCAAACAATAAAACACTTTTAGATTTGTATTACAGTTGCGAAATAGTAAGTAAGACAATATCATTTTAATTTGGAATAGCTGTGCATAACTTCCTTAATCAAAACGAACCAACGTAATTACAAGGGGCTGGAAGAAAGCGAAGTTTCGTTTTAATTTCCTTATCTGTTACACCAGATTATTTCGCAATGTAAGTTTAAAATTTTTACAAGAGTACTTTTTATTTCGTTTGAATTCAAATGAATGAATGAATTAGCTGGGCGCAGTGACCCGAAGTGGATCTTGGCCTCTGACACCAGACTACGCCATGCCTTGGGACCCTGAGCCTTGCCAGCCATTCAGTTCTGGACTTTGTCCCTCCAGCGGTACCTAGGCTTAATTGATACTTAATTGATAGCCTAAAAGTAGCCCAATGGAACCCTCGATGCTAGGAATAACTCTGTTCAACAAGATTAGAAATGTAGACATTCGCCAACGCACCAAAGTAACTGATGTTGGGAGCAAGGTTACAAAGTTTGAATTAATGGCAGTGGGCATGTGTGTCGCAGAGGTGATGATAGATGAAGCCAAAGAGCCCTTCATTGGAGACCAAGAACAAGAAGCCGAAGTGTTGGCCAACCCCCCGCCCGATAGACAGACGACATTTTTTTTTTTTTTTTTTATTGAAAGAGGGAGGCAAACGAGCAAGCGGGTCACCTGATGGTAAGCGATCACCGCAACCCATGAGAACCAGCAACCCCAAAAGAGCCACAAGTCCATTGCTGGCCTTTAAGAATATTAGGAAAGGTGGTCCGAATTGGACCAAGAAAACCGTCAGCCGGCAGCATTGAAGAGCTCATCAAGAGGCATACATCCAAATTACTAAATATACTTACTGAAAAGAAGAAGAACACTGCTTAGTCTGAAGCAAGCTAAAAACAATCATAATATTTATCATGCATACCTGAATGCCTATTTCTTGTACTTGGCTGCCATTGTGTTTATATTGCTTTGTTGCGCTTTAGGTACTAACTAAGCTTAAGGCATTGACTTGACAGCCGAATTTCTACACTTTCTCTCTCCCTATTATCCAGACAGTATCCAAACTATGAAACAATAATTTTGCGTGCTATTATTCTAAACCCTTATTTATTCAGATGTTATAATTTCGAGACGGAAATGTTTTCATGATCTCAATTGGAAAATCTTTTTGTAGATTTTATTTATTTTTCCAATTTTTTATTTTTACGGTCTTCCCGTGAGTATCAGTTATATTTTTAATAAACTCACCGAAACATGAATACACAGAAAAACCAGAAAAAATACCAACCCCGGGAATCGAACCCGGAACCTCGACACTCCGGGTCGCGTGCCCACCCTTACACCAGAATTGGTAAAAAAGGATTGGAAGGAAGGAAAGGAAATGTTTTTCTTTACCGAACGTATTTTACTTACTTGGAGAAAAGCAAAGGCGCTAGAACAATGGAAAACATCAAACAACTCTGCCTAATAGTCAATTCCGAAAATGGCTTTGTACTGCCAAATGGTAACGGTAAAAAACCTTCATAGTAAAAAACAGTGTTGGTAGGTACCTTAGATACGAAAATGTTAGTAGGTACTTAACTAAAAGGAATTTGTGACATTCAAATAAAGAGAGAATGAATACAAGCTGTTACCCACGACTTCTTCTGTTTGGGATTCAGTTTTTGCTATCAAGCGGGAACTATCCAATTTTCTGATATAAAAAGTGAAGATGTGTTTTTCTTAAGTATAAACTGTATTACTGTGAATTTGCATCAAAATCCGAACAATAGTTTTTGTGTAAAAACTCCCACCAAAAACACACATGTGGAAAAGGGAGCCAAGTTCATGGACAAAAGAGGGGAAATCTAAACTGGTGGCAAGTGCTTTCTGTCTTAGTCATAGTGCAACTTGACTAGTTTTTATAGCCAAATATTCGCACATAATTGGCTGCAGAGTTTAGGCTGGGAGGTTGTTTGTTGTTCGAGGGCACGAACCTTGTTGATTGACTGTTTTTATTAAGAGGTTGTTTGTTTGTTTGTGAGCACAAGCCTTGCAGTTATTAACTGTTTTAAATTATATTGGATGCCATATAAACAAGCAGATAGGTCTTTGTTCAAATGTAAATCAAATTCTGTCTTTTCACTTTCATCTGTTCAAACTGTGTCATGTTCATGTTTCATTCATATGAACGCTGGCTGTATTAAAGATGAGCGCAGCCTTGACCTACGAGTCACTGACACAGCCTTATCGACTCTTGCGCATCTTCGTTACGTCACTTCGATGCGCTGAGCTGCGATGAGCGGTCAATGACCTTTGAACTAATACAATTTATGAAACAAATTTTGAATCGCGTTGTGTGTTGTTGTTTTAGGTTTATAACAGAAAATAGAAAATGGGGTTACAGACTTACGTAGGTATACAAACTATAAGAAACAACTATCATTATTATTTCCTTAAATTTTACAATGTACACCACAGAACAGTTACCATGATCTAAAGACTACCCTTTTGTATTTTTTTATAAATAGAATTTTCGGGACGTTCAGGTAACGATGAAGCTTGAACCGTCTTGTTTTTTAATTTTGCTGAATTAAGGGTTAAGAATTCAAGAAGGCAAGAAAATAAAATAAATATTTCGTTTTAATAGCTGGCTTTATTAAAACACGTATTTGAAAACTCATTTAGAATTACATGCGAATCTTATGACTATACATATGAAACTGCGAAAGCTCTGTGATGAGTAAATTAATTTGAATAAGTACTCAAAAACTTGCAAATTATAAATCTTTGGTGTCTGCTTCAGTGCTCCCTGATTTACTACCGGGATAATTAGGCATATCCCAAAAATAATTGGGTCCATTCAGCACTCAAAATGACGGTATGGTCACCATTACATCACTCACATCATTAACACTCTTATAATTCCTTCTGCTACGCTTTTTCCCATTCACAGAAAATTTCAGTTTAGGTGACTCCTGACCTCTGCTTGCCTTTATACTTTTTTTTTAGGGGTTGTCGCTAGAAGTGCGAAAGACGCTAAGTCCTTCCTTTTTTTGCGTCGATGCCTTTATACTTAGCAGATTATAACAATGACCTATGTTTAAAGTTGCATGTGGCTTCTCTACAGGTACAGGTAATTTTCAAGCAGGGTTACTTGCACAACACCGCACTGACGGGTTTGACTGACCTTTCGCCACAAAAGTGTTGTCGATCTAGATCCGTTAGCTAGATAGGTTAACGCACATGTCTGGGCCTGGCTCGGTTGCAAAATCTTCATGCAACTAGCCATGATAGATGTGAGTCACATGAGACCCGTTTCATATGGAAAGCTCTGTGATGTGATAACTCATATGGTACGCCAATATTTCCTATCCTAAAGGGTCGGCTCTGATACGTCTGTGGTGTTGCAAGCTGCGGGTATTGCTTCACACATGAATCGCTTGCTTGACAAAAAAATATGTACGTTTTTATGTCCCGCAAATAAACGTAATTTTATTTTGGTATTTTTTTTTTAATTTTCGTTAGGGAAGACACGAAGAGAGACGACTGTATAATTTAACAGTCGATACCTAGTAATTATTTAAATAGTACAACAGAACTAACCTAGAAAGACTGGAAACGTAGATGTAGTCGCACTTAATTTTGTCGAGTTGAACTTACTTACTTACCTAAAATTTAATTCAGATTCAAAATCTTATTTACCTGTGTTGTTTACTTCACCTCTATTCAACCTACACATGGCTTGGACATACGTGTAAAATATGCAGATGTAAATATTGTAGAACATTATTTAGTTACACTTACGAGCCTATTAACGGAGCGCGGTGGCCGATTCCGTTACCAAACCTTTACGTAAATCAGATAATTTATGAATGTAATTAGAATTCAATGGAATGAAATTGATATAAGTACGTTCTACCTTGCCAAGGGGTATAGAAGTGATTATTTTAATCGTAATAGGTATATAAGGAGTTCTTTAAAAGCTAAATCTAAAGATGAATTTAAAAAAAATGTACTCAGGTACTCGTAACGTAATGTTTAGGTATGAATGTTTTTGATGTCTTTTCAACGACCGAATAATGGTAGAGAATAAAATAAATCTATTCATTAATTTAACCAAGGAAAAATATAATAAAATAATTTATATGTACTATGTAGTCCTACTTAGATTTGACTTTTCTAAAAATGTTTGTTCTCTTTCCCATTGAAAGTCTTATAATAAGATTTTATTTGAAATCACTGTTGCACTGTTATTTAATTTACGAAGCAGGTTTCTCGCAAATGCCATCAGAATCAGGCTCACAAACAAGCTTTGCTCTAGATCGTTATAATTGAATACATATTACGTTTTACATGTCCGTAGGCTCCACCTGGGCTTACGAAATGCATATATCCTAAGCTAGGCCTAGATTTAAAGTGTGCATTAAAATGATTTAACAGCTTATGTTGCATGTAACAGTGATAAACGCTAAGTTATTGATCGATGGGGTGTCTTAAATGTTAAAATGGAAGACTAGATAATAATTAATATACGAAGACTACGCAAAAAAGAAGTGGCACCCCAACTTATGCAATATCTAGCTATGAACGTATTAAAGCTGGGGTCCGTATATTTCTATCCATCTTCCTTTAGTAAAAACAACTTAATGTCGTTCGTACGCACTTCAATGTCAATAATTGTAAAGACGATATAATTTTTCGAGTATTTTCAAGTCGGCGGTTTTACCGCAAAAATATTTCACAAGAACATCCTTGCTCAGTGAGTCACGGTGATAATTGCTGTAATTTTTCTTCCTAATTGCAGTGAAATTTTGCAACAATTATAAAGTAAGTGAAGCGAGGAGGTACAAGGGATGACCTCACGGCTACTTTATAGGCATATGAATAATTGCAAGTTATGTTAGGCCTCTTTAGGAATTCAGTAGTTTTAACACGTCCATTACTAAGTAATCAACTTGTTTGCCTTCCCTTAGAGGTTAATTTGCTAGAGAATGATTACTTCTTACGTACTAAAAGGAAGTTAGTTATAAAACTCAACACACAAAGAAGAAAACTGTATAATAATACTTACTTAGGTATATTATGTAGTTGTGTGAACTGTGGTGTCGCAGAGGTTGATTGAAATGCAATGCAATTGTTTGAGTGATTGACGGCTTGATTTAGACTTTGGCGTTATTCGTGTTTCGAGGAATCGAGAAATTTCTAGAAAATCTTGTAAGTGTTTCTCAAATTTCAAACTGAAACGTAAATGTACAGAAAGACCAGAAAAATTAAGAATCGAACTGGGGTCCCCAGTAAATACTTTCGAACGGGATGATCCAAAAAATGAAATACAAAAAGTTGGTTAAGCTTGTGACTAGTTCACAAAGTAAAGACCTTTATCGGTTATTCGGTTTTACATGTCATCGGGAGCGTTTATTCGTAAAATCATTTCGGAAATAGGTACCAGTACCTACGGAAATAATAGTAATAACCCTTTCGGACCCGGCCAATACAATCGTGCGTTGACGTCTTTTACAGATGATTCAATAAATAGGATTCGGGTTTTTGTATGAAATTTTAAATATGTAGGTAAATATTTAAAATTTCATACAGAATTTATACATTATTTAATTTTAGTTGATTGACTACTGTATCAATAAACTACTACCAAATACGCCCACGTCTGTGAATATAATCTTTCTCCCACGGTGATGGAACTGGACGATAGATCTCGTAAACTTCGTAAAGTAAGTAAGTAGGCGTATACGGAGAAGTCAATAAGATATTTTATACTCCGTCAGATTTCATGAAAATAACAGTACAAGACCCTCTTTCAGTACCTACTGCGATAAAAATAAGGTTCTCTTACTTAGACGAATGAAATCGTTCAATTCATCATGAACCAACACAGTGTCGGCCTTACGAGTATCGCAAAGTTTTCTATTTCCATCAACGCCAGAAAATGATTAAAGGATTGTTTGCGAAACTGAAACTTGGAAAGAAATAGTCAGTTGTTTTAGAAATAGAAAAACGGCTACGAAAAAATATGTTTCGGCAGGCACTTTGTATTCTATCAGCGTTGCGCGCGGTATTAACATGACCATTTTGGCCACCATTCAACCTATAAAGAGATCGAAAAGAGATCATTATATGAGGTAAAACTAGGAAGTGACTCCCGAAAAGGGTTTGCTAGGTACACAATAATTATTTAAACAGAGGGTCGAGCACGACTTTACGAATGCTGCGTAACGTTACCAAATGCGCTCACGGGCGGGCGCTGTTCCAAACGTCATACAAACTCGACAACGTTTAGGTACTATTCGATTTTACGCTACGCAGCATTCGTAAAGTCATGCTCGACCCTCTGGGCCCAAACTATCGCACACAAAATCTATGCCTATAATACAGTACCGTGACTGACTGACTGACTGAGTGACAGACAACGCACAGCCCAAACCGATGGACCTAGACAATTGAAATTTGGCAGAAATGTACTTTCAATATCCTAGAGGAGCACTAAGTAGGGATTTTTCAAAATTCCTACGGGATAGGGAACTAGCCCATTTTGTTATATTTTACGGGGGCAAAGCCGCGGGGTGTAAGCTAATATATACCTAATAAGTAACTAATCATATTGCATTACTTTTCAGTTGAAGTCTATGTAAATGAATTCCCTAAGCGTACTAAATAAATTATTCGATTCAACAAGACATCATCAAAATTAATGTAAAGGAAACGGTGAAAGACATGGATGTTAAACGGAGTCTCAACGTCAATTGTAGCGGAAATAATCGTAATTCTCAATCCCCTTTACACAACATTGAAAGTAGCGAGTTATCAAAACTTTACCTCTGCGACGTTTTTGAATCAAGTTCACGTCAAGGAATTAATTTGAAACGCATTGCGAGATTAGAAATTAAATTAATTAATTTTATATCACTAATTAAAAGTGTTACAGCGTTGCTTGAGATATTTCGCTTTCAATTCGGGTCGGTTCCTTTGAGCATTCAAAGGCTGGGCTCTGATTGACGAGGTTTAGGTTAGCCTTGGAAAATTATTACTGCGATACCTTATACACTAACTTTATACAAATTTAACTGGAATTACTCTTCAAAAAATCTCAAAGTTTTAATCTTTTTCTTCTCGTGTCGATGGTTCCTCGTCGTTAAAGTGTCCGCGACCAGAAAGAAGCGGTATTGATTTTACTTTTACAAAGATAGGTCAAAAAGTTATCAAATTAAGGATCAGATGAGGAAATAAGAAGGTCAGTCCGAAATGTGATATTATGCCGACAACAGAACAATACCCCATTAGTATACCGCCTACTCTGTGACAGTGTAATTTTTACCATAATGTAGTCAAGGCGAAGGCACGTACTCGTATGGTTCATGTCAGCTAATTTACTACACCTGTACCTACTTGCTATTGTGTATCAGCTTCTTCATTTCCAAGAAATTATTTTTACCATTAAAAAAATAGTGGTAATTACATTTGCAATGAAAATGAATAACAACCATTACAAAAGTGACATAAGTAACAAGAATTTTGGAGAGGAGAATAAAAATTGATACATTGATGTATGAAATACATGAAGGTTACTTGATTGGCAGGTTGTGAGCAATGCTAGTTCCAATAAGCAAAAACAGAAGCAACAATGTTACAAAGAAACCCAAGGACTAAAAGAAAGAGAGAGAGAGAGAGAGATATTTTTATTTTATTTTTTAATTGCAACTGCTTTTGTTTTGGTGACTTAAACGTAAAATGTTCAGTCCTGAGAATTAAATAGTGGTGTTCATAATAAATATAAAAACGTAATTAAATTTCAGGTACATGAAAAACGCATAAGTGAGTATGTACATCCAATGACTCATCATCGTGAACTTTAAATATCAATCCAGGAACAATAAGATAAAATCAATCAATTTTCTTTCTAACCATACGCTCAAAACCAATCGCTCAACGGATCTAAAAACTCAAACTAAACGCATAATTCACAAACTTGTGTTTGAATTTAAAGTAGCTATTAGAGGCGCGACCATGTTTGGTAATTTATGACCCAAACCACATCGTGAGTGTGCCAAATTGGCATGTGAGGCTGTGTCCAATTCTAACTATTAGACTCTTGATCGATCAGGGGATTTAATGCTAACTAACAAAACTTCTCCATATTCACAAAGGAAAGGTCTTTTGGTTTAGAGAGTTCGCGAAGTATCGATATTTCAAACTGTCAAAGTATCTTGAAATAGGTTAGGCTTGAAACTAACATAGGTAAGTATACTGAAAACGTACTTTATCCTTTTTGACAACAACACATGGGTAAGTTGAAAGCATTTTTTGCTATTGATTGTGCAAGCTAAAATCATTAGAAAATTATTGAATCGTAAGATTAATCTGTTTTTTGGTAGGTAGGCTTCAATTAAAAACAAAAATTAACTATGTATAGGACATTAAAAAAACCGTAGCCTTTTGTTTTCAAATTACAGATACCTATACTTTTAGTCTACCTATAGCGCAATTTTGTTAGCATTCATGAACTTATTTCTTATAAAGCTGTGAGTCAGGTTTAATAAGTACCTTACTGGGTGGCGATAGCGTGAGAAGCCTTATGACCTCGAAATCCTGATTCGATTATTCACAAGGAAGTGTTACAGATATTTATTTCATAGAAATATTCGACAAGCCCGTGAAGAATTTTGACGTTAAACAAAACGGAGAGACAGACAAAAACCATGACCAAAGCGGTTTTGTTTGGTATAAAACAACTGGACTGTAGGTACATCATTACAATATTATCGTCTGTATTTTTCATGCTATTGATACTATAATTATCCTCCTTGAATTTGTTTATGACAATGAAACTACTGTCAGATCTATGTAAGTATTAACGGTAGTTATTGTAATTTTTTCATGAGACAAAGTATACAGTTCCAAAATAATTTTAATTTCACAACTGTCTTGTTCTTTAACTTAATTAGTAACAAATAAGACAATGAAGTACAGTAAAGGTCAATGTTGAATCACTTTACATTTTGTATACCACGAATTTTAACAATGACATTTTTAACAATACCACCAATTTCAATAACACCACAAGGATACGAAATTCCGTGAATAATGAAATTTAATGCAAAAATAAAATTTAAAAATGGAACAATCTATTTACGTCGTGTTTGATTTTAGAAAAGTCGGTAAGTATTAAGTGCCGAAAGGTTTTCATTTGACATGAAAACGATGTCGCACTTACAAGCAAGAAATAGATATTGATTCTACGATTTTGCGTTGAATGTAAATATGGATTTTGCCATTTCTGGGCCGGACGTAATAAAGCAAAACGAGGCGAGTGCGTTGGTAAAGGGAAATAGAAGCACTTAAAATTTGAATTCGTATCAGTAAATAGGGAACACCGTAATACTTTTGCAACAGATTGCAATGATGATGATGACTTAGTACCTCTACTAAGTCATCATCATCATCATGTCAGCCGATTGACGTCCACTGCTGAACATAGGCCTCTCCCAAGGCTCTCCACTCTGACCGGGAGACGAGCTGTCGGTAGGCCTCCAACAAGATGGAGCGACGCCCTAGTAAAGATCACGGGACCGCGGTGGATGCGGAAAGCACAAGGTAAGTACTAAGTATTATTTTAATATGAAACTACAGTGAGATTCAATCACAGTGAAATAAGCGGATCACTCATGTATGATAGTCGACTTTAGCCCGACTGTTTCGGATATTTCTAATTCGTCTGTTTTAGCTAAGGTTGTTCAGCTACGTTTTGCCATTGAAAAACCATATGCTATGACATAAAGGCCATGCCAAGATTAAGCTAAGTGATTTGTAATTTTTATGGATGATGTCTCCACATTTGCGACTATTATGATGCCAAATTTCTGTTTTCAAAACTTTAGGTGTTGATGGTAAAAAAAACATTCTTGTCACATGCTAATGCTAGCGTGAAAATTCAAGAACTATAAAAGAACATGTCAGCGCACTTGACCATAAAACATCCATTCATCTTGTTACAAATAGCCTGATAACGCGTAATGAACTCATCGGTACATGAAAGTGACCAGTTTATAAAGAAACCGCCACTCACATTGACCCAGTTGTAGATTCTTTTAGAGGCCAAACAATTGGCAGGACCTTTGCGCTGGGAAGCGCACCTGTCCACTGACTGTGTATTATGAAACTTTGGCCGATATTTCGTGGTGGTTAGGACGCAGTTGGATTTAATTAGTGCGTCGTCGTGGTGAGATAAAGTCGTTAAGTACAACGTAATTACTATTTCGTCCGAAAGTTTGGTAGCATTGCAATGCAATTGCTATTGCTACTCAGCGGCTTTACTTCAAAGTAATCGAAGCATTAAGTGGTGGGCGTCTCTTTATATTTAGATTAGTTGTAGTATTAGCCGAGTTATTTATGATTTTGATTGAACTTCAGTTAATCAAGAAAGTTTAAAAAGTAAAACCGCCTTAAAGAAAAAAACTTAGAAAAAAAACGTAAAATAATTCTCTAAAATAAGGATAAATAAATAAAATATTTATTATAAATAAAATAATTATATAATTTATTTATCATTATTTTACGTTTTTTTTTCTAAGGTTTTATTTTTTGAAGGCGGTTTTCCTTTTTTGTTAAAAGATTTTTATTTCACAATTTTACGTTGAATTAACATTTTCAGAATTATCCTCCAACTCCTAACCGTTAAGGAGTTGTACTTTCCATCATCAGCTCATCAACATGAGATGACGACTACCGGACGCAAATACTTGAATACCCTTAAAAAATATATGAAACACATGATACGTGCCTGTAAAATTTGAGGGTTGCCCTCGATTTCCCTAGGATCACATCATCAGATCATGACTTGGTGACAATGGGACCACCTCAGAAGTATACCCTTTCGAATAAAAAAGAATTTTGAAAATCGGTCTACAATTAACGGAGTAATCGATGAACATACATTAAAAAAATATCATATCATCTAACTCTAACTACCTGTACCTACTTTGGTTTCGGAGGTTTAAGTGTTGCTTTAGAACATGCACATGTGTGGTCATTGTCTTACACTTATGCTGTGCCCGATCAAAAAGCACAAAATACGTCTCTATCGCGTTTTCGCTATAGTGTCAAATAGTATGAGAATTGTTAAGCGCGAACGCGACAGAAACGTATTTCTTGGCCTGTTCGGCGATTACACTATTCACTCTGGTCGCGGGTGAGTAAGTTATTTTTTTTACTTCAAAAAAATATGGACCTCCGCAAAGTAACGCCTGCTTCAATCAATTACCTGTACTTTTCAGAACCCATAATCCTCAGCTATTCCTTCTCTCAATTGAGATGCATTATTTTACGCCTTGGCCCTGAGTCCGGACTCAATCTTCTGACGCATAACAAGGCCAACCATAGTCTTGAACTCGACGACATAACTACAATTATTTCGAAGGCAATGACGTCCAAATTATCTATGTGTACTTTTGCAATATAGAAGTCATTAATCCACCGTATATTTAACTTATCATTTAGTATATTGTTAACAGCTGATCAGGAACTTTGGACTTCATCAAATAGTTCTTTGTTTTGTTATCTTAAATTGCTTTTATTACCTTAACTTGTGATATTCAATAAAACTATGAACTCGTGACACGCAGAAATCGTAAAAAACGTTGAGTGTCTGCTATATTGTGGTTTTTATTATTTACAATCGTGCGAGTCTTATTAATGAATTTTACTTACCGGTTGTTGTATTATAATAACAGTATGATTCATAATAGTTATTTATTCTGAGAAGTCATGTCTCGTTTAATTACCGTAGTCCCCTAAAAAGTTCAAGATAAAAGTATGGAGCTTATAGTTTTTAATGTAGGTAATATAAAATATGTAATATTATATTCGTAGCTAGGTCAGGGGTTATTAATTTATCCTATAGGTTAAACTCCGACAGCACCCTGGAATCATCATTAGGAAAGTTAAAAGTTATGAAGAAAGGTAAAAGCCAATTTAAAAAAACCGGCCAAGAGCGTGTCGGACACGCCCAGGATAGGGTTCCGTAGCAGTTACGAAAAAATCCTCGCATGATGTCTTATTTTAAAACGTGTTTTTAGGGTTCCGTGCCTCAATAGGAAAAACGGAACCCTTATAGGATCACTTTGTTGTCCGTCCGTTGTCTGTCTGTCAAGCAAGTTTTTCTCTGGAACGCAATGAGGGATGTGTGTCACTTTAATTTTAAGGCATAGCGACTTTAAGAAACAAATTATCCTCGCAGGTGTTTTCATTAATCTTATTTAGCCGCAAGCGTCTAGATACTTACTGTAAATTAAGATCCGAGAGATTAAGGTTTCGTAAGATAGGCTGGAAAATACGCTAGGTTCTAAAGGTAATAACCATAATAACCACGCGTAATGGTCTTCATATAGGTAAGGTAATACAAGGATATAGGTAACTAGTGGTTTCCCGCAAGTTTATCTTTTTAGGATTCATTTTTAATATTATGCGGAAACTATTTATAACATTGAATTTGGACAAAGATGTTCAGCTGTTTATGCGTGATCGAAGGCTGCATACATTCAATAAATTAACTAGAATTAGTAGAATCTAATTGTTATACGTATTGGCAACGTTTTGCAGGTTATGTTACCATCATCATCATCAGCCCGCGACTGGGATGTTAACTAAATATTCGCATTTGATTTGCACCATTTTAAACTATTCGCACACAACGATTGCGAATACGAATGTGAACAAGTCGCGACAATAGCATGTCGCGGTCGCGCTGGTCGCATGTAACGTTACGGTTATCGTACCGAGATCGAGAAACCTCATACTAAATTTTAGTTCCTAATACGCTCACGGGCGGGCGCTGTTCCAAACGTCATACAAACTCGACAACGTTTACTATTCGATTTTACGTGACGCAGGATTCGAAAAGTCATGCTCGACCCACAGAGCGCACAGACCGACATCACGTGATTCATTTTGACCAATGGATAGCATTTTCACCTTGCTGGCTGTTTTTGATTGCTTGATAGTTCGGCTGGTGTTAGCTCTACCGGTCAGATTGTTATGATTACGTAAAATAAACAAGTAATTTATGTGTTTGCAATTCTCATGGACACATTCGCATCCAGAACATTAGCATTACGCGAATGTGAAAAAAAGTGACAGTCGGGCCATATTTTAGCACATATTTACTACAATTTAGTATACTCTAGGTAACTAGGTACAGTTGAGAAAATTAATTCCCGACCCACCATGGAACCTTTTCACAGTAAACGTCATAGAGACATCGCATTGCTTGACAAGGAAAATCGTTATGACGTTTACTATGAAAATGTTCTATGGTGGGTCAGGAATAATTCCTTGATTGTACCAGAAGCAAACTAGCAATAGCTAAACCGATTGAAGTCATTATTGTTGGCACTCAGCCAGATTCATTTGAGACAGTGTGCAATTACATGGTAATCTGTAAACGCCGCATTGGCAGAGTTACACGGGTTAGGCGGCGCGCCAACCCTGTGTTAGTATCATGACTCTGTACTAGTTGTTTAGGAATTTGAACAGTTTGAGTGTGTTATTAATTTAAGTTGGACTTTTCAGTTTTTGTTTGGTATCCGGTTCGAAGGACCATTTCATTTTTTCTGATTTTTAAATCACAATAATGTCTAAATGCAGACTAAAGTAAATTATGTAGAAAACTGACATGATTGAACTTCATTAAGGTAGTGAGAATAATAATAATCTCTTCTAGCCGTAGGTATTCGGCAGCAGCTACTGCCTTCCACTGAAAGCGGCGTTGTATCAAGGTAATACGCAGAATAAAGTCTGGTGCTCCAGAAAATGACAAGGTTAATTATTTTCCTGTTATTTTCTCGAAGTACCTAGGTCAAGTAGTTAACACAACTTGATGATGATGTGTGGGGACGCCCGGCTGGATCAGGCGGGCTGTCGATCGTCTCGTACGTTCACTCAGCTCAGTTCCCCGTGGTTTGGTGCCGACGGTTACTGTCCCAGCGGCGTTCCCACGCAGTATCTCTCCTCGAGTCTTCTCGTTCTCCTGCTGAACATAAGGACGTCTTTTAGATTGACATCCCTTAGATCATCTCTCAGCTCATCACTCCCGAATGCCTCACGACGCGGAGCCGCATACATGAAGCACTCGGCTAGGACATGCCTGCTCATCTCCTCCTCCCCACAGTGTGGGCAGGAGGGGTCGCTATTAATTCCTATGACTCTTAGTTGTCTGTTTAGTAAGTTATGGCTGTGGCGTAACACCACTTACTGTTTTATTTAAAGTCCAAGGAATGACTAATCCTCAAATACAGAACAAACCAGAACCAGCGAGCGTGCCTAAAGGTGAGACAACTTAAACTACTCTTAAATATAGAGTAGTTCGGTATGGTCATCTCCGAGCACGCAGCGTATCGTGACGTGCTTTACGAAAGACAACACTAATTAATCCCTTCTTGTGACGTTTTTACATACAGAAATGCCATTGGGCTTATAAAAAACAGAATATTATGACTAATTTTCAGGTAAGTATAAACGGGTAGCGAAATCAATAAAAAATGGACTCACTCCGCGGCGTGCGATTATGACTGAACGCCGCTTCTGTTTTATTCTGTATTCTGAGACCTAATCCAATAATCATGAAATTCATAGTTAATAAGGGAATGTAACAAAAATGTTATTAAATTAACTAACGCAATTAGTATAAGCCCTATCAGGTCCTACATGTCCTAGATCCGTCCAAGGTCTCTAGATAAATAATCAAAATGCAACAAAGTTGATTGCCTCCTTGAGAAAATTGCAACCAAACCCACTTGGCATTATCACATACATGTGGCTGAGTGAATAAACTAGTTGGCTGCGAAAACGGAACTTATGCTCAAAAGTAAGGTGTACAAACAAGTTATAACTACTACAGGTTACATTACAGAGTAAAATTCGATTTTCGATAAAAAAAAACCTAGGGGACTGTAAGTTAATGTTTAACACGAAACTAAAAGTCAACATAAAAACAATAGCTGCCTCTTTCATGACCGAACGAATCATCTCCCCTTCAGCATGGGCAAACATTTTTTCGTATGTACAGCTTTGCTATTTTCTTATTGTTAGACAGTTATATTTTGGCCGATTCAGTTTTTGGAAAAAAAGAGGAATTGTCAAAAAAGCTTGCAAGGCCTACAGCTCACAGAGCCACTAACAGTTAAATTATCATCAGTAAAATTGACAAGCCTTGGTAAATAAAATATTAATTAAATTGGAATTATGAAATGAAATCGACAGTGTGTCAAACCGTCCACTTTGAACTAACGGCAATAAATTTCATTTCAATTTCGTTTGCTGGCTGTAGTTAACTTTACCGTCACATACGGCCGCTCGGTTTCTGACTATGTAATTAAGTACTATAAAGTTATTTACTTTACTAAGTACCGAAATATTGCATGCATTCCAAAAGCTCAAGAGTAGTGTACTTTACAATATCAAACCTACTTTCGACTCTAGGTTAATGAAATAAATCAAAAATATCTTCATCACCAGCTTATTTACGTCATATTGATAGGCACAGGCCTCCTCTTGTGAGAGAGCTTGGTTTTAATTTTCACGCAGATTCGGTACTTATTGGAAATTTCACTCACTGACTTTGCTGGAGTGTGTACTGTGTGCAGGAATCTTCACAATGTTTCCTTTTTACTGAACAGCTCATGGTAAATTACAAATCTAATTTCGCACATAACTTCTGAAAACTCATTGGGGCGACTCTGGGCTGTAACTCACGACCTTCTGCTTGAGAGGCCATAGGTCAAACCACTAGGCTATCACGGCAATTAAGTATCGAAGTCAAATAGTAATGCATTAGATTCCGAGTTAGAGGCACGAAATTTTTTCAAGTGGCGCCATCATCATCATCATGTCAGCCGATTGACGTTCACTGCTGGACATACGCCTCCCCCAAGGCTCTCCACTCTGACCGGTCTTGTGCTTTCCGCATCCACCGCGGTTCCGCGATCTTTACTAGGTCGTCGCTCCATCTTGTTGGAGGCCTACCGACAGCTCGTCTCCCGGTCCGTGGACGCCATTCGAGAACCTTCTGACCCCATCGGCCATCAATTCTGCGAGCTATGTGCCCCGCCCACTGCCACTTAAGTTTTGCAATTCTTCGGGCTATGTCGATAACCTTAGTTCTACTGCGGATATCATCATTTCTGATTCTATGCCGCAGAGAAACCCCGAGCATAGCCCTCTCCATCGCCCTCTGAGTGACTTTGAGCTTCCTTATGAGGCCCATCGTTAGCGCCCACGTCTCAAGTGTCGCAAACGCACATAATGCGTTCAAATGCCAAAAAAAAGTGGTACCAGTACTTAGCGGAAGTCACTGTAACGCATAGGTATTGTAAAACCACAACTAGAATGGGATTGTGCAGATGTCGTTTTTGAATAAGTACCTGAAATGACATTGTCAGTGGTAGTGTGCAGATAAATGAAAATACTTATTTCAGTACGATGAATCTAGTCATCGAAATATACCAGAGTACGAATATTCGAAACCTGCGTCACGTAAAATCGTTATCGAGTTTGTATGACGTTTGGAACAGCACCTGCCCGAGAGCGTATTTGGAACTAAAATTTACTTTGAGGTTTCTCGATCTCGATACGATAACCTTAACGTTACGCGGGATTCGAAAAGTCGTGCTCGACCCTCTGTTCATCATCGCTAACGGAGTTTCCTGAGTCAGATGCATAAGTACTTCTAGCATTGTACCTTAGTACTTCGGTCCCCATGCCATCTGCCTGGAGAGATATCTCTCTATTGGGATCTTTCCGCTCAGTATAATGTTATGAGCACATTCGAGAAGTATTAATCTGACAGCAACTATGTGTGAAGGTCAGAATAGGTAGTGCGTCGGTTAAGGCTATAAGGCTGTTCAAACTACCAAAGTTTAAAATGAAGTTACCCCACACGTTACGTAGCGATCCTTAAAACTGTGTTTACAGGAAGTTCCCTTCTTTGGTAATAGGTTATGTCACGTCACGGTTGTGTTACGTCATGGATATGCTGAGTGTATTTAGGCAACATTATTCATATCAGTAATTAGACTGCAGGTAATTCAATTATTTACATAGCCATGACCACAATATTCCCTTTTTACTCAATTCTCTGCCTTTTCTTTTCTATTTGATTGTTGTGAAATAATTAAGTTTAAACAATAATATTTTTTTTACGGAAAAAGCCGGCGTCGTATCATAATCAATAGTTCAAGGATCTCGCTTATTAATAGGAGAGATAATTAGAATGTATTTCACCGGTAAGCGTTTAGGTCCTCTTAAGATGACGATGAATCTTCTTTGCTACCAAACTTCTTCTACTACATTTTTCTTTTAAAATGTACCCGGGTCCACTGCAAAACGTATTAAGTCTCCTTCAAAGACTTCTCAAAAGAAACAAACTTAACTAAACTTCATCTTATTTAAACTAAAATTTGTCGTTTTTAGAAAATGTTAAGTATGAATCGAACGGTGCTATAGAAAAGAGTCCAAGTAAGTCAAAGATTTAAGTCTAGCACTAATTTAAGAAACGGTAACAAAGAAATTGCTGGGAAGGAAAGTGCTGGAGTGGAGACCACGAACTGGGCGCAGAAATGTAGGAAGGCAGCCCGCGAGATGGGCTGACGATCTCACACAGGCTGCAGGGAGGGACGGGATGCGAAAAGCACGTGACCGCACAGCCTGGAGGAAAATGGAAGAGGCCTATACTCAGCATTGGGTAGTAATAGGTTGAAGAAGAGAGAAGAGAACAAAGAAATTAAAAATCTGGTTATCACATGTGGAAGTACTAAAATTTCAAGAACTCTACATTAACTAAAAAACAATTACTTTGCTCACCCGCGACCACTAATGACAAATAGTTATATCTGTGCGGCAAATGTATGTTTCCATGCAACACCTCCACCTCCACTGCTACACGAATCAACACATGCCACACAGACCCAACTATCACCACCACCACTATACTAAACGCTGACGCGTTTCGGCACTCTCCACGAGGCCATTTACGAAGCACAACAACAACCGCTCAACATGCCACCACTTCCACTACTGACATATGTTACTAAGTTGAGTACATGGTTTACATATGTCAGTAGTGGAAGTGGTGGCATGTTGAGCGGTTGTTGTTGTGCTTCGTAAATGGCCTCGTGGAGAGTGCCGAAACGCGTCAGCGTTTAGTATAGTGGTGGTGGTGATAGTTGGGTCTGTGTGGCATGTGTTGATTCGTGTAGCAGTGGAGGTGGAGGTGTTGCATGGAAACATACATTTGCCGCACAGATATAACTATTTGTCATTAGTGGTCGCGGGTGAGCAAAGTAATTGTTTTTTAGTTCATAAATATGGACCTCCGCAAAGTAACGCCTGATTCAATAAATTATCTACATTAACTGTTGCCAAATCCCTCCTAAATCTGTCTAGACTCTAGCTAGCATTTAATCGATTCTAAACACAAATGACCAACTAGAATGCACCAAGGCTAAAACTATAAGACATCACGTCAATCGCTATCCTCCAATAATCAGTAACAGAGCGAATACCGATACTATCAATATCTTACTTTGGTAACCTTCGAGCGACGACAGATTCTCGTGTGTTTTAATGGTCCCAGTATAAGGTCATCTAGGTACATAAATCTTTGATAGTAACGTGTTTATTTACCGACATGAAACTAGATCACAATCTTTTAAACATTATCTCGAGTTGATAAACGCGAGTTTGGTAGAGCTGTTGAGGATTCCGTCGAATCAATTTGTATAAATTTAACCGTCTTTGAAGTAATACTTAAGTGATATGTTAAAATGTTTGTCATTTTATATTTATAACCTGCACAAACCTGGTCATTCAGATGATACGCAATACGCAAGTATTATTAAAGTGAAATAAAATGGAATCACTAACTTTTGGGTCAAACACGTATTATTTATTAATAAATTATTCTTAAACAAAAATGAGTAGGAAAGTAGTGTGGAAGCGTAGGCCAGGAAGTGAGCACTGAGCGGCACGAGGACGCGGTCTAAGGTTGTAAGTATAAAAATGCCCTGTTAAACTCAAAAGAACTGCAATACATGTATGGTTGAGGATGGCCTATTAATTCTTATGAAAGAATAGTGTCTTAATATTAGTATCACAACGCTTTCGCTTTGACAGACCCAGCGACTGTCCTGTGTACATACAAAAGTGACTCCAGTTTTTTAAGAACTACCTATTCCAAATTTAAAACAAGACAGCAACTGCAGTTAGACTGCCGGTCCGGCAGGTTAGACTGCTAACCTGCCGGACCTGCAACAAATACAACCTATTCCTATAGTAGACAGCACAATCTAGCCTGCCAGACCTGCAACAAATACAACCTATTCCTATAATAGACAGCACAGTCTAGCCTGCCAGACCTGCAACAAATACAACCTATTCCTATAGTAGACAGCACAGTCTAGCCTGCCAGACCTGCAACAAATACAACCTATTCCTATAGTCGACAGCACAGTCTAGCCTGCCCGATCTGCAACAAATACAACCAATTCCTATAGTAGACAGCACAGTCTAGCCTGCCAGACCTGCAACAAATACAACCTATTCCTATAATAGACAGCACAGTCTAGCCTGCCAGACCTGCAACAAATACAACCTATAGTAGCTAACCCTATGTATGTTTGTGTTGGAAATAACTATACAGAAGGTAGTTAAAAATTAACCCTGCAATTTTACTCACGTGCATCGCACACGTGAGTTTAAACGATCCGTAAAACATCGGCTCACACCATCCAAAACCTTATTGCAGCTAGCAAAAATTTTAAGATTGAAGTAAACCTTGTCAAAAACCAATTAAGAATTAATGAGATTTTCGAGTCATACAAATTATACTAACTCTGAAGGTTACACATATGATTATCATTGACTGTGTCGCTAAATAAATATTCAGAATAAAAATAATGTATTTGGAAACCCTTGCGAAAAGGATTTGCAATCTGAATTTGAAACGAAAAGGATGTTCAATTGACTGAGTAATGAAAACGGACTTGGTGTTAAACTTGTCCTAAAAAAATAATAATAGGCG
The DNA here is from genome assembly GCA_963691665.1 of Clepsis dumicolana. Classification (NCBI taxonomy): domain Eukaryota; kingdom Metazoa; phylum Arthropoda; class Insecta; order Lepidoptera; family Tortricidae; genus Clepsis; species Clepsis dumicolana. The sequence goes on from OY829518.1 coordinate 9,303,574, forward strand.
TGGCCTACACTGTGTGTTCCTACAAGGGTTCCCACTTAGCATCCTATGTTTTATTGATGCAGCGAAGACCCTGGCACATTAAACTTTCATCAGCTTTATACTCGACCTCATGTTATGTATGAACAAAGTAATTATATCGGAGAAATTGTTGTGCCAGAGTTAACAATCTGAATAAAATATTAAAATAATAATACTTACGTCATATTAGCCGTTTGTCAGAAATTTTAATGAATTGTATTTTGAAGAATTGTATTGTATCATGATACCTCTGTTATGTGAGATTCTACGATAATGTTTCGCTGATATATTTTGGCAATTCATTTTCGAGTGATTAATGTACAAACAGGAAGCATTTTTTTTTGACGGGTGACAAAAAAAAAACAATGTTTGTCACGTTTTGATGACATAAATAAAAATCAGGGAGTCGACCATAAAATTATGAATAATTATTAATTAGTCTAATAAAATCCCAGCCACATTTTTAATTAAATGAAACATTTCGCTACGATAGACACAAACCGCAATTATGCTAATTATGAAGGTCTATGTTATCTCAATCTTAAAAATACAAATGATGTTCACAAAAATGCTGCACATTTATTTATATTCATTAAGATATGGATCTACACGACATTCGCGCAGCTACCTCGTAATTCATGGTAGATACTTAAGTAATACGGATCTCACACTCGTTGCAGCAAAATTTGGGTCAGGCCTACGCAGAATTTAGGTTGTTGTGCTAACTGACGCTAACATATTTAAACAGTTCATTGACGGATTGCAAGTGCAGTAGATTCATGGTTGATAAGTCACGCCCACGGTTGTAATTGTAACGAAGTACGAGCATTAGGAGATGGCAAAATTGATAGCATAGGGCTTTATGATGATGTAAGTACAAAGTATCTTAACTCTTACGTCAAATTAAGCTCTATTATAGAAGTTAGGGGTTTAGTAGATAAGTACAATAGTCTGGTTTTTCTGTCTCTAGAAATAAATCAAGCCAAAGAACGAAATCATAATAATATGGATAAGGTGAAAGAACGAGGAAAAGAAACTGCTAAAACTAATAACTATAACACCTAGATGATCAGAATAAAATTAAACTTGATAATTATGTGAAGGCTGTAGATGGCTAGTAAATATCGAAGACACAATCAAGCTTTTTGCATAAAATCAGTTCCCTAACATTAGGTAGTTTCCACTTTTATATTCAGTTGGTGCCTAGTTTAAGGAAGTGGTGACTTAAGTTAAAGCATAGACCATACAAGAACTGAGTACTTTAAAAATGCCTATGATGTAAAACCACAATTTTATAATTACAACAATCTATCCTCCTTGTCCTTGAGCTCTTATACATGACTCAGTAAGTTCATGCCATTATGATAATTGTTAGAGTGGCAGGATAGAATGGAAACCTAATCACCCTGATGTTAACTTTGAATGGTTTGGAGGCAGCGCAAATCTGCCAGACAATCGAGCAAATTTTAAAGAGAAATATGACATTCAATTGACTGCCAATTTTATTATTTTGTACTTTGGAAATATTTTCTCTTATTGTACTTTCGCAATCAAGGTCGTGTGAGATACATTTAAAGTTTCAACTGTGAGCCTATTTACGTCCCACTGCTGGGCACAGGCCCAATCTCACAATGAGAGGGCTTGGGCTATAGGTCCCACGCGGGCCCAGCGTGGGTTGGAAACTTCACACACACCAGTGAATTGCTTCGCAGGAGTGTACAGTTTTCCTCATGTAATTTCGCACATAAGTTCCGAAAAACTCGAAGGTGCGAACCAGGGCTCGAACCCACAACCCTCTGTCGATTAGTGGCCATGGATACTATTGAAAGCTCATAGCATTACGAACTTAATGGTACTTATTTAATTACATGTGAACGTCGTTTTATGTGATAGGGTTCATTTTCACTTTAAGAAAATACAATAATAATAAAAGAACACGCAATGAAAAAAAAAACGATTCACTCACGTTCGAAAATTAATCTCACAGTAGTATCATGTTAAATAGGCAGAACTTTGTATTGATTGCAAAACAAAAAAATACTGTTAATTAAATATAAGCATTACCGTCTTGCTGTCTGGTGAGTTAAAGTTCTCAACCTTTGGTTAATTTTTCTTCAAGCCTTTTACGAGAAGGTATGTCACTCATTAAAGTGAGTCAAAGGTTACTAAGTTAAGGTCGTATACGAGTTTTTCAAACTACACATTCAATAATTATTGTGTTACATTGCTCTTGTTATATGAGTCAGGTCAATGCGAAACTGGATTAAGTAAATACAATGATTTGTATAAAACAGCTGCCAGTCAGAGCAAAACTTAGTTACTGTTCGATATTCGGAAAGAAATGGCCGCAAAGGTATTTAAATATTTAAATTAATCAGTAACCGAAAATATTGTTTTCATATCTAAATTTTGTTACCTACTCATCATCATCATCATCATCAGCCTATTTACGTCCCACTGCTGGGCACAGGCCTCCTCTCAGAATGAGAGGGCTTGGGCTATAGTTCCCACGCGGGCCCAGTGCGGATTGGGAACTTAACACACACCATTGAATTGCTTCGCAGGAGTGTGCAGGTTTCCTCACGATGGTTTCCTTCACCGAAATGCTCATGATAAATTACAAATGTAATTTCGCACATAAATTCCGAAAAACTCAGAGGTACGAGCCGGGGTTTGAACCCACGACACTCTGATTGAGAGGCCATATGTCAAACCACTAGGCTATCACGGCTTACCTACTAGCTTCATTTTATTGTACGAATTCAGCAGATTATCGATAATTATCTAATAAACTTCTAAGGTGCACACTTTATAATTTTGGTTAATCAAGCGCCATAGGTATTAATATTAGTTTCGTTTTGTTTTTACAGGCTTTAACTTTAATATGCTGCTTAGCCTTAACTCAGGCCATAACATTATGGTCTGACTACACGCCATCACATTCTTCAGACCCAAGACTCATCAACGCACCAACATCTGCTTACGAAGCAAAAAATATCAAGACATTCTTTGGAAGTCACACATATCATGCCAACATGAACTACGAAACTCCATCAGTGTATAACTCTGCCCCTTTTATGGTCACTTCTTTCAATTCTCCATCTTTCAAAGGGAATCACATTTTTAGCAAAAATTCAAAGCCACTAAAAGCTATGAATGCTCCTTCGCAACCTAGCCATTATTTGACTAACGAAGGATTGTCTGCTTTTAAAACAGAAACAAAGGATGCAGAACACATCGCCTATTACGGTGATTCAAGCAATTGGGATGTTCCAATTGCACAAGGATCATTCAGTGGGCTAGGTGCTTCGTATTCCTGGTAATATAACTCCACTGTATGTAAGTAGGCTTATTGTCTAACGCGAAACTATCGTAATCGCATCCAATATTTATTTCTGAGAACCGGTAAAAGATGATGGTGCAAAAAGACGGTCACATGCGATTGCAGTGGTTGCACGCGTTTGACAACAAAGGCCTCGTGAGTTATATGAACAACTGACTTCCTTGGTTCTACTGGACTTAAGCATTTTGATTTATTATTAGTTATGACATGTTAGTGTGTAATTGCGCGACTGACTTTATTTTAAGTTATTTTAAGTATTTATTAATATAATACTACCTATGTATTTCACGGACATTAATAAAATTCTGCAATCATTTTGGTTTCCTATTTTTTCGATCAACTTATATCGAAAATACCGTTCAGAAGGATGTAAGTTAATGTTACATTCTAAACCTTTATATCAAACAACAACACGAGATAATATCAGCAGAGTTATTTTCTAATTAGACTAACTTTACGGCTCCAAATATACCGTAATTAAAACCATTTAACATACATTGAATAACAGTAAGTTCCGACTTCATTTTTACTTAATATGGCTAATCATGAAGCAATGTGTCAACTTTAAATCACATCATTTATGTACACTCTGACGCGTTGGAGTTATAATGTAAAGCCTTACTCAACATTCTAAGAATCTAGCACATACGCGACTGAAATAACTTATTCATACTTTTTTGTAAAGAAACACTCGAAGAATTCAATACACGTATCAAACAGGATAACTGTCATATCTTTCAATTGAATAAAGTTATTTATAAGCTGTTAATTAAGTGCTTAGCTAAATAAATAAAACTCAACCTGTTATTGAAACTGAACAGTAAAATATCAACTAGTTTCTATATTTAATTTTGTCTGGTAATAAGTTTCTTTGTCGTTGTTGCTATGTTGTTGTGCGATTTTAAGTTTTAAAGGAGGCTGGCCGGACACCGAATATGTTTCTTAATTGCAGACCCAGACCCTTAAAACTTTTGTACTCATGTCTCGAGTTACATACATAAATATTTGATGCCTCCCTAGATCTCTATCAAATCCCCTGCACAAACGAAATGTTGCTAATTAATAACGTAATTAAAACAGATTCGAAATACTCTACCTCTTTTAAGTTGTATGGGGTGGTAAGTAATTAAAAAAGCTTGACCCAGATAAGTTTATTATGGTAATTAATGAAGTTATCACTTTCAGGCTTAACAAATTTTCATGAATTAAGCAAGCACGTATGTGTGTTTGAGTTCTCAAAACGTAAAGGTAAGATAAACGATTCCATTCCCGAAGGAAGACTAGGTATCAAAAAACGGTCACAGGTTAGTTATGTTGTAACATATTGTCCACGAGCCGAATTGCCTTAAAAATAAGATAACAAATCGAGTGTCGTGTCCAACAATATGGTTGCTACACTCTGTCCATTGTCATGCTCGTTAGCTTCGTATGCTCTACAAAGGTCTACAATGCGGCCGCTGATGGAGACATACAACGAATTTTCGTGCAAACTTATCATTTGGCGAGGCGCGACGCCCGGTCAGCGGGGTTACTATCGTGAGTCGAATTAAACTCGGGTTTATTCAAGCGAGTGCGGTCACAAGATATGTGTGAATTACGCTCGTTTGGGCTGTAAGAATGTAAATGTAAGGGACCGTGTTTTAAGCGTCGCCATGTGTACTACTGGAGGTGTAGCCTCGAAGAAGATACTTTAAGGTCTTTGCTGTTACTGGGGTTGAATTAAATATTTCAGCAAATAAAACTATATGATTATTAAAGACAGTGCCTCAATCGTGACCCCAGTAAGAATGCGCAACAAACATTCTAATTGATTAAAAGCCATTTATAATTTCAAATGTTTGTTTGCCACCCTTCTTATGACCCTGCTCTGTACTGTACTGAACGGAGCAAAAAGTAGGGTTAATTTAGCTTTATAGCTCTTTAACTCTTGTACATGTACAGTGAAACTAAAACTTGCATAACTGTCCCTTAAGTGAAACGTTTAGAACCGTATTTTGTGAGACAAATGAAGTTAAAGTATGTGTAACGACACCTTTTGCATTTAACGGCGAATGTTTTTATGTATTTAGAACACGCCCGAAAACAGCCGATGTCTCAAAGGTTGCAGTGTCCGCCATTTCAGATCGCATTGAAGTCTAAAGAGTGGAATTTCTCTAAGAAGCCCCCAAGTCTATCCATTATAATTGGCTGACGTCTACCAATGGATTTGGTTGTCCTATATAAATAGCATGTCTCTTTATGAACGATGTGACCCAAGCCCATGCGAGGGATCATAGAATACATAGCCTGGAATTAACATAATATTAAAGCTGTTTGCACAGTACCTTCTCCAAGCATCTGGACTAAATCCTCTCCGAGTTTCCGGAAATGTGTTTCCCGCTCTTATGCATAAACATTATCAGTACCCCTCAACAGTATGTTCCAGGCAACCGGTTTGGTGTTATATGGCCATTTAACCGAGGCGAGAATAGTGCGAATTCAGACCAACAAGTAAAGACAACCGGTCGCACGATTGACCTGTCCACTAGTTGCGACAGACGACGTCATGCCCTTAGACAAAGCATATGCGATCTTATGCAAGCCTGCAGCTCTGGATTCGAACATAAATCGTATGCCTACCCTGTTCAACTGTTAAGAATGTGTGAACTTTTGGTGGGTGTGTTAACGCGTTATGTGGGTGTTAGTAGTCACGGTTTGTTCCTAGCTTTAGACTAGATTAGGCGTGTAGCTTAACATGGTGCCTTTTTCCTTGTAAACAATAACCGTCGGGGATTTTAAACTCCGCTATCGATTCATATCTCAAATGGATGTCATAACGTCAGCCGTCGATTGGTAGAGCTATTTATTTAGACGCACAAAATTGACACGCATCCAGAGGCTTGAGAAATGCATCCATGGCTGGGAACTTATCTGGCCATGGATCTGTTAAAAAGAACTTAAATACAGGTCTAATAACAGAGAGAAATAATCTGATATTATTTATGAATTATGAATTAGAAAAAAGGGTCGCCATTTCCTAGAATAAATATGAATTTATTCATAAGTTCAAGTAACGCTTACGATCTTAACCGCTTGTATATTTTTAGTAAAGTAATAGTTGGAAATTGGTATATCCCAGATGTATTCTTAACTTAAAAGATAAACTTACGTATTTCTGTGACAAGTTAGTATAAGCAAGCATAATTAAGTAGCCTCTGAAATATTTATAGCATAATTAAATTATATTTTTTTCTTGATATAGCTAGTTTTACTAGAATTGTATTTAAGAACAAATTAGGAAAACTTATGCCAATTCGGTAGCTGGCTTTCGAACAAACAAACAAACAAACTTTTGTAAACTGCTTGTAAAAGGAATAATAAAAAATTGTATGAACCGATCTCAAGTGACAAGTAAGTATCTTTGATTTCACGTGTAGGTGTCTCCAAATTGAATATCATTTACGCCAATTGAACAGTATTGCACTTGTGTAATTTTCGAAGGATGCCTGACCATTTTGCCAAAAACTTTTTAGCTGTCAAAGTTACAGGTACGGGTTTGGTTATTGGTTCTCACAAAGTACCTACCTTGATTAAACCACGATTAGACCTCGGCTTGACATTTGTCAATTGATACGTTTTTAAAGCCTAATGTACATTACATTAGGTAAATGGTATGCTAATGAAAACGTGCCCAATATTAAATTGGCTTTAGAAACGGTTTTCCAAATTACAAAATCATCTACGTACTTAGAAATAACAGACACGATAAGATACCTAAACAAAGCTTAATATACCAATAGCGAACAGATCTGTACATTTTACTAGGTGCTGCATAATTTTACAATAGCGGCGGACTGAATGCCTAGAGGCATTAAAATACGAGTGACATTAACGAATTGACCGTGCGTAGAGTGCCTTTGTTTTTCCAACCAGCTACTCAGCTTAACCCAAAACCCATGCCAGGACATGTCAACTGAAAGGACCACACGCGACTGAAGTGACTCAATGACACAGGTCCTTGGCAGGGATCTAACGATCTAGTACGGTGGCGCACGGGGGTAACCTAGAATAGTATAAAAGTTACCGCGCACCACCCAACTGTATCACTTGCCGTAGTGGATTTTATATAACAAAATGGCAGCTAAGGTTCGTGTGTGTTTTAAAATAGTGATAATTGATAAAGTGTAGTTGGAAAAAGCATGAAAGTGTTGAGTGTCTCTGCTATATACGCAAGTTTTATATAGGCTTTTAAATGGGAAATGCTCTGCGACATTTTTAATTACTTATTGCTAAATTAATTTATTATTTAAACAATAAGGCTAAAGCTCTCAAACTCGGGTGAAGTCACGTTCAGTATAAAGAGGAAATGTTTCAGAGAAATTCAAATATTACTGAACGACGTTAAACAATTTGGTTTGAGCAAAGCAATTACTTCTAATTAATAAACTCATTTGGGGAATATTTTTGTGACTTTTGTCTTTTGATAAGTCACAAAATATTGAGAGCTTGGGTATAATATTTTAAACTAGAAGAGCGGGACGCGTGGAGGACATACGAGGACGCCTTTAGCCATCAGTGGGACAATCGCTTCAATAATAAAAATAATAATAGAAAGACATTACTTTTTTGCCAGAAAAGTAGAAAATAGGGTAATAGCACAGTTCCGACACATTCAGAGATTTAGTATTGAGTTGATAATTATACATATTTTATGGTAACATAATGCATAGTTAAGTCACACAATAAGGAATAGTAGAACTCCATAAAATAAGGACATGTTACGTAATTTTATTTTTTTGTTATTGTAGGAACAAAGTCTCTCTTAAGGAAAAGCTTAAGTTTAGTCACATACCAAATTAAACTAAACCTTTCTTTTCAGTTTGTAGTATTCCTGTGCGCGCTGGCGACCGCTAGAGCCGGAGGTTTGTACGGCGGCGCATACGCTGCTCCATACGCTTCCTACGCGTCCTACGGCGCCCCGGTTGCGTCCTACGGCGCCCCCGTGGCATCTTACGCCGCAGCCCCCGTAGCCACATACGCCGCATCCCCGGTTTACAAGAGCTACGCTGCCCCAGCGCTCTCCGCGTACGCCCACGCTCCGGTCGCCTACTCCGCCTACTCAGCCCCAGTTGTCAAAGCCGTGGCTCCCGCGGTGTCCTCAGTGTCTTCGTACTCTACCCACACCGCGCACACCGCCCCCGTCTACGCTAAGGCCGTCGCCCCGGTGTCTTACGCTGCCCCTGTAGCGAGTTACGCCGCGCCTGCGCTCAGTTACGCAGCTCCGGCTCCCGTCGCCTACTCCGCACCGCTGTCCTACGCCCACGCCGCTCCCGTGGCCACTTACGCCCAGGCCCCTGTGGCGGCTTACGCTCACGCTGCCCCCGTGGCCACGTACGCTGCCGGCCCAGTGCTCAAGTCAGCTCTAGCTTACTCCGCCGCCCCCGCGGTCTCTCACGTGTCATACAACGGCTTGGCCAACTACGGCTGGTGATCACTTCGACTACGAATGAGTGTAATCTAGTTGTTTATTTATAATTCTGTAAAGTTTTATATGCCATTTGAATAAAATTTGAAAATACCGATTTAAATAATGATTTCGTTTGTTTGTGATTGACACGGCCCATGTATAATATCGTGAAGCTTGCCCATAACGAGTTATCTCTGCGTAAGATAGCAGCTTATTTTGAGAGAGTCGAGCCGCCCATTAGAAGCATGGCAGTGGATCACTGAATAAGGCACTCATAAATAAACCATTAATTCCTATCTAGTTCGCTGTTACTAACATACCGGATTGATAAATGATGAATTGGTTACCAAGTCATGTTGCCATTTCTAGTGTGTTGCAAAATTAATCGTTGTAATTTTGATTCATACACAGGTATACTTACTTGTATAGAATGTTCAGATTAATAGAATTTGATATTGGACGTGTACTTATTTGGAGATATTTTGCATCTTGCAGAGAATCTTAATTGAATATAGTCGTCCGCATATGTTTCCGCACAGTTGCACATAGACATGGGTAATTAATACAAAACTCTCGTATCTAACGAAACCCAAACTTAATAACCTTTTCTGTTGAAGGTGCTTGAAATCGATTCCGAATAGTATTTTGTAACTAATTAGTCCTTGATCGAATTTTTTAACCCTAACGTCGCTTTAAATTCGGTTTTATCGAGTACAATATCGGAAAACATTTGATTATTTTCGCATCGTTAAGAAATTGTTGTGAGCCAACCCCTCTGCTATTTCATCAGTCAGTTACCATTACCTCTTCCTGAAATGAAAATTCTTAAAAAAATTAGGAAAAAGTATGGATTCGCTGTTTAAATATGAAACGACAAAGTGTTACTTTTGACCCAGATGTAGAGTTTGTAGAGTCGAAGGATAGAGGGTTGGCTCTATTAGATTATTGTAACTTTTTAACAACAAAAAAAAATCGGACAAATTGAGAACCTCCTCCCTCTTTTGAAGTCGGTTAAAACAGCGAAAACATTATAAATTTGTGAGAACTTGACAACCAACTTTACATGTTTATGTTTTTGGTGGGATTCTATTTCAGTAAAATCAATTGTAAACCCTATTTTAAGCTTTTGAGATTTCAGTCATACCTATTTATTACAAAAACACTGGTCTTAGGTTGACACCCTCCACTTCAGTGTACTTGTGACCACGGCAGCTGCAACGCCACCGAAACATATCGAGGTTATTAACACCTGAGGATCGATTTTTGAATCTCATCCGATGACTAAATTCAGTGATATCTGAAATGTTCGTAATTTTTAATCTCACCGGTGACTAAAATTTTCATTCGCATGATATCAAATACGAATGCCGTCGCTCAGCCGTATACGAAATCACTGAGTGATTTCTTGACCACTGGCCACAGCTAACCCCAATCCACTATGTTGACTCGCTTGTATACGACAGAAACGCAAATTAGCTGCATGTTTGTAGACGGTATGACATTCAAAAATACGGCTTTTGGCTAATGGTGATAGCATCAGTGTCATGGGTGAGAATTTAGTCACCAAGTGAGATTCAAAAATCGACCCCCCGTTTTTTGTAGTAAATAAACACCGTTCTTCAACTAAGTGTACTCAACTAGTTAGTAATACTGCATACAATTTTAGAAAAATTGCATTACCTGAGACATAAAAAACCTGACAATTCGTAAGTCTCACAACATCAAAAATAAATGCTATGAATGAAACTGCAGGAACCTCACAATTAAAAGACGAAAGAGTTATTACACCATAACAATTAGTATCGTCTACAACTACAAAGGAAAACACAAAGGCGTGTAATTAACATTTAACTCTGCTTATTATGTATGATTGTGTGTTAAAATGAAAGATAGGATCTACTATGTTCATGCGTGAGATGACCAGTTTTTTATGGTTCAGAACTTTATATTGTTGCTTAGAGATGGGAGCTCAAATTGTGTTGGACGGCTACGTTGAGCAAGGTCAAGAAACTGTGTCAACACATAAACAATGCCACGCCTTTAAAAGTGACACTTAGTAATAAACATCTGCACCTTGATGAATGGAATTGATCTAATTTTTATTATGACTAGTTTTTTACGTGAAGATAGTTAGTCCTACCGGATAGCCTAGTGGTTAGAGACCCTGACTATGAAGCTTGAGGTCGCAGTTTCGATCCCCGGTCGGGGCAGATGTTTGTTTGATGAATACGAATGTTTGTTCTCGGGTCTTGGATGATTAATATGTATATAAATATAACATTTATCTATATAAGTATGTTTATTCGTTGTCTAGTACCCATAGTACAGGCTTTCCCTAGTTTGGGACTAGGTCAATTGGTATCAATTGGCCCATCTTTTTTTTTTGCACATGGAATTATGTAAACTTTTCTAAAGTAACTTCACTGTACCTAATAGGTAGGTAAGTACCTAATATTACCGGAAAGAGTCACGTTGATGAAGTTTAGGTTAGTCGGTCGCATAAATATAGTTTAGGTTAGTCGGTCGCATAAATATAATTTCCAACTCTTCCTTTTAACTTCGGTCCCCAGTCCAGGCATAGAGAGAGATCTCTCTATTTTGGTCTTTCCTCGCAACTTAATTTTAAGAAAGACGGCGTCATTCTTTGTAGGGTCGTTCATATACAATGAATGGGCGCTTATGACTATAACTAGTCCACATTCTATTCCAGTTGTTAGTAAGTATTGTATGTAAGGAAAGGACAATACCCCTAAGGAGATACGGCTAAACAGGGATAGTTACCCGGATGAAAATTTCATAGAACATTTTAAGCCATTAAGGTAAACGTGCCAATGTTTGACCCCTGAATCCAATAATTGACACCCCACTTGTCACCTTTATAGCTATGAATTAAGATTGAGGATGCCAACCATTGGGGCAGTGTCGAGCACTAGGACATTTAAGTACCTTTACAAGGAAACGTTTTGACTTTTTTAGCTGTCTAACAACATTGCGAGCGGCTGCTGTCAAATTATGACAGACAGACACACCACACCGGTGCAATACCCGTTTTAAGTCATCATGTCAAACAAGTCACGGCATTAAATGTACGTGTCCTGTATTTGACATCGTTTAAGCAATACATTTGGAGCTTTGGGCGGATCTAGAAGAAAATGACATACAGACATACCAGGACATCATGTGGAGTTAATAATTATTGAGTACCTCAGACCTACAGATTTCCTACGTGGTTTTTGATCCATTTCAACTTTTATCGTAACAAAACCCAGAATAAAAAATAATGATTACATCTTCAGTTTTTGTTTGATTTTTATTTTCATGGACACTGTGTATTTCTTTCTGGCGATTTGTACAGAGGCACTGGTTGTTAGTACCACAGAACTATAACGGGATGGAAGGAAAGAGCCCCTCGACCTTCTTCTCTTTCTTTCTTTTTTCTTTTCTGTTATTTACTATTTTTTAATTTTTTCTTCTTTCTTGTAGACCTCACGTGCTACAACAAAAAGAATAGTAGAAGGGTTGAATACCTCATTACGCGTTCTTGCTACCGACCGCTTTCTGCGTGGGACGTAATATTTTATAAACAAAATACCTTGTTGTTCAGCAAATAACTGTGAAGCACCACCAAAAAGTTAGAAATTTCGAGGTATTTCCTCACTAATTTACACTTGTGACGTTAAAACACCTACGCATAATATTACGCGCTCGGTTCCATACAAATCAGTTAACTCTTTCCTTCTATTCTGTGGTAGGAATTAGATATGGAAAATGAATAACGGAAATTTCATTGTAGTCACTTGCACAAGCATTCTATGCAAAGTTATCGCCAGTTTACGATTTTCCGAGCATTTACAGTTTTTAGGGCTCCATAGTCAGCAAGGAACCCTTATAATAGTTTTAAGTCAATTGGCCCGTCGTTAGTCCGCGGCATTGTTCAGAAACTCGTCGTAAGTTGTAATATGGTATGCATATATTCATATAACCACATAATATTCCTGGTAAAGACCTGGTGAAGATCCCGGGACCGCGGTGGATGCGGAAAGCACGAGAGCGGTCTGAGTGGAGAGCCTTGGGGGAGGCGTATGTCCAGCAGTGGACGTCTTTCGGCTGACATGATGATGATACATAACATTTATAGCAGCGACAATGTGGTATAATAAAATTTGGAATACTATTTCTTTAGAGTACCTGAGCTCCCCGTACCTAAAAAAAAAAAGTATTGTAAAAATTTAATTTAAAGGGGCACAAATACACAAGAAACGGTTTTTTTTTTTTGTTTGATCTTAGTAATTACGAAGACACATGAAACTTACACAGTGTGGTTCTATGGCCAATATAACATCAAATAATTAAAAATAATGGCCTGTGCCCAGCAGTGGGACGTAAATTGGCTGATGATGATAATGATGATGAAAATCTCGAAAGGGTTCCCACAAAAAAAACGTTAAAAAAAATTGCGTAGTCACTACCCTTAATGTGGTAGTCCACTTCGCACTTGGCCGATTTTTATTTAAATAATCATCATCATCTGCCCATTTACGCCCCACTGCTGGGCACAGGCCTCCTCTCAGAATGAGAGGGGCTTGGGCTATAGTTCCCAAGCGGGTCCAGTGCGGATTGGGAACTTCACACACATCATTGAATTGCTTCGCAGGTTTGTGCAAGGTTTCCTCACGATGTTTTCCTTCACCGAAAAGCTCATGATAAATTGCAAACGTAATTTCGCACATGCATTCCGAAAAACTCAGAGGTGCGAGCCGGGGTTTGTGCTTCAGAGGCGATATGTGTGTACTCGGCTTCTTTTTAATAATATTAATTTAAATAATAAATTGAGTAAAACGAGAGAACAACAAAGTTTTCATAACATTAGTAAAAAATCCGAGTTACGCGTGTCATAATAAAACTTCAAATGGCTCTACAGCGAAACGTTACCGCTTTTATCGTGATCCCTTTACTATTAAAGTTATTGTTAACTTGCCTAAATATTTCCGTGCCATGCGGACTAAGTGTAATCAAGTTTTTATTATTCCAATTAAACTTTTGTTTCCTTACGGCCAGAGTTCATTCCACTCCTTTGTTTCACGAAGCGTTTTTACCTTCGGTGTTATTTTCTCACAGTATTAAAATTAAATATCAATTTGGCGGTGACGATGTCGTAATCAGACCGATTTGCTAATAGCAGCTGGAGCCTTGGCAGAGGCTACGTTTGTTTCCGACATACTTACATATATAAGCAAATATTTTTTGATGAAGAAACATTCCAAGTATCACCACCAGGGAAACAACAACCAAACAACAACCATGATCGGAAAGGTGAGGATAACAAAAGTTTTAATTTAAGCTAACAATAATCTCATTTACAATCTAAGTCTTAGAGATACCTATTACAATAGAGGTAGAGATTCTAAAATAATACAGCAGATAAGACTCTTTAAGATGCATAGAGTTAAGACTCATATCAATGTTCGAATCTTCACTAATACAGTCATGTTGCGATTTAATTCTAAACAACCGTTTGAACAAAAAGAAATAAGTACTAATCTGCAATTACATATTTAAATAGTTACTAAATTAATTAATTTCCTTTATTTCAGTTCGCTCTCCTTGTCGCCCTCTTCGGTTTCGCTACCGCTGGTAACCTGTACGGAGGCGGTCTTGGCTATAACTCGCTCGGCTACAGCTCACTTGGCTACGGTTCTCTTGGCTACGGCGGTGGCTACGGCTACAGCGGCATCGGCTACGGTGGCCACGCCATCTCTCCTTACTCCTATTCAGCGCCCATCGTTGCGAAGACCGTAGTCGCTGCTCCCGTAATCAAGACCATCGCACCCATCTCCTACGCTCACGCTCCGGCCCTTTCGTCTGTCTCGCAGTACAGCTACCACGGTTCCCCCATCATTAAGTCCTACGCTGCCCCATTGGCCTACTCTTCTTACGGTCTAAGACACTCTGCGTACTCCCCGGCTCTAGCGTACGGTGGATACGGTAATGGTGCTTACGGCCACAGCGCCTACGGCTACGGTGGCTTGTGGTAAACTAAAGTTTTTTTTAAATTATTTATACTAAACCAATAAAACGACCTTTATTTAAACCAATAAAACGACCTTTATTTAAACGTCAATGTGTTATTTTGATTTCTAACCATTGTCACTCTGTCCCATGGCTCCTTGTTTTTATCATCTTCTAAAATAGAGTTCAATGTGGAAGAGAAAGAAAGAAAAAAAAAACAGGACAATAATTAAAGCAGTAACGCAACTTATTATAAAGCAGGCGCTGGCAGTAATCGAATGTGCTCAATATTGAGGATTATTAACTATTCTCTAAGCAGACCCCGCTCCTAGTTGTCTATTTTCGGTACTAAATGAGAACCCATTTGACACATTGTTACTGAAACAGCTATCTATGTACAGGAGGCGCCGGAAGTAATCTACTTTGCATAATATTATGTATATATAATTGTGAGAACTAGGATCTATGCTTGTATTGTTTCTTATGTTTTAATAATTATACCTGGGACCTAAGTAACAATAAAACTCACTATACCACCAGCCACGTTCCAGCATAATGAGTCCAGGTGGTGAAAAATAGACTATGAGCTATCGTATTAGGTAGAAATTGTCTAGTAGCTTTGAAAATTATTAAAACCCCACACGTAAAAGCTTTTTGCCTGCGATGAAACTAGGCTAGGGCTTTTTTTTGGAATAGATATTGACCAAAAGATTTTGAAACATTGTAGAGTTGTGTGTGAAATATCCTGCTGTAAAAAAGCAATTTTATAATGGATATCAGCAGTAAAGTCTATTAGAGATCCCTTATAGGGATAAGTCCGCCTTTGTACTTGTATCTCACTGTTTGTAACTTATATTTATTTCTGTATTTTCTGTACAATAAAGCGTTTACTTACTTTAACTTACTTACTTAGCGGTTATTTTCTTTAATTACAATATCCATTGAAATTATTTCGGTTGACTTGCGACGACAGTTTAAATATACAGTTACCAAAACTACTTGACCTCTTCCTGAGAAGTTAAAATACTTAGTGACAGTTCAAACAACAATAGACGTATCTAAATCAGTGAATGACCACGAAACCTTGATTCGTTCATGGTATGACACCTACTGCGGCCGTTTTTTGTCGAATAGATTGCCAAGGACTTTATATGAGGGTTCCATTACAATAATAAATTCATGAATAATAAGTTTACATTTCTTTTAATCACATTCTTCAATTGATTGAATCAGGCGTTAGTTTTCGGAGGTCCATATTTATGAACTGTAACCACCACCACTAGGTGCACTATCACTTCTTCCATTATTGGACTGGTGCTTTGAGAATGGGCTCTTAGAGAGCTTGAAACGCTGTGTGTTTGTGTTGATTCGTGTGGTATAGGTAGTCGAGGTGGAGGTGCTGCATGAAAACATACGTTTGTCGCATAGATGTGTTTCTGTCTGATTACACGTTTTGTTATAAGCAAATTCATTATTTTTTAGTTCACCTCATTATTAGGGCCTTTATTTTTGAATTATGACATTCACCATTGTAATCAGATTTTGTCTTAACTGTAGTTAAGTGAAACCCCACTAGAACCATATCGGTTCTACGCTTCCCATACAAAGAAACTCTAGTCAAATTGGTATTAATTCTTTACCCCACCAGTTCATGGTATTTTACTAAACTACAACCTACTCAAATGAAAATTGACTGTCTTTTGCACAAGTTTATTGAGTCTTAAGAAAATTTTATTTACTACTCAGACAGGTAAGTAATGAAATAGACTCAACAAAATCACATACCATACAATGCCCATAGAGGCCGTGGCCGGTGGGTCAATAGTCTTTTTGTAGGTGGGCCAGTCTTCAAGCGCCTCGCTTCCCTCTAATTATTTACGAAATGGCAAATGACCAATATCAACTTGTGTGACGAAAGCAGAAATTATACGGAACTTCGTGTAGTACCTATTTATAAGGATTTATAAAGCCGTTTGTCTTCCATGTCATCAATATTACGTAATAATGGAGCTAGAAAACGAGCGGTTAGAAGTTAGGTACTCATTAACAGGTACACCACAACAATAAACAAACGGGTCACCTGATGGTGAGCATTCACCGCCACCCATGAGAAGCAGCAACCCTAAGAGAGTCGCTAACAACAAACGGAAACGGAACAAAATACACTCTTTTCTTGAAGACCCCGAAGTCATACTTAATTGTGAACGCAGCTGTCGGGAGTCGATTCCCCGATTTCACTATATACGAGTATGGTAGTAAAAGTCGACGAAAAGATACAGTGTACTAGAACGCCCCTCGTCAAGGTGGTGACGATGGAACTCGGATTTATGGCGTGAGGTGCGAATAACTCCTCGCAGCAGTCCTCGTAGTAGAGTCTGTAAAGAACACAAAGAGAACGTATGTCTCTTCGCAAGGATAGGGGATCCAAATGACCGGAAATCTTCGGATCGTCGAGAGTTCATGGATAAGGATGAAAGATATTCTTGCCCAGCTGGTATGACAAGAATGTCAGATGTCTATATCCATGAATGGCCAAGTTTTTGAATACCTTTAGTTACCACTTGTTTGGGCGGAGGAAAATAAGTGCTATGTTTAGTTTAAGTACTTAATGGCGATTGTGTTGGTACCTATGTTTTATTGTTAATTGCATCGCTACGCGTTTTTCAGATAAAAACACGTTTGCTTTAGTTTACCAAAAACATCTGTAAAATATATGAGAAATATAAGTAAGTAATAAGTTTTATACACAAAATAAACAGGTGCTTTTTGGTCGGAATCGAAACCCTTCGTGCATGATTCACATTGCACTTGGCCAGTTTTTTCATCAGAATATAATGCCCCGGTAGTCAATTGTTTTTTTTAACAAATATTTCAACCCAATTCACGTTCGGTCTATTGGAAGTAAAAAAGAGTTCTGACCCACGTGCAAGGTCTGTCCAAGCATTTATATTGCCTGCTAATGTTAACAATGATGTAAACAAGGGCTATTAATCTTTCTTATAAGTTTTAATTAGCAAAGATTACAAGGGAGAACTTGTAAAAGATGATATCATGTGGTCATTTACGAAATAATTCTCATTAGACAATGTAATCACATTATTCAAGTCCTATAATTTTAAGTCGAACTCACCAGCTGGCTGCAAAAAATGTAATCACGTTACGGTCCGTTTATTAGAATAGAGCCTTGGCAAAGAATGCTTTATATCCTACCTTTTTCATATAAAAGCCGGCAAACAATGGTTGGAAAACATTCAAATCATCACTTTTGAAGTAACAACAACAAAATGTTCGCTAAGGTAAAACATTTTAAATTTTCTTTTGTTACACCAACGATTTATTCTTTGCTGTTTTAAATGTAATACCCATATCAATATTAATTTGTTCGATAGCTATAAAAACACTTTTTTTTTTCAGGTCGCTTTGATCGCTGCGTGCCTCTTCGGGATCGCCCACGCTGGTGCACTCCATGGCGCCGGTCTTGGCTACAGTGGGCTTGGCTATAGCTCAGGCCTTGGCTACGGTGGTTACGGTGGATATGGTGGATACGGAAGCGGTCTAGGTTACGGCGGCTACGGCGCCGGCTATGGTGGCTACGGAGGTGGATTAGGATACGGTGGATATAACGGACTCGGCCATGCTACTTCCCATGTGTCTGTTGTCAAGAGTGTTGCGCCTTCGTATGGTCACGGTCTGGGCTACGGCTCAGCTCTTGGATACGGACCTGCGACGTCATACGCTAACCAATACAGCGTACACTCCCCCGCTCTGGCTGGCTACGGATCTTATGGCGCTGGTTACGGCGGTTATGGTGGTTACGGTCATGGTGCCTACGGACACGGTGCCTACGGCGGCTGGTAGATGATCAAACCTGACACAATTTTATGTTCCTGGAACGAGTGATATATATAGTCATTATAATATATGTATATTGAAATCGAATAAAACTATTGGTTGTATTATTTTGTTTTACTTAATTACGTACCCATTGTGTATAAGAAGCTGAGAATTACTTCTGGATTCTAGCCTTTTTGATATCCGTATATAAATATGAGAATGGGATGGCAACTAAGTAGCTTTCAGCTTAATTTTTTTTGTGTTGTTTGCGCTGTTGACGTTGTTTTGACGGTAGCGTTTATGATGTCAATTTTTTTTTGTCAATTAAAACAGCTGAATTTATAGGCCACAGAAACAGTGAAGTGCTGAAATGAAGAAATCTCCACTACAAATCATGAAATTTCATTACATGACCCTCTCTAATTAGTATAAATTAATAGATATAGAACAACAAAAAATAAATCATCGAAACAGTAATTATACAAAGTAACGTTATCTAAAACTAATTAGGTAATTGGTTAAGTAGGCCAAAACACCATGAAGCCCTTGGCATCACGGAAGCAAACAATTATGACATACTTACATAGTCAAATAATTTCGTATCATCGTCGGTCTTGGACTTCCATAGAGGATTTCCTTATGGATCCAAAAAGCATGGTAGATCATAAATCACTTGCGTAAATTAAATGATCGACTTGGGTGGAGCCTCACCTTGACTTTGTAATCATACCGGTCGATGCGAGTGATTAATACCTGCTCGATGCTCGTATAAAAGCGAAAGCAAGTGCTCCAAAAAGTATTCTGTCATAAACTTCCATACAAACATGTACGCTAAGGTACGAATTTCAAGTTTCATACTAAGTTTTTTTTTAATTATACTTGGAGGTGTAACGTTGATAATTAAGTTTGTATTAGGGACTTTGAACACATACGAGATCAATACATTCAATGCATAATTGTCTTTTTATTTTGATCTTTTCTGTAATGTTTCTCGCGGTAACTGTCTGAACTAGTTTCTAGTGACTGGAGCACAGTTTTACAATTACATCTACATCAGTCGAGTTCGAAGGGACACGAGAAAGGCTGATGTAGTTTGCGTTCTTAACTTTCGGAAATAGTTAACACCCAAAAAAGTTGAAAGGAACTACCAGTGTGCGAGTTCCCATGCTCTTATCGGGTTTTATCTATTAAAAATTACAAAATGTTGCTTAATTGTATTATTTTCTTCCAGATTGTTGTGGCTCTGTGCGCCGTTGGCATCGCCTCGGGCAACCTGGTGCACACGGCGGGTCCCTTGTCTTACGCGGCGCCCGCGCAAGTGTCGTACGCCGCTCACGCCGCCCCGGTCGCCTACGCCGCGCCCGTCGTCAAGTCCGTCTCCCCCGCCGTCTCCTACCAGTCCATCTCCACGCACTCTGCCCCCGTGGCCTACGCCGCTCCCGCTGTGTCTGCGTACCACGCCAGCCCAGTCGCGTACGCCGCGGCCCCAGTAGTCGCTAAGACTTATGCCGCTCCCGCCGCTCATACTTACCACGCTGCCCCTGCCGTGGCTACTTACGCCGCTGCCCCAGTAGTGACCAAGGCTGTGTCCTACGCCGCACCCGCCGTTTCTGCCTACCACTCCGCCCCTGTTGCGTACGCCGCTGCCCCGGTTGTCGCTAAGACCTATGCCGCCCCTGCCGTCCACAGCTACCACGCTAGCCCCGCCGTTGCTTCCTACGCTACCGCTCCCGTAGTCAAGACCGCAGTGGCCTACTCCGCGGCTCCTGCCGTTTCTCATGTCTCTTACTCTGGTCTCTACGGCAGCTACGGCTGGTAAATAATAGTTCGGTCTCGTCGCACTTATTATTTATTTTTTAAGTTTTTATGACGCCTGTAAATACGCAAATATAAAAAAGTTAAAATATTTTAATGACTTTCATTGTGGTTCCACCTTAACTACTACTTACCTTTACCTTTGGAGAATACATAATATTCTAAAATGCATAAATTTTGTAAAAAAAAACCCATGACGAAACTGAAGTTAATGATGAATTGTCTCGAATTTCGCCTAATATTTAAATACATTTATACAACCTAATGTGGATCCCACATAAGCAATATTTCCGAATCGATTGACGTCTCTTTTGGAACATCTTGGCCGATATTCACTGAAACGTACTTGGTGTTTCTTAGATGTCCATCCCCTTTATAAGCAGCGACCATCGCAATGATAAATCACATTCAAATGAAACCAAAATCGAAACGTGATAAATAATGGCGGTGATCCCTGATTTATTTCTTTCCGATCGTATTTCTGACCCGGCCTTTCAGGCCATTTCTAAAGCGTCCTCAATTTGTGGTTGACGTGGAGAGTCAGTTACTCACTCGATATTGCAAAAAAAACTAATGTTTTTCGTTTCAACTCTTTCTCGTAATGTTCTGCTGTTAATCAACAAGATTTATATGCAACTCGACCGTTGTAAATGTATTTATTATAGCTGACCCGGCGAACTTTGTTCCGCCTTAGACGCCATAAATGAGCAGATTTTTGATTTTATTAAGTTAATTGTTTTATTATATAAAGTTGTCAGGTTGATCTAGCTGACCCGATAGTTATGACTAAGGTTACATTAAAAAAGTTTAATAATTTTATATGGTGGTTAAGTAATTTTATTTTTTTTAATTTTCCGTGCAATTTCCTTAATTTTTTCTTTCATAAGAACCTTCTCCTGATAATAACGAACAGAACAAAAAAAGAATTAGCGAAATCGGTAAAGCCGTTCAGGCGTGATGCCGTGACCAAGGGAAATAGGGATTCATTTTTATATATATAGATAGATTGAGCAAGTGTTGTTAATAGTTTTTGATGAAGCATGTTTGTAATTGAAGTTGTTGTTGACAAGGCCTGTTTCCGATATTATTAGTATGTTGAAACCGTTTTGATGTAATGAAAACGGGATATTAACCGCGATTGCCCTATAGGTTTGATGAGGTCCCGATATTTTGAGCAGCTACATGGACATTATCACGGGCAATGTACGGGCATAGACACGGATAATGCAATCGACCGCGAATCATATAATAGTAGTTTATGCAACTGCCACATAATGAGGGTCCTTAAAACACGAGTGTTTTAAGGCCCAATTATGTGGAGTTGCATACATTACTTTATCTACACACATATTATAAATACTCTAAGATGCATGGGTTCAGAAGCCGAATGCATAATGATACCCATACCTGTCACGAATTTGACTGTTTTTTTTAATCATAGACAAACATACCGAGCTGACGTTTCGTAGACTGTTTTTTTTTTCATTGTAAATTATCACATTATTATTTATACATGTCGGACTGACCTCGACTTATATACGTGAATAATCCGTTTTATTTCACTATGATTATAAATTACGTTGGTTTTCAAATTTGACATCTAATTCAACATCGAAAAGTCATTACGACATCGAATTCGATGTCGTAATAACTATTACTTTACTGCTTCCGACGGCTGGTGGCTGAAATGCTGGACATTTTCTACGGTTTCTGAACGCATTATAGAGGACTTATGATATGTGTGTAGATAAAACTGTTAGTTTGACGATACCTGAGGGTCGAGCACGACTTTACGAAAGCTGCGTAACGTTACGGTTATCGTAACGAGATCGAGAAACTTCATACAAAATTTTTGTTCCAAATACACTCACGGGCGGGCGCTGATCCAAACGTCATACAAACTTGACAACGTTTACTATTCGACTTTACGTTACGCAGCATTCGTAAAGTCGTGCTCGGCCCTCTGTAAGATAAGTAAAGTTGTAAAGTTTTAATTCACAATTTATAAATGTTGCCTGTTTTATTTATCTAAGATTATTTGCACTGTGAACCTAGTTTTAAGCGTTTGAGTTAACCAATATACCTACTTAATATGAAAAGTTGGACACTTCAGCGACATGTCACCCCATATCACGAAGCTAGGTCACGGACGTTGGCGCAGAGTATCTAACACAGAGCTATATCACGGTAGAAGGAAAGAGTATATTGTACTTCGCGAGCCGAAAAAAATGGCTGACAACCTCATTACGCGTTCCAGCACCCGACCGCTTTCCGAACACCTCTGTCGTTCATAACAATTAACAGTTCAAACACCGCCACAAAAGTTGGAGCTGGTAGTCGATGTATTTCCGCACTAAACTACACTCATGACGTCAAAATATCTACCCAAAATGTTACACGCTCGGTTCCCATAAAAATCAATGAACTCTTTCCTGTTATCCCGATAAAATTCTGTGGTAATTCTGCGTACAGAATGGACATTATCCACCCTCCACTCCACCACTATCGGCTTCTGCCTCCCCGAACGCTTTAGTGGCCCTTATGAGAATGCCTTATTAGGACGACTTTCGTCGAGTTTCCTCATTCGTGAATTTCGAGACCTTTTGATGGATAGTTTGGGAAACGCTGCTTTAGTGTATTTTGGAGGTCGTTAGTTAGACTCGCACTGCGACATTAAGTTCTAGCCAGGGCGCAGGCGTTATCGCGCTTTTGTAGCACCTACCAGTAGCTACCAAAATGGGATATCGCGAGTCAAAAATCCGCTAGGATCGCTAGTGTAGACTGAGGTCTATGTGTCATTCTCCACCAATGAGAGACAAACTCCTGGCCCGTGATTGGTGGAAATTGACGATAGATTTCACTCGACGTATCGCTAGCATATCATAGCATATTTTTGAGTTGCGATTTTAATAGACATTGGCAAGACACATAGTGAACCAGGCGCTGCAGAAAGCTCATTGCACTTGCCCGTCGGATATTTTGTATAATGAACATCGCCACATAACCACAAGGTACCTGCTCTGTCTTTTAATTAGAAACTTTCTTGGCCTGGTCCTTTAATTAGGAACTAGGTATGTTAACTTTTTCACAGTCTGCGGTGCCATACGGAGAGCCTACATTATACAAAAGTACGGCACCCGACTGCAAAAAGTTAAATAATACAACTGTGTTATGGCCTAATTAAAGACCATGCCAAGAAGAAATATTTTTTAATTCTAAAATTACGTTTTTTCTGTATCGTTTTTTTAATTTTAATTTAATTCTTAAATTCTAATTGCCCAAAATAATTTTTGAAGTTGAAATTGGAAGACGTATCTGGTTATTGTGGCGATGTTCATTATGCAAATATCGGCCGGGCAACTGCAATAAGCTTTCTGCAGCAACTGGTCCACTTTCAATGTCAATGCCAATGTTTATAGTTTATTTTGTGTCGGTTTTTTTAAATTGTTATTTATTTTTTGTCACTTTTTACATTCACTTTGCCGTACTAAAGACATTAACGGGCTCTCACATTTGGGATCAGAACTTGACATAATCCCACCGACATTTTCATTTCTAAATGTACCTAATACTCAAAAACCTCGGAACCGATTTTTATGAAACTTAGCTAGGAACCATCTCGACGAAACTAGCTTTCGATTTAAAAAAACCCGCGTCCAAGTCTGTTCATCCGCTTAGGACCTTGGACGCAACGGACAAATATACAGTACAATATAAATATACAGAGGCTTTATGAGCTGAAAACTATAATAAAATTGAATGTGCGTTGCACATTCCGATTGCAATAATTTTTTGAAAGGATAAATAGGTACTTCCGAGGTGGTTTCATATTTTTTATCAAAAACGGAACAGAAATTTAAATTTTTGTACACCATTCTGGTTGGTCATTTCGGTTCTTGTATTTTCTTAGTGCCTTATTTTTTGTTTTGCCTGTGATGTGGTATTCAGTAAAGAGTTATTGTATTGTATTGTTCGGAAAGCTTTTATTGCGACTACGATATCGATAGCACGATTTATGTAAGTAATGACTACATAAATGAAATTCAGTCTTGTTTACAAATAAAATGAATGCACTAAAAGAGGCAGCTAAAAAGTAACGATCATCCAACAAGAAAGTTCATAAACATTAAAAAAGAGATACTACTTTTTTCGCACAAGTAATTCTTTGAAATTTGTAAATGTGCAGTGTATCATGTCTTTCTGAGTGCAGTGAGTGCTAGTCGAGCTTTTTGTTTTCTACATTTTGACGTTAGAATACGGTTGACGGACTAGTTCATTGAAATAATAGTACCAAACGTTTGTTCATAAATAATTATTTATTCTTTTTGATGTTGATTCGTCATCATTATAATACAATAATTAATATTTACATAACAACATGTTTTAACAGTCTTTAGTTTAGGTCCGTCGTTTACCAGCCGTAATTGCCGTAGGCACCAGAATAGGAGACGTGAGAAACAGCAGGGGCGGCAGAATAGGTCAGGGCAGTCTTGACTACGGGAGCAGCCGCGTAGGTGGCTACGGCAGGACCAGCATGGTAGGACTGGTAGGCAGGTGCGGCGTAGGTCTTAGCAACCACGGGGGCTGCGGCGTAGGCAACTGGGGCGGAGTGGTAGGCAGTCACGGAGGGTGCGGCGTAGGCCTTGGCGACAATGGGAGCGGCAGCGGCGTAAGCCACGGGAGCAGAGTGAGTTGAGTACGAGGAGTAGGAGACGGCAGGAGCAATAGCCTTGGCTACGACGGGGGCAGCAGCGTAGGTCTGGTAGGCTGGAGCGGCGTAGGTCTGGTAGGCTGGAGCGGCGTAGGTCTGGTAGGCTGGAGCAGAGTAGGCCTTAGTGACCACGGGAGCGGTGGCAGCGTACGCGACGGGGCTGGAGTGGGTGGAGTGAGTAGAGTAAGAAGAGTAGGACACTGCGGGAGCTACGGCCTTAGCGACAACGGGGGCAGCAGCGTAGGTAGCCACGGCAGGAGCAGCATGGTAGGTGTGGACGGCGGGAGCGGCGTAAGTCTTGGCGTACGCGACAGGGGCAGAGTGGTAGGTAGAGATGGCGGGAGCAGCGTAAGTCTTAGCGACTACGGGGGCGGCGGCGTATGCGACCGGGCTGGCGTGGTACGCAGACACAGCGGGAGCTGCGTAGGCCACGGGGGCAGAGTGCGTGGAGATGGACTGGTAGGAGACGGCGGGGGCGACGGACTTGAAAGCGGGCGCGGCGTAGGCGACCGGGGCGGCGTGTGCGGCGTACGACACTTGCGCGGGCGCAGCGTACGACAGCTGCGCAGGGGCGGCGTATGACAGCTGCGCGGGCGCCGCGTAAGACAGGGGAGCCGCACCGAGAAGGTTGCCGGCGGAGGCAATGCCCGCGGCGCACAGAACTACGATCAGCTGGGAGAAAAAAAACCTTATTATATTTATTATATTAGTAATTTAGGCATCGATGTGATCGCTTTGCAAATTAATGTTATCAAAACTGGCTTTAGGAATGAGTCTACTTGTACTATTCACAGCGCTAGAGTTCAAAAACCAGTCAAAAAACCCGGGTTTTCCTCTAAAACGGGATTTTTTTTAAATTTCAATCGTACATTAATAGACATTTTATTTTTAAATAATATTTTTTCTTCAGTACCTTTCCGAACATGTTTAATCCGTGTGTTTTGATGACAGAATAATTCCAACAGCGCTCGCGTTCTCTTTTATACCAACACACAAACTGGTATCGAATCCTCGAAGCTATTCGGTGCAAATAAAGTCGCCGATATTACAAAATAGCGCTTCGGGCACTATAATTATACAGTAGTGAGAACGAGTTTCGCGTGTCATTATAGCATACTGTAACAATGTCAGGGTGAAGCTCCACCCAAAATAGTACATATAATTAGTCCAAAACTTTTTTACAGGGTCATCGTACTACCGCAATAAGTAAATTACAGATCGACCTTAAAATTGTCACGCTGGATTCGCAATGATGTGCCCTATGAATATATTTGACCAACTTGTGACAGTGATTGCTGAATTTTGATTAGTACTGCAACGATATGAGTAATATCACGCCTAACTGCTACAAGTTATACTTGATGGTTATGATATTTAATGGCTTATGTCATATAGATAGCGTTTGAGTAGCATATAAGCAAGCAAGTTATATTATGGTCTAACTAGCTCCAATTTTCTTTGCCGCTGTCAAATAATAGAAAGGTAAAAGGCAAACCTAATTAAACTCGAACTTGGTGCTTCATGATTAATAGCAGTTGGTGCATATCTCATCATGTTTCTATGCTTAGGTATTACCACATGATATTTTTGTATTCAAACTGACATGAGATTTATTAGATTACATTTCTGTCTGTACTCTGTACACCTGGAAAGGTAGAGTTATAGAAATAGAAAAATATTTCTTCAAATATTTATTTATTATATAATTGCCTACGGTGAAACCAATTGTGAAATTGTTTAGTATACCGACACTGAGTCGGTAAAATGAGCCGATTCAATTTTGAGACTTTTCTTAACTTAAAAGGTTGATTTTTTCACAGCTTCAAGGGACCGCAAGCTTGAGTATTTGATATTAATTTCAGCATGCTACCTCCCCGCGTTCTAGAGAAAAAGGGTCTTGACAGACAGACAGACAGATAGACAGACAGACAGATAGACAGACAGACAGACAGACAGACGGACAACAAAGCGATCCTATAAGCGTTCCGTTTTTTCCTTTTGAGGTACCCTAAAAAAGACAAAAATATGAGCTCGCGAGGTCTTACCGAGCTCCTGTGAGCTCACCAGTGTTTTAATTACCTGTTTTTCACGCTTCCATATTTCGATTTTTATGAGCTCACTGCAACCATCACGGCTGATCAAGGTAGCTATGAAAATAATAAGTACCAGTTTTTGACCGAGCGAGTGAAGCGAGCGAAACATCTCCGTTACAGCTATAGGACAAACATTTTTCGTATTTCCGGCGTTTGTAACTAGCTGAGCAGCGACACTGAAACTTGAAATATGATTCAGTAACTATCTCGATATAGCCGTGATAGCCCAGTGGTTTGACCTACGCTTCTCAAGCAGAGGGTCGTGTGTTCGAGCCCCGGCTCGCACCTCTGAGTTTTTCGATGTGCGAAATTAAGTACATTTGTAATTTATCATGAGCTTTTCGGTGGAGGAAAACATCGTGAGGAAACCTGCACACTCCTGCGAAGCAATTCAATGGTGTGTGTTAAGTTTCCAATCCGCACTGGGCCCGAGTGGGAACTGTAGCCCAAGCCCTCTCATTGTGAGAGGAGGCCTGTGCCCAGCAGTGGGACATAAATAGGCTGATGATGATGATGAACTATCTTAAAGTGTGCTATCTTCAAAATCGAGAAATAAAGCGATGCTACGATGTAAAGCAAATGTCCATGTGTCCGACCCTACCCCAATAGTTGGCACCTTCAATCTTAATACGTAGCAATAAAGGTGACAAGCGGGGTGTTAATGGCAATGTGATGTTCAAATGCTCATGAATTATTTCATTGACTCGCTCTTTACTGACGCCCACATCTCTAGCTATCTCCCACTGCTTCACTCGTCGGTCCTCTAATTTTTTTTTTTTTCACCCTAGCTACATTTTCATCGGTGACGGCCGAAACTGGTCTTCCGCTACGAGGATCATCTTCCAGGCTCTCACGACCTGACTTAAACTGCTTTGACTAATACTTTATAACAAATTCGGAAGAACACGAACTGCCCATAACATACGCTGTCTGATCTCCGAAGGCGTATTCTATTTTTTAGTCAAAAACTTAATCACCACACGCTGCTCGATTTTTTCCATTTTCACTTTTTCTACCGACATGTTTGAAACAATTGTAGGAGACAAATAAACGTGATGCAATAAACAAATGAATGTAATACATTTTGAAAATAGAATAACAAACGAATATAAATCCATTCCAGCCAGCATTATTTTTGTATATATTTCTGACCAAGGAGATTACTTATCAGCCTCCTCTAGTAAGTAGCTAGTTACATCCGCAGAACGGCGAACGGACAGACAGACGGAGGCTTTGTAAATTATAGAATCCCGTTGATACTCTTTGAGCATTATTACCTATTATAAGCCTGGTGAAGGTCTCACTGCTGGTCAAACACCTCTCCCCCATATCCTCCATGCGTCCCGATCTTTACGGTCTCAGGCCAGTCGTAAAGAAAAGACATCCAGATAGTTAGATTATCCCACCACCGTCGTCTAGCCCTGCCATGTCGGGCTGTCGTACTAAGTTTAATTCAAAAGTAAAGGTTATCTTATTTACCCTAGTATGAATTGGTAATGAAATTTATGTTCACGTTAGATTTAAATTTAAATTATTAATAATTTTTCGTTAGGTACATCTGCATCGTCAACAAATAGCCACTTTTCTGACTAAACTCTACCTACCTACTAAAACTAAATAAGATACTTAGTATCAATAATATGATTTCAACATAAGTAAAACGTGGCCAGAAATATGTGACACTGTCACAATAACGACGTAAAGATACAGAGGAATCGGTATACAATACGTAGAAGCACTTGTGTCATTTTTCTATTTACGATTCACCATACTTTTACTGAATGGCAAGAACACAATCCCGTCCTGTCAATCCCCGAAATCGCCCGAAGGTTAACTGGTAGAGATCTCTTTAAGGGATAAGTTCGCCTTTGTACATTTGCTTTTGTTCTGTTATCTGTATTTTTTGTTTTATGTGCAATAAAGAGATATACATACATACAAAAGGGTTTTGAAATACTGCAGGTGTATAAAACATAATATTCAGGTATTATTTCAATAGATTTATTCTGTACATATTCTATTTACAATATTCAGGTAGGATTCGAGTCAATTACCAACCGTAGTTAGCACCGTGTCCACTGTAAGAGATGTGAGATACAGCAGGAGCAGCGGAGTACGCGACAGCTGACTTCAGGACGGGCGCGGCCGCGGCGTAGGACGCATACGCGGGAGCGGCGTAGGTAGAGATGGCGGGGGCTGCGGCGTAAGTAGAGATGGCGGGGGCAGCAGCGTACGACACAGCAGGAGCAGCAGCGTAGGTGGCGATCGCAGGGGAACCGTGAGAGGTGTGGGACGAGTAAGAGGACACAGACGACACAGCCGGGGTGATGGTCTTAGTCACGACGGGAGCAGAGTACGCAGCTACGGCGGGAGCGGAGTACGCAGCTACGGCGGGAGCAGCGTAGGAGACGTGAGCGGGGGCAGCCGCGTAAGTGGAGATGGCGGGGGCAGCCGCGTAAGTGGCAACCGCGGGGGAACCGTGGGCAGTGTGGGTCGAGTAAGAAGACACTGACGACACGGCGGGAGTGATGGTCTTAGTCACTACGGGTGCAGCAGCGTAGGTGGTATAGGCGGGAGCGGCGTAAGTCTTGGCGACGACCGGGGCGGCGGCGTAAGTGGCTACGGGAGCGGCGGCGTACGCGGCGACGGGGGCAGCTGCGTAAGTGGCGACGGGGCCGCCGTGCGCGGTGTGCGTGGAGTACGAGGACACGGAGGAGACCGCGGGGGTGATGGTCTTGGTGACGACGGGCGCGGCGATCGCATGGCTGCTGTAGGCGAGAGGAGCTGCGGCCAGGAGGCCCCCAGCGCGGGCCATGCCCACGGCGCACAGAGCAATGATCACCTGAAAATACAATTGTGAATCCTTAACATATTTGGTTATTTCAATCCTTTTGATAGTGTCTGGTGACTACTAATGGTCAAAAGATCGCCAAGAGCATTTTTGTTGTTGTTTCAATGTCCTGTTCTAAAAATAAAAAGTATGTACCTTAGCGTACATGTTGCTTTAGCTAGTGTTGGTAGCTGAATAATTAAAGCAAATTGCGCTTCGGTTTTTATACCGTCAAACATTGCACTATTCATTTCACTTTCATTGTCAAGGCAGTATGTAAGCTACTATGAAGTTACTCATTCGCCGATCGCTAGTGTCGGACGGCCAAGGAGGACATTTGAAAGGGCACTGGAAAGATTTAAGTGATTTTAAATACCAATGAGATTATAAATTACATTTCCTTTGTTGTCAAATTCAGGTGAATGACTTTACTACTTATAATATTACTAGCTTATGTCCCGCGGCTTTGCCCCCGTGAAATATTTTAGAATGGGCTAGTTAGGGAAGTAGCTCATTTTGAAATTCCCATGGGATAGGGATCAGGAGGGAATTTCGAAAAATCCCTTCTTAGTGCACCTCTAGAATACTCAAGGTAAATGTTTGTTTGTGTCAAGTCTCTAGGTCCAGTGGTTTTGGCTGTGCGTTGTCTGTCAGTCTGTCAGTCAGTCAGTCATGGTACTGTTTTATAGGTATAGATAACTGTATTAATACAACCTATTTCAATTCTATGAAATATTGCTACAACAAAGCGAGATTGCACATTCATACTATTTATCCTTTAGACAAAGTGTACTGACGTGTCCTAATTTGAAAAAGTTAACTAGATGCACTACGTAATACTCACCGTATTAAAAGAAATAGCAGAATCTTACCCAACCTATTACGATTAGGTGCCATTTACACGGTGCATTATAATTTCAGATTAAATTTTATGAGCGGTAGTATCTGGTTAGGTGTATAAAAAACAAAATTAGAGAAATATGCAAATAGACGATAGAAGCGACTATTGATGGATTTTTATGAGGTTTTTTGTTGTTTCTATGGTCTCTCTGGCTGTTAGTAGTATACGTACAAATTTGTTTAATTAACTTTGTAAAGTTGAACCTATCTTGAAAGGCTTTTTCAAATGTATTGTCCAACAGGTTGTTAGAGAATTCATTATCATCATTCTACGGAGAATGCTTTGGTTTTATTGCCATGAATTATTTATTTATTGCGTCCTCAAAGCCAATGTTAGTGCTTAAGTGGAACCTTGAAGTGATTTTGTAACTAATTCTGATCTATTAAAATGTTGTTAGCATTTGCAGTGCTCTAAATTAAAATGGGTGCTTGATGTTTTATTGCACTGGCGTAGGCATTTATTAACTTCTAGTTCTCAAAGGGTAAATTATCATACAGTAATGTTATTGAATACTTAAGCATCAGTCTTACGCTGTTGTGTTCTGGTGTGGCGATCGAGACAGCAGGGGAAATTTCATCTTCTTGGCAACGCATCTGCAATCTCTCTGGAGTTATGGGTGTGAACGAGGGTGACATTTTGCGGAGGTCTACGGTCCAAAAGTTTCCGGCCTACGAAGAAAAGAAGTCTACATTATACTTACAGAACTTTTTTTAGTATCGAATATAAGTGCATTGAAGTATACCGAAAATTAAAGAAAATATACTATATCACGAAAATAAAAAAGTTGTGTAAATAAAATTACGTATCTACATACAAAAAGAAGTAGGTAAGTACCTACGTACCTACTTCTTTTTTAGGGTTCCGTACCTAAAAAGGAAAAAACGGAACCCTTATAGGATCACTTTGTAGTTCGTCTGTATGTCTGTCTGTCTATCTGTCTGTCTGTCAAGACCCTTTTTCTCTGAAACGCGTGGAGGTAGCATGCTGAAATTAATATCAAATACTCAAGCTTGCGGTCCCTTGAAGCCGTGAAAAAATCAACCTTCTAAGTCAACGCAACCAAAAGATACAGTCATTACAAAGGCTATTTCCATACAAATCGCCGAAATCCAAAAACCTATAGGGTAGGTACTTCCAGTCGTCCTAGAAACTTGAAATTTGGTGTGTAGGTAGCTCTTATAGCACAACCACTCCGAAAAGTCTCAAAATCTTAAATTTTTATGTCTGTCTGTAGATTTCGCAGCCCAATATAAGTTGACCCCACACTGCGTACATTTTGCTTAGGAGCAGGGCTCTGCTAATACTGGACTCCTTAAAACACTGAGGAAAAGCGTTAAAATCTTTCTACGGAACCCGAGTGCGCGAGTCCGACTCGCACTTGGCCGGTTTTTTATTAGGCCAGAAATTTTTGGACCGCACCTGTATTCACGAAGCCCACTTTATTCATTGATTTTAAGTATGTAATTGTAACGTCATTAACAGCCGGTTAGTCTATATTGGAGGGAATGACCGCTCAGATACCCCATCAATACGGGGACGCGACGGAGTCACATGCTGTTCTTACGCACTAAACACACAGGTTAGTATATATTAATTCAATGATGTTTATATTTAGCCCGCATCATAGCCAGAGCCCCAAGCACGAAAATTCGAAGCCAGCGTAACGTAACCGTTGTCGTATCGCCATCGAGAAACTTCATATTAAATTTTAGTACCAAATACGCTCACAGGCGGCGCTGTTCCAAATGTAATACAAATTTTCACGATAACGCTCCACTTGACTACGTTACGTACTATTGCATTCAATTACTCGTGCTCGGGCCTGAGAAGATGGTTAATCCATCTCTCTCTCTCTCTCTAAGGTTCTGCATTGACAGCCGTACAGCCTAGTTGACCGAGATAGCTCGAAGGGCGAGCTAAGCGTCTCCGTAGCGTAGGCCGGATGTCAGGCCGGGTGTTTAGGCTAGTTTCCTCTTCTTGTCGTTTTTCTCAACCGATTCTCGTGAAATTTTGTAAGGAGGTTCGATAATTATTGGTACTTACCTAGGTTTTTGAGAACTAAAAACAATTACTTTGCTCACCCGCGACTACAAGTTAAAAATAGTTAAGTATGTCTGTGCGGCAAATGTATGTTCCTATGCGATCTGGTTTGGTTTTTGAATTGATGACGATTACGGTTTTTTTAAAGGTGTGTTATAGTTTGACGTGTGTGGCATCGTAGCTTCTAAACGGATAGACCGATTTGAAAGTGGCTTTTTTAAATCGAAAGCTAAGCTATTTTACCAAGGCCTTTCATTTCATCGCGATTTGGGATATTAATGTAAGATTTCTTTTACTTCACACATAATTTCTACTGGTAGGAAATTCGAAATATTGACTAACCTAACTGTTAATTATATGAAGACTTAGGTACTTAAATTATTTAGTATATATTATGTAGGAACACGACGAAAGGGGTAGGTACATAGGTAAGTAAATTTAGGCAAGCAAATAACTCAGAGTCAGAGTTGTTTAAAAAACAAAATTTATTCTTTTAATTATCTATTTACAAAGATTTCGTGAGATTCAGTTTACCAACCGTAGTTAGCACCGTGTCCGCTGTAGGAGATGTGGGAAACAGCGGGAGCAGCGGAGTACGCGACAGCTGACTTCAGGACGGGCGCAGCCGCAGCGTAGGAGATGGCGGGGGCAGCGGCGTAGGCCACGCGAGCGGGGGCGGCGGCGTAAGTGGAGATGGCGGGGGCAGCGGCATAAGTGGCGATCGCGGGGGAACCGTGAGCGGTGTGGGACGAGTAAGAGGACACAGACGATACAGCCGGAGTGATGGTCTTAGTCAAGACGGGAGCGGAGTACGCAGCTACGGCGGGAGCGGCGTAGGAAACGTGAGCGGGGGCAGCCGCGTACGTGGAGATGGCGGGGGCAGCCGCGTAAGTGGAGATGGCGGGGGCAGCCGCATAAGTGGAGATGGCGGGGGCAGCCGCGTATGTGGCAACCGCGGGGGAACCATGGGCGGTGTGGGTCGAGTAAGAAGACACCGACGACACGGCGGGAGCGGCGGCGTAGGCAGTGTAGGCAGGAGCGGCGTAAGCCTTGGCGACGACCGGGGCGGCGGCGTAAGTGGCTACGGGAGCGGCGGCGTACGCGGCGACGGGGGCAGCTGCGTAAGTGGCGACGGGGCCGCCGTGCGCGGTGTGCGTGGAGTACGAGGACACGGAGGAGACCGCGGG
This sequence comes from Clepsis dumicolana, assembly GCA_963691665.1. NCBI lineage: Eukaryota > Metazoa > Arthropoda > Insecta > Lepidoptera > Tortricidae > Clepsis > Clepsis dumicolana. The sequence goes on from OY829518.1 coordinate 9,337,801, forward strand.
GGTGATGGTCTTGGTGACGACGGGCGCGGCGATCGCATGGCTGCTGTAGGCGAGAGGAGCTGCGGCCAGGAGGCCCCCAGCGCGGACCATGCCCACGGCGCACAGTGCTACGATCACCTGAAATTACAAAAGTTTATTAATAAACCGACTGAAAGCGACAAAAGTCATTTCAAACTTTGTTGTCAGAGTATATAACACAGACATTTTAACAGTAAATAATGCTCTGCACGTCTGGCTTGTTTTCGAAACTTTTGTACGCTATAACGAAACTTGTTTATAAAGGTAGTGATTAAGGCTCGCGTCTTTCAAAGCAACGCACTCAGTTAAAGTCTGAAACAAAGGACTGCTCTGTCGAAAGACCGTCCCGTCTCGGTAGAGTCGATTGTGAAATATTGCGAAAAGTTTGTTTGACAAATTGTTATTTTAGATTAAATTTTTAAAGCTCTTAATTATTAATTCGCAAGTACCTTAGCGTACATGTTGCTGTTTGTAAAGTTGGCAACTGAATAATTTCGGTTAGGTGTGCTCTGGTTTTTATACGTAGTGCACACGTCCATTTCACTTTCATTGCCAAGGTGAGTCGGCCATACGTAACTTTACTTACGCGCCGCGTCGTCTGACTCAGAGATAGCCTTTCGATTTCGTCGTTCCGTTTGAGCTTACGTCAAATTAAGCGAGCCATAGGGCACTCGGGCCTTGAGTCCAAGCCCGTCTTTGTGTTTTGGTGTCCTCGTTATTTTAATGATACATAGGTGGGCTTTGTTTTCGTTCGTAAAGGTTGACTTTTGAGTTTTATTACTTGCCTAGAGGGTTTTACAACTGCCGGTAAGTAGGTATCTATATTATGAATGTTTTTGTAGATAATTATTTACGTACCTCTTGCTGTTAAGAATTGAAGATGAGTGCGTCATGTTATCGAAAGTCAGTTAGTTAGGTATCTAATTCGAATCTTTGCCGAAAATCTTTAAAATGGTCTTGGTTTATCTTAGACAGATTTGAATTTGCCTCTGTACGAGCTGAGCAGAAAGTTAAGGAGCTATCAAGTATCAGTGATAGAAAGTTTTCAAGAGCAGCAAGTCTTAAACTTGGCAATAATAAAATAAAGTCTCAAACTTTGCTACGTGACTATATCTACATTGAAACTCGATATATCTTTAGCTACAATAGTAGGTGTCTTATTCGAAATCGGCCACCTGACGGATCAAGGATTCGGTCGCACTTCCTTCTCAATACGCGGTCCAGTGGCCATGGAAATTTAAATTACTTCTGTAATGTAATCTCCGGTATTGATATTTGCATCAGTATAATAATTTGAACCTAACGTTCAAGATTTTAGAAGCGATCACAAGATAGTGGGCGAGGTTTAATAACTGTGTGTAATGAAACGAAAGACGTATTTGCCTTGCGATGTGAATCAAAGAGGCTCGGGAATCAAGGGGACAGAAAAGACACATTTAAAATGAGCAAGACCTAATGCAGGTATTCGACAATATCTCAGGGATTTCTATTTCACTCTGCCAACATTATGGATTGTGCAATTTTTTATGATTTACTTAGTACTTACCTAAGTGTCGAATAAAGGAGATCGTGCTGACATAATAAACATTGTCACCATCAGCACCAGAATAACCTTCGCACTGCCGGAGTGCTGTTGGATGCGTGGACTGACTGAATCGGTCGCAACCGTTTTTGATACGATTTTGCTTGAGCCATAGGTACAAACTTGTGCTTTATTTGTTCTTGGCTAATGAACTGGCTAAATCTGGTGATTGGAGATCATTGGTGGAAATGATTCTGATCAGGTCATTGCTCTACTTTGTGGTCTTAGTTTGTGGTAGACCTGATAGCGCCGGTGAGGACCGCTTTCCGGTCCGCGGTTCGGTCTGAACTTAATGAAGTTCAGGAGCCAGTTATTAAACATCTGCGTCAGTACAAGTGTTAAGTAAAGTATTTCTCGTCTTACGATCGTCTTACGCCGTAAACATCGAGTACGTTAAAATTGTCTCCATCTCTTTTGGTCTCTACAAATTTCAACCACACAGCAACTAAGTTATGTGGTCGTAGGTGTATATATATGTATACATATATATATATATCTTCCACAATAGAAGCGAATGCGGAAAACACACGATCTGGTTTTGCCAAATTTTATAATTCGGTACTCAATACTGGCTGTCCGTTATTTTCTAAAGTGTCGCATGTCTGATTGCTTTGTCCATGACATTTATAAAACAACAGATACTAAAATACATCCTGTTTGAATGGGTAATTTTGTTCCAATCGGATTAATTGGCAATCGAATTAATATAATGATACGGTAAATTCCTACTACATAAATGCCACAGTTTACAGTTTGGCACGGGTGTCAAATAGTATGAGAATTGTTTGTTGTCGATACCGTGCCTCTAATCGCGTTGCTATAGTATTTCAGACGTAAACGCGAACGCCATCAAGACTTTTTGGCAGTTGATTACACTAGACAATTCCTTACCATCACAAATATAACGTTTTCACAGTAAACGTATTTTTCTCGTCAAGCAATGCGATGTCATTACGATCGTGTTCTTTTTCATTATTTACCCACGCCACAAATATGAATTTTGATTTTTGAGTTCGGCAGTTAGAACTTAAATTATGACCAAATTTTACTGGAGCACACTACCTACCCATTAGCTACCAAATTATAATTAATGAAACTTTTAATCATCCTGACACTTTTCATACCTAATTGTGCATTAAAGTCGCATTTAGGTAAGTAAGTACCAATTTAATTATCTAGACCACAAAATAAACAACGAAAAACGTCATGTTTCCGATTTTATGAAGTTCAACGTGGTTGCACTTGTCGACCTCTTTGTAAGGTCGTTGACATTTTCTCGGCCGACGAAATCGCAAATCGTCATCGAACTGATGGCGTGGGTAGATATTTTAAGTCACTCTGACCGCAATCAACGAAAATAAATTGCGGAGTAAATTGTAGTAAATATTTATTTTTACAACCATTTCAATTACGACCCACTTTAACCTTGTCGCAGTGAGCTATCGCTGTGAATATACCGAAAGGAAGTCACGTTACTGCGAAGCTTATTGTGATAAGGTTCGCTACTGCTACTGTGGGTCGCGATCGGAAAGGTAGGTATGTTGATTTTTGTATCTTTTTCATCGCAATCCTATGTAGGTAGGTAGCTGTAGGTACTTTACTGGTTCTTCATTGCAAATCTGCAGCCTGTGCTGCCAACCATTCAGAATAATAAATAGGTAATGCAACTATTAAATAATCACTGCCCACTTTTTCATTTTGCTTTAATGAAAAAGTTATTAGAATTAAATATTCAATCCAAGCTTATCGCAGCCAAATTCTATGAAATCGACACCCATGACCATTTTTTGAGTATATAACCTAACCAACTTAGAAAAGTTGTAAAACCCTGACATTGTTCAAAGTTCAATCCTATTTCAAAAACGGGTGAACCGATTTTAATGAAACTTAGCTAAGAACCATCTCGATTAAACTAGCTTTCGATATCGCTTGCGAGCTATGCCACAGACAGATATACAGACACACAGGTCAAACTTATAACACCCCTCTTTTTGTCGGGGGTTCAAAATGTCAATCTTTCATCTGTCATCTAACTAGATCCGAAAAAAATAATGTCAAATTCGAGCTCATCAGTGAAATTACATGACATCGACTATGATAATTTTTTGAGTCAAAATAGTATCAAAATGTCATCCGCCATCTTGGATCCGAGAAATGATGTCAAATTCGAACTCACCGCAACCAAATTGCATGAAATCGAAACCCCCTCTTACCTACCACTATTTGCATTAAGAATATATACTATCATTGTGGCAAATTGTGTGTGGCTGTTGGCCCGATTGCTTTAATCTTAGAATACCTACAAAGTCTTTACAAAGTAGGTAAGCTACAAAAACGAAAAAACCCTGCAAGAGCATTGCTTTTGTATAATTTTGAAGCATCCGCTGAGATGCCTATAACCAAGACAATACATAGGTATAATTAAATAACTTGGGGTTACAGAAGAAAGTCCACACCATTTTCATCACATCAATATTTATTTGTCCATTTATTAACTTCTACAAAGTGGCTACACATTTAGATATTATCATTAAAATTTGAAGTTTATATAAAAAAATACCTTTAACAAAATTAACGTGAATAGAAAAAATAATAGAGCAAAAATTGTTTTGTTGCTTTCCTTACGATATTTCCCAATACCTTTCTTCTATATTTGGGCAAGAAATGAATCCAGCCACATTATAATTATGATTAAAATATGAATTCTGTACTTATTCTCAGAGACAATAGGTCCTCCTATTAAATGGTTAGTGAAATATAATTTTACACTTCCAACGGCTTATACATTACTAGGTACGCATTCATAAAGCTCTGCTACATCCTTATCAAAATTTCAGCACCATTACCATGCAAGATAAATAAATACTATTAGAAGCGGATATCATTAAAAACAGACCATCTTGTGCCGTCAGAATGGAACTAGGTAATAAAATAAACCTCTCTTACTGCTCTATTGATCAAACGATCTAAGACGGTGAAAGAAAGATAGTGAATAGATAGGTACGATTATAACGGCGTGCGATTTAAACAAAAAAATAAGGTAAAGATGACAGAACCTGCTTTTGTAATAGTATTTAATCATTTGCCTTTACTTAACTTTCTCTTCCGTGTAAAATATCAAAATTGTAATTTTTGACATATCCAGAATATACTAGTATCTGGTGTCAAAAGACTCCATTTAATTTGGACCACTTCCAAAAGTTAAAGCTTTCAAAAACGGTTAAGCTCCTTGGCTTATTTTAGTAATTATTTTACTTTTACTATCACTTCCTAAATTCGCGCACCCAATTCCAATGAATACAATAATTTTATCGGTTCCCAAGATACAGGTTCAGCTTAGTTTGGAATCAACTGTAAGTAGGTATATCAATATTTTTATTTTTTTAATTTATTTTTAGGATGATTTATTTTTTACTCGTTCATTATTATTACCTACATTTGGCTTTAGACTCGGGTATTGTCCGATGAATTACTTACTGCTATGTCTGATTATAAAATTATATCGTATAGTACTTAAACAAACTTATCAACTTATCACCCAGGACTTAGGCCCGTATAATATCATAGTTACCGTTTTAAAAATATACATCTCCTTGGGAATTCCAATAGTAACATTCTTCTTATAATTACCTCACCAAATGTCAAAACATAAAACAATGAAACCTTACTATTAAATCAAAAACTTAACTACCATTAAATTCCAAGTAGGTATTTAGTGTTTAGTAAAATTATACATTGTTCTGTGAAAGTATTTTGTAATTGTATTAATTTCTCGTTCATTTAAGATTTAAGACGTTGATTAAAATAAAACAAAGTTACAATAGAGATCCCTTTAGGATAACTTCGCCTTGTGTGCTGTCTTGTAATTTGTTAATTTTGCTGTTTTTGTGTAATAAAGAGTCTTACATACATACATATTATAAAATAGTGTACTTATTCTATTCGTAACTTATTCTCTAATTTAACCCTAGGAAAGTGGATAACGATTATACCAGCGAGACATACCGAACCCAAGTGCGTTTAGACTAAAACTACACCAATGAGCACGCATTCTATGCACTACTTATGGAGTTGTTTATGTAAACAGGGAAGAACGTGTTCTACAATATTCCTTCGTCGTGTCGTGTTGATTTGTTCCTCGTACACCCTTTGGTGCAAGAAATAAGAATTTCCGCTAAAATAACATGCTCCTGGGCTGAGATTCTCCCAATGCGTTCATGGCTGTTTCAGTGTTGAAATGTCTAATCAGTTTTTATTTTGTACTGAAAAATGTAGCGCTCCAGATTGCGAGCGAGACTGCATTAGAGAACATCAATACTTGTCTAACTCTATGTTCTTTTGGTCTAAACGCACTTTAACAAGACATACAAAAGATCGGTCACACATTTAATTGATCATTCATCTATTTTTCTTCTAACAATTTTGTCATAACATAAAATATTCAGCCAAGTAACTTTGTTGTTCTTGATGCAATATGGTATGGTTCATAAATATTCAGTTAAATGTGTTACCGTGTCGACCTGGGAGTTAGGCCCTAAATAATTTTAGGCCGATGCTAAGTATCAGAACTTTGCAATTATCCCCACCTTGTGCCGTCCTTATTTAATTACCTACTACTTTTACTTACTTGGTACTTGACATAGAATAATAATATCGTTTGGAGAGTTTCGGATTCCCTTTTTGCGAAGGTTCAAACTAAAATCTACGAGAGCTCAAAAAGCTTTCCGGTTTTATAACATCCCTTCAACATCAACAACAGGGGGTCAACATCCCTTGTACGATAGAGATACCAGCTTCTGAATGTTTGATTTATCTTGTCAATTTCTTTTACGGATTGCGCAAAGTCCATTGTGCGTGTAGACAATATACAATACAAACAAAGTATATAAAGAAGACACGAATAATGGTAATATTAGAAAATAACGTTATTTAATGCGTTTAGGTGCTAGAAAACGTTGACAATACCTACCTTCAAGCAAGTAATCCTCAACAGGGCCGAAAACTCTCCGTTATAGCACGATCACAACAGTAATACTACTAAAGTTGGCCAAATAAGCCTTCAATTGACAAATAGATAAGAAAACGTTTAAAATACGAACGCATTCGTCGGCTACAACATTAGACATTCATCGTGTACTTACATGACTACAACATTGGACATTTAAAACAGTTAAACACTTACTTAATAATACTTCCCAGCCTCCGAAACTTACTCTTATATTAATAATTGATAAATAATTGTCTTTAACAGTACGGAATAGAGAGAATGTAAAGGCGCATTTAGACCTAACGAACTAATTCTGCGTGTGATCTTTTAAGTTTTTAGTGTCAGCGGAGACGGAAAAAAATGTTCTAGAACATTCTTTCGTCGCTCGGTGATTATTATCTGTATATTGTATTGTTTGAGACAGACGAGAAACAAGTATGATGGTTTACCGTTAAATCACAAGAAAGAAGGATCTAGTTTCTGCTCTGGCTCTATGTTCTTTTGGTCTAAATCCACCTTAAGGAATAAAAAAAAGCATTTGCCAATCACATGGCCACACCCTTGTTAAACAAATAAACATGAATATAATTCGGTATGTGTAAGTCGCTCCAAAGAAACGTACCTATAGTAGGTGGCATTCGATCGCGTACTATTTTTTACTCTCACTTTAGCTATAGTTCATTCCAAAATTCGGAAACTACCGCTAGATCGGACGGATCGGACGCGATCGGATTCATTGTTCCTCTATAAGACAGAGGAGGGCGATTTAATAGTTGCAATCATTTACGAACTAACAGTTTTTCATAGGAATTCAGAATCATTGAAATTCGACTCGTTTGTTATACGGTTTTATATGCAAGTATGTATATAGCTACTTACAGCCTGTTTATTTTGTTAGAACTAACAGAGACGACATCACATTTATTTGTTAGATATCTTATTTGATGGTGGTGAAACAGACTCTTAATGTTTTATAAAATTATGGTGTATTTTGTGTTATTTTATTATGGATTCAAATTGCAACTGTTTAAATCGTCACCCTGTCTCATGCAACCAGTCATATGTAACTCTTATATGTACTTATAATTCCCAGGCGGAACTTAGTAGAATGTGAATTAGTAAAAATAGCGTGGAGAGTGTCCAAAGCATAATGTACGTCTTTCAGTAAAATAGAGTTAGTATATTATTGTCAATTTTAATAACTCTTCACAAAAATAAAATTAGAATATTCAATTTTCGGTTCATCTCAGCGGATACTTAATCCAAAGTTATATCTAGATTGGCACGTGATTTTAACAGTGCACTCACAAAAAAGCTTCTCTAAAGAATGTTCGAACTCTATGTACCTATAACCTATAAGAAAACTATCAATCATTCACTGGTCCATGGAACTTCGTACACTAAAATGCTTTAATGGACTGATGTCTTTTTGTAATAACTTAAGTTAATTCAAGGAAGTTGGACCCGACAGTTGCACATAATTGAACTTTAGGTTACTACTATAAGGTACAGTTGTAAGATTTATAGAAACTAAATGCAAAATGGTAATTAAACCTACATGATATATAAATCAATAATAATGGAAGTTACAAGGTAAAAGTATAATAAAAGAGTACGAAGAAATAAATTTCTTAATTAATAACGTGCTCTAGCATTGATAAGAGAATAGGTACTCGTGATTTTGGCACACATTTAATATTTTAATTTAAAAATTAATGTTTAAGTCAACGAGAGAAATGCGGGATTAAAATATAATATCAATTTTAGGTTTGCCACGAGGCAATACCAAAACATGCCAAGAAATATATGAAATAAACAATTTATTTAAGCATGGGATTCTGTTAAGTAATTAAATTATCAATCTAAGTTTACCATGGAAACGATTAAATTATTCAGATAGCAACTTTTTCATGACTAGTTTCTAGGAATATAGTAGGTAGGTAACCTAGAATACGTGTTTATTATTTTTTATGTAAGTATGAAAGTCCAAATAGCGCACTAAGTGCTTTCAAGGGCATTTTATCAAAATAGATTTTTATTAAATCATCGTATGTAGTATCAGTCTTACAGATTTTAATTAGGTATTAAAGGTTTACTCCATAAAACAGGGATCACGAATAAACTTGGGTAATTTATAATTTCGATATTCTAAAGCATTTTTATTTTATAGCCACAGCTGCGCAAAGCCTCTGATTCTTTCCACTCGTTCCTATGCAAGGCACACTCTTACTAAACCAAGTTAAACTTGTCCAGCTCTTCGTACCATCTCCGTTTTCCATCCCTGACATATTGCCCGGCGTATGGGAACCTATCTGTATTTTTTGACTCCAGCGGCTCAGATACATTCGACATTAGGTATAAACTTTCCTTCCATCAGCACTTTCATGAACCAGTACCTTTCGATGTCAAAATAAGGGCAATATTTTTTTGTCGTTATCTCTTTTTAATTTTTTTTATCATTTAATTTTTTTAAACCACCCTGTTATTTGGGGACGGTAACATCAATTACGATTTAGGTGTAGGATCTAATTTATAACTATAATAGATATCGGAAACAACCGTACACAATACTACTAACACTTATCTTGTAAGCAGCGAAATTTATACGAAACAGCGAAGATGCTGACACAATATTTTGCAAAATGCGATAGAGAGCCTAGTAACGAAAGTGTTACTCAAATGACTCGTTCCATATCTAAGCATTAGTTCCATGCACAAAAGATACACAAAAGCGGTAGGTCCTAATTCGGGTAGCAGCATATAGCTGTTTCAAAAATTCGGTCATTCCAAAATCACGCTGAGCTTGATGATTGCCAACTTTCAACTGTGATAGAATTCGATTTGAATATCTCAGTTCGTGTGAGCCACGAACGATGCCGATGACTTTACAGATACCCATAACGGTAAGTTAGGTACTATTTTTATCCCTTGAGTACTACAGTGAACAGTATTTTCCGAATTATGAACCCACGGACGTGGGTTGACGTTGGACTGGCTGAGTTAGCACATTCACTGCCGGCAACGCATATATGCGTTTTGGTGACTTTCCCCCAGTGCCGCTGTCATACATTTGCAGGCATTTGAACGCACTTTTGCTTTTTTGGCACCTGAAGAAGTTTCGAGCCTGACTTATCAATCAATTAATACTTTACCTGGTCAGATCAACTATTGACTTCCTCAAATGCAATGTTTGTTCCCCGTTGATGGCAAGCAATAAATGCTAGAAGAAACACTAAAAAGAGCTCTCCGTTTCTACCAGTTAAGCTCCGTGGTGGCAAGAACAATGCCACGAATTATTTGTTAGCGCGTTAGTAGAAGTATACACAATTTCAGGCACATGATGTTTTAATGTCCTAACACCATTCATATTTTAATGAAAGTCAAGTGGACGTTAACGTACGCAAAAAGCATTTGACGTATTCAAAAACCAGGTGGCACCTTTAGCGTTTGCATAAAAACGTCAACCGACGTAATCGCTAGAGCAAGTAAAAGTGCCAAACGCAATGTCTAAGTTAAGAAAAGTTCTTAAAAGCAAAAGATTTTTAGCCAAGCCACAAAAGATTCAGACGCTTGGGCGATTGAAAATTTCGCTTTTGAAAACCTCTCATTTGTTGAGCAAGTGTTTCTGTTAACAACACCTTAAGTGACATTAAGACGCGGTTTTATTCGACATTCTCGCTTTATAAAACCCAGCCTCATAATCATAATATGAGTTAACAGTGCGTATAAGTACACTTAAAAATCGCGCAGCAGCTTTTAATTATTACCAAAAAAAGGAGTGAAGCTCCGTTCTATAACCCACGTATAGGCCCACCCTTGTAAAGTGCCTGGTATAGGCCTAATCATTTTGAAATAAAACAGGTGTGGGTTCTGAGCAGATTGTTCTGTCGTGATGTACTCTGTGGCGTTGAACCCTACGTGTACGTTAGTTACGTATAAGAGGCCCCTCTCGTAATAGACTGGCGGTCCAGCCTGAGGGTCACTATTATTAATAACCCGATATAGTGCCTGTTGAGGTGCAAGGGTAGGTTGCGATGCGACGTACGGTTGCGTTGCGAAGTGCGGTTGCGGTGCGTAGTGTGGTTGCGCTGTGAAGTGCGATTGCGGTGCGTAGTGTGGTTGCGCTGCGAAGGGTGGTTGCACTCCGAAGTGTGGTTGCGCTCCGAAGTGTGGTTGCGCTGCGAAGTGTGGTTGCTCTGCGAATTGTGGTTGCGCTGCGAAGTATTGTTGCGCTGCGAAGTGTTGTTGCGGTGAGGAGTATGGTGGCAGTGCGAAATTTGGTTCCTGTACGAAATCTGGTATCGGTGAGCTTGCAGAATCGCTGCTGCACGACGAGCATTCCACGACTTCCGAATACTACGGTAGCTCGAAAGTCATTTTGTCCTCGGCGCACACTTTTGATGCAAGAAGGCCCGGATTGCGCTCAGTAAAACTGAAATAAAATTAAATACATATTTTATTATTTTTACATCCGGATGCAGCAACCAGTTTTTTGAAAATTTTGAAGCAGAAAGTTGACTTTAAAGTAAACTTTTACGGGAGCAAAGGAAGACCATGCAGATGTGGGTAAGTTTGTTGACAACCTTTAACTAAGTGTGGGTAGGTATTCTTACTTTGTTGGTCTTTGACATGCAATGCTAATAGGGAAATTGGAAAAGTAATATCAAAATGGGACGCCACGTTATGCATATTCTTGGTCTACCTTGCTTACCCTTGCTAGGATTGGTATCCCGAAAAGCTACACACCAAAATACGACCAAAACGCAATTCGATCGCAAATTGTTCATATTATTATATTAAAACGCTTTCCATCCCCAAATTCTAAAACTAGGACTAAACGTGATAACACTGAAGTATGTTTTCGGCCATGTTTGCTGTGTATTGGCATTGCACGTGACGTAGAATGTCAAGAAACCAGGTAGAGTGCCCTGGGTAAGCTATTTTTTTTGGCATTATTTTTTTGTACATACGATAAGGAAGGCAAACGAGCAAGTGGGGTCACATGATGGTAAATGATCAGCACTGATTACAGATACCCGCAACCACGAGTTTTGCAGATGCGTTGCCAACCTAGAGGGCTAAGATAGAATGCCTATTGTGCCTATGATTTCGTCGGCTGTCTTACCAGCCTGTCGGCACTGCTGCTTACCGGAAGGATTACCTAGTAAGATAGTGGTAGCGATCCGGACGGACCTCGCACAAGGTCCTACCACCAGCAAAATTCTGTGCATTCTTGTTTCAGTAACAACCTATTTAAAATCTTAGCAAATAATTAAACTCAGTTTAAGCGTTAAGTCAAGTTTAGCTGTGTCAAAATGTATAGAACTGTCAGGCTTAAATCTGGTTTTAAGACTTAAACTAGATTTAAATAATTGCTGCAAGTTGTGACAATGTGTGAATACCCTCAACCCTCATCCTTGTATTATAAAACTACCCCCTATCTCCCGTACTCTAAAAACAAGCACCCCGCAACCAGTGTGCTTCCGATATCGAACTGAACGCGCGCATCGCGAGACAAGTGAAGAAGGACTCCCAAATTGTGGGATCTGTGAATTGCCCAGTGGTGACGTGGTCAGTGTGAGGGACTGCCGATACTATCAGTCCGGGCCCGTGACAACGCCACGAACAATTTTTGGACAATTGTGTAGCTGAACCGAACCTACAACAGCCGTGAGTACACCTAAATCCTGTCTAGTTCCCCTTCTCCCTACACTTTGTCACAAAGTGGACCTAAAAGCTAATAATAGAATTAGTATACTTACGCAACGCCCCTCTCCCTAAGCCTGCGTTTGACGGCCGGCTTGATCCTTGGCCCGCCGCGGCTGTGCAGGCCACGTCCAGTGATAAAGAACAGGTTATGGAATCTAGGGCCGGGGCGGCCCAGGGAGTCCCTCAGCTTCTTGATGTGGGTGTCTAAGAACAGATCGAGAGACTCCCTTGCCTCGGGGACGTGTAAGAAGTGCAGGTCGATTGTAGCGTTGTCTGTGCAGTTTGATGCGTGGAGCTGTTTGAAATAAATTAGCTTTTAATGGAACATATTTTTTTAATCAGGCTTTTGTTGCTGTGGTCATCTCCATACCAAATTGAAGATCCGACCAGCAAAAGTGGATCAAATTAATTAACAAAGCAACGTAAAATGAATAATATTAATGTAAAAATAAGGAATTAGATAACAAAACTAATTAGGTAATAGTAAAAGTTGGTCTTTTGCTTGGATATAAATATAAGCCTACTAAAAAGGATTATTTTACAGACTTGCATCTGTGATTCTCCAAAGACTTTGATTAGGACATCTCCGACTGCTTGGCAACAAGCAAGCTGTACAGGCATCCGCATTTCAATACACAGTTTTCATTTTAATTTGCGTAATCCTTGACCCGTGGAGCGTCTCAGGGACAGAACCTGTACCCCTAACATTTTTTTAAGTTTGTATGCTTATGATGTAATTTAAAGTCGAAGTTTTTATGAAGCCTACTGTCTTCAGGGCGCGCCATTTGTTAACAGTATATTCACTAGATATTTACCTGCATCAAAGAAGCGGCAGCCAAACTGTTGGCTTGATCATATTTCTTCTTATGAAGAACGGCCACGTCAGAGTAATAAGTGGCGACTTGAGTCATATCTCTGTCGAAGAACTCTTTGGCCTTCTCATAGTACCTGAAAATTAAAATAGACAGCATAACACCACACTATTAAGACATCGTTTGTACCAGACGCCGTAACCACTGATTGGCTCTAAAGCATTTTGATAGTGATGTATCATGTTCAGTTTCACGTCCATATCACTTCACTGTATTCACTCTAGGATGATGCCTAGGACACTTACAATGACTACAGTGATCCGGGCGGGTTTTAGTAGTGTGTGACGTGTTCGTGTGTAAATAATTTAAGAGCATGTGTGTGTGGCGTGACATCACAGTTTCATGGTTGACTGGTAGAAAACTTTTCTCTAATCATGGAAGGGTCTAAGAGGTGCCGTAGCTTTATGTACAATTCCGTGAGTACTGTCATTATTTGTGTCAAAAGCATACTCTTAATCCTAGATCGAATTTGTGTAATCAATCATGCCATATTTACTGTAAGATTAATCGTTTTAAAATTGTTTGTTGGTGTCTTGCAAATACTTATCAAAATGATTGATGACAAAAATTTCTAAATGCCAGCTAAAACAAAAATACACAGACAACCAGGAAAATATAGTTTAGTGCGGGAATCGAAGCAGATTCCTCAACATTAAGTATCTTTTTCTATGTATTCTTGAGTTGGCTATATTTCAAATAGCAACAATTTAGAACTACCTACTTAGGCTTAATTTGTGTCTACATTATAACCCTGTTATTCATAAACCTATATTAACTAAAATGCCGTTAAAGTTCGTTTGTCCTTTTCTGTCACATTGACATTTCCGTTAGTAAGAAGAAGACAAAACCTATTTTAGCTAATAGAGGCTTGAGTGACGTTTATGAATAAGGCCCTAAGGGTTTGAATTATAAATACAACTTACATGTTTCGCTGGTTCAAATGTTCAGTGGCTCTGGCACGATATTTCTGAACAGTTACCATATCGATCTTCGAGTCTTTAGGCAGCAACGGCCATTCTACTTCTGACAGCGCCTGTGGGTAAAAAAAAAGTATAAGTAGGTACTTAGTTATATCAGTAATTAAAAAGCATGGATGTAATTTCTATGGTATGGGGTTTCCCGTACTCTGAAACTAGATATCTAATCAATCTGTAAATTATTTAATGGCAAGAATTTAAATGACGTGTAAGCACTTTAAATAATACTAGTGATATATTATATTATACATACCTACTAACTAACATACCCAAATTTAAACTGTTTAGCTATGTTTACCTTGTGGCGTCAATCCCTCGAGGGCTGAGAGACCTGCTAAATATCAACCAGAATAAACTCCGTGTGCCTAACTAATTCTACAGGACCTAGGGGATCCGCCATTTGAAATCGTGTTTTTTTTCTTCTATTAGATATTTCTTAGTAAAAAATGATTTAAAAAGAGTGAGCACCCTTCTAATATTTGTTTAAAAAATCAATTAAGTTTTATTTAGTTCAAACCTATACCAACCTTCTTTTGTTCTGCGAGTATCTTCTCCTGCCTTTCCAATTCCTTCTTGGCTATGAACTTAGTCAAGCCATTTGGTTCTTCCAATACTTGAGCATTGCCGGTCGATGACAACAGAACCTGGAATTTAAATAAAATAAATAAATATTGTGGGACAGTTGACACTAATTTAATTGATTTAATTGTGAAGCAATAATAGACTTACATTATCATTCTGAAATGTATGTTTGACACCTAAATAAGACAAAAACAATTATATAATTAACTAAATATACCTCAACAGTGTCCTGGAAATTATTATCGTGTGCCATCAACAGTTCGGAAAGTATTTCAGCCTGCACCTCAGGGAACAAATTATACAGTTTCTCCCTGGTCATTCGAGCTGCTAAGTCGTTAGGCTCATTGTTGCGCCACTCTGCGGTGATCTCTCTCTTGTAAATTGAGAGTGCTAACTCCATATCCATTATTTCCTTTAAATCTGGAATCGCGGGCTCTTGTCCTGTTCGAGCCAACTCTTCTTCTTTTAAAGCCAATTGCCTGAAAGAAATAGAAATTTGATCATCTTGCTAGTTCAAAAATTTCAGCCCTATTGTCTAATAGCCTTACATAGGGTAAAGATAATTGTTACTGGGTGAAAGACGAATTTTTGTGATCAATATAGTAACCCTGATAATTACACTAGTTTTGATGTAGACCCTGATTCTATCTTGTTTTTTGGCATTTCATAGAAGTACATTCGATGTAACATAAAATCTCACATTAAATATTGACAACGTTACTACAAGAATCAATGCATTGTCACTAGATTGTCAGTTCCATTTTGTCATCTTTTAGAATTTTGCACTTTTTCTTTCGGCGAAATACCATTATTAATAATTTTTCATCCTTGATCAGGGCATTTTGAGTAAACGATTAAACATTATTTCAATTTATTAATGTTTGACAATATAAGCAAATCGTGTGATGGACGTTTGACATGGTCACTCGCACAAAATGATACCATTCTAACCCTTGTCGTGAAGCGACAAAAAAAAAGAATACAAACTAACCTAGAACTAAAAACTAATGAAAGAAAATATAAAGTTTTAAAGAAAAATAATAACAATTTATTATTTACAAATATTTACAGGAAATTCGTAAAAAAAATAAAAAGATGAGTGGTTCGGGGAAAATATGTAGAGTGGGTGATGGGTACAGGCGGTGTGTATGAAGTGGAGTGGTAGAGGAAAAGGGGCGAAGTAAGCGTAGCGGAGCGGAGTGAAGCGGAGCGGAGCGGAGTGAAGCAGAGCGGAGCGGAGTGAAGCAGAGCGGAGCTGATCGGAGCGGAGTGGAGCACGGAGGAAGGCGGCGGCGGGAAAGTGTGCTTCCCAGCACACACTGCACGGCACGACGGGGCTCGGGTACGGGATGGTAGTAGGCAGTGGAGTGGGTGCGCACGTTAAGTCACGCACCCAGGATTGCACAGACTTGGTAGTTCCGGAGAGCGCACGTCAATGGTAGCGTGCACGTGGAGGGTGATTTTCAGGTAGCGAAGTAGGGCGCGCGATGAGCCACGCACCCAGGAGCACACAGGTATGAAGTACCCGGCGGCGCACGCCAGAGGATAGTGCGCACGAGGTGGGCGACCTCACACGCCTCGCCGAGCAAGACGTGTCCGAAGGCGCAGCTTGAAGTTGGAGAACTTTGAGATGAAGACTTTTATTTTACCGCGCAGTAAAAGAAAACTTAATATGGCACTGCAGGGTCCCGGGGTTTGGCGACCCCGGGACAAGGCCTTTAATTTAGTACTTTCTTGATTGAAAGCGGACGAGAGACTGCCGTCGTCGGGCGCTTGTACGGCTTATATAGCATTCGGCCGGAGATGCGTGCCCGACGGCGGCTCCAGAATCAGAACGCCAAAAAATTCAAATTAAAAGCAAAATTTTGTAAGTGGCCAAGAAGAAACGAGTAATTTTGGTGGAGATTAGATATAAAAACACCAGGCTGACGAGAAAAGAAAACAGAAATTGCCATGACGACCATATAAACAAAGACGTCAAAACATGTCAAAATTTACTTTCAGGTTCATAACATTGCTAACAAAAACGAAAACAAATAGATACAATCACAAAAGAAAAGGAAAAAGTGTAGCGCATAAGCGCGTGCGAAGCCCGGTTTTGTAGAGTTTAGTAGAAGACTGTGAAACGCAAAGAAAGGTAAATCAGCAGATGTAGGATTTTAAAAACGTTTACAACGTGAAGAAATGCTGTGAAAATAAAGTGAAATGATGTTAATATGAGTTTAAAACGTTCCAGGGTCCTATGGAAATGAATGTAGAGAAAATAATTAAGAATTGAAGATGTGTGTTCGAAAACATAAGTGACGTAAATGGAGTAAAAGGATGCTAAAAATTACACTGTAAGTAGCGTAATAATACAGCCTGTTATTCATAAACCTATATTAACTAAAATGCCGTTAAAGTTCGTTTGTCCCTTTTTGTCACATTGACATTTCCGTTAGTAAGAAGAAGACAAAACCTATTTTAGCTAATAGAGGCTTGAGTAACGTTTATGAACAAGGGCATAATAAATTAGTTCTATAGAAATTCCACAACATAGCCGCACCTCATAAATAAATGGAGGGCATTAGTCTGGTCATGAATTAATATAAGTGTTGTAATAGTAAAGCAGTAACAATAATTACCTGGCAAATTCTTCATCCTGGCGCAACATGACTTCTGACTGACGAGACTGTTGATCAAGTTGATACATGAGTGATTCGATCCATAAAGCGTTTATCTCGTCCAACAAAGAGACTGGTATGTTAACCCTCGTTTCCACGTTTTCTGGGTAGTGTATATCGTCTCGGCCGAACATGCCATCAAGTTCATTTACAAACACTGCCCCTAAATCAACGTTTACCGTTCTTTCACCTTCATCACTGACAGATGAACTGGCTTCTTCATCTGTTTCTATACTCGCAGTATCAGCTATAGTATCTGTAGTATAATTA
The DNA here is from genome assembly GCA_963691665.1 of Clepsis dumicolana. Classification (NCBI taxonomy): domain Eukaryota; kingdom Metazoa; phylum Arthropoda; class Insecta; order Lepidoptera; family Tortricidae; genus Clepsis; species Clepsis dumicolana. The sequence goes on from OY829518.1 coordinate 9,355,461, forward strand.
GGGCCAGCGGAGGAACTTGCGCCTGGGTTTTCTTCAGGTGAATCCGCTCGCGTATGGTTCTCCTCACCACGTCGAATTTTCCTTATTTTAAGGCAATGATCTGAGTAATGACTGTCAGATATGACAACATTTTTCTCTATTTGTCGTTTTAATTGAATAGATGATTCCAAAACCACTTTTTCCCTCTTGACTCTAGATGTACTAGGACCCGCTATCGGTTCTGGTTCCGGTAGATTTGACGCATTCGTTACAGTCTGTGTATTCATACTTGGAATTACATTATAAGCAGCAAGGCACTCACATTCGACATCGCCGAAATCCTCTGTATCCGAAATATCATTAGTATCTATAGTTTGCAATTGCCTGTTTGCCATACCATCAAGGACAATGTCTACTGCCCAATTTACGTCTCCAACGCATTTATCAAATATATCTCTTAATTCTACTTTTGACACATTCTTAAACAGTCTCTTGAGAGTAGTAAAGTGCTTTTCTTCATGTTTACATCTGGTGGTTTGAGTAGCAATGTGATCGTGATCGTTAGTAGCACTACTTTTATCCAGCATTCTTTTCTCCGGTATTTTATCTTCGCTTGATCCGATGTAGTAGAAGTTAATATCTTTAGGAGTGCCAATAAGAATTTTGAGATTTTTATTATTCATGTCAGTATCGCCAAATTCAACACTTGTACCTGCTGTAGCTGTTTCTGCCGTAATACTTGGGGAAGCTTGGGAATTTCGATTTTGATAATCATTCCATGCAGGCATAAACATAGAAATGTTGGACCAGTCACTATTGTTTACAGTTGATGGTAATAGCTTGTCTGTCGTAACAGTATTTTTATTTGGCCTTGGGGGCTGAGGAATGTAAGATGCCTGATCCTGACTGCGCCCACTAGCATTTTCTTCCCCATCAACATTCCAACTTTCACCATTATCCCACGCATGCTCAATCTCTTCAAACCGCTTTGCTAAATCGTCAACTGCGGTGTCATGTTTGAAATCAGGGCTTTCCATAGAATTTTCAGTTTCATTACTGCTAACTGTCATTGATTCTGTGTCTGCCGAAACAACGACTATGTTTACTGAACTGCTTGGTCCTGGTGAAGAAGTGTCAATTAGCTGTGAAACCGTTGTAACTGCAGCTGAATTAATTGATGCAGTGACTGCTGGTACTACATAAGTCTGAATTGAAGGAGGGGGCACTGATCGCTCTTGCTCTGGCGGATTCGGTGGCGGATTCCGTGGCGGAATTGGTGGTAGGTTTAGTGATGGATTTGGTAACGGCTTTGCTGGCAGATTCAGTGGCGGATTCGGTGGTGGATTCGGTGGAGGATTCGGTGGCGGATTCGTAGGCGGATTCCGGGGCAACATAGGAGGAAAAACTCGCAACACGGGAGGCGTCTTATCTGGAGTGTAAGACAACTTCAAACTCCTCATTAAATATAAACCAGATACTCCGTTTTGGAATTGATCTAACATCCGCCTTATCGCTGTTATAGGTACACTATGAGTATTTTTTGTTGCTAGCTGATTGGCTCTTTTAGCCCATGGCGTGTTAGGCTCAAGCACTTCAATGATATAACCATTGATCACCCCTTCTATGACGTAAGGCTGCATTTCCCAAATTTCGACATTAGTATTATCAATGAAAATGGGGCTAAGGCCCTCACGCATAGCCTTTATAGCTCGATTTTGATTCCAGTAATGAGCTTCAGGCAATTTACTTTTCTCATGTTTATAATTGCCTTTTTCATCATAGAAGAAATCGTCAGTGCTAAAGATGTGGGTTTCGAACAGGGCTTCAGGGCACATAGCTAGCAGCAGTTGTTTTGCCAAGTATGATTTGCCACTTCCTGGTACTCCTCTCAGAAGAATTAAGGTTCTGCTACCTTCAGTGTGGTAGCCCACAATCTGTTTTGTTTGAAGTGTCCATATGTTATGTTGTTTGTTTGTGTTTGTTTGCTTTGGTCTTGGGGCTCTTGGGTTTGGTTGGGGTCTAGGACCTGTTCTATTGGTTTGGGATGCTCCGGCATATGATACTGATTGTGATGTTGTGGGTCCAGCCATATTATGTGGGTTTCTGATTTGTCCCACGTGTTGATTCATTGTGCTTTCCGGTTGGTTTGGTTGACTGCTTGGAGTCAGTTGACTTGCAGAAACTTGATCATCAGACATGATCACGATTGCGTCGATAGATTGATCAACTGGAAAAAAAAAAGAAAAGTGTTTAATTTTTTTTATTAAGCAAGATTTTATGTAAGTAAATTTCTGTTAAAACACATTCATCTATAATCTCCTTCCCTATGTTTTATATGCGTCATGTCACATTGTACTGAGAAACTCAACTACGGCAACGTAACATACTGAAAAGACACAACTGTCGCTGTCAGTTCAGGCAGAATATCAGCGCTGTGGCAGTAATGACGGCAGCACACGCTGAGTTGGCGCCTTTCCGCTGCTGTACCGTGACAATTATCGTACTCGTGTGTGTATAGCATGTAAGACAATTTATTTTACTGTATTTGTTATAGTCACGGTTATTGAATAAAGTTTTTATCTATCTACAGGGCGTATTTAATGAACCATCAAGAATTCAGCCAGGGGTTGAGTAAGTCTATGAGAAGTGAACGATAACGTTACGCAGGTTTCGAATATTTGTACTCCGGCCTCAGGGCTCTGCTAACACGGGACAACTTAAAACAATCAGGGTAAAGTAGGAAAAACCTTCGGGACGCTAGTCCCGTGATAGACGAGCTATTTATATACCTACGACGCACGTAAACCTCGGTGCGCGAGTCTGACTCTCACGTAGCCGGTTTTTGTTCAAGTATTTTGAATATTAAAATGTTGTTAAAAATAAATAAATGAATACCTAAATATTATGGGACAATTGACACCAATTAACCTAGTCCCAAACTAGGCAAAGCCTGTACTATGGGTACTAGACAACGGATAAACATAATTATTTGTACAGATAAATCTTATCAGAACTGTTCATAATCCAATAATAATAATAAGTTACTTTTATTATCCAATAAAATTTTAAGTGTCAAAGTGTGGGTTGAAATCTTGATTCCTCAGATTATCGTGTAAATAGTCACAAAATATTAAGTATTATAAGGGGAAAAGTCAAGCACAATTGAATCAAGAGTGATCAAGTCAAATAATTTGAGCTATGATTATTTTTTAGGTTCGGGAATTCCCCTGAATATAAAATTATCAATAATAAAAAAGTAAAGTGAACCTTATGACATGTACATTAGGTTCGAATTTCAATACATAATTTGCTGCATATACAAGTTGATGGCGAACCCCACAACTGCTGATAAGATAGCAATTGCGAAAATAATAATGTAGGAACATAAATTGTGTTTTTTTTTCGCATAGTGTTGCCACTGTAAACTGCAGTCTGCTAAATTTGATTTTTTTTTAATTGGAATTTGAATTGCTTGGTAGGTACAGTAAGCGTCAGAGAAAACGACCCCCCCTCTCGTGACAAGTGAATCAGAGGTTTTGAGGGTTCAGATCCACTTCTACAAAGACTTTTTGTTTTTGTTTTGATTTTTCGTAGCATTTTTCTGATCATTAAGTTAGGTAAGTAAAAAAAAAATTAAAAATGTTTTGCTAATTGATAATATATTTTTTAGCCACACTAGAATTGATACAATACAATCTTCGTAGGTTTGAGTGAGACAAGAGAACCTTAGTAATAATACCCGAAATGTATTTTTTGTTACCCGACTGCGTTTTATTATTATTCCACGAACGGACAACTTATATTAGTAACTCTTTTATGATTCAATACTCGCATTGCAAGTCACATTCACAGTCTTCGCCAAGTATTTTTACCAAATGTCCCTTTTTTTTCTAATTGGGTTGGAATCGAACTCGATTCACTACAACAATTGCCATGTCGTATGATTCAATCTGCCGCTAGGCCATTTGAACACTTGACATTGGCTGCAAATTTAATAGTTGCTTGTTGCGTGCCATTACTATTGTATACGCCAGGCGGCAAAGAAAATGCAATCTTATTGCACAGCAAATAGCGACTTTCAAAGAAGCAACGACTGAGATATTGCTAAGTTTTAACCTTGTTTTTCATATTGAGACTTTGAGGGTAAATACTTATGGCAGATATTTCCTTAATCGTTGCATCCTTGTCCAGCTAATGCGTTGATATAGATAGTTAGATTGTGTTTATTGCCGATTTTTGCACTACCGCATTTATGAGTCTCATTTACTTACTAAACTGAGGGTAGGTAATCTTTATAATGATTACAAATCGTTACTTTTCGTGTCGATCTCCTAGTGTAAATCTTCACGTCGTAATATTATCCAATTTGTTAGGTTCTCGATTTTTTTTAATATAAGATAAATAAATAAAATAAATATCACGGGACAATTACGGAATATTACGGTTCGATTAACAACTTTCTTGAAGACTAAAATTTTTGTTCTCTGGGAACAAGAACAATCTGTAAAGAAAATAGCACGAGATAATTATGTAATGGGCATAACGGTAAGATTTACTTTATATACTTAATATTTATATTCATTGTTGCAATATTTCTTACTAATTGCACCATTCGTGCTATTATTTTCTTATTTACAGAGAAAAACAGTTCGTAGATGGATACAATAAGTTATCAAGCCACGGTGATGTGTAATGTGATCGCCAAAAGGCCCTTGTCCCTCGCTATGGCTTACACCGATGAAGAAGAGCTCACACCGTAATATAGTGCAAGTTCACTCAGTGGAAGTGCAAGTCCCTTCAAATCTATACGCTCAAGTTCTGAAACTTTTGGGGTGCCTCTTAGCACAATTCGACAGCATCTACAGGCGGCGAACATCCATATTTACTTAATTATAAACCCCCAGAAAAAAATTAATACGTTATTTAAATTTCGACGGGAGAAACGAAATAGTTATATTTACTAATTTCTAATCAATAATAGACAAACCTTTATTATTTATTATCAATCAGGCTACCCTTGTTTACGAGTATTCATGTGTTAATGATGAACCATCTGCACATAGGTATTATTTTTAATTTTGTGTTAGAAGTGTTGTGAAATTGTAATAAAAGAGAAAGATGTAAATTGCTATACTATAATAGTTTAGCATGTTGGTTCTTTCTCAGTGATTCACCGGCACAATTAGCTAGTGTTAGCAGCTTAAATAAATGTTGTAACTATGTTTCTAGAAATACCTATAAGCGAAACGTGACTCATGTATCCATTCGTTTTGTTAGTAAACTTAGTTCGGTTCAAAACCTAAGTAAATGGCCATATTTTAACACATATAGAAAACTGTATACTGAACCAGGAATCTATGAATTAAAGTCCTACAAATGTAAATAAATAAACAAATATTGTGTTTGTAACATGCCTATCTTTTCTTGTATTGTATACCTCATACCTACTTTAGCAAAGAGCTCTTAAATAATAGTCAAGGATTAAATAATGGAAACAAAAATAAAAGCAAAAAGTTACCAGTCGTAGGTTGGAACCGTGGACCTCAGTACTGCGAGGCCGATCGACTAACGACTAGACCAACTTGCTTACTGCGTTAGCGGACATAAAACTTGAACGCTTTCATGTCATTACCAGAGGGGGTCGTTTTCTCTGACGCTGTCTGTACATACAAATTTATTTACTTTGATATATGTAACTCTCAGCCGACGTAAATCAAAAAAGGAATTAAATGTCAGGTGCAATCAAAAGCACAGCAAATAGAAAAGATAATTTAACATAGTGAATCACTTTAACAATAAGCCCAAGATTAGGGGGATTTCCACGTGTACATTGCCAGCAGTAAAAAATAAATTCATACTAAACTCTTATATATTAATAATTATAATGCAGAGGTAAATTTTATTCCTGTGTTTGTTAGCATGCAGGGGGTGATCCATGGAGCCATTGGACTGAATAAAAAAAGCCGGACAAGTGCGAGTCGGACTCGCGCACGAGGGTTTCCATACAAAGATTTCCCTGCTTTTCCCCAGTGTTTTAAGTAGTCCAGTATTAGCAGAGCCCTGTTCCTAAGCAAAATGTATACAGTGTAGGGTCATTTTATATTGCTCTGTGACATGACAGATAGACATAAAAATTTAAGATTTTTAGAATTTTCTGAGTGGTTGTGTGATATGAGAGCTACCTCCATCCCAAGTTTCTAGTTTCTAGGGCAAATGGAAGTACCCTTTATGTTTTCACAGTACAACAACTTGTATGGAACAACCTTTTTAATGACTGTATCTTTTGATAGTGTTGACTTAGAAGTTTGATTTTTTCACAGCTTCAAGGGACTGCAGGCTTGAATATTTGATGTTAATTTCAGCCAGCATCTCCACGCGTTCCAGAGAAAAAGGGTCTCGACAGACAGACAGACGGACAACAAAGTGATCCTATAAGGGTTCCGTTTTTTCCTTTTGAGGTACGGAACCCTAAAAAATAACTAATAATGACAGAAAACAGCACTATTCTTGATTAACAGACATGGGATTATTATGTGGCATCAAAACATTTAAATACCTTTGTCTAGTCTAGTCTAGATAACTATATATAGTTATCTAAATAAACATACAGTTCGATGTTTAGATAAACTATACATATTTGAACACATTGATAGTGCATATAATCCAATATCTATTGATTAACAAAGACTACCTCTTACCTCAAAAGTTGAAAATTCTGACAGGATGCAAACAAAGACACACACACAGTAACAGCAAGTAAGTAAACACTTTATAGTAGTAAGTAAACACAGTATTGCAAGTACAATGTAATGCTAGGTTAGCAATGTTCAAACAGTACTGAATAACAGAAGAATCCTTAGACTAACTTGTATAGGTACTTGTTGAATAACTATAATCACCTAATTAAGTACCAATAATCACTATTGGCTATCATCAATTTAATCACTAATGCCTCAGTGACACCTATGACTTAATGACGATCTTTTTAAGTTCAATTAACTAATTACCTCCCTCTAATAAGTAGTAACAAAAGAAGCTGTTTATGTGTTTAAGAAACTGTATTTTTAACCCCTGATGCAAAAAGAGGGATGTTACAAGTTTGACCGCTGTGTGTTTGTGTCTGTCTGTGGCACCATAGCTCTTAAATGGTTAAATATGTTTTTTTTTTTACTTGAAACCAGGTTTTCTAGCAATGGTTCTCAGACATGTTTTATCAAAGTCGGGTCAGCCGTTTTTGAGATATTACATATTGAAATGAAAATGTTTGGGGGGTTTTATCAAGATCAAATCAAAAATGTGAGAGCCTGTTCATATCTTAGTTATTTAAAAAGTAACAAAAAAAAATAACTTAAATTTAATACAAAGCAAAGCCTGTACTATGGGTACTAGACAACGGATAAACATATTTATATAGATACATACATACTTATATAAATATCAAACATCCAAGACCTGAGAACAAACAATCATATTCATCATACAAACATCTGCCCCGACCAGGTATCGAACCCAGAACCTCAAGCTTCATAGTCAGGGTCTCTAATCACTAGGCTATCCGGTCATCAATTTTACAAAGTAATCAACCAATGTTTGTATGGCCCATACCTATAGTCTATTTTTTACCCAGAGACAGACGGAATAACAGCTAAAAGTTGCAGTGAATGTGGAAGACAGATATCTAAGTTGTAATGACTTACATTCTTCTTCCACAAATAGCGCGACTTTGAGTTATTTTGTATAAAAAGTGACGAAAAAATTAAATTTAAATAATCAACCTGTTTTTTTGTGAACCATACACAATACCAATACTTAGTTTATTTTTCCATCCTTGAGACGAAAATGACAACTAAAAGTGGCGCCATTAATGGAAGAAGAATGTAAGACACTACAACTTAAGTATTATCTGTTTTCGACATTCGCTGCAACTTGTAGCTGTCATTTCCATCTGTCTCCGGGTGAAAAAATAGACTTTAGGTATGGTCCATACAACCACTGGTTATTTCGTAAAATACAGTAAACAAACAAAACACACTAAAAAGGTAAAAATAAGCTTATTTGTTACTATTAATTAGTGATTAATGATGAAACAATAGTATATTATGATGATGATGATGATAGTGTATTATGTAACACTGCTAACAGAGGGTGAATTTTGGGTTTACAATTGAATAAAGGAAGTTACAAAAGAAAGGATGGACTTATTACATTAAGATGATGGCTCTTGATTAATAAATATATAAATAACTGCTTACCTGTAGTAAGCTACATTGTATCACAAGGCTGAGTTCAGATTACACGGCGTCCACCGCTTTTGCGCGTTTAGATAATAAACTGCGTATTGCGCATGTCCAAATTTGTGCAAATTATTGATGAATGGCCTGTGCTGTGATTGACAGTTGGAAGAAAAACATAAACATAAACACTCACGGTCTCCGCCATAATGTTCGACGATAGCGCTTACTGCTTCTCTACTCATAACTTCACCAAACAAATGCATCACGGAGTCAACAACACCCTCGAAATCGGGCTTTGGATCACCAGGATCCATCATTGAAATTATTATTCAAACAAAAAAATCCTCGCACTTCTTAAGTTACCACTATGACAAAGGCACTTGCTTTATCTAATGTGTGATATAGTTCGCTAAGCCGCTCAATGTCCATCGAAATTAGAGAAATCATAACGTGTTTATTACGAAACACAATATCACCACGCTCCATTTTCGTCGATTTGACATTTGACGTCCAAAGAGTATATAATCACTACGTTTGACGTCTATTTTATGTTTTTTTTTTTTTATTCATCCCATAAGGGATAGGCAAAGGAACTGAGTCCATACAGCCAGGTCTGATGTATTTTGTAAATTTCTGTATATTAAAGTCCTGTCATCGTCAGAGTTGTGTCAGTCTGTCCTAGTCACGTCCTGTCAACTGCTCATGTCTTCCGTAAAGCGATAGCGTACTTTACGGCGAGCTACGGCGAGCAGCAGCCGGCGGATATTTGGGGGTCACAAACAGAGGCAATACGCGTTTTCACTTGAATTCTTCATTTGCTGGGCACTTTCACGTCAATTTGTTGTTTAACACACTATCTTTATTATCCACCAAACAACATTAAGCACAGAAACTAAAATTCAATTAACGACACGATCCACTCTCATCGGTTTCCCGCCAAATTCTTTTTTCCGTCTATTTTATTTATACACAGTTTTTGTTTTTTAAGTTCACAACCACAAAAGACAAAGAAACTTAGTCCATACAAATACAGGTTTAAAAATATCTTCTTTGTACATTTGCTTTGAAAAACGTGTAATAGTGTGGCATTTAATTCAAATATTAAAATAAGCCTGACATTATTACGGACTGAAGAACGTAATTAATTATTTACTCATACATTTCTTATAAACAAGACAAGTAGTTTCTACAAGACAAGTAGTTTTTAAACCGATTTTGACAATTTCTTATAACCTGCTCAAAAAGCGGCAAATACCGTTTGCACTACTCTCTTAATCGTATCAATGGTTTGTTGGTTACCTGTATTTGACAGTTGAAGTTTTTAGCTGCGCCATCTCTTACCTGTGTAAGGCTACTTTTTAGTAGTTGGTGCGTTAATCATTGCTGTCGGTTTAAAAAAAATACGGTTAATTTTTTTTCATCATATATTGCAAAATTTTATGAAAAATATCAAACCGAAGGCTTGTAATTTTCAGTCACAAATTATTACTTGTACTTCTGTTAAATAATTTGCAAAATTTATCATCATGCAAAGAAAAAAAAAAAACGGTTTTGGTACACCTACTACATCCCTTCAAAATTTTCGGACTCAAGTAGACGTCATACAGCATGCAGCGCCAGCGCCTAGCGGCTTTCTGTTTTTTAGAAAATGCGCAGTGTTTAACTGTTATTTCGTTAATTGTCCACTAGTAAAGTCGATTTTCAGCTCCACCGTTTTATTAGTGTCAGTTCGTGTGTATTGGACGTTGCAGCGAAAATTCGGACGCTTTAGTTACAATCTTTCTGTGTTGTTTCAGTTATTTATTGCGATATGCTTGTGTTTTGTGATATTGTTAGTTGTTGCGATTTTGGACGCTTTAAATGCATAATTTACGAAATAAACGATTTTGAATTCTGAGTTAGAATTTTTCATAATGTCTAATCTAATAAGAGTGTGTGCACATAATTCGTGTGAGTGCGCGCGTGTGTGTGTTATGAAATCTGTTCTGTCGACTATCACAGATAAAAGATGGCGTTGCTGTAGAGGCTGGTTGAGGGTGACATTTTTTTCCGCTGAGAGGGCGCTCTATTCCCCGTATATTATATTACTCTATGGTTGGGGAGTTTCAAAAGCACATAGTTCAAAACATGGTTCAAAAGTAAGTTTAATAAAAGTTGCCAGCCTAAAAAATCTCAAGTGTTCAAAAGAATTAAAAGGTCATTAAATAATGGCTTTCCTTTTGTTAGATAACGAAGGAAAAGTGAAGAACAGATACCTACATAATGTTCATTATTAAAACTACTGAAAAACAATTAATTGTCAAATATTTTTTTGCATTTCAGCTGCCCTAGCACGGTAAAATTTTGTTGACGACATGAAGCATTCGTTACTTTCTAAAAGATTTTGCAAGTGGGAGGCGAGGGACAAATGCTTTACGCCGTTGGTAAATCTAGCCATAACAAATAATAATAATAATAATGGCTAGGGAATCTGGCCATAACAAGTGCGTTATGATCTTAAATTAAACATTGTTCGCGCCAATTCTTGGCGAGGTACCGGTGAGAGTGGATCGATGTGTCAATTAACACGTTCACTGTGTACCTGGAAATGAAAATTTGACCCATCACGTGTAATTATTTTTTTTCATGAACAGGTTGGAATTAGAATTAATTAAATAAATAAAGGGTGGAAAACTAATTTCCGGAAACCCCATTTCCCATTTTCTTATTTTTCATGTGATACACTCACAATATTAGCCGTTTACCTCGTGCTACATATATGATACATGCACGTACTAGTTCTATATTTCATGTGGCATGTATGATCCATGCACGTTTACTGTCATTTTGACAGATATTTTGATCGTATATCTGTGGTCCATGTTGTACTCTATGCCATTAAATCAGAGAAAAAATAAAATAAAAGCTGTTTAATAATTGCAAATGCCCATTGCTCTTGGCATAAATTGTTAGTGTTTGAAAATTTGGTTGTTTATCGTGAAACGCTCGAAATCCAGGGGTAAACTGATTTAGCAGTAATAACGAGTAGAAGTATGGAAAATTTCAGAAGAAAGCGATGGCGAAGATTATAAATAAGGAAGAATTGGAGGAGGAAAGACTATTGACAATATAGGAGACTTCATCAATCACGATTATTTTCAAGAATATGCCACACTTACTGAAGTAACAGACTGTTGTTTATGAAGCGCCTTAGTATGTCATTTCCTGAATCAAGTTTGTCGCCACTGTTTAAATTGAGGAATCTGTGTTGTCAACGCAACTCTGAATCTGGGGGACGACTACGAAATTCGAAAGTCGAAGTTCGTATCGTATCGTCCCGCTCGCTCTCGTATTAAATCATATTAGCGTGAGCGGGACGGCACGACACGAAGTTCGAATTTTGCACTTCATAGTTTAGGGCCTGTGTTGTGTTGTATCGGCGGCTCGCCAGGCTGCAGTGTTGCCTGTTTCGTCAGAGGTTCGACAGTCTGCACTGTTAATGACAGCAATTAAAGGTTTTACTTGACATAGTTGAATGTTTTAGTGTTTTTTTTTGTTTTGGTATCGTCGATTTTATCATAGTTTAGTTTAAGTTAAGATTTGGCACAGATACAAGAAAATAATTAGTTTTTAAAATGTTGATATAAAAATTTACTTCCGCATTTTGTGTTTTATTTTGACAGCGATATCTTGGCAACATTCACTTAAAGTCCTCCGGTACCACGTGCTTAATTGAACTATATTCTTGCTTCATACGTGCAAGCAAATAAAAATGTTCTAGCTGATACGTGCAAGTTTTGATCAGCCCCGTAAGGTTACATAGGGTCGTGTGCCATATGTGCTACATGAACGTATCGTTAGTACCTCGCAGTGTAACACTTAACTTAATTTTAGTTTCTCTGATGCTTTATTTTGTTCGGTGGATAATAAATAAAGTATTATTATCATGTACAACAAATTAACGTTATATTATTAGTGCTCAGAAAATTGAAAGATCAAGTGAAAACGCGTGTTTCTTACCCTCAACTCCTTTAAGGAAAAGACAGGACATGGCATATATTGACGACACTGATGGGCGGGACTTTGACAGAAAAAAATAAAACAGACATAGCTGTATGGATTTAGTCCTATGCCTATCCCTTACGGGATGAATTTTATAAATAAACTGTTCGCGCTAAAATAACTGTCATTAGTGTCATCAATGTCAAGTCCATCAAATCAACCATCAAGTTTGTTTTTTGTGGGTTATCATTATCAGGTTATGTCGTAAATCAATCAACTAAACTAAGGGTCTAATCTAACTATAACTAACATTTTATTTTGAAGTTACAGTACAAAACAAAGTTTAAAACAAGCGAAGTATTATTGTCTACAAAAGGCAATTTTTACGAAACGGAATTACAACAATGAGTCTTTGGGTAGACAAGCACCGTCCAAGAGACCTCACGAAGTTAGATTTTCACAAAGATCAGGCAGCTCGGCTGAAAAATCTGGTTCAACGAAGTGATTTTCCACATCTCTTGGTCTACGGACCTTCAGGAGCTGGTAAGAAGACCCGTATTATGTGTTTGTTACGTGAACTATACGGCTCCGGCGTTGAGCGTTTAAGGCAAGAAACGATGAGTTTCACGACACCATCCAACAAGAAACTTGAAATTATGACTATAAGCAGCAATTACCATATTGAAGTGAACCCTACAGATGTAGGAATACATGATAGAGTAGTCATCATGGATTTGGTTAAGAACGTTGCACAGACTCATCAGATAGACTCATCAGGGCAAAGAGAATTTAAGGTAGTTATCCTAAACGAAGTCGACGACCTTACCAAAGACGCTCAACATGCCTTACGTCGTACAATGGAAAAGTATGTATCTACATGTCGCCTTATTTTGATAGCAAACTCTATATCGCGCGTTATTCCAGCTATAAGATCTAGGTGCTTGACAATCCGTGTACCAGCACCTACAGAAAAGGAGATTGCAACAGTTCTGCACACAGTTTGTAAAAAAGAAGGCCTGAGTCTGCCTGCTGAGCTTGGTTTACGCATTGCAAAGGCAGCTGATCGCAATATAAGAAGAGCTTTGCTTATGTGCGAGGCATGCAAAGTTCAGCAATACCCATTCACTGCAGATCAGAAGGTTCCAGAGCCTGATTGGCAAGTATTCATCAGAGACACTGCTTCTATGATCCTTTCTGAGCAATCACCTAAGAAACTTAGTGAAGTGAGACAAAAGCTGTACGAGTTAATAATACATGGTGTTCCTCCAGACATGATATTTGCAGGGCTGTTGAGAGAACTTGTCCGGAACTGTGACATGGCTATGAAATGCCAAGTAGCAAGTCATGCTGCTAAATTTGAGCATAGAATGAGACTAGGGAACAAGCCAATATTTCATCTTGAGGCATTTGTTGCCAAATTCATGGCTATTTACAAAACCTTTGTTGAGGAATCTATGGGAGATGTATTTTAGTTAATGTTAAGATTGATAAAGTATGTTTTATAAACCCTATACTTACCACTATATTACAATATTACACTATTATAAAAACATGTTTTTATTTTTATTCATCTTCAATTTGTTTTAATCCAAGGTCTTGTGCTAGGTATATTAAGATTTTTAGTTTGGTGAAGCAGGGATATAATAAACATAGTCAATGTCAAAAGTAGACTTTTGCTTTTGTGATGTAGTTTCATTCAAGACCGGCAAATGGCAAATTAATGTGCCATGGTACAAAATTTAGAACCTACTTTTGATCTAACTCTTTCAATTAAAACAAATGTTGGTGGAGTAAGATTTCATTAATGAATTATTGTACTTAATGCCTTGATTGTAGATGGTCAGATAGGTATAAATAGGGAACAAAATTATTTAGTGATTAACAAAGTTTAATTTTAGGTCTTTGTAACTGACCATTAAGAATTTCCAGTACTTTCCCATGGTAACCATCTTCTAGTCCGATATTAACAAAAATAAAATTTAATGGATACACTCAATACATTGGATAGGTATATTACATGTTTACAAAGAAATTACTTCACATACTTAATAAAAACTCCCACCAGAAATATCAAAATCTCCTGTCCTGCAGTTTGGGATGCAGGTTACTGAGCACAAAAAAGTCGATTTCAGTTTAATTACAATATGAACGAACTATAATCATAGTAATATTTTACAGGAACTTTTCTGGCAAAAAGTCGGAAGTTTTCGACTACTGTGTGCATTAGTGTTGTAACGATTTCATTGGAGAAATGATCAAGGATTGAAGGCTGAAGCTGCAGTGTATTGTCAATTATTCTGGTGTCAGCAGTCTTATCTGTAACAAACAAGGTTTATTTATACAATTTTCTTATTATTTACAATTATTAGTTTCTCAAAAATATCCGAATGCACTAACCTAACCCACTTTCCGTGATCCCACGTGACTTTGAGCTACAAGCGTTTTTCTAAGACGCACGCACGGTCCTAACTCTTACTACTTCAACTCGCACATCATGTTGGGTACCCAGCCTATTTTTCTGCAGTGGACTGATATCAAAGTTTTTTTTACCTGGTTGCAGGAAATAAGTCGGTGTGCGTCGGTTTCTCACTGCTATCCTTTCAGCTCCAATAAGGATGTAGTCATTATTGTTATAGTTCGTTCCAGACCACGAATAAGTGATGTTACTCTCCACCTCCTCTGAAATCAGAAATCATATATTTGTTTACTGTCACCGTTTGACCGGTAACTGTAAAATGGTCACGCCAATAATCAGAGAGCTTTTATTACGGTGAAACTAGACTCCGCCGTTCTCTCTATCTACAAGATATGAAGTAGTTAGGTACACTCTGTTTGACAGTTGATTTGATGCACAATGGAAGCCCACTTACTTAAACATGTACCGGAAGCAGTCCTTGCTAAAACTGACTGGTGTGTGTACTCGACATTGGTCAAGATTATTCTTGACCCCTGCCCCAAAAAGAGGTGTTATAAGTTTGACCTGTGTATCTGTGGGATCATAGCTCCCAAACGGATGGACCGATTTCGATGCGGTTATTTTAATCGAAAGCTAGGTTTAATCGAGATGGTTCTTAGCTAAGTTTATAGCGCGTGAGATCGCTAACAAGCTTCTTTCGCGCTCAAACAGAGCAGAGGTCTACCTGACGCCTGAATCTGTAAGTGAGGCGCGTGGGTTAAAATCGGTTTACCCGTTTTCTAAATATTGAACTTTGAAATGACGATGTCGGGGGTTTTCCGGGTTTTACAACTTTTCTAAGTTGGTTAGGTTATTAATGGAATGTAAAGGATGTCTACCTCTACGGTCTACACGACTGATTAAAGCTCCATTAGTGTATAGCGTACAGAGGTATATTCTTTGACCAAGGTGAACTTTGTCGGGGTGACGATATTATCATCACTGGCGGCTCCATCGCCCACTTGCGCCATCCTGGGTTTGATATTAACTCTGGATTAACTTAAGGTTTGTATCAACTCGAGTTAATGCAACCCAAAGAGATGCAACCAAAGCCCAAGTCTGTTTAAATACAGCAGCTACCTATGTTTAATTCAATTTTCTGCAAACGATATGTAAGGTAGGTAACTATTTATTCCGCACGACTCACTGCTCGCCAAGGTCGTAAGGAAATTATCCCCAAAATAAAATCAGATTCATTTTTACAGCGCAGATTACGTATCCGTTCAATATTCCGTTTAGTAAAAAGGGTCGGTTTTAATCTGAGGAGCGGAGAATACGGGACGTGACTGGGCTTGGTGAGCGGAATTATAACTACCTACCTAGATGTAAAATGTTGATGGTATCGAATGGGCTAACTTATAAAAAGAATAATTATTTACCTACCTACGTAGACAGGTATAAATAAGTAATAATGCTATACTTACCTGCAATCTGAAGTCACTCTATGTTTAGGTACTTACTTAATTCGCTCGTTTAATTACGATATTACTAAGAAGTGTTTATTCACTAAGTAAGTATACTGTACCTACTTACATTTGTAGGTAATTTATCACGAGGCTGTCGGTGAGGGAAAAACATCATGAGGAAACCTCCTCATTCTTGCGAAGCAATTCAATTGTGCGTGTGTGAAGTTCCCGATCCGCACTGCCCTCTTCAATAAGCCCTCTTATACTGACAGAAGGCCTGAGCCCGGTAGTGGCAAAAAATAGAGGCTGGTGATGATGACTTTATCACATTCTGATCTTCCCGTTAAACTTAAAAAGTTTCACAAATGATTACGCTACTGATTGTGTCTATCTTGACTATAAATATATCGGTAGCTAAGTACCTACCATCCTACATATAACATAAAAAAAAACCTAAAATAATCCTCTAAAATAATGATAAATAAATAAAATAAAATGCGTTTATTTCGGACAACAGAAACGAAAGCCTAAAGTTTTATGGCCTAGCACTAAGCAGCAGAAATATGAAGTCGGTGCGGTGCGAGCTGAATATTCTTTGAATGAAACGTTTTTTTTCTAAGGTTTTTTTTTTGAAGGCGGTTTTACTTTTTTGTTAAAAGATTTTTATTTCACAATTTTACGTTGATTTTACATTTTCAGAATTATCCTCCCAACTCCTAACCGTTAAGGAGTTGTACCTTCCATCATCAGCTCATCAACATAAGATGATGACTACCGGACGCAAATACTTGAATAGCCTTAGAAAATATATGAAACACATGATACGTACCTATCAAATTTGAGGGTTGCCCTCGATTTCCCTGAGATCCCATCATCAGATCATGACTTGGTGACAGTGGGACCACCTCAGGAGTATACCCTTTCGAATAATGATTTAACATTTTCAGAATTATCCTCCAACTCCTAACCGCTAAGGAGTTGTACCTTCCATCATCAGCTCATCATCATGAGATGATGACTACAAGACGCAAATACTTGAATAACCTTAGAAAATATATGAAACACATAGTACGTGCCTGTAAAATTTGAGGGTTGCCCTCGGTATCTCTGGGATCCCATCATCAGATCATGACTTGGTGACAATGGGACCACCTCAGGAGTATACCTTTTCAAATAAAAAAAAAAAATGAAAATCGGTCTACAATTGACGGAGTAATCGATGAACATACATAAAAAAAAATACATACAGTGGAACGCAGAACCTCCTCCTTTTTTTGAAGTCAGTTAAAAACTACCGTGAAACTCAATCGTAGTGAAATAAAACGGATCACTCACATTTCGACATATTTACCTATGTGTGCCGCTGTCAGCTGCAACATACAATGACAATGCAAAGAAAAATCTGTTCAGCTAGTAGTCACGCGTGCAGAGCCGAGCCGCGCAGTGTGCGTCTTGCTGCCGCTGGGCCGTGCGCTCCCAGAGATAGGAGACTACGAATTAGTCCGAAACATGTCCGGCTAAACATGACTTATATAGGTACATATATATAAGTGAGTGATCCGTTTTATTTCACTACCTATCTTAGGTACTTATAAGTTATCAAAGCAGATCGGAAAGCGTAAAAGCTAGCGTCACAGTTTACGCAACACGGCGCCCACTGGGGAGCTGTATTTCTAAGGATACTTAAGTCTTGACAGGCTCAGCCGGCTACCGGATAAACGGCCGGTTTGTATATTTAGGTAATAGAGTAGATGAGACCACACCTACTATCTTTTAAGTACCTGAATTTCGAGATGTTGAGATTTCAATTACAAAATTATACATTTCATTGCAATAATATAACCTAATATCATATACCCTATATAATAACCTAATATAATAATAATAAGCCGTGTTAGCCTAGTGGTTTGACCTATCGCCTCTGAAGCAGAGGGTCGAGGGTTCAAACCCCGGCTAGCACCTCTGAGTTTTTCGGAATTTATGTGCGAAATTACATTTGTAATTTATCATGAGCTTTTCGATGAAGGAAATCATCGTGAGGAAACCTGCACACTCCTGCGAAGCAATTCAATGGTGTGTGTGAAGTTCCCAATCCGCACTGGGCCCGCGTGGGAGCTATAGCCCAAGGCCCTTTCATCCTGAGAGGAGGCCTGTGCCCAACAGTGGGACGCAAATAGGCTGATGATGATGATGAACCCAATATCTCCATGGCGAAGTCTGCTGGAATTTTATTCTTCTAATTAGGTAAGTGCCTAAAATTTGTAAGGTACTTCTACTTATCGAAATGCTGAATGTTACGTTATTTACTTTAGTTAGGTGTACTACCTACTCGTTTTAGCCTCGCCCGGGAACGTGATACCTACTTCGCAGCCCATTAGGATCATAACGTCAATATTTCTAATTGCATGTTTGAGAAAAATCTACTTAGAATTCCTTGCTGATTAGGCATCTAAGCAGTCAAGTATAGATACGGCCCTTTGTGCAGCATATGTGTCTGGGTCTGGGTTCACTTAATCGCTAGCATCAAAGAGCTCTTTACGTGCACTGGGTTGAACGGTCTGTTAATATACTGGCGGTACCTACCTATTTAACTTTGCAGTTTACCCTAAGAAGGTATAAAACGCATGCATGCCCTCGGCTACATGAAAACGAGCTAAGTTTACTTAATACACTGTAAGAAATTATCTCTAAAGATACAGTCAAGGGCAGCATTATCGTACATTACAAAAATATGTACACATCAATCTTACTGCCGCGGTAATAAGGTAAGTATGACTGTGTACCTACATATTATATTTGTAAGACTTTGTGGTCCATTGCATAATAATAATGTGCCCTCGACTTTTGCTGCAGAAAAAAATAGAACAATGGACGACCGAATAGCCTAGTGGTTACAGACAATGACTATGAAGCTTGAGGTCCCGGGTTCGAATCCCGGTCGGGGCAGATGCTTGTATGATGAATACGAAGGTCTTGGATGTTTAGTATGTATATAAGTATGTATTTATCTATATAAGTATGTTTATCCGTTGTCTAGTACCCATAGTACAGGCTTTGCCTAGTTTGGGACTAGGTCAATTGGCGTCAATTTGTCCCATGATATTTTTTTTTTACAATAAGCTGCAATATTGATAATTATACTTAGTACTTATGACAGTGACTATACCTACCTACACCAGTCGCACGCTTAGAACTAAAGTGACTCAATTCTTAATATGACATATTTAAAATTGAATTTAAAAACTAAACCTACAAAGTTTAATTTAGATTTATCATGTCAGTATTTAGAATTGAGTAGTTTGCGAAACGTAATCGAGTAGTAACGTTATCATTATCGCCGTCGAGAAAATACACATTAAAAAGTTGCTATGTGCCCAATACGCTCCAGGGGGCGCTGTACCAAACGTCCGTAACGTTACGTTACGTAAGTAGGATTCGAATATTCATGCTCGGGGAACTGTTCAAAAGTTAACTTGTCTTCACCCGTTAAGGGGGTTCTTTCAGCTAGGTAAACTAGGAATCAAGTCAAGTGAGAACCCATGAAGAGTTAGTTAGGTGAGTACCTACCTAGATATGAAATAAAAAAAAACTTACGTATATCCATTGTGATGTGGGATATGCGAGGCTGTGTTCTATTCGCTATAGCCATTAGAATTTCGCCTTCGATGTGAAGGTCGCTGTTGAAAATTACGCCGTTCATGAAGTTGCGTAGCTGGAATCTGGAAAGATAGATAACACCAACTCACCACTGTAACAGTTTTTATTGTCTGTCAACTACCCTGTTGCAGAGGCCGGAGTACGAATATTCGAATCCCGCGTAGCGTAACGTTATCGTATCGAAATCGGGAAACTTCATTATCTACCTACTGAATTTTAGTTCCAAATACGCTCACGGGCGGCCGCTGTCCCGAACGACAGTGTATTATACAAATTTCTCGATAACGTTCAACCCCTCGATTACGATACGCAGGATTCGTACTCGGGCGACTGGTACGGCAAAACATGGTTCAAAGAATAAGATTCCTATCTATATACTTACCTATAAAACAGTACCGTGACTGACTGACAGACAACGCACAGCCTAAACCACTGGACCTAGAGACTTGAAATTTGGCAAACATAATAATATAGGGACCTTGAGTATCCTAGAGGTGCACTAAGGAGGGATTTTTCGAAATTCCCACGGGATAGGGAACTAGCCACTTTTGAAATATTTCACGGGGGCAAAGCCGCGGGGCATAAGCTAGTTAACGAATGCGCAAGCGCGTGGTTATATGTGCGGAAACATGCATGCATGCGCGATCAACTTTTGCCTTGTTTGTTCAATGCTGCGTTCACCGCGTAAAACAGTGTTTGATAGTAATTTGATTATAATTATAATGTAAAATGACGTGCATCAAACGCAAATATTTTTTTTATACGACGAGGAAGGCAAACGAGCAAGTGGGTCACCTGATAGTAGTGATCACCACTGCCCATAGACACCCGCAACCCCGGGGGGTTAGCAGATGCGTTGCCAACCTAGAGAGCTAATGATCTCAGTAGGAGTATCTTTTGTATTTTTTTATTTTCTCTCCCAATTTTTTATTTTTACGGTTTTCCCGTGAATATCAATTATGTTTTTTTATAAACTCACTGAAACATGAATACACAGAAAAAAAACCAGAAAAATGCCAACCCCGGAAATCGAACCCGGTTCTTCGACACACCGGGTCGCGTGTTTTACCCCTACACCACGATTGACATAGAGGAAACAGCCGAATCTTTTCCATGTATTCAAATCTTAGCTCGTTTTTGTCACTTTTTGCAGTGACTAGCGCCATCTATGCGATTACCTCGTAAACCTCGTCGTCGTCGTCTAGAGAGCTAAGATGAAATGCCTCTTGTGCCCGTAATCACACCGGCTGTCTTACACTCCACACCGGAACACAACAGTGCAAGCACTGCTTGTTAACGTAGCGTTTATCGCATCAAACAACTGCGTGCTTTAAATGGCAATAAGCGGGGCAGAGCGCGCTTAAGTAGGTATTGTTCATAAATTGAATGTTTCTGTTTTTGTGTATGAACCTATATTAAAACGGGGTTAAGCTAGTGTGTCACCCAGTTACAGGTAACGAAATTACACTTTTTGAATTTCAATAGGCGAAACTCGCCCCATGTTTTCCCCAAACAGTAACATTAATCAAACCTACTTATGTATATGAACTAAAAAACAATTACTTTGCTCACCCGCGACCACTAATGACAAATAGTTATATCTGTGCGGCAAATGTATGTTTCCATGCAACACCTCCACCTCCACTGCTACACGAATCAACACATGCCACACAGACCCAACTATCACCACCACCACTATAGTAGTGTGTAGTGGAAGTGGTGGCATGTTGAGCGGTTGTTGTTGTGCTTCGTAAATGGCCTCGTGGAGAGTGCCGAAACGCGTCAGCGTTTAGTATAGTGGTGGTGGTGATAGTTGGGTCTGTGTGGCATGTGTTGATTCGTGTAGCAGTGGAGGTGGAGGTGTTGCATGGAAACATACATTTTCCGCACAGATATAACTATTTGTCATTAGTGGTCGCGGGTGAGCAAAGTAATTGTTTTTTAGTTCATAAATATGGACCTCCGCAAAGTAACGCCTGATTCAATAAACTACTTATGTATTTTGCTGTTCTATAGAAAGGCTTGCGTCTTTTGAAAATGTTCAAGTACCAAGTAAGTAAATAAATTATCCTTGTAGACGCCCTTTGACGAAAAAAATGCGATAAATCAACTAAGTAAGCAGTTAATTTTTCCTTCCGCTTGTATTGTTCACGGACCGTGACTTGTGATTCTCATCCTATTGTATCGGGCTGAGTAGCTTGAGACTAATGATAAATAAACTCACCGGCCACGATTAAACCACCCGTGAAAACTTTGTTATTCTTTTATGAGAGAGGAAATGTTATTTACACTGATACGCATGGCACTAAACCTAAAAACTCGAGACTCGCCCATTTTTGAGAAATAGGTAATTTATTTACCTATACGAAATAAATGGCATCACTTCAAACCGTACATTTCGTTGTACCTAAGCGTTAATTCACATAAAATTCGTCTCGTAGTTTAAAAAAACAACTTACTTAACTTAAGCGTACTCAACCTATAATTTCCAAACTCTGAGGCCCGAGTACGAATATTCGAATCCTGCGTTACATAATGGAGTAGTAACGTTATTTATCGAGAAATTTGTTTGACCTTTGGACAGCGCCCGCTGGTAATATTCGGTGGTAATATCTGCCACTTGAAGGAACAAAATTACGATTTCGATACGATAACGTTACGTTACGTAGAATTCGAATACCCGTACTCGGGCCACTGACCTTCTTTCAACAAGTTTAGTCCACTTGGCCCCGGTAACGTTGACCCGTCTCAGCAGAAAGGACACTCTTTGCTCCGGCAGGGATACTACTAAGCTGTTCACTATAGTCGGGTCTATGGGACGCATGCCCAGATGTCCGGAGTCCATGAGAATAAAGAATGTCCGCAGACCACGTCGCAGGCAGTCTATGTTGTCGGCTTCGCAAGAGGGGAAGGGCAGAGGGCTATCTGAAAAAAAAAACATGAAATACCTAGTTTTAGTTGAACTCTTTTGTCTGTCAGGAATCAGCGGCAAACTTGGCACCTTTGCATATACGAGGGCTGTTTGATAAGTACCCGTTTATGGAATAAAATTTTTTTTTATTTTGTATATATGCATTTATTTTTCTACGTAGTCACTTTTTAACTCTATACATTTGTTCCACCTATACTCAAGCTTCAATAAACCATCCAAAAAGTATGATTTTGGAAAGTCATTAAAATAGGCCTCTGTGGCGGCAATGACTTCGTCATTTGATCCAAATCGCTTGCCACCGAGCCATTTTTATAGGTTGGGAAGCAAAAAGAAATCGCATGGGGCCAAATCTGAAGAATACGGGGGGGGGAGGCAATAGTTCATAGCGTAACTATGCTAATTTAGCCGTCACAACTCTGGACGAATGAGCCGGGGCGTTGTCGTGATGAAACAGTACTTATTCCTTTTTAAAATGGGGTCGTTTGTCCTTCAACACGGCGTCAAATTCATCCAATAAATTGGCATAGTACTGCCCTGTTATTGTTTTTCCCTTTTCTAAATAGTCAATATGTATAATACCCTGCGAATCCCAACAGTCGCCATGACCTTTCCAGCCGATGGGACGGTTTTTCTTTCTTTGGAGCAGGTTCACCCGGTAAAATCCACTGCTTCGACTGCTCTTTCATTTCCGGGGTGTAGTGGTGGACCCACGTTTCGTCCACGGTCACGAAACGACGCAGAAACTCCTTCGGGTTACGTTTGAACACGGCCAAACACTGCTCCGAAGTAGTCAGTCGGTTCCGTTTTTGCTCCTCCGCGAGCGGCACCCACCTCGCCGATACTTTCTTCATACCCAATTTTTCTTCTAATATGTGTTGTACCCTCTCGATTGAAACGTTTACAGCATCAACGATTTCTCGAAGTTTAATTCGGCGGTCGGCTAAAACGATATTTTCAATTTTCTTAACCATATCGTCTGTAGTCACCTCAACTGGCCGGCCTGGGCGATCCTCATCAAAGACGGTTGTTCTCCCCCGCTTAAACTCGTTATACCAATATCTGACGGTTGTCATAGAAGGAGCACATTCATGGTAAACCGCTTGCATTCTTACTTTTATTTCATCACATGTTTTTCCTTCCAAAAATAAGAATCTAATTAAAGACCGATACTGTTCTTTCTCCATTTTAACAATTTTAAGTTCACGCCTTCACTGAATCGTCGTCAAATGAGAAAAAAAAACAAAAGAATGCCTTTTTTTTTTCCCGCTTCTGAAAAATGGCTTAAAAAGGTGGTATACTTATTTGCGGCCAGTGATATTAATATATTTAGAAAACGGGTACTTATCAAACAGCCCTCGTAAGAGCATTACTTTTTGTGTCACAGAAAAACTTGGTCGAACCTTCAGAAATCTGGGAGTACATATACCCATTATAGTTATTAATTTTTCTTTACTTATAGCAGCTTTCATATGCCTTGGTAATCTTGGTAATCATACGCACCGACGACAGAACCAGGTTTTGAGCTGACACCTAGTAACACTCCACTGCGTTTTAAAATAACGAACACGTCTGAAGGAAAGACCCGCCTATTCCCCAACTCCTAAAGAATTCCCCTTAAATTTTAAAATCCCCTGACTAAGTCCGTGTCATCTTTAACCTTGCCCGACATCCGCAGAATCTCATGCATTTTTCATCACGCCGTCCGGCCCTAAACAAAACAATTTTCTAATAAAACTACGTGGCATTTTACTTTGTGCCATATTGTGACGGCACCTTGAACCGGAAAACGGGCGGATAGGTATTTTTTATAGGAAAAATCGGCACGTTTGTCCGTATCAAACTTATGGCGAACGACGAAAAGTCTGCGATGAAGCACAAATGACATCCTTGGGTTCATAAATAAATAGTAATTGAATGCACCTTCGTATTTTTTTGCTTAGGTTTGGGTACTGAGTACTTACTTACTAAATACTTTATACTCCACTTAGGCGGACTTGTATCGACTTGGATTAAACACTAACCCGGTGTTAGCGTGACGTCAGACGATACAAATCCGTCGAGTTAACTCCGGGTGTTTAACGCAGGTCGGTGCGAGTCGTCGTTAGTGGTAGGTAGGTTGTTTCTAAAATGCTGTATTTTTTCTCTTCTTTATTATCTAAATCTTCCGATTTATTAATTACTAATAATACTTAACTTGTAGTCTTATAAATATTCATTAAAATTTGTCATACGCAATTATCAATAATTGTTCTCACCGTAAGCATCTTTTTATGTGGTTCTACTTTACTAATTACATTTAAAAAATTGCAAGTTTCTTTAATCTCTGAGATCTTTTCTTGTTATTATAGTAGGTAGGTACTTTCTCGCGAATTGTTTTTTTTTGTATAAGGTAATCGCGGTCAATAATATCCCGTTTTCATTATGTCTTATGTAATTGACCGCGAATCATTTAAAACCGTTATTTTTTTCTATATATCCAAAGAAGAATACGCGAACATCGAACAAAAATATCGTAAAGCTGACATTTAAAAATTGTTCTTAAGAAACCTGTCCAAATTATAACCACAAATGCTTATTTTTTACATTCTTAAGGAAAAGGTTGATGGGACCAAACGGGTTTCGAATCTGTCTCGTATAGCACGTTGTGAACAATCCAAAAAGTCCATTCCATAGTCAACGCTCTACTTGATTGAAGGCCATCGACACGTTATTTCCTTTAGCCCGTTTTTGCAGTAGTCTGATCTGACCAGAAAGTCGTGTCACAAAATACCAACTAACAAAATATTATAACTTATATCTAAAAAGAGATGGGTGTACTTCCCCATC
This sequence comes from Clepsis dumicolana, assembly GCA_963691665.1. Taxonomy (NCBI): domain Eukaryota; kingdom Metazoa; phylum Arthropoda; class Insecta; order Lepidoptera; family Tortricidae; genus Clepsis; species Clepsis dumicolana. The sequence goes on from OY829518.1 coordinate 9,380,931, forward strand.
TACGAATGCTAGTGACACGACTGGCTGGTCAGACTAGTTCTACACGTTTTCCAACCAATCGATCAACATGAAGGATACAGTCATTATAAGCAAATTATTAAAAAGATACGACCGTTCTTTATAATATACCACAACAAAAGAAATTCTTCATCTTTGGTAAATCAAGTAGTAGGTATCATCTATTTAAATTCTCAGTAAGTACTTAGTTCTTATTAAAACTGGTTGTTCGGTGCATTATTGCACCTTACACGTGTAAAGTGGAATCAGCATTATAACGCCGCATCGATCGGCGATATAGAGCAATACTTTAGTGCATATTTCGGAACCGCCGCGACCGGGTGCATTCGATACAAACATTATTATATTAACTTTTAACATTTATAACTAACATAGTATTAGAGTGACCTTTATAGAGTAAAACAATAAACATTTAATTGTTTCCGGACTTTAACATTCCACTGCGACCCCCGTCTCCCACACTGGTATTAAATTATCAGCCGAATGGTAGACCCTATCAGTGTAACCAAAAATCCAGAGGCCATGTCTTTCTCACATGTTCTTGTACCGTTTGACAGAAAAAATAGCCGAATGTCAAAGTGAAGCCTAGAGACAATAAGGCCTTTGGTTTCATTTGTATTGTTATTGATGATATTGACTCTACTCTGAGGAAACCGACCCCTATGAATGTATCTTAAACAAGCCAGCCAAGGAATTTGCTTTCAGTAACATATTGTCTACGAAACAATACAAAATACCTACAATAATAACAATACTGCTGGAAATGCACATTGTTTAAGTTTACAGGCTTATTCATTGTACTTACCAAGGATAGTTCATGAAGTTAATTAATACTTTTGATTTACCTGAAGGAACAGTGGCACTGTTTTGTTTTTCAAATTCCTTAAGGCTTTGTTTCTTTTTGTGACAGCTTTTACATTTACTTGCAAAGTTACGAATAAGTACTCCTATGTAGGCACTTTAAAGCACAGAATACATAATAGTACAAGTATATAATAGTTAGTTTAATGGTCCATTCTTGCAAACCGAAAATTTTGACCGACTTGAAACTAATGCAAATTTCAAGCCGATAGCAATAGAGATAACCAGCTGTGACGGACAGACAAACCGACTCACACACTCCATAAAGGTTCCTTTTCACCAATTTGAACCTAAAAAGGTCTGTTTTATTCATGTCAAGCACTTGGTCAGAGGACCGCGCTTTGCTCGCATCTTATTTGTCTGTTTTGGATGATCGGTTTTCCTTATATATGGCATCATAAAGGCTAAACTAAATGCAACTAATAAGCATTAAGCTAACTTATTTACTTATTGGTGCTGATTGAAAAATTGTGTACCTTTTTAACGTAATTTTGTCTGCATGTGTTCCAAGTATGTTGTACGTTTCTTTTCAAGGAAGAGTTTGCGCACAGCCTTTTGAAATAGTAACTTTAACTTGTAGTTTTGTACAATGGGTTCCAATTATCTGAGCGTCCTTTGGGCAGTTTCTCAGAATGCTCTAAATAATAGATTGAGTTCGGAAGTTTCGGTGGTCGCAGGGTTGTTCGACGGGCATTATTCAACACCCGGCAATCGTTTGAACCCCCGGTTGATCCGGTAACTAATTGTTTTTGTCCGTTTTTCCGTTCCGAGGACATGACGAACATTTTTGATGAAGTCTATTTGTTTCTGATGATGGAAGTATTATCCGGTATTAAGTTTTTCTCGAGCACGAAGGGCGACTGAGATTGAAAAAATAAGCGATTACTTTTTTGGCGTTAAGAATTCGAACACATTTATTATAACTTGTTACCGAGAGAAATTTCTTTACGTAGGTACACCTACCTACTTCAAAAAAACTAGGGATGAATCGAACCCATAGGTAGTTGTTAGAATTTATTCATGATAGACTCTAGACACTGCGAAAATTTGTTATAAATTTGGACCTTGTCAAATTTACTCGAAATCTGTAAATCATTAGAGCGTACACAATTGTGAATGTATAGCTTCACAAATCTATAGCTTTCCAGTGCCTGTTAGGAATGATATTTACCGCCTGATAGCATTAAGCGGGGGAAAGAGATGTCGACGTCTTCAAATGACATTAAACTCCACCCCTGGAGCAATGACATTGAATTTATCGCCAAGAACTGGAACATTTACAAAAATAAACGCAACTCGAGGAAAAACAAGTTTACCAATATTTAAGTTGTGCTTATTAAGTACTAGCTGTTGCCTGCGAGTTCGTAAGCGTAGATTTCGTTTATCGCTATCCCGCGGGAACTATATAATTTTCCCGAATAAAAAGTAGCCTAAGTTATTTCTCACTATTCAAACTATCTTCTTAAAAAAATCATATAGATTGGTGCAGCGGTTTTCCCGTGAAGAGGTAACAAACAGACAGACAGAGAGACAGAGAAACAGAGTTACTTTCGAATTTATAATATTAGTTAGGATTAGAACGACACATTACTATGACTATCTTGGAGTGTAAAATAATGTTCTATGATGAGACTAAAATTTTTCAAGTTGTGTGGTGTTGGTTTCAAATGGAGTACTAAGGGTCATACTGAAAGCGCTGCGGCTTGTCACATCATCATGCCAAGCGTGACCCGTTTAACCCTATTCGGAGTATTCGGCGCAGTCGTGGCATTGGTTTTTAATTAAGTAATACCTACATGTAATTTTTTGCTTGTTAATGTGTTATGTACATTTTATAATGTATTTTTTTGTATAGGTACTTATAGTCGTCATATGATAACTCTGCAACGAACTGACAACAGTAGAAATCTAAAGTTTGTTTATGGCAATACTGAATTATAGTCAAACAACACGTTTTGAACTTTTGCTTAGATTAAACATTAAACATGTCATCGTTCATTCACCACCCACCATTAAAATACCTCTCATATTTCGTTTTCTAGATTTTTTCTCCCGTACAACGGCAAAACCTACTAAACACCACTGGCAAAATTGTCCTCTAATGGACAAAGCCATAATTTAAAAAACCAACAACTTTTGATTACTACTATCATTATTATTTATAATTAAAGAAATGTCTGAGTGACATGAAAAAAAGCATTACCACAGCGTGATTTTTCTGGGTTGCGAATTAATATCTTATGCAGAGTTATCGTGGGACGATTATAGGTATGTTCTTCTTTTTCTTATCTGTCGCGAATTTGTGTTACTAAATATCTTTCTCTCTTTCTTACAATTTAATTTGCCTAGTGATAAATGGACCGTTTCTACGTACGAGTAGAAAACTAATTTGTTTTTCAAAGCTATCCCTGATTTACAAACATATTGTCTGTTTATTAATTTTTACATGGGCTATAATTGTCTGTGAAAAAAAAAGTAAAAAATCTATTGACCTCTACTATTTTTTGCTTGCCGATCCCTGGCCGCATGAAACATAAACATAAGATAGCTGAAACATAGCACGACCACACCGTCTAACCCGTACAAGGTAGGTAAGTAGGTAAGCCGAGATGAGGGCCTACCTCTATTTTTAATCAACTTGTGTGGAAGGAACCCTACGTTCACTTACGCTGTATTAAAATTTAAAACAACTTAGCTTACCGCCGTGTGGGAGCAGAATTATTTTCGTGAGGGTTGATACCACAACGGCCACTGACCTTGATGAGGTTTGCTAACTGGTACATTATATTAGTGACACTTCATTTAATAATTGGTACATTAGCGAAATTTTATTTGCTTATTGGTACATTAGTAATATTTAATTTGATAATTGGTACGTTAGCAATATTTCATTTCGCGACAGAATTCTTGTTATTTTTGAGAAGATGCGTAAAGTTGTGAGAGTTAAGACTCCGTTTTCAAATGCTCTACCTGGAAAGGACTTTTATGTTGAATGCCATGAATGAGATCGTGAAGTTGTCTTAAAATAAGGACGATAATTAATAATGATACTTAGCTTTGGGCACAGTCAAAACGAGCAATTTCATCTAGGTAAGTAATTATTTTGCAACTTTTTGTGTTTCCATATTTTTTAAACTACCTACTCAAGTAGCTTTGTAGTTTTACAAATACCTAGATAACATCATGCCGTATGCCAGCATAACCTAATAAAATGTATTGCGTGTTTTGAGTTAAATATGGAACTCCCTTGAGCGATCTGTTGAGAGTTAGAGGGCGCGTATAAATAGCTTTTCAGAAAAAGTTTTTAAACTTCCAATTCCTAGATTCCTAGCTATGTAAATAAAAATCAAAATTACGAAAAATATGTAGGTACAGTCAGCATCAAAAGTAGCTTTTCACTTGTGTACTTACCTTGCCAAAATTACATTTGGCAATCATTTATGACTTTTGTAGGGCTCCTAATAAGCGCGAGGCATTTTTGACGGTAACTCTACCAAGGCTCATTTGAAAACCATAAAATAAGATAGGTAATTAATCAGCATTTAAGAATGAATGTTATGTTTATTAATTAGTAGAGAAAGTATTAAATTTATCGAGAAAAGGTTTTTCGGCTTTCGACTGAAAATAAAATTTGGCAGCCATTTTATAACAAGTTGTGTGTACTTACACACACTTTTCTGGGATTTTGAAATTTTTATTTTTACCTACTGTTTTGTGGTGTTCAATAGAGATTAACTGTATTGTACCATCATTTAGATACCCATCATTCAATTTATAAAGTATTTATTAGGTACCTAAGCCAGATATTTACTTATAGCATCTCGTGACACAAAATTAACACTGCTTTGCTTTGGATTACAAAAAACCTTTGTGCAAAGCTTTCTCAATAGAGCGTAGTTGATATAAATCTTTGCCTCCTCTATCGGCCGAGTTACAGTATCATATTTTGTTGCTACACAGCACAAACTTGCCGCTATAAAATTTATATACCTATCATGCATTGTCCCTAAGGTGTAATGTGGCAAAATAGCGAGAGCAAAGACGTTTAAAAACTTATTTTAAAGGTACTTACTTGTCTCATAACTATCTCTGAGCGCTTTAAAAATTTGTCCATAACTCAGATTCCAACAGAAAAATAAAATGCAAAGCAACCACTGTATGTATCTCGGTAACATTTCGAGCGAATCTTTGAAACAGGACCGGTTGTTACAATAAACTTGAAAACACTGGGTTCGTTTTTAAAATGGTATTCCCTGTTGCCCATTAAACTCGTCTTTGTGGTATGTTACACGAGTGAGTATATTATAGCTTTAGCCTGCGTCGTTCCTCGCGCCACAGTATCAGTTAAGGTTTTAATAAGTACTACCCCGTCTATTAAAAATAAATCCGTGACACGTACGTGAACTATATAAACTAAATCGATTTATATTTCGAACCACTTCGTGATTCTTTGTCAATTTTGACACAATCGGACAGCCTGCACACTCCGATTGATTTTGACTTAGAAGACCTATTTTAGAGTAGGCATGTCGATTAATGATTAGCCTTTCGGCTAGGGACTAATTTCTGATTTCTTTTCTTAGAATATTTTGAAATTCATAAAAAAACTAAGTAATACAAAAATAAACTAACTAATGATTTTAACAATGAGCTCTCCCGCGGCATGGTCCCAAAATACTTTCAGCCTTTCTTCGCTGTACCTATCGGAATGCTGATGCATTATGTGAGGAAGCTGCCAGCTCTTCGGTCCCCGTTTTGAATATTTTTTAATACATCAATATAAATCAAATCAATTGTTTTAGTGATTGAGTAAAGTTACCGACATAGCCCGAAGAATTGCGAAACTTAAGTGGCAGTGGGCGGGGCACATTGCTCGTAGAATTGATGTCCGATGGGGTCAGAAGGTACTCGAATGGCGTCCACGGACCGGGAGACGAGCAGTCGGTTGGCCTCCAACAAGATGGAGCGACGACCTAGTAAAGATTTCGGGTCCGCGGTGGATGCGGAAAGCACAAGACCGGTCTGAGTGGACAGCCTTGAGGGAGGCTTATATCCAGCAGTCAGCTTACAGATACTTGTTACAACTTAACAGTAGAGAATGCAATGGGGTGGGTGTAGAAAACCGGTGAGACTAGTGCTGCCAATGAGAATAACTATACTAAAATACGAGCGCATATAGTTTTGTTTGATTTTGCCATGTATTTCGCTTACACCACACCTGAGGAAACATCCACTAGCTCCGCTGTTAAAGTATGCATACTACAGTAGCTCTAGGAACTTGGTGCAGTAATTTCCTTCTACTCTCCAAGTAAAAATAGATAAGATAGTGATTAAAAATTTCAGAGTGATTGATTTTTCAATATACCATTAGGTAGTGAGAGCTTCAAATGTATCGCGGTCAATTATCCCGTATTGAATAAAGTCCAAGTATTGACCATTAGTAAGCACTTCCTGACTTGTTTTGGGAACCCTAAAAACTTGGAAAAGTTATTCTAAATAAGGTAATTTTCGAACAGTTGGTCCAATACAACGAAAGTACCCAGAAAAATAACTGCCAAGATACCTATTGAAAGCTAAAAACCAATTCTCCATTAAGATTTATTTTTAGGTACAATTGTATACCTACCTACACAATCTAATAAGTTTCCCTGTTTAGAAAATAATATTCGAGGAAACCTAAAATAGGAACACCTAATACAGACAGAAAAAGTAATAACAACGTCACAGTTTCAAAAGTATTTTTTTATTTATCGTTATTCCACGGGAACTATGCATTTTTTCCGGGATAAAAGTAGACTTTGTGTTATTTTGAAGTATAAGCTAAATAACAGTAAAATTTCAACGAAATCCGTGAAAATAATAGTAGGAAAGTAGCATAATATGATTTATTATTCGTAGCTTAAGTATCTATTAGATGACCATGTATTGTTGAACTTGCTAATGTGCTAACTTTTGTGGCCAATAAATAATGTTTTATTACTTTTTCAAATGCAGTTTGTTTTATTGGCAGATTTGTAAGTAGAAATCTCATTTTTATTAACAAACGCTTATAAAATCCAGACAGCCGACCTTCAAAGCACCTGCGAGACCAGCCAAAATTCCAACCCGAGCATCTCTAAAATCACGTAAATACTTACAACTCCAAGTTACTTAAAGGATAATGAAACTTATTAAAGTTAAGTATTTCACCTTTTCCCGACATCGTTTTCCCATTTTTATTCTTGGGACGGAAAATGTTTGCGTTAAGCTCCCCTAATTGCAAAGTTTTCCGTCCTTTTGTATCTTTAGGTATACTTACTGTGCTAGTAGAAGGTCAAGTCCGGGCAAAGCTGTAGCTCAATTGATTGTGAAATAGGTTTGTAGGATTACAGATTCAGATCCCGAGTAGGATAGCCAATTTGAACAGGACACTCCGTATTTATATGTAGAGAAATATTATTTATGACTGATTTGAAGGGATTTCATTACATACCTACCTATAAATACCATTTTACTGCTTTTTTTTCTAGTTTTTAACCATCTCACTGTTAGGTAGTCCTCCTAAAATTAATGTCCATGCTGGCCTCAGCAAGGATCCAGATATAGCTTTTCTATAGCGAAACACCTTAAATAGGTACCTAATCAACTATTAACTAAAATCTGATTCGCAGATCACCACTAGCTTAGTCAAACAAGAATATTAAAGCGTGCAGGTCCATAGCAAACCATCCCTTTAGTAAGATTAATTTGAGTTTTTCGAAGTAGATTTATTGGGAAGATTGGAAAACAGCGTTAGCACGGACGCGCCGTCGGCCGTTCCATTCGGCCGATCATTTGTCAGTGTCCGCGACCTATCTGATCAGAAAACTGAATGAATTTTGGCAAACATCTCGGTAAAAAGCCTTCGTCGCTGCCAGCCAACTGTGGGCTCCGGAGACGAAAGAAAAATCTTAACTCCGGCCGACTGATAGCGTTAAATTGAAAGAAAATTGATTTTTCACGCGCGTAATACTCCAATTTGAGCCAATGATATTGCAATAACACTCCCACCGAATCAACAACAGCAAAAGAGTAAGGGAAAATTAAAGAGCACTTGGAAAAAATGTGAAAAACCGTCTTTTATGTAAGCCATAACTTAGTTCGTAAACAGTCTTCGAAGTTACTTGTTGAATAATTTGAGCCGGCAGTAAATTGTGCTTCGTGATAAGAATATTGTCACATTTACGAGCTCCTCGTCTAATCGAATTTCGTATTGTTTTAGGTATTGTACGAGTTTAACTGCGAGATTGATATCAAATGAAATCATAGATTTCTAACATTACAACAGACTAAATATTATGTGGAAGTATAGTAATGTATTATTATAAAATGAGATTTAAATGAAAATGATCGAATTAAGTACTTTAATTAGGTAGGTACCTATTTCAGGAGGACTAGTTATTGTGATGGAACAAAGGTGTCTAACTCTGAAAAAATATTAAATGTGCTTTGAGTGGTATTAATTTAAATAGCATTATTTTACTACAACGTCAGCGTAAAACAGCCTAACCGTTGATTCTTTTATTTTACATGATTATGTCGTAATAATGAGTGACATTTATAACGTACTATCAAAACACCCGTAGTCAAAATAAACGCTTTTTTTACGATTCGCGGTTATGACACTAGACATAATGTGAACGGGACATTGACCTCGATTACATTAGGTTTGATGAGCTCCCGATGTTTCGACGCAGTTACATGCATTATGATCAATTGATTACGGACACACACTATAAATATAACCCACCCATGCGCGCATCAAGCAGTGTGCCCGTGATCATAATGCATGTAATTGAGTCGAAATATCGGGAGTTCATCAAACCTAAGTATAAGGTAATCGCGGTCAATATCCCGTTCTCATTAAGTATATCTAACGCTTATGAAGTCTAATTCTAACTCTGATCGCGCATTCCTCTGTCCGAAACTCTAATACGTTCACGTAATAATTTAATTAACGTTTAAAATCACAGATTTTGTTTTTTCAGTCTGAGTACGTAAGTTTCTTGTACTTATCATTTGGATGAAAATTTTCAGTCATAATTCGATACATAGCTACAACCACGCCAAGTCACAAAACCATGAAAAACTCCGTCCATCCCGGAAAGAGTCGGTGCAAAAACCGTAGCCGCTCCCCTTGATCGCTTCATATTTCATCGTATACACAGGTCAGGCTCCCGAAATCTTTTATTAATGCCCATATCCGAGTTGGCCCTAACTCTCCGTTTTCCGTGGGCGGACCTTCGTGATTTTTCAACGACGTGTCACGGTATAGCCGTTTAAAGTCGGTAAATAAAAACCCATTTATTTATAAGTACGTCTTGAGTGATATGGAGAACCCAGGGTAGCTTATATTGTAGCTGTGTTACCTTTCAATTGCAATGGAAATTCATTTGTTAATCTAAGCAGCAGTGATTGCACTTTTCTGTTCCAGGGTAGATAGTAAGACAGTCGGGGATACAGGCGCAAGAGGTATTTCATCTTCAGCAAGGCTTGTTTTCCTTTACCGAAATCTCATGATAAATTACAATTGTAATTTCGCACATACATTCCGAAAAACTCTGGGTGCGTGCTGGGGCTCGAACCGACGTCCCTGTGCTTGACAGGCCATAGGTCAAACCACTAGACTACTTATCAAGGCTGTAATAGCAAAGATAAAGCAACACAATGGTATTAGTAGTTTATGCAACTGCTACATAATGAGGGTCCTTAAAACACGAGTGTGTTTTTATGAAACGAGGCGAAGCTGAGTTTCATAATAGGATCACACGAGTGTTTTAAGGCCTAATTATGTGGAGTTGCACACATTACTTTATCTACACACATATTATAAGTACTCTAAGATGGGTTCAGAAGCCGAAGGCATATATCATACCCATACCTGTCACAAATTTGACTGTTTTTTTTTAATCATAGACAAACATACTGTTAAGATAAACAAACTGTTTTTTATTGTAAAAAAAATATGTCACATTATTATTTATACATGTCGGACTGAACTCGACTTATATACGTGAGTGATCCGTTTTATTTCACTATGATTGTAAATTACGTTGGTTTTCAAATTTGAAACATCGAATTCGATATCGAAAAGTCATTACGATATCGAATTCGATGTCGTAATGACTATTACTTTACTGGAGGTGGTGGTGGTCGTGGTGGTTGGCGGCGGAGGTGACGATGTACTGTAATGCAGGTCATTTTCTACGGTTTCTGAACCATTATAGAGGACTTATGATATGTGTGTAGATAAAAATATTAACGCTATAGTTGAAATCACTTCTCAACTACGTTTATACACAGTAACAAACAGTAGGTAAGGGGCTCGCACGATCCTCTTAACGTGCTACCTTTATTCCCGAGTAAGTTAATCTAACTGCCAAGTTCTCTCAGACTTGTCGTGAAGTTTACCAAGTAAAGGTAAATTATGTGTAATTATTAACTCCCCTAGTAGGTGTGCAAAATGTTACATTAAGTTACGAAGGACAAAGTTTTAATGTCCCGCTTTGTATGGCAATGTTGCGACGGTAAATAATAATTTAACATTATTAAGGTAAGTGTCGTTCAAAATATAATTATGCTCGGAAATCCTTTTAGTAAATTAAAATGAATCAACGTTTACGTAAGTAGGTACTCGAGAAGCGGCCTTTTGCCGAAGTTTTTTTTTTAGGCGAGACATTTAAAGGGACGGCGCGGCGTAATGCAGATTTTTTTAACTTTTGGCGTAAACTTTAAGTGACTCTGATGTTCTAAATAATTGTAATTTACTTTTACCAGCGAATTCGTTGGCGTACCGTAGGATATTATTTGTGATAAACTTTCAGAGTTTTTATTAGGTAGCTCGGGTTTTAGACTTTCAGTTTTGTCAAAGCTAACTTCGCTACATTTAAAATTCCAGATTTCGTTCAAAATTGGAGTTTTTAAAAACTCACTGAAATACTTTGTTATCAGGAAGGTAGGTTACTACTTATTACGGCATTTCAAAAGTTGAAACCTCACGCAATTAACTGCGAAGATACCATATAATTTTATTTGTGTTTTGTTACTTTGATAACTTTGTTTGTGTACGCAATATTTTTATGTTCTGTTTTACCAAAGTTACGCCTTATGTTAACCGGTCATGTAACTTTAGCAAACTTTAATCTCAGGGTTTCAAATATAAAAAAACTCTGACTCCACAGGTGACATTTTGGCGCCATTAACGCCATGGTATAAAATTATGGCCATAATGAACCACAGGATAGTCTAAGGGGTTAGAGAATCTAGCCAGATTCTCCGAAGCTTGAGGTCCCGGTTCGATCAATATGCATGTCTGTTCTCGGTTCTTATGTATATAACTGTATTTATGTATACGTATGCTTATCCGTTGTCTAGTACCTACCCACAGTACCATTACAACATGTCAACCTTAGACCCCGTAGCCCTGTCTTATATACCGCGCACTGTAACACTGCTATAATGAAAAAAAGCGTGGTTATAATGGCTCCAAAGCTGTTTAATAAACTGCCCACGACCCTAAAGAATTTTGGTGTACCTAGATTTAAGAATCTTTTGACAAAAATTCTAGTAAATAAATGTTGTTATAATATTAAGGATTATTTTAATGATGCTGACATACGTAATTTCATAATATCTCGATTTTTATTTAATTTTTTTTGTAATGTCCAGCTGTATTATTTCAATTTAATTTGTGTATTTTGACTGTCCAATTTTAATTAACCACATTGTCTTCGTACGCCAACTGGCAAATCATAGCTGTACCATTTTAAATATAATGTCATCTTGTACCTTATACCACCTGTGATAACGAAATAAATGTTATTTGTATTTAGTAACAGGCTTTGCCATGACATAAAAAAAATACAGCTTTCTAGTACCAATAGTCTCTGATCAATGCCGCGGACAGACAGACAGACAGACGGACGGACATGACGAAACTGTAAGGGTTTCTTTTTGCCATTTTGGCTTCGGAACCCTAAAAAATTAATCGCTTTGGTGTCAATTGTTATCAAAGCTCCTACCGCTTACTTATACAGCTAAAGCAATAGCTAGTTAGTCAAGATACTTAATTTAATGAATCAGGTGTTACCGTGCAGACAGTTAATTTGCTCATCTGCGATCACCGTGTTGAGACCATGGTCGCGGGTGGACAAATTAATTGGTTTTTAGTTCAAGGTTTCATAAAATAAACTTATCATCATTTTGATCGGCAGCTACTTTAGTCCAGTATTGGACATAAGATTCCCCGAATTTTCGCTATCGAGTTCTGCCGGTGGTTTCGCGACGAATGCACTGTTTATCAGTGCCTTTTTGGATGTCGTCGGACAGCACGCTTATGTATGTCATGTTTACGGCCCCCATTTGTAGGCCACTATTGCTTAAGAAAAATTACTCGCAGTAAAATATAAGACAACCGATTAGAACGTATTCACAAAACGGTTTGAGCATTATACTAAAGTATTATTTCCTCAAATTGAATGAGCAGTTGAAGGGCATGACAAGAAGATATTACATTCACACAGCTCAGATACGGCCCCCGAAATTGATTCACTAACTCACCCATGACCGAAAAATAGGATACACCCTGTTTTTGTCACGAAAAATGTGACCCCGCGCTCATGTGCGGGAAGAAATAACATTTTTTATTCACGAAGACGTAAATTGAAACTGACGAATTAATTTAACAAGAACGAGACTCAAGCCTCGTCTAATAGGATTATTTTAAGCGAAACATCCGAATGAAAATGTATTTTGCGAGGGAACATTCCAAATTGGTCATAAATATTAGTCGTTATTTTTGATGACTGCAACTCAATGAGAGATTACACTAAAACGTTGATAAAGGGCCTCGGGGAAACTGAAGTAAGAGCAGTTTTTATGTACTGAAATGGGAATTTATCGCGCGAAAAATATGTCTATTTTCGCGCAATAAAACTCCGCTTCAGTATTTAATGCGCTGAAAATCGTGAAGGTTTTTAAAGTTGTCCCATGTATTATGTTAGGGTAGCGGGTGAATATAATCAATGCCTAAAGTTCAGCTTACAGCACGTCCACAATCTTGGCGGGAGAGTAAATATAATGTGCATAATGTAAGGCTTCCGCCAAAACTTCACCCGCTTAAACAGAATGAGCTTTGCATAATAATCCTTCATACTTTCTCAAGTGCTATGAATTAATCAGAACGTAACAGCAACAGAATTATAATGAAGTGTATGGGAGCAACTATTGATTTAAGCTTCTTTACGAGGCAATTGTGCGGGTTGCGTTACATTGCGTGGTCACGCTACTACGATTTTATAAGTAACGTATTAACGATGGCATTGTAAAGTAACTCGCGCGATATATCTCACAACCTGTAATTAAGGCTTTACTCGTACAGCTGTTTGGTATCATGACTCGTTGTATGATGCCCGAGGCGGTTGGATTGAGGTTTCAATTGGTTAAACCACGCTTAAACAATTTCGGTCGGCTTTCTTAAATAACTCTATTAAATAATTTTAATCAACTCAAGTCAACTTTACATTGTTTCTAGCTGAAAATTTATTGATTTGGAGAGTTTACCTAGACACTGAGCTATTAATCTCAATACGAAATCTGCTATTCACTTTTTTACATGTAGGTAGGTATCTAAAATGATGATGATGGCGATAATGATAGGATATAATAATATCAAAAATAAGATAAGGTTTTAGATAGGTTAACTTGCATCTACGACAAGTACCAACACTTAGTGTTCTATGGAAACATTATTTCCCACTCACGGTAAACCTTCAGCGATATCAGAGCAAGGAAGATCTCCTCGTCTCAGAAGATAAGCCTAAAACACGATGGCATTACTTAAGATGACAGATTTTATTGCTTCCCCGTTTTCGTTTTTATGACACGAGAAATTTATAGTCCACGCGAATGCCCACTTATTTCTTTTTATGTTCGCAAGATCCTAATTTGAACAATCCTTCAGGCGGCTTGGATACATCTATCAGATCAAAAAGCATTTGAGGTGAAGAGCGTTTGGGCAAAAAGTTTGAGAAACCGTTGCTTAATGATGTAATCTGGAATATTTAGGTATTAATTACTTAATTGGGTATTTTACTGATGTCAAATTCATCGTCATTATCAACCTATTTACGTCCCACTGCTGGGCACAGGCCTCCTCTCACAATTATGAGGGCTTGAGCTACAGTTCCCACGCAGGCCCAGTACGGATTGGGAACTTTACACACACCGTTGATTTGCTTTGCAGGAGTGTGCAGGTTTCCTCACGATATTTTCTTCCGCCGAAAAGATACAAATACTAATGTAATTTCGCACATAAAATTCCGAAAAATGCAGATTTGCAAACCGGGGCTCGAACCCACGACCTTCTGCTTGAGAGGCCATAGGTCAAACCGCTAGGCTACCACGGCTTTTTTGTTGATGACGAAATTAGGATATTAAATTAAAACGAGTTTAAATATTGATTGCATTTATAAAACATAATTAATTTGCTCATCCGCAACAACACGTGTAAGACACGTACGCCTATGCCGCAAATGTATGTTTTCATGCAACACGCTAATTAGCTTAGTTATTAATAACGCTTACGGTGGCGATAATTGGCTCTATGTGACATGTGTTGACTCGTGTGGCAGCGGAGGTGGAAGTGTTTCATGAAAACATACATTTGTCGTATGTTCTGTCTTACAGCTGTGGCCGTGGGTGCGCAAATTAATTGTTTTAGTTCAATCAAATAATTGTACACTAAGCGACACTTAATTAAGCTTCCGAGAGTAGGTACTCGTAAGGAACCGATGTCTCGTTTGTAGATGCATATTATTCAATTTGAACGATTTTTAAATTAACAAAAACTTTAAAAAGGTCTGATGACTGGCAATACTGATGTCACGGTATTTCGGTAATACCTACATACAAAATTCTAAACTAAGCGATCGTTTTAACATTTTTAAAAAAGTTGCTCGTTAGGCTAAGGCTTCAAATACTCGTATCCATTTGCAAATACTGCTACAAACTTGCTTAGGTATCCAACGTACACGAGAACTCTCTAGTGTACGTTGGATACCTAAGTAAATTTGGAGCTTTTTGTGTACAAAATATAATTTTCATCATTCGTCAAATATTTTGCTAAGTAATTTTTCATACAAATTACCAGGAAAACAGAACACGTGACAATTTAGCACGCTCTACTAACCGCCATATTTGTTCTGACTCAGCATATTTCATTATTGACCAATTTGAATAAATTACTTTTTGTGTGCCGTCTCTCTGCGATCATTTATCATTTCTTACTCCAGCAATCACTTTCAGGTACCTACGTATTTTATCACCCTGTCACCATTAATTTATTATCGTCATTAATTAAAAAATATTGTTTTTAAACTGACGACTTTAAAATGAATCGCATAATTATTTACGTTGCCAACTTTACTCTGTGAAAGCTCCCTGTAATGTATCTGTATAAAGTACCTAATTAAACTAATTATAATTGAAATGCTGAATTGTTAACAACTTGCTAACTTCAAGGAGAATCTGTATTACCATTTAATTTAAATTTAATAATTGATGTAGAGATTCATTGTATAGGCGACTGGAGCAATTAAATAAAAAAAATACTGTTTTTTTTTTATGAATGAAGTATGGGATGAAAAAGTTGCCATGCACAGAAACAATTGAGGCACTTGGAAGATTAGCGGGGTTATCAAGGAGTCTGTGTCACCTTGTTTTTATCTGGCTAAAATTTTATCAATACGGTGGGTAGTTAGTCATGATATCTTCTCTTGATAACAATCATGTTCTACAAAAGAAATCTACGCAACAAATACGCGCTGTGTATGCGCAAGTTTAAGGTATTTTTATTTTCTATTAAGAAAGGAAACTACAAATTCCTGCATTATCATGATACTCGGGACTTAATCGCGTAAAAACTTTTATATTTAAATTTGAATTTAAATACCTCGACGTTTCGGACGCGACGTTGCGTCCATGGTCTCGAAGGGACTGAAAAGGCGGGTATCAACATCTCCTAGCTGCACGGGTTCCTCGAACTACCCGCACTTGGTCTTTTTTATTAGTTTTTTCACCAGGGTTGCCACCAGTCCGACACACAACACTCACAACATCCGGCGATTTATGAGACGATATTTGATGACGCTTACACATACTGATTACCGGATTCCACGAAGATGAAAGCTTGAAACCATCCTCCCGGTTGAAATTACTATGTTTCCTGATTTCAACTGCTTCACGTATAATTCTACTATAAAAATGCCGCTCAGTAGAGAGGATCGTGGGGTTATGAAGCTCAATCCAGTGGTTTGGTCCTGATTCCAGTAAATGTTCGGCAATAGCGGACTTGTTCACCTGACGATTCTTGACAGCTGCGATGTGCTCCTTGACTCTTTCAGCTATGGTGCGCTTCGTCTGCCCTATATAAGAGCTCCCACAACTGCAGTCGATCTTGTAAACGCCCGGTGATTGGAAAGGTACAACATCTTTTGGTGATCTGACATGGCTCGTGATCTTGGATAGCGGCGTATACACAGTTTTTATAGAGTACTTGCCTAGTACTGTACCGACTTTGTCCGTTATCCCTTTCACATAGGGCATAAATGCCGGTTGCCTACAAACATCAGGATGTTTACCCATAGCCTAGCCTAGTGCGGGTAGTTCGAGGAACCCGTGCAGCTAGGAGATGTTGATACCCGCCTTTTCAGTCCCTTCGAGACCATGGACGCAACGTCGCGTCCGAAACGTCGAGGTATTTAAATTCAAATTTAAATATAAAAGTTTTTACGCGATTAAGTCCCGAGTATCATGATAATGTGTGAAAATCGCGAAAGTTTAAATCAATACAAATTCCTGACTTTGAGTTTAATAATAATTGCTGTTATCCTAAGTATTTTGTATCATCTGGATTGTAATTGAATTGAAAAAGATACTGAAAGTAATATACAGTAAACTATGTTTCACAAGTCGCCGGGACTGGCGCTTTCATACAAAAGTTAGTTTGGATTTCATTTCTAAACTTAAAGCCAGATTTGGTTTAAGCTCGTCCAATAGAAACGTCGCATTATTATTGAGACTTGCAATTCGGTTTTGGATGATAAAAGAGAAATGGAAAATTCGCAAAGATTTTTGATCCCTTACTCCGTTAAATTTTGGTGTTGACGAGTCTGTTTTTGTTTTATTGCGGCCTACGTAAGAACATTGACAATTTGACAGTCGCAGAGAACATAATTCCTTCATTTAAAACCCACTTTGCTTTTTATACTACAGTTTCTTTTGTATGTTTATTATAGACACGTTTTTGGAATTGATAGAGCTAGTAAGTGTAAGTTAAGTATAATATGCCAATCAGATTTTTTTTTATACGACGAGGAAGGCAATCTAGCAAGTGGGTCACCTGATGGTAAGTGATCACCACTGCCCATAGACCCCCGCAACCCCGGAGAGTTTGCAGATGCGTTGCCAACCTAGAGAGCTAAGATTAAATGGCTCTTGTGCCCGTAATTACACCGGCTGTCTTACTCTCCACACCGGAACACAACAGTGCAAGCAACGGTAAAGAAGAATTGAGCCATAGGTATTTCTGAATGATCTTATTGAAGTACAATATGCCTAGTGAGAGTACGAATATCCGAATCCTGCGTAACGTAACGTTATCGTATCGAAATCGAGAAACTTCATACTAAATTTTAGTTCCAAATACGCTCACGAGCAGGCACTCTTCCAAACATCATACAAATTCCTCGATAATGTTACTACTCGATTACGTTACGCAGAATTCGAATAGGAATTCGTACTCGAGCTCAGTGGTTACCTATAATTTCGAAGTTTTTTCTTTTTCTCATCAGTGCATTATTTAGTTTTCATTGCACACAAACAAACATAAAGCTCATTATCATGATACTCGGGACTTAATCGCGTAAAAAACTTTTATTATGTGTGAAAATCGCGAAAGTTTAAATCAATATATAAACATAAAGCTGTCCAAATATATTTTTCAGGTCTTTGTCATAATAATGTCCTAATAATAATAATTTGTCTCGCATACGTATTATTTGTCCTAATGTAAACATTACATTAGGACAAATAGTTTTATGCGACACGAAGGGCACCGATACTTTTCATTGACGAAATAAAAACTGCACTTACACAATTGACTAAATTCAATACAAAACAAAATAGATATTCTCAAATTTACAACTTCATCTCAGAGGATTGCTTTCCTCCTGCATTCGCTTGGGAAGTTGATTTTATTGACATGAAAAATGTACGAAAATATTCACCCGACATCGGATGTCCATTTGTACATAAAAGGTGCCTTTGCGACGAGTTAGAGTGGTATCATACGATAAGGAATAATATTATTTGTCAAAGCGTAGTTCGTGAAGTATGATAATGGTACTTTCACTCGAATATCGTATTAGATATATATTTGAATATATATTTATAGGCTTTAGCTTACAGATAACATGTGATGTAAGTGCGATATTAGATTTTTGATGAAAGAAATCGCTCAAGCTAAACGAAGCGTAGTGCGAAAAAGAAATTTGTTGGCAGATAAATTCAAATAACATTTGCAAGTGAGGGGTGTTATTCTTTAAGTTATTCACAATTTTTTCAGGCGTTGAAGAGTAAAATTACTGTCATATACCTAGTATCGATAATTTGACGCTTTGACATGTATTTTTACTGAAAAACACTTTTAAACAATAAGTAACCATTAAATCTCATTGTTATTTAATTGTTACTAGCTGTTTACTTATTAAAAAAAATCGTTTTTCAATAAAAAGACATGTCAAGATTTTTACCTTCTTTTTAATGCTAAAAAACACAAAGTATAAGAGAATAACACCCTAGCACAGTGGGGGTACGGCACGGTGTTGCCTGGCTGCAACGATGGTGTGACTTTAAAAACGAAAGCGATTCCTCACCCGTGTTGAAGCAACCAATACCATAACCTACCACACATAGGTAAGTAAGGATTTGCTTACAAACTCGAATTCTATCACATTGTGGTGTATGTAGTGCGTATAGTATTTAGGTAGGTATTCCCAAAGGCTTCCACAAAATACGTCTGACATTTTCATCTTATCGGGCTGCATTTCCCGGCCCGTAATTACCACTTGAGAATCTCCTACATACCCCTTTGGCATCTCCGGTGGCCACAACTTTGTAAGCAAACGTCATTGTTTACCTAACCTGAATTGTCCCATCGCAGTGTTCTATAAGATCCTAGAGATACACGGTTGACTTTGCACTCCGTCGTGTCTTCACCTGGGTACTTGCCTATTTCATTTGCTGACCTTATTACGATGAAAAGAGTAGTCGCTTAAAAAAGCAATTTGCAGAATTAATTGGTGGCAGTAAAAAGTAGAAACCGCGGCGGCAAGCCTGTACAATTTATCTTGTCAAGCTTTTGCCCTATAAATCAGCATGAGTGCGTCGCATTACACAGCATTATACCTCGTTTATACGCGGTATTGTCAGGCTGGTTGTTATTTTGCCGCTATCACTGAGTTTGTATCGTCATATTATATTCATAATGCCGAAAAAGGTTGTTTACCCCTAAGACATCGAGTTTTGTTGGCCATGTATTAATATTGGGTTATTTTTTTAGGACCGAAGTTTGGTTGAGTCAGATTATGGTAAAAGTGGGAATACTTACATGTATATTTTTTATTGGTACAGTCCGTATGAAATATATTGGAACGTCTACGGTGGTGCTGTAAAATATGAATCTACTCGCAATATTAATTCTATTTGGAGGGGCAGGACACGTACCTCTAATCCAGGACACACCTGACCTGACTCCAGCAATTGAGTTTTTCTAAGATTTCTTTCTTGACACAGTTTATACGTTATGTCCGAATATTTAAACCTAATGTGTGCACACAGATATCACTTTTCACAGTTTTTAGCGTTATTTATAAAATTAAAAGAGTCATTTGCGTGAGAGAGAAAATTATAGCGTCACTCGCGATTCACTTGTTTCTTCAGAGCGTTCGTTTTTCAAAACTTCTTCATCTCGTCCTGAGGTACGGGGAAGGGGAAAAGGAAAAGGATCGTGTTGCCAGTGTTTTTTAATGTATGTAGTGCGTTCGAGTAAGATGTGAGAGTATGAAATTAACTAAATAAATATATAATTAAAATTACATAAAACTGGCGCAGCCAACTTCGGGGGGCCTAGAGGTTTCCTCTACATTGAGAACTGAAAATAACATTTAATATCAAAGCGGTTGATAAACTTAAGCTAATATGAAAGAGTTTGGAACTATTGAGTAGGTAGAGGACAGAGTCGAGTTAGTGGACGTATATACGTCCCAGAAACGGTTTTTATTTTAGCAACGCGAGTAATGTTATCCTTGCCAGGATAAACCTCTGAGACAATAGCCAGGGGCCAAAACATAGGATGAGCATTGTCATCTTTGACGACAACTACAGTCCCTACACTCACAGGTTTGGAAGGCGTGTTCCATTTATTGCGTTGTTGAAGTGAAGTTAAATATTCCATGCTCCAACGTTTCCAGTAGCTCTGGACTATTCTATTTAAAAGTTGATAGCGGTTGAGTCTGTTGTCTGAGAGTGTAGAGTCGATATTTTCAGCGGGTAAAAATTTAAGTGAAGTTACATTTAAGAAATGATTCGGAGTAAGAGCGGTCAGATCAGAAGGATCTGACGAGAGTACACAAATAGGCCGGCTATTTAACAGACCTTCAATTTGTATTAAAATTGTGTTAAATTCCTCGTAGGTGAGAATTTGACTGCCGATAGCGTTAAATAAATGGGTTTTACAAGATTTGACATTAACTTCGCTCAAACCATTAAAATTCGGTCCATACGGAGGGCTATTTTTAAATTGGACTCTATGTAAAGTAAGATAATGACTCAAATCATTTTGGAAATCAGTTGACTGTATTTTGGAATAGATTTCGTTTAATTTGCGTTTAGCGCCAATGAAGTTGGTGCCTCCATCGCTATATAATATAGAGACTGGACCTCTGCGGGAAATAAAGCGCTTGAAAGCATCAAGAAAGCAATCAGTACTTAGATCAGAAACAAGCTCTAAGTGAAGGGCTTTTGTCGTAAGACATACGAACAAACAAATATATGCTTTGTGGCTTTTAACACCACGATGGCGGATATGCGTGATATAAAATGGTCCAGCGTAATCGACAGCGGTATGCACAAAGGCTTTGACTTGAGAGACTCTAATAGAAGAAAGATCTCCCATTAATGGGTTCGTGCTACGCGGTTTGAGTTTAAAACATAAGTTACAACTATGTACACGTTGTCGAATTAAATTTCTAGCGGACAGAATCCAGTACTTTTGACGTATTAACGCCAATAGTAATGCGGGACCTGTGTGTAAATTTGAAGCGTGATAGTAGTCAACTAGGAGCGAAACTATGCGATTTTTAGCGGGCAATAGTATTGGATGCTTTTGGTCAAAATTCAATTGAGAATGCGTTAGACGACCGCCTACTCTTAATAGGTTTTGATCGTCTAGAAAAGGGTTGAGCTTTAGAATAGCCTTGTTTGGACAAAGTCTATTATTTTTGATAGCGTTAATCTCTTGAGTAAATGCATTGTTTTGCAAATAGCGTATTGCGTATTGTTCAGCGTGATCTAAATCGGTTACTGTGATAGAACCGCGTGAGGCGAGTTTTTTTGAAAAACGAAGTACGTATACAAGCGCGCGTATAAATTTCAACCAAGACGAGCAGCTTTCGGCGAGATCGTGGATAAAGTGAGTATTTTCTATTGCGTTTACATTTTGCGTAGGAAGCGATATAGTTTTAGATTCTTCTGTATCCGAATTTTCATTGTTATTAATTTTATATTCTTTTACAGGCCAGGAGACGACGGGAGCGGCGAGCCACTGCGGACCGTGAAACCAGAAATCATTATTGACTAAACTTTTTGGTGTTACAGGACGAGAGACGATATCCGCGGGATTATCTACACCTCGTACGTGAAACCAATGAGATGCGGGTAAATGTTTGTTAATCTGTGCGATGCGGTTAGCTACAAAAGTATGGAACTTATGTGCAGGTGAGTGGATCCAGGTAAGAGTTACTGTAGAGTCAGAGAATGCGCATATTTTATTTATGTTGCTGCGTTTACTGAGGACCGTGCGTACTGAGTCGATCAACTTTGCGAGCAGGACAGCAGCGCAAAGTTCTAAGCGAGCGAGTGTTTTATTCGGAGTTGAGACTTTAGACTTCGAGGTAAGTAGTTTTACTGACTGTGCTGGCGCGTTATCATCGTTGTCAATGCGTACGTAAATGGCAGCACCGTAGCATTTTTCGCTAGCGTCTGCGAAACCAATCAAATAAACTCTATGCGTAGAATTTATCCCTATGTGACGCGGTATTTTAATGTCAGAAAGAAGCGGAAGTTCTTTATGAAAGTTTTCCCATTTGGATATTATGTAATCAGGAACCTCATCATCCCAGTCGAGCTGTAACTTCCAGCACTCCTGGATGAGACGCTTCATATACGCGACAACTGGACTTATGAGACCGAGCGGATCGAATAAGCGTGCGGTAACTGAAAGGATTGAGCGTTTGGTACAATTTTGCGGTAAGTCAATATTTATTTTAAATTGAAAGTTATCATCATTAGGCTGCCATTGCATACCTACAATTTTTGTATCAGCGTTGGGATCGTCGTCAAACTTAACAATGAGCGGGCTCTTATGAGAAGAAGGAATGCGTGACATGAGTGCATGATCATTTGAGATCCACTTGACTAAATTAAAACCTCCGGATTTGAACATAGCTACCATTTCATTGTAAATATACTCAGCGTTATCTAAACCGTCAATAGAACTGACATAGTCATCGACATACATATGGTTCTCTGCTTCATAAGCGGCAAGCGGGAATGAGTCGCGGCTGTCAGCGGCGAGCTGACGCACAACGCGCATGGCGAGGTAAGGCGAGCTAGACACACCAAAGCACACCCTATTAAATTGGTAGATCTCTATTGGTGAATTAGAATCGAACCGAAACAAAATGCGTTGAAATGGTTGGTGTTCAGGTGCGAGCTTTACTTGAAAATACATTTTTTCTATGTCAGCAGTTAGCGCGATTGAAAACATGCGGAGGTTGAGAAGTAGTTCGAATATACTGCTTTGTAAAATCGGACCTACATATAAAATGTCGTTAAGCGACTTGCCTGATGTGGTTTTACAACCAGCATCGAGAACAACGCGGGTTTTGGAGGTATCTTTCTCCGGACGATAAACGGCTTTATGTGGCATGTAATATTCGTTATCGTCTTGAAAGTTATTTGAAACTTTGGACAAGTAACCTTGATCAATATAGGCTTGTATAGTTGTATTATAATCGGCGCGTAAATCACATGAGTCGAGTTTCTTTTCTAGATTTAAAAAGCGACGTTTAGCTATAGCGTATGAGTGACCTAATTCAGAAGGTGAGTATTTGAACGGGAGATCTACTGTGTATCTACCGGTTTCATCGCGTGAGTAAGTACTTTGGAATATTTTTTCACAAGCTTCGTCATCGGGACTGAAGTGTTTTTTATCGGGTACATTTTCTATTTCCCAAAAGCGGTGCGTTAATTGTTCGAGCGAAAGCGATTCTGCTTGACAGAAGAACGCTTTGTCAAAGTTATGCGAGAGTGTAGTAGGAGCGTTAGGCGCGAGTGTGGCGGGAGCATTAGGCGCGGTTGTAGTTATAGCGGGTGCGGGTTCGTCTTGGATTTGTGCGTGATGCGTTTGAGTGTTTGAGTTGCGTGCGTTTTGCGTAAAAGAGCAAGATGGATGAGAGTGAGTGCGAGCGAATTTATTATTAGAGTGCGAGTTTTGAGAATGCGAGTGAGTTCCATCAGGTGAGTGCGAATGAGTTGCGTTGAAAGAGTGCGAGTGCGTTGCGTCAGCAGACTGCGATTGTGAAGCGTCAATAGATTGCGTTGAGTTCATAGAGTGTGAGTGCGTTGAGTTAGTTGAGTTCAGCGAGCGTGCGATGCATTGGGCTTTTCCCATGGCTACATATCCGAGAGTAGTTTCGATACCTACAACCGTGGAGATTGGCGAGGTCGATTTCTTAGAACCGAGCAAAAGCGGGAATAATTCGTTGCCTATCAGACAATCGATTTCTCCGGGTGCGTAATAAAATTCATCAGCCATTGGCAAATTTTGCAGATGCGTTAATTCCGTCCTATCAATTTTAGCGTTCGGCAAAAAGTCGGTTATTGTGTCAATAACACGAGCGTTAACTGTATAGAAACAGCGCGAGTCAAAACGCGAAAATATTTTAAACTGCGTTATTCCAAATGCGCGGTTTTCAATTTGACCGATACCTTTAACTACCGAAGGCGCGGGAGTTATCTTTAAATTTAAGCGTTCGCAACAAGATTTCGTGACGAAATTACTCATCGAACCTGTATCGAGAAATAAGCGCATGCGATTTACTTTATTGTTATTATACACGTGAACAGACGCGGTAGGTAATAATACTGTAGTATCATTATTTGAGATGCGCGCGGGAACAGTAACAGACATTTTGTCAGACAGGTTGTCGTTGTTATCAATATTCGAATTCGCGCGCCATGAGCAGCGCTGGGTTTGCGATTCATCATGAGTGCGAGCAGTACTCACAGGCGGCGGTCGCGGCGGCGGCGAGTGCGAGTGAGACGAGTATTGCGCGCCAGTGCCGGCGGCAGCGCCTGCGGGCGACTTGGGAACTTGCGAAGCGGGTTGGTACCTAACTGACGGAATGCTTTGGTTATTATTATCAGTGATAACATTTTGTTGGAAATCAGCTGATCGTTGAGCGCGGTTCATATTTAAATTGTTGTTATTTTCATAGTGCAGAAGCGAATGATGTTTGCGGTTACAGATCGAACATCTGTGTGACGATTTGCAGTTATTTATGTGGTGAAAACCTAGGCAATTAATGCAAAATGCATGTCGTCGAACCATATCATTGCGAGTTTGAGTGTTTTGGTTAAGAAAGTGTTGACATTTGAAGAGAGGGTGAGAAGCATTTGCATTGCAGACTTTGCAATTATCAAAGCTATGAGTGTTAGGCATTTGAGGGATCTCAGTTTGAGCACAAAATGATTTTATTTTGTTTATTTGCGGCGCGGGTTTGTTAACTTGTTTATAGTTAGCTTGAGATGAGGACTGCATTGGAGTATGGAGAGCTTGGAGTTTACTTTGCTCGCTTAAAAACTTTTTTAAGTCACCAAATGTGGGCATTTCAAGGTGTCTATGAGATTGCTCAAACAGGTTAAGAGTTGTCTTATCAATTTTGCTTAAGGCAATGTGAGTTATGATGAAGTCTGACAAATTTTAAATTTTTAATTGTTGTAAGCCGACTTCAGCGGAACAAAAGTAATCCAGCATATTATCAGGTGATTGACCGGGCTTTTGTTGCAACATTTTTTCTAAATACATAGAAGCTTGTACTCTTGTATTCTGGTATTTAGCTAGAAGAGCATTCCAGATGATATCATAATTTTGAGATGTAGGAGTTATACCTGAGCATACATTTAGTGCCTTACCAGAGAGGCAGCCAATTAAATACTGAACCTTTTCTGCATTGGTAAGTTGAGTATTAGAGTGTATGTCACTGCGGAAGTTTTCATAAAACACTGGCCATTTACTTGGAGTGCCATCAAAACCTGTGAGTTGAAGCGGAGGCAGTTTGATGTTAAAATTGCTATGCTTGCTTTGAGCCTCAAGCTCCTGTCTCAGAGTGGTTTCTTTTTGTTTAATGAAACAGTACAATTCATCAAATGTGTTGAGAGTGCTATAACTCGGCTGTGCGTTTGGGTTTTCTTTGAATAGTTCAAAAAAAAGTTTATCAACTGTTTCTACATAATCAGCACGGGTCTTGTCTAGGCTTTGAGTCCTAGCAAGGAATTGCATGTGAAATGCGGGGTCAACAACCTTTAGGCTTAGGTTATACACTTCTTGTATTATATGGAACAAACTTTGCTTTTTACTTTCAAGAAATTTGATCATAATATTTTCCTCACTAGAACTTGTGCTTGGATTCTTTTCTTCTGTGCCTCCCATTGTGGTTAGCAAAGAGCAATATTTACATTCAAAAAATAAACTGAGTTTAGTAATAAGCACAGGTTAAAGATCGGAATAAGAGTTTTCAACAGAATTACGATATAAATATAAATTATTAGTTGGCGGTGCGCTTGTCAAATATGGCGGGTAGATATATGAATGAATGGTGCGTCGAGGGAATTATTGCGAGAAATAAGTATGAAATGCGTTAAATATACAGTAAGTGATGCTTTAATGCTTTACTTTAGATGTTATTGTTGAGAAATAATGAGTATATACATAGGAATATGACGCGATTTGTGAGATTAGAGCGGAACAAAGTTGGGGAGTAGCGTGCGAGAAATAATGGCGGAATGACTTGTAATATGAGTTTTTGCGTACTTGAAAGAGTAATTAAATGGCGTAAGTGTATTGAGGAGGATAATAGGAATGTGGGAAAGGATTTGGGATCGAAGGACCAGACTTGGAGGGGCAGGACACGTACCTCTAATCCAGGACACACCTGACCTGACTCCAGCAATTGAGTTTTTCTAAGATTTCTTTCTTGACACAGTTTATACGTTATGTCCGAATATTTAAACCTAATGTGTGCACACAGATATCACTTTTCACAGTTTTTAGCGTTATTTATAAAATTAAAAGAGTCATTTGCGTGAGAGAGAAAATTATAGCGTCACTCGCGATTCACTTGTTTCTTCAGAGCGTTCGTTTTTCAAAACTTCTTCATCTCGTCCTGAGGTACGGGGAAGGGGAAAAGGAAAAGGATCGTGTTGCCAGTGTTTTTTAATGTATGTAGTGCGTTCGAGTAAGATGTGAGAGTATGAAATTAACTAAATAAATATATAATTAAAATTACATAAAACTGGCGCAGCCACTATTGTAGAAAGTAATGTTGGATACGGCTTGCCATATATATGTAGGTCACTTGAATAATGTAATCTCTAAACTTTGTCAAACCCATAAAACCTTTACAAGATAAATAACACAACCACGACGACTTCCTTGGAAGGAAAAAGCAACAAAATAAAAATAGACTACCCACGACGCGATTCTCACGATAGAGCAAGAAAAAAATACAATTCTTGTACGAGTCAGAGACTTACTTATCATCGGGATTGCAACATGTTTAAACTAAAGACAACCCTAGTACCCGTACTAGATAATTATTTGGCTGAGGTTTTTTGTCAGGTGCGAGCTGAAAATCTCTAATAGCTTATTATCGGTGTAAATTCGAGCGTTCTGTTCTAATTACGGCAACACAATAACCGGTTCATTAGCAATCAAGCAAATATTTTCACAGTCCCTAGTATATTTGCTAAGCTTAGCAATAATACGAGTGTAATACCGTATGATCACGGCTTATGGACTAAAATTAATCAACGCTGCGGAACCGCGCTCGTGGGTTGTTCCACTTATTACCCCTTGAATCTGTCCCTTGGGGGAATGTGGACAATTGCAGCTCGGAAGGGGATAGCATTTGACACGATTTTCCCTGTCGCTCGCCATCGAGTACGCACCGAGGTCTATTTACAATTCCGAATTCAATTACTCTGTTATAATTCGGTCAAACATGTTAGACGTGCCTCAAAGTCTCCACACCCTAGAAACACGGTAGGAACTTGCACAATCTACAACTGTATGTCAACGGCTGTCTTTGTACTCTTGAAGATACTGAATCATGTGCTTACTATAGCCATTCCCTCTACAAATATTAAGATTATCACACACATTCAAGCAAAAAAATATTTTTTTGAAAATTATTAACTGCAGTATGTAAATATGAATGTATAATTCTTGTTAATACGTAAGTGTTGTGAGTAAAGACATACATCGTCTATATCACAATGATTCTTGCGTTTTTATTTTTCTTGCAAACGCTATTAAAAGACCAGCCAACTTATAGATGCCGGTGAGCAAAATTGGATGTACCCAATATTATTATTTGTACTGTAAAGAGACCGCTCATTGTTTGATGATTGTGTTCGTTGATTTTAAAATACGAATGCAAAGTGTCTAAAAAGACAAAAAACATGAGCGACACTCCGTCACCGGGCTTTCATACGAAAAGTCGTGTATTCGTTTTTTATTGAAGAAAAGAATAAAAGTAATTTAAAACACAAGTTTAGTGTCTTCCCTCTTCTAACACCTCTCGCAGTTTGAGCCACTAGGGCTACACTCACCCAACGGCCGTGCCTAAATAGGCACCAGCTCACAGTACCCATCCTAAATTCACGTTGACCAATAGACCATAGCGAAAACCTTACCGTGCCTCTAGTGTAATTTATGACAGAAAAAAATTACTCGATCGCGTTTGCGTTTACGTCTGAATTACTATGGGTAAATTGACAGCGCCTCTAGTAGCACGTATCGACAACAATCAATTTTCGTACTATTTGACACTAACGCGAACTCGATCGACACGTTTTTTTGCGACGTGAATTTTATACAAAGGACTCTGGAACGAATAAAGTAATCTACAGATACTTGGCATCGTGTGTGTAAGGACGAAAAACCGCGAAAAACATAGAACCGGCAGAGAGGGCTAAGGGCTAGGGGTCCTTCAAGTGCTAGTGAAGTAGTTTGATCATCGAGTTATAATATATATTTTTGTGTTTTGTAACAATTAGAGATCGTCGAAGATGAGATGCAAATACCGAGAGGTAAACGTGAAGACACGTAATACTCATTACTTATTATTAAACAAATAGAAAAGGATTACAAATACACAATACAAATTATTATTTAATTGTAATTGTAATAATACCTGTATTTCTAAATCAATGAAAATAATCGATTTATTGATTATTTTTGTTTTTATTTTTATGAAACATTCATAGAATGAAATTCAACACACAATGACAATGCAAAGAAAAATCCATTAAAAAGCTCCACAAAAGCTCCAGTGTCCAGCTGCTTAACGGATTTTTCTTTGCATTGTCATTGTGTGTTGTGACCTGTATTTCTTCTAACTTATTAGGTACTTTATTTCCAGGTAACCAACAAGTGAGTCACGAGACGGCGAGTGATATCCAATAATTACCAGAGGAATTGCAGTATCAGTCAGTAATTTCCCCGGGCGGTCATCATCCCTTCCATATTCCACTTCTATCCTCATTTTTCAAACGAAAATTTTATTTTTAAAAATTTAATTTCGCGGTTATCAAACGGTGCCAAACGGAACATAACTTGTATGCTGTGCGCAATTATTGCATTAGAACGATTATTAATTAGCAATGTTCGGACATTTCATAGTACGCTAAGACGAAAGTGAACTGTGGAGTCGACACTAACATTAAAATTGAACTCTGACTCGTACTCTACTCATTCATATAAATAATTCCAAAATGCATTAATCATCGTAAGTAATGCTCCTGATTAATGCTAGCTTAAATATAAAATGATTGCTAAATAAAATTGAGTTATTTTAGTGTACATAAAATATTATTTTTATTTATCATGAATCCCATAGTGTACATAATAAACAGAGTGTGTGGTGGTGACAGTTGTTATTTTCAATATTTTTTAACTACCTAAATAAATGAATGAGTATGAATGAGCAAAAGTTGAATTTTAATGACGACTCCATGGCTGATTTTCGTCTTAGCGTGCTATGAAATGTCCGAACCTAGTTAATTAGTGAGCATTAGCCCGCCTAGAGTAGCCACTCGCCGCATGTTAGTACGCCGTATTAGACAGCAGTGTTGATTCTCTAATACATTGACTTACTAACACCATGGACTTTGGGTCTAGAACAAAATTCACGAAAAATCTGTCCCCAGTAAGTACAAACCAGCATTTTTCATACGTTATAGCGCTGTCGTTGGACCAAACTAAGACTGACTGACGCTCGATTAGTGGTTTTTTGATTCGGACGTTTTCATGAGCTAACCCGAAGTCCATGTTGTTGGTAATACAATATGTCAATTTTCAGATCTATTTGAAACTAATTTGCCACTTCGATGCCGAAACAACTATTCACCCCTGATTTTGAATAAACTAAACAAGACGATTCGGGGAAAAGTAATAAATAGGATGTTAATTGTTACAGATGCTTACTGAGAAATGTTACATTGCCAACAGACTTGTGTGGGGTGCGGCACAGAATTTCCCGCCCACCAGACCGTATAATAATTAATTGTGTTCCATTCTGAACCTAGAAGACTAAGGTGTCATAATTGGACAAAGTCACCAGAGTAGATACTTAAATATGTCTTACTTTGCTATGTTATAATATGCACTGAGTAACATTCACTGTTAGAATGTTAAAGTTTTTGTATGTTTTGTATTTCTAGGTCGAAGTATCTGCCACTCCCACTGCCACCACACGAACGTACAGAACTTACTTTATAATTAAAATTTATGAAATCATCTAAAAACGGTTTACAAATTCTATTCACAATTTTGTCATTTGCTCTTCACCAATTTAGGGTCGTTCTGTTCAACAAATTGCCAACGTCCTCTTGTATTCCGCAACTTCCGTTTTCAATTAACCCACTTAGGCTGGCCAGATGGGTTCCGGGGTGAGTGTACAGCCTGTTAATTATGCGATTAAACCTTTCAAAAGCTTTGGGCTTGCGGAACTTTTCATAAGGAGCATGTTGGAACGCGTCGCGCGTGACTTCGATTCGCTTCGAGAGCGTTTATTTCTGCTAAGCCGGCAACGTCGCTTTTTTTTTAGTTTTACTCGATTATTCGATGGAAATTGAAAGAAAATGTAAATGTGTCTAATTCAGATCCTTCTTTTTAAATAAGTAAATTCTATTGCAGTAATTAATCGTGATTTTTTTCATATTATAAGAAGGATCTGAACTGACCACATTTTATTTTCAGTAATCGAGAAAAACTACAAAATAAATGTGACGTTGCCAGATCAGCAGGTATAAACGCTTTTAAGTGGCTGGTGGCATAGTTGAGAAAAACAAAATTAATAATGTAGGTTAACTGTTAGAAAAAATACATCGCGTCGCTTAAAAAAGTAGGTAAACACCGAGCGGCTTAAAAAAAATGTGCCTGCAAGTAGGTAAGCACGCGCATAATTATAGACAAAATTAAGCATGAAAGACATGAACAGTCTCGATTGCCTCGATGCGGCGGTAGGCATTTGAGTCTCCCATATTTAGTAGTTTGATACTACGACCTTACAATTGACTCTTTCTGTCTTAAAGTCTACCTAAATAATGTAGATATTAAGCTTTTCTGGACCTACTAAAAACCTTTTATTTATTATAAAACAAACGCAATACTATAAAAAAGAAAGATGTAATCTCCTACCTACCCCAATAAAAAACGTCAGTATTTGAGATAATAGTATTTACAAAAGAAGAAAATTCAAAGAAATACTTCGATGTTATTGCGATCTTATCTCGGTGAGGTAAAGTGGCTTTGCGTATTACGTTCTTGAATGTTATGTTTATTTGAGAAAGTTCTTATGGGCATAAAGCCTTTTTTCTGGAGAGAACAAAAATATCAAACACTAAAAAATCCAGGAATCCCTGACAATCGTCAAACAAAACTAAGTTAAGTTAAAATTAAATCGTACTCGTATTGAGAAAAAGAAAACAACATCAGTTTTACTTTATGGTTCTAATTGCGCTCCGCAACGCATAGGTATCGCAATGTTTCACCAAGATATCAGCACGTTTCTGATCTCAATGATCGGTAAAGTTACTCGTAAGCAGAGCGCCTAGTGTAATCGCCGACCAGGCCAAGAAATACGTCTCGATCGTGTTCGCGTTTAACAATTCTCATACTATTTGACACTTTAACGCAAACGCGATCGAGACGTCGTATTTTGTGCTTATTGATTACACTAAGGGCACAGATACACATTTGTGACCACCACATTGACCGCTGGTGTTGTCATGTCATCGCAGGGCGGACACCACGAACCTGATACCTCCGGGGGTACATTATACACTCAAGCGCTTAATACACATACTCACACACAGCTACACACCCACCCCGCCTTCAGTTTGCCTCAAATGGCCGCCTAGAACGGAGCGCAAGGGCTGTATGCTTGAAAGTTAGATCTGTTTGCATAAGCGGCGAGTTAGCTATAGGTTTAAGTCTAGTGACACCTCTCTACCCTTAGCAGCTCGCACGCATAGGAAGCAGTTTAAGGGGCCCATAAAGGCAGTTTTAGTGGTCGGTGAGCCACCGCCTACCAAATTATTATGAGATATCGAATTGCTAGGTGTCCTTTTATCTCACTCCATAGCCCGAATCCGGATCCTGAATCAATAGCATTCTAACCCAATAGATAGCCCATTCCAAGTCGCTTCCCCTCTGGCAATAGTTTGGTAACTGTGGAGGACAGCACATCCTCATGGTATGGGACAGACCTTCGTGGGTGCGCCTATCTCATATTTTATATTATGTATGTGGTACCAAAGGCCTCTACATTTTGGCTTCGCCCCGACGATTGCCTTACAAATTACCGTGTTCCCATGGGCCCGTGATCGGAAACCCGAACCAACAATAATAATAATAATAATAATCGCTTATTGCTAGAGAAAACGCATTATGAAAATTCACCGACCCTTTTAGCAGTGTTAAGCGTTTATGCTGACGACGGAAGCGGGAAACCGGCAACCTCACTGGTTTTTTAAAGAGACCCCAAAATCTGTTTTTCACATTTCCGTCGGTCTTATCTTCTACTTGTAAACCGGGATGATAGATGACTCCTTAATTGAGACGTCAACGCCAACTGCGCTTTAATTTCTTTAGATCGTATCTATTGTTAGAAAGAATAACGAAACTTCACTAGCACTCTGGCGAAAAAAGAGATTAGTCACTGCCTTAGAAATAATGACCTTTATAAACAGTAATATAGATTTAACGTCGGTAGTTGATCTAGTTAGCTTAAGTTTAGAAACAATATGACATGCAAAGCGAGGCCATGCAGATTAAATTGTCGCATATTGCAACTTCGCAAACTGCTGCACCACATTGTTAATTAAATAAATAGCTACAGGCATTGGGTAGGAGTATAAATGTAAGTATTACATGCATTAATTATGACTATGCTCGGAATAGAAGGGACCATTTTGATACATCTCTTAAGCGAAATAAAGATAAAAAGATTGCTTTATTTCTTAATTTGTTGTGTGCCACCATGATGTTCTTATGTTACCAAGCTGTTTCAAAAAGTTTACTCATAGAGTGGACACGTGAGGACAACATTTTTACAATTATTGCCATATCAGGCTTTTAATTCATCGCGTCTGGTTTAAATCGCCGGTGCGTTTTGTTTCGCTGATTTAAACTCTCGCCGGGGACTTTCACACGCCATTTATTCTTTGAGTAATAATTGTAATTTTGTGATAAATATTAGAGGACCGTGAGCTGCTCGTTTCATTTGCGATTTTGTGGTCCGTACCCATTAACATCAATATCCACAAAAAAGGTTTCCTTTTCAAAGATCGCGATAAATAAAAATCTCGGTTTCTGACCACAAGCAGCGAATATAACCAGCGTTCCGTTCAGATTTATTGCCCATAAACCGTTTCAACAAGCAGTAAGGGCCACGACTTACGACTTATTACCACCGTGGTACCGTAAAACAGCTCAGTATGAAGCCATATATTATTGCTACTCATGATGAACGTTGATTTAACTCATATCTTGCATTTCATATAGCCTGAAGTGAGGCAATTCGGCTACAAAAATAAGACCTAGGTAGGTCTTATTTTTGTTTTTTCCTTTTGAGGTACGAAACCCTAAAAATTTGGTAATTTTTAGGGTTCCGTACCTCAAAAGGAAAAAACGGAACCCTTATAGGATCACTTTGTTGTTCGTTTGTCTGTCTGTCTGTCTGTCAAGACCCCTTTTCTCTGGAACGAGTGGAGATAGGATGCTGAAATTAATATCAAATAAGTACTCAAACCTGCGGTCCCTCGAAGCTGTGAAAAAGCATCTAAGTCAACGCAATCAAAAGATACAGTCATTAAAAACGTCGTTTCCATACAAACTGCCGTTTTTAGAAAACCTAAAGGGTACTTCCAGTTGTCCTAGAAACTTGAAATTTGGTATGAAGGTAGCTCTTATAGTACAACCACCCAGAAAAGTCTCAAAATCTTATTTTTTTATGTCTGTCTCTAGATTTCGAGGACCAATGTAAGTTGACCCCACATTTTGCTTAGCAGCATGGCTCTGCTTACACTGGACTTCTTAAAACACTGGGAAAAGCGTTAAAATCTTTCTACGGAACCCTCGTACGCGAGTCCGACTCGCACTTGGCCGGTTTTTTAATGGTCAAACATAGTCAATAAGGATACCGTACGCTTGTAGATGTAAAATTTCCTTGACCCTTTACGCGTAGGTGATTCTAGCACAACGACCCGCCATGACATAATGATATTTGACAAATGACACTACTATTGATAGTGTAGTTTAGAATAAGTAATGTTGGTCCATTTTTTATTTGAATCCTCTTTTTCGAACAGATTGCAATGATTATTGCCACATAACAAAACGTTTTTATTTGTCTCGTTCAATAGTAGACCGCGAATACTACGCTGTTGTATAGATGTTAAATTCTAACAAGTACGTGGAGAGGTTTTTGCAACGTCATTACTGAACGAAGAAATGACAGTATTAGTAATGTACTTAATGTTTGGGTCGCATATAGGACATACCTAATTAAATGTCAATTGCGGCGTGTTGCGTGTACGCTTCGCTAGTAGGCACAAAGTTTGTACAGTGCCCTAAGCACGACTTGTCGAATCCTGCGTCACGTAAAATCGAATAGTAAACTATAACGAGTTTGTATGACGTTTGGAACAGCGCCCACCCGTGAGCGTATTTGGAACTAAAATTTAGTATGAGATTTCTCGATCTCGATACGATAACCGTAACGTAACGCAGGATTCGACAAGTCGTGCTTAGGGCACTGAGAGCGATAACATTCGAACCTTATATTATCGCCTCGTGGGCTTTCTTTTGACTTATCGACGGTATTTCAAAGTGGCGTTCTCATTACGCTAAATACCTACAGCATAACAATTTAGTTACCTGCCCTTTTCACAATGTGTTTGTAAAGCTAAAAATATTTTAAGCTCCTACGGAACAATATTTGCAATAGTGTACAAGTTTTAATTAAAACCGGAGTAATTTCACCAGTTTTACAACTGTATCAAACATATAAATTCACCTTCTTTAACTAGCATGTACGTACATATTGTACGCCGAAGCCTGTAGTACCCGCGGTTATGCAAGAAAGCCAAACTCGAAGTTATAACCGTTTATCCGACTTTGAATTTCTAACAAAGCGAAGCTTGTATAAATCAACGTTTATAAACATAATTGGAGACAAATTTAGTCGTATCTTGCGGTTTTGGGCGTGTCATGGTCCTTTGTACAGACATTAATTCCAATTATACCGACTCTGTTTATTTAAAGATTTGAAGTAAACGGTCTTTGGATATCACACACATCATCATCACCAGCCTTTTTTTACGTCCCACTGCTGGTCACAGGCCTCTCAGAATGAGAGAGCTTGGGCTTATTGTTACCACGCTGGCCCAGTGCGGATTGGTAACTTCACACACATCATTGAATTGCTTCGCAGGAGTGTGCAGGTTGCCTCACGATGTTTTCCTTCACCGAAAAGCTCATTATAAATTACAAATGTAATCCCGCACATAAATTCCGAAAAACTCAGAGGTGCGAGTCGGGGTTTGAACGCACAACCCTCTGCTTGAGAGGCCACAGGTGAAACCACTATGGCTATCATGGTTTTTACTAGCTATCACACACGTTTTTCGGGAGTTCGAAGACAAATGGGAGATAAATACTTGTAATAACGTTTATTAACTTTAAATGTTAAATTAAACGGAGTAACAAACTCTAAATAGTTTACATAAGAGAAACGTCCGCGACCCATAATGTTTGACACCTAATTTTCAATAGGCAATTAAAACTTTAGATCCCTTTTTAAGAATAAGTACGTTCCTGGTGTAAAGAGTAGCGTGAAATTGGGCGAAATATAGTTTTTTTAGGAGAATAAGTCCAGAAAGCATCCTTTTAATATAATTACGGTCGAATTTCAACCTCTATCGCTAGTGCTCATTAACTCGCTAATGAAATTTATTAATATTACTAGCGGTTGCCCGCGTCTTGGTCCGCGTAGAATTCGGTTATCGCTATCCTGCGGGAACTATAGGTAAGTACAACTTTCCCGGATAAACGTGGGCTGTGTTATTCTGATCTATGTATTAACTACATTACTGTGAAGCTACATTGAAATCCGTTCAGTAGTTTTTACGTGAAAGAGTATTAACATCCACAAACCCATCCTGACAAACTTTCGCATTAAAAACAGAAAACTGACTGTAATTCCCGGAAACAACACACCCTATGTCACTCCCACAACAGAAACGAACCTAATGACACCTCATACGTTGAAATCCGTCAAATGGTTTAGGCTGTAAAGCGTACCAATGAATTAGACATACATACACTCGAAAACCGCCTTAAAAAAAACATAGATCGTAAAATAATCCTCTAAAGCCTAAAGTTTTATGGCCTAGCACTAAGTAGCAGAAATATGAAGTCGGTGCGGTGCGAGCGGAATATTCTTTGAATGAAGTACCGACTTCATATTTGAGAGAGAGAGAGAGAGAGAGAGAGAGAGAGTGAAACATTTATTTACATACATTCGACACATACAGAGAAATAAAACAGTAAGTACATTTAAAAATACTACACTACAGTACATTTAGGCTTTAGAGGATTATTTTACGTTTTTATTCTAAGGTTTATTTTGAAGGCGGTTTTACTTTTTTGTTAAAAGATTTTTATGTTGATTTGACATTTTTCAGAATTACCTACAACTCCTTACCGTTAAGGAGTTGTACCTTCCATCATCAGGTCATCATGAGATGATGACTACCAGACGCAAATACTTGAATAGCCTTAGAAAATATATGAAACACATAGTACATGCCTGTAAAATTTGAGGGTTGCCCTGGGATCCCATCAGAAGATCATGACTTGGTTACAATGGGACCACCTCAGGAGTATACCCTTTCGAATAAAAAAAGAATTTTCAAAATCGGTCTACAATTGACGGAGTAATCGATGTACATAGATAAAAAACATTCATACAGTGGAACGTAGAACCTCCTCCTTTTTTGAAGTCGGTTAAAAAACATAACCATCCTTCGGCAGTCGGGTAATAAATAGTTTGTTTATCACGGGAATCGAGTCTCAAAGATTTTTCCTGTTTTTCTCGATTGTGTTAAGATGTCCAGCGTTAGCAGAGCCTTGCTTCCTAAGCAGAATATATGCATTGTGGGGTAATTTTAAATTGGTCTGCAACATAAATACAGACAGACATAAAAATTTCAATTCATTTAATTTTTCCTGTAATCTTTACATAAACATCTATGAAATAGAATTACCTGTTTCAGATTTTTCTCTTTGCATAGGTTCTTCAGCGATAAGGGGAATGGTATTTTTTAGATTTTTGATCTAAAGTCGAAAACAAAGTGGCCTAAAAAAAGAAACGAATGTTTTAGAATTTGCAAACAACACTCTTTCATTTGATACTCCACACAACCTAATACCCCAACTTTTTTTTTTTTTTTAAACCCGTTTTCAGTTCCTATTGCAAAAAAGATAAAAATATTATATTCTTTCTTATGTGCATAATTGTTGTGCAAGTATCATCTAACACTACTCCAAATTTCAGGTCAATAGCATTAGTAGGCTTTGAGATAACCAGCTGTGACAGACAGACAGCAGTTTTACCATTTTGGTTCAGAACCCTAAAAAATAGTTTTTTTTTTGTTTTCCTAAGCAAATTTTTCTATTTTCCTCTTCATAAAAACTTTCCTTCGACTTTGAAAATTATTAAAAAAAAAAATTGTTGAGAATGGTCAAGCCATTCTCAAGTTTTGCACTTAGTAACATATTTAGTGATTCATTTTTATTTATTATAGATAGATAGATACATACAAATTACTTATTGCTCACAAAACTTATCCAGTAAGCATAGTCCAATACATAATTACAGGCACTTAATTAATGTGAAACTAAGGACTCGGCTCAGCGAACATGGTGAAGAGTAACAGGTTATTCTGTACCCCACTGTTCGTCTCGAATCTATGCACAGCATAAAGATGTTATGACAGATCCAGGTAGGGTGAGAACAACATGAATTAAATTAAGTTTTTCTAAAGTCTAAATAAGTTTTGCTAGAAGTTAAAATAAGGTTTTGAGAAAAAAAAGTTTTAGTTAAACATATTAAATGTGATTTAACTACAATTTCCTCACAGTCCTGCAGGATGGCTGGGCGACTTGTTTTGCCAAGTATATAGCGATTATTTGGCTGTCCAGTGTTTTCCTGGGATTTAGATTTTTCCTTAGTTTCCCATGCTTTCAGAAACACCTAAAAACAATAACAAATATAAATTACCATATTAAGTTAACCAATTATCTGAAACTTTTTGAGGTCAGTTAAAAACTATTCAGTCCTATGTAGAACAATAATTTAGAACAGCCATTAGAACGAACAAATGATAATGTTATCCATCGAATTTGTGTTTTTTTCTTAACACACTTTGTTTGATATTTATTAGCAGTTTAGTTTCTTGTTGATAGTTAAACTGCAGTTTCCTGCGGCGCATTCTTCATGATAAAAATTTGGTCTTTCCCAAAGCACTGAAGAGTCAAGAAAAGGCATGTAAATGTAATAAATGCACGTACCATTTTTTCTTTATTACTGCTATACGATTTTTTTTATTCATCCTATAAGGGATGGGCAAAGGAAATTAAGTCCATACAGCCACGTCTGATGTTTTTTGTTTCTTTTCTTTTCTGTAAATTCCCGCCAAGCCGTTCCTAAAGTACGAAACAAAATAAGTTTACAACCATTTGACAATGTCAGACTGCCAATAAAAGCAAAGGCGAAACATTATCTTGCAACGGTATGGCGGTAGTGTGCATGTAGTGTGTGCTTGGCCTAATGAAAAAAAAACAATGGTGTGACAGCTGACGTCTATGGTCAGTTGAGAAAAAATATTTATTCAAATAAAAATAATTATTAAGGTTAAAAACATGAAATAAAACGGGATAAAAAGTATCCTATATATTATTCCAGGTTGTAAACTATTACCATGTCAAATTTCATTCCAATCTGTCCTCTGGTTTTTGCGTGATGCCTCCACAAATAAACATACAAACAGACAAACAGATAAACAGATAAGTAAACAGATAAACAGACAAACAAACAGACAAAAAATTCAAATAAATCAGTTTTGTTTTCTATTAATTATTCCACGCGACCCAAATTTTTTTTTGCAAATATCTTCAATGTACAGACGCGCCGGGTCTACGATTTTATTATATGTATAGATAAGATCAGCATTAGCCAATAGCCACAAGACACCGGGTTTCCTTTCCTCGCCCTTTTTTCGAAAAAAAAAACGTAATTGGGAAACGTTAATTGAGTATACAATTTCTTCAAGCCCAAATTGATGGGTATCGAAGCAAGTAAAAACTTTTATTACTTAGAAATTGGCTCCATCAACTGGTACTTTATATCTTTATGAATAGCTTCATAAAAGAGAACTGCTACTTAAGCCTTCAAATAGACTTTCACTTTACGATTTCTGACAGGCCACACGAATCCTGCCAAAGTTGCATTATAACAACTTTTTAGTTTTACCAATATTTAGGTTTAGATTAATTTTTTAGCGTCCAAGGCCACCCATTGTTACCTTGTATTTTCTTTGTGCCTTATTTCTTGTTTTGCCAGTTATGTGGTGTTCAATAAAGAGTTGTTGTATTGTATTGTATTGTATTGTATTGTATTGCAGTACCTAGTAGAGGTTTCTTGTTAAAGGTAACAAGTAACTACGACCAACAACAACAAGCGACTACGAGTTTGTACGACCGAATAGCCTAGTGGTTAGAGACCCTGACTATGAAGCTTGAGGTCCCGGGTTCGAATCCCGGTCGGGGCATATGTTTGTATGATGAATAGAAATATTTGTTCTCAGGATGTTTAATATCTACATAAGTATGTTTTTATCTATATAAGTATGTTTATCCGTTTTCTAGTACCCATAGTACAGGCTTTGCCTAGTTTGGGACTAGGTCAATTGGTGTCAATTTGTCAGATGACATTTATTTCATTTTATTTAACTTTTAATTTCAGTAAATTAAAACTCATATACAAATGCTTGCAGATGATTAGCTTTGTAATTTTGGAATTATTGTTTTGTTTCAAACAAATTTGCCATGTGTATCAACAGGTGCAAAATTTATAAATCTGTTAAAATGTAAGTACACAATACATTGTTGAAAGTTATCATGTTTATGCAAACATATAGCATTAATATTCATTCAAGTTACGAACGGGTGAATAAACTCAATAGTCTGGTTTTTTGAATTGCTTTTCCATTAGGGTGAGGCCAAACCAAATGAGCGTAATTTTTTGAGCACGAATGACGCCGTGCGACCGAAACAGGAGTTTTAGTATGTAACCGAACGTATTAGTAATTTACAAGCCGAAGCCGTGATAGCCTAGTGGTTTGACCTATCGCCTCTGAAGTAGAGGGTCGAGGATTCAAACCCAGGCTCGCACCTCTGAGTTTTTCGGAATTTATGTGTGAAATTACATTTGTAATTTATCATGAGCTTTTCGGTGAAGGAAAACATCGTGAGGAAACCTGCACACTTCTGCGAAGCAATTCAATGGTGTGTGTGCAGTTCCCAATCCGCACTGGGCCCGCGTGGGAACTATAGCCCAAGCCCTCTCATTCTGAGAGGAGGCCTTTGCCCAGCAGTGGGACGTAAATAGGCTGATAATGATGATGATGTGACCAGTAACTTACATGAAGGAAGTTACGCGGCTCACCCTTAACCCATCCCATATTACCTCCCGGGCTTTAATCACGAAATAGCAACCATCACAAAATACTTATAGTTTTAATACGTTTGATAGTAAATATAATTAAGTTAATAATAAAGAAAACCTAGCACAAAAATCGACTAACAGGCACTAGTTAATAATTTTCTTACGATGGCCGGTAATTTTTTTTACTTCAAATGCCCAAACTGTAGTTAAAAATGATGGGCCCAAAAACACATTTTACGTAGGCAATGTAAATTGAAGTCTTCGAAGTGCCATAATCGCTGAGCAGTTGTAAAATTTTATCTCAAACTCCGAACAAGTTGAGTGCAATAAATTTTATACAGTCGGACTTAAATTTATTACATCTACAGTTTATTCGGATCAATGATGTTAGATAACTGATAACCGGGTATGGATACTTAAAAAAAATGAGAAATGATGAATTCAAACACCGCACCGAGTCTTTTACGTATGTTTATTTTTTTTAATATATACCTATTTCAGCATTATACAAGAATGCCCAAGTAAATGACATAACGACCCAAAATCGAAATGTTAGGCTAGGCAAACTAGTAGTACCTATTTCAGCATATAACATTGTGAAACTAAAACGATGATTTATGATTGAGTAGCTTAAATAAATAAAACATAAAATAAAAAAAATCATTTATTTCAAACCACAAAGTCAACTGCCAGCTGTATTAAATCCGTCCTCCAAATAAACAAGGGGGTATAAATAAATAAATAAATAAATATCATGGGACGATTGACACCAATTGACCTAGTCCCAAACTAGGCAAAGCCTGTACTATGGGTACTAGACAACGGATAAACATACTTATATAGATAAATACATACTTATATACATATTAAACATCCAAGACCCGAGAACAAACATTCGTATTCACCATACAAACATCTGCCCCGGCCGGGGATCGAACCCGGGACCTCAAGCTTCATAATCAGGGTCTCTAACCACTGGGCCATCCGGTCGTATACATACAAACTCATTCAAATTATCGTATTTTACCGGAAAAAACCAGCGCTCTACACAGAGTAATACACGGACAGGGGCGATATTTTATTTACACTCGAAAACACAGACGGAATCGAGCCGTTTCATTGGTTTCCGAGCTTACCGCATTAAACGTATGAGGATTACATAAACTAAAGTTTACATAAACCAGCCGCCCTTATGGTATCGCTTTTGATGTGAAAGGATGGACTAGGGAGGAAATCGGAAAGGCATTCCCTATTATCTGGACACGCGTTAATGCCTTTGAAAATTGAGTAGTAGCTACATTTTTAGGGCTCCATTACCCAACATGTACCAACGGGACCCTATAATATTACAACCCTCTGCGATGTCTGTCCGACTGCCCGCCGTTTAGGGGGCTGTATCTTTGAAAACGAAATAATTATATCTAACGCTCGAAATACTCACTGGATGTGTAGTGGTATAGTGAACCACTACACCACATTGTGACTTTAAAAAATAGCTTTATACATGAATTAGACCTCTACCACGTATCAGTTAATATTCTCGTAATTAAATACTATTAATCGTATGATTCATTTCCGTTTTCAAATTAATGTTCGCGAGCAAACATCCTTGTTTATTCGGTACAAACCCAAATTAATATCTCCCGGGGCTAGTATTTGATAACCTAATGTAGACTTTGGTAATGTAAATAGCGTAGGCTAGGTCAGGTATCTAATCATAGAAGTTCCAACAATAAGTAGGTAAATAATTAAGGAGAATTATTTGATGAAGCCTGTAGTGGATAACATCTTTGTTATATATTTGATGAAGCCTGTTGATGATTTGTTTCTGTGCTTGTAATTTTTTTTTAATAACCCAATAAGGTAATAAGCGTAAAGAAAGAAAAATGAGGTGCTAGTTAATAATAATAATAAGCTTTGTCGGTGTTGTGTTTTTTTTATTACTTCATGTCGGAACAGTCAGGTAGATGTATGCAGCATTAAAACGACATTTTATGACTAACAGCCGTTCTAAATATTTAATCTATCGCTTTTTTTGATCCACTGACGAGTTTTTTGACTGAATTTATGAACAACTTGCTATTTATAGATGGCCCACCATCCTTCCATCAACACAGCAAGCAAAGATTGAATTGCCTACCGACGATAAGTTTATCGAGACGGCAAAATTGACGAATATATCAAGGTTTATATCGTCAGTAGATGAATACAAGCGATAGACACTGAATACTTATTGGCAACGACTGTAAGTGTACCTACTTATGTATTGCTTCTTTGGACGAAAGTGATGTTCAACTCTTTACAACAAAAGACACAGCAGCAGTAGAGTTATATCAAGTGGGTAGATTTCGACTCTCAAAGAACAACAGGCTCCCCATTATCATAAATTTCCAACATTTTAAAATTGCATCT
Organism: Clepsis dumicolana; assembly: GCA_963691665.1. Lineage (NCBI taxonomy): Eukaryota > Metazoa > Arthropoda > Insecta > Lepidoptera > Tortricidae > Clepsis > Clepsis dumicolana. The sequence goes on from OY829518.1 coordinate 9,424,154, forward strand.
GAGTAGGACTACAAAAGGAGCGTCGGACTAAGGTTCTGCCCAATTTACAGATTCAATTACGTAAGCCATTCTCTTCTATATTTTATTTAGGAAAACGAGCTTAGAAGCTCCGAAGTTTGAACAGCCACAAAGGCTTGGTGCTAAGGCGAAATTACATGGCACAAAATACAATGATTGCATTAGTAAATTAAGATAATCGGCAAGATTGCTCAGCAGTTTGTTGAATTCCCGCTGTATTTGGGGATAATGGAGCCATGAGCCCAACAAGCGCCGGGAAGCAGTTTTTATTTTTATTTTAGTAGATTAATTAATTTAATTTGCAGCATATTTTTTAAGTTAATTTGGGTTTTGGTTTAATCTGCCGTAGCAGTTTTTTAACTTGCTTATTCTAGATGATTTAGTTTTATAATGATCAAGATTCTGGAAAAGTTTATTCAACTTGCGCACTTCGGCGAAGCCAAAAGACAGTCAGAATAGGCGTAAGAAAAACTTTTTCATACTCTTTTAATACTACGAACTATGTCAGTTCTTTTATTGTATCGATTCTCTAATATTTAACTGAGACAAATGTCTTGCACAAACTTGGTAGATGTCCTTGTGTCTTTAAGAAATGTATGTTATTTGGAGCCCTTATACTGAGTATGAAACTACGTAATACGTGAAAAACTGCATTTTTTTTCCTTTTTTCAGTTTTTACAGTTCAATTAAAAAAGTATGGGCTTTTGACATTACATTAGTTGCTACTACAATTTTGAAAGAATATTAAATTTGAAACAATTGAAGCCAATCAACGGCCCCAGGTGTCTATTAGTTTTTGAGATAAGATGCTTGAGATAAGATAAGCAATAAGAATATGCCTATTATATATTATATAACAGTTTTATGGATACTGTCTGAAATAACTTACATAAATTATTATTATTATAGGACCAAAATGACACAAAAGTCGATCTTCTTTTGCTTCAGATTTGTTCACGAAAATGTAAAAAAATCGAGGCAATTTTGAAACTGTTATTTTAGCTAAACCAAGCAAGTAAGGGTACCTAACCAAATAAAATCAGAATTGAGAAGAATATAATAGGGTCAGTAATGCATATTTTTTGATTACCCCAAAGTACCTACTACTAGTAGGTAGTAGGCAGTTGCCGAGTAACGGCGTCGTCATTTTGGTCCTATAATAATAATAATTTATGTAAGTTATTTCAGACAGTATCCATAAAATTGTTAGTGTACGCTCTTACAAATATGGTTAATGAATTCAGTATGCTAATCATATCCACATCTTTCTAGTTAACGAAGATCTGATGCTATCTAAAAAATAAACTTCTGATTTCCGTGTTTGACTTTTCAACTTCAGGTATGCAAAATGATTACATGTTAGGTAGGTACAATAAACATGAAAACAAATTTAAAAAATTGTAACATGACATTTGAATAATTATCATAAAATAACATCCGTTGGAGAGCTGTGATGCCACCAACAGATACACTCGTTCAACTTTTAACATCGAACTATTTGCGTCGGGGTTTGAAAACTCACTACAATTATGGATAAGCATGAAGCGCTACAACTTAATTTTAATGCCAGCAGAGCCTTTGCTGCTTTGAATAACAATTGAAATATCTGTTGTGTTTTCTCTGCGGCCCAATTTGGAAACAAGAATGGCCTTATTCGCACCTCTGCTGGTATAAATCAGCAAGACAAAGCTGTGTCCGTAAAAGCTTTCCTAAATATGCAGGTCGCGTCCCTTGTAAAGCAGGTTAGGGTCTGATCAACTAATCAAATTCATTAGAGAACTTCCCGGACTTTATTACAGTGATGCAAGTGAAGTGCAAAATGTAAACAAAGAGATTCAGTAGATGGCTTCGACCCAGTTCAGTGAGGAAGAAACAAATTGAATTCAAACGGCTCTGATATAAAATTGAGGATTGCTGAATTAACTTAAACCGACCAATGAGTTTCTGATTACAACTTGCTTCGTCTGGGTAGAATTCCGTTATAGTGATCCTGCAGGAACTATGCAATTATCTGGGGTAAAAATTATACAGAGAAACCTATTTGTGAAGTTTAATTTCATGGGCAGATTAAATTTGTACTCAGCCTCAGATGTCACAGAACACACAGCAACACATTCATACAAACTCGAGATAAGACCTCCGATCACAGTGCTAGCGATATTGCTGTTGCAAAAACTTTCCGTATTAAGGGAATGATTATTACCTCGCAGTACTTGGCACAACAATAGTTTGTGTTATCCGGGCATTATTGTTTCACGAGATATAATAAATGTTGCCTCGTGTACACAAGCTGGTGCTGCTAACTTTTCTTTTCATGTAGGCATAAGCAGATAAATATTTTCAGCTGCTAATAACGTTTTATGCGTCATTTTTAGGAAAAAGGAAAAAACGGAACAATATCGAGTAGTACCTTCGGGTTATTTCCCATTGACAGTTGGAATCATGAAATTTTACATCAAGCAAGGTTTCACAGAGGAAAAATGCCGCTTAAGAGCCCTGAAAAAAGCGAATAGGTACTAATATGGACTTCGATCGTTGCCAGTTTGTAATATTTTAAGCATACAAACCAGCATGCCAATATTCTGACTGAGGCCGCGGACTGAAATCCAGCGACAGGCGGCGAATGATTTCTTTGTTCATTGCGTAGGTCCATTGCAAGGTGGCGACGCTCATGAATGTGTGGTGAGCAGAGCACCGCCGCGCCGCCAATCGCTGGCGTCCAGTCCGCAGCCTAAAAGTCAACATTTGATTCGATTTCAATTATTTGGACGCACTGATAGCTTTTGTTTTGTTTCCCACAAGAGTCAGCTTATTTTCAAAAGGTCAGCTTATCCAGGAATTATCATTCACATTAATTACATCGTTATTGTGTTAAAAGTGTTGGCTTTGATTATTAATTTGATATAAGCAATCACATCGTTGTTTGCTTATATCTGTATGTAACATTTTATTGATATTTCGATTTTCGAATGGGTTTGCCAGTTGGTCACTCTAACTATTCGACCGCGCATGAGCATTATGTTAGATTAAAATCATATTTGCTTTATTTCTCACTTTATTTTGACGGTTGTCGCGATACACCTACTCAATCACTGTAAAATCGGAGCTAAGATTATGGAGAAACTTAAATGTATAGGTTTCTTTAAGGTATTGTGGTATCAGAACCAGAGCACTCAGAACAATCAACAAGAGTCCTGTGCTCTTAGGTAGGTATACCTATCTATTTGTTTAAGCTAAAATACATAAATCAGTTACTTCGGTATTTTTTGTATTTAAAGAATTCAGGCCTTATATGTTGGATGAAAATAAAATCCAATGAATAAACAACTACCTATAAAATAACAATTCTGAATGGTGTAAATATAATAGACGTTGGAAAATAATTTGATATTTTGATACGACACGACTACTTCTGTAAGACCATTTAAAGAGGAAACATCGAAGGGAAGGCAGGATAAAGCCGGAGTCGTGTCGTATCAGGTAGCCAAGGAGCTGGCTTATACGAGAGATGACTACTACTCAACAATAAACGTAACTATTAATACTCGTTAACTTAACGTCTCCAATAAGAAGCTTTGTTTATGAGGTAGGTATAAGGTATAATTAAAACAATAAGTAAAGTAACTTATTATTATACGATTCTTAAGACGTGTGAGTAATTCGAGAAGTGAATGATGCCTTATTTAATATTTGAAGGAGCAAGACGATCGTGAGCCTAGATTAATTAAATTTCTTAGAATTGTTCCACCGTCAAATGTTTTCTCTTTATTAACTGCCTAAGCAGTCAGATTTTGTGTACTTAGTTAACTCTAAATTCTATGAAGAAAATTCAATTGGGATAAATTCGTTAAGGGAATAATGACAAGCCACGCAGTCAAAGTCTTTGAGATTGTCACAAGTATTGAATCTTCCGACGACAGTATGAGGCGAAACAATGGCATTAGCAAAGGTTGAAAGACGGTTGTGTTAAAGACGTTAAAGAAAATTATGCAAATCTGAGAGGCTACCTACCTCTATGTAAAGTCCTCTTGCAGCAAAAAATTAAACCCAGTTTTAGTGTGTCCAGTTTAACTAGTTGTGTCAAAATGTATAGAATAATTCTCAGGTTTAAGCCTGGTTTTTGTTTTTTCTGCATGTGGCGCTAAGCCTGTAGGATGTACCTAATAAAGATAAATATTGTTTTGAAGCATTATCAATATGTACTTGCAACTTACACGTGAAGTTATTATCATCGGAGAGCGTTATCAAAGTGAAAGCTTAATAAATTATTGAGCATTAATGTTATTACATCTTTCAACTGTCTTATCATAATAAGTCTGTTTCCATAACAAAATGTTGTGTTTGTTAGTCTCTCGCTTTCCTTCCTCGTGGATTAAAATAATTAAGAGGAAACACTATCAGTCATACAAACGTATTCCCAAATTTTCTTGGAGTGTATTTTGCTTATTAGTTGTTCTGCCGCTCCGATATATTGTGCAAAGGTTATCTAACATCGATAGGAACTCAGATTACTCAGAATACTGTTTAATTAGGTAATCGGGTAAAACCTACAGGTCACGCAAAATTCTTGCTATTGTTTGTTTTGATTCACTGTTTTTCTTTAATTATTTTTTAAAATTAGAGGGGCACACGAGCAGACGGGTCCCTGATGCTATTCAATCACTGTCGCCCAGTGTCACCCGCAATACGAGGGAGGGTGTGTTGCTGTTTCTTAAACTGTTTATTAAAACGTCATAGATCACGCGACCCTATATGTGCCGACATTGCTGTATTTTATTATAGACTGACTGGTGCCTGTACTTTCATCTATGTAGATTTTGCTTATCGCTATGCCGCGAGAACTATTTATTATATCAAACCTGAGTTGGTATCCCACTGTTGGGCAAATACCCCATAATCCTCTATCTCTCCCGATAGCTACTTAAGTAGGTATTCGCTGCGTTACGTCGACCGATAAGCTACCCCAATATTGATGTTATTTTTAAACTCCAGGTTATCGTTAATAATACAAAATTATCACTGACCTTAATAACATTAGACAATGTCACAAGTTCGTTACTCTCCCAGTAAACAGGTACCGAATGCTTTGCTACATCCGCATGTTATCCAATGAAGACACCCAAATGGGAGATATGTCAAGCTTTACAGCTGACCATGGTGTTTTTCCCTCATATGAACTCAGGCGATGGTTCACTTACCTGAACCAATACGATTAAGGATTAGTAGTTTTATCGCATTTGCTGCCGGCTGACAGACACGAAACTTCTTCAGGTGCCGCAAACGCACAAGTGTGTTCAGATGCCTGCAAATGCATGACAGCGGCACTAGGCGAAAGTCATCAAAACGCATAATATATTCGTTGCTGGCCGAGAATGCGTTGAAATCTAAATGTAACTCTTGCGCCATCGCAATCCCATACATTAATTTATATCTGTCAGATGGAATAGGGTGCTGGTGGAAGAAAGAGGCAAATGCGATTGATAAGTAAATGCAAAATGCCGCGTAAGACAATAAGGTCTGAGATTAACGCCCTCCAGAACACTACCGAATTGACAACGGATAAACAAAATTATATAGATACATACATACACAAATACAGTCGCGTTAAACATCCAACACTCGAAAGCATACATCCGTATTCGAAACCGGGACCTCAAGCTTCGTAGTCAGGTTCTCTAACCACTAGGCCACCCGGTCGTTCTATGACTTATTAGAAGAAGAAGAGATCTTGAATTAATTGGAAGATATTAAATATATAAGAACAGGGGAACAGGAACAATATAAGCATAGCGATTAAAAACAGTAATCAGCAGGAATCAGCGATAAACCTCTCACCCCTAAATAGTGTGATCAACTCCTTCAAAGTGTACCACGCTTAAGATTTTTGTGTATTTTACATAACATGCGGGCTACAATCATGTCGGCCATTTTATTGGCATTGATTGTGGTCTGTATTGAAATGAGTCGTATGCATACCGATTGACCTTTTTAACGTAACATTTAGTCGAATTATCGTTTCGCATAATTGGAACTATGTTGGATACGCCGACTTTTCATTAAGAATGACAAAATAACCTAACTTTAAATATTCTAAGTAAATACTCGTAGCTCATGACGTAAAAGATTTCCCAAAACTCGTTCGACCAAAAACTGCATTACGACCAACAATTTTATGCGACCAAAAGGCCTATATTAGTATTCATCCATACAGCATAACTCAGCCTTCGGGATTCATCGATTAATTTATTACTCTGGTAACTTTAAAAACGTCACTCGCTCGTTTCTCATAAAGTTTTCACGTCGATAATAATTGAGATCACTTCGATACTAGGTGTGACTCATTGCTCTGTGCCTTTTACAAAGTGCCTTGTAAGCCGTGTCCTTTTTTATATCCTTGTTTTCCATTATTTTTCAGTACAAAGGTCATGTTAGTGTGTTGCACAACAGATAGCTCCTGACCTCAGGGTTATTTTCGATTTTGTTATTATTTGGTTAGATAACGGCCGGCCGACGTATATAAACTCTTGTGATAATATAACGCGCCAGTCGCTCAGTGAAATTATTAGAGGTTCTTATTAGTTACTAATTAGAACAATATTTTTAAAATGAAGGTGTGGACAGTGACTTTGTTACTTATGTGTTCCGGGAGTGTCTTATCAGATGGAGGTAAGCAGTCTGTTATAATAGATTGATATGTCATTTTCCTGCCATCATTTATACTCACGACATAACATCAACCTCTCGAAAAAGGGTCCGCAAAATGTTTTTAATACAGTTGACGCATCGTAACCTTCGTTTGTAAACTGCAAAAAATACTACTATAAGTCTCGAATGCTTATAAATAAGTATACGAGACTTATACGGTGATTTTGACTGTTTACTATAATAAAAATGTTTGTAGGTAATGTTGCATCTAGATTACGAATATTATCGTAGAATTAGGAACTGGTTGTAGGTATATATTTACCTTATAAATTATTGAAATGTTAAACAATGGTTCAATTCATATTCAATGAACAAGTATTTACTGTTTTTCTAGACTCGCTTCTGTCGCCATGCTACATGACCGATATTGAATGTCTTAGCAAATCAACAACGACATTTCTAGAACAAACGCATCAAGGCGACCCACGCTATGGCTTTGTAGCTATAGATCCCATAAATATAGTATCAAAAGAAGTAAATTTTGAAGATAGCATCGAATTGATCTATAAGTACAAAAACATAGTCGTGACAGGATTAAAGCATCAGAGTATATCAGATTTCAAGTAAGTTTTAGTTGTGAACAAGATCCATTTATCATTTTGCTAATAGTATCAATGGACTCAGAAGTTAAAGTAACTTAATTGTGCTTTAATTTATTGCAGAATGGATACAGCTGCAAAATCAGTAATCCTCACCACAAAAGCTGATTTAAAAATTGTAGCCGATATTGCTGTTGAGTTCACAAAATCAGCGAAGAATTTTGCAGGTTCAGCAACAGCAACAGGAAGTAAGTGCTTTCTATCATAGAGGCATATATTAACATAACATATCCCAGACAACCTTCAGATTCCCCATACTCGCGCAATGTTGCTTTTAGCAACTCTGGCAACTCGTTTCGTATGTGCTATTTTAACGGTTCTTTGAATCGCGTAAGAAAAACCGGATATATTTGAACAGTGGGCATGACGACCAATACAACCATACCGGTATCTACGTCTCTACCTCCTTTCCTCGCCATTTCCCGAACCACCCGTCCAGTGTGTTGGGTTAGGTATGAAATGCTTCCACAACGTACCACTTACAAAAAGAAATGTGGTGATCATACCAAGTCTTCGGCCTATCTAGTGGAGGGCAACCCTGTGTCAATCCACAGCTCTGAGTCTTTGAAGAACTTGTGATTTTTTATAGGAGATGATCTTAAAGAAAAATATGTAAAATAAAAAAGAGGAAGTTCCAGAAGATCATAATGTTAATGAAGAAGTTTATTCTTCTTTCAGGTGTATTAGGGACAGCAACTTACAATTACGAGCTGAAGAACGACAGTACAGGCGTTCAACACTTCGAAGTTGGCCCAGAAACTATTACGTGTAGGGTTGTAACGGTTCCAGAAGCCCAATTGAATCCTGAGTTGATTCAAGCATTGAGACAAGGTAAGATTACAATAATTTTATGCTTACAAGCTTATTTCAGAGTTGCAAAAGCGCTTAATCGATGCAACTTGTGACCAAAGGGCTGGCAGTTTTCTCTCTCAAATAATCAGCATCGCTATTCAGCGAGGCAACGCTGGCAGCCTTTTGAGCACCATGCCACGGGGGCCTTATTTAGATTTAATTTAGTTTTAAGTTTTAGTTTATTTAGTTTTAGCTTAGAGTTATTGTCATTGTAAATTGCTTTTATTATGTAAATGAATATATATAAGTACATTAATTTCATGCTTTATAATCCTTAGCGACTCCTATGGGTATCTTGTATCCAAAGTTTAAATATACCATATCTCACGCACTTCTACATGCGTGCAGTATTTAAAAAAAAGTAAACTAAAGTATTAGCTTCACGCGTGATGATTATGTTACGATAAAATATGAAAGTAACTAAAATGTCTTAACTTTTTCCAGATGACGACATGAAGAAGATATCCAAGGAAAAGATAGAAGAATTAAGATCCAAGGCGTTTTGTGAAATAGTGAGAGAGTCTTACAAATCGGTGATCCAAAATATAAGAACCGCAGCAAAATTGCTGCCTGCGTCAGCTTTCTTTAAAGATATTTAATAAACCGTGGGGTTGTTGAAAGTTTTCACATTGCTCATTATTTAGAGCCTTTGTCGAGCTCTGTTTTATTTAATAAACTACTTTCTATTTCTATAACGTCACCACTCCGGCACTGATCCAACCCGGCAACGCCATGAATAAAATTTAGGGCAAACCTACGCGCTGACCACTACTTGCTTTGAAAATACCGGGTCAAACTGAGAACCTGAAGTCGATTAAAAAGGGCTTTGAATTGTGTGTTGTACATAATTCAAAGAAAAAAGCAGTCGTCTCGCGGTCAGCGCGCTCGCTTTAAGCGGCCAATCTTTAATGAATGTTCTGAATACTGAACACACGATTTAAATCTCTTGTTTCAATGGTATGTGAAGTTCCCAATCCACACTGAGCCTACGTGGGAACTATAGCATAAGCCCTTTAATTGTGAGAGGAGGCCTGTGCCCAGCATGGGGACGTAAATAGGCCCATAATGATAATTTCAATGAGAGTCAGTTCATTTACAGTACTTAAGTACTTTTTATTTTGCCTTAAATGATATATTTACCGGTATTATTTATACGTTAGCTTCAAATGCACGAAACGAGCACAAAAAGTAAAAGGCGTTGCGAGGAAAACGCGTGTACCGGCCAGTTGATGGCGTTTCTAATGACACGCACCTGGGGCTACAATCATCCCAACATCTTGTTACTTTAACCGTATTCGCTGTTATTTTACCGTTACGTGTTTACTTAAGAAAGTCAAGAACACCCCTACTAATTTTTTTAGATTTTTCTAATTTTTGATGGGTGTGATTCAGCCATGTCGTTAAGCTCTTCATTGTTCTCCTTGGTGCGCTATCCAAAAACTTATAGATCCATGTAAGTAGTTTTTGAAAGAGTAACAATTTCATTTCAAAGTTCGTCTCGAAAATATATGAAACTAAGCTAAAAACGATAACGATTGGACTACATTTCTATAAAAAAAACCGGCCAAGTGCGAGTCGGACTCGCGCACGAGGGTTCCGTAGAAAGATTTTAACGCTTTTCCCCAGTGTTTTAAAAAGTCCAGTGTTAGCAGAGCCCTGCTCCTAAGCAAAATGTACGCAGTGTGGGGTCAACTTATATTGGTCTGTGAAATCTACAGACAGACATAAAAATTTAAGATTTTGAGACATTTTGAAGTGGTTGTGCTATAAGAGCTACCTTCTTACCAAATTTCAAGTTTCTACGACATCTGGAAGTATATACCCTGTAGGTTTTTGGAAATCGGCAATTTGTATGGAAATAGCCTTTTTAATGACTGTATCTTTTGATTGCGTTCACTTGGAAGGTTGATTTTTTCACAGCTTCAAGGGACCGCAGGCTTCAAATTCAAATTCTTTATTGCAAGTCACATTACAGTTCGATTTCAAAGGTCTTAAAAACTAAAACAAATGTATACATGTGACGCCCTGTAGGGGCACAGCAAAAATAAGCTTGAGTATTTGATATTAATTTCAACATGCTACCTCCATGCGTTCCAGAAAAAAGGGTCTTGACAGACAGACAGACAGACAGACAGACGGACAACAAAGTGATCCTATAAGGGTTCCGTTTTTTCCTTTTGAGGTACGGAACCCTAAAAACGTGTTCAAATCAGTCCAAAAATTTGGGAACTACGATAGCAACTTTAATATATTTTTAATAGTAAAACAGGTGATGTTAACTGCCTAATAAAACCCGCAACATAAGAAGGAGGAGTTGCCAATGTTAATTTAAAATTGTACACACTAATGAAAATAACATTCTGAGAGCCGTGGAGTGCGCAGGTTGAAAGCCAGGACTAGCCAACGATGTCTTTGATAACCCCGTAGAAATAACTTATTATACTTACGCAAGAACTTAAATCACCTTCCTTACGAGCGCCTCAGGTACTTTCATAATATCTTTCTGCCTCAAATTTAGTGTCAAGACCGCGAGCGTATCTTTCCGTGGAATTAAACGTCGCCTAAGATTGACGACATGGCACATAAAAGCACCTTTTTCACGAGTCCCTGTGATAGATTATGCCCAAGTTTATATGCCGTCCGTTGATGAGAGAATACTCGAGTGATTTTGACTACCATTTTAGTGCGGGAAGTTGCCTTTGACGGTAAATGAGACAGAATACTAAGTTGCAGATGCCCGCCCTTTCCTGATCAAGCTTGTAGAAGTCTGCCGGAGGGTTCGCCACTTGTTTTATTACACGCTTCACACGGGCGTGGAGTCGTTCCGCGGGTTTATGGCTTAGACTGCTTACTTAGTCAACTTTGGGGTTTCTAACCTACATATATCCGCCGCAAAAAAAGGATAGCCTGGAGGTTTGACCGGTGGCCTGTCAAACAGAATAAGCAGTTTTGCGGAATGTATGTGCGAAAATACGTTTGTAATTTATCATTAGCTTTTGGGTTAAGGAAAACGTGATGAAACATGCACACTCCTGCTAAGCAATTCGATGGTGTGTGTGAATTTTCCAATCCGCACTGGGAGCTACAGCCTAAGCCCTCTCATTCTGAGAGGAGGCCTGTGCCTAGCGGTGGGACGTAAAACCAGACGGGTGATGAATCTACATCCAGTGACAGTTATACCTACCATACGTACCTAGTTTAGTAATATTCCCGTTCATAAAAACGTTAACTCCCGTTATTTATTAAGGCGCTTCCCTGACCCAGACGTTGAGATGGCTGCTTTTTAGAGCCTTTCTGTAAATTATTTAAACGATAAAAACAAAATATATAAATACATCAAGAATCTACAATATCTTAACTTGTTTTTCTATGTTTCATTTTTTTTCCTATTTAATACTTATGATATCTGCATCACAAGTAAGTTAAGTTGCAATTAATATTCTGTTACTACATCACAAGCATAATTTACTTTGACTTGTGACATACACCAATGTATAGAGAATTTAGTAGGCTAGGATTTCTATGTTTAACATTATTAAAATACCTTTTTATAATCATCATCATCGTCATCACTATCATCATCATCGGCCTATTTACGTCCCACTGCTGGGCACCAGGCCTTTATTTAGAATACTTGAATTTTTTTAAATATGTAGGTAATTTACATAATCGGTGCGAATTTTGAAAAAAAAATTTTTTTTTCGAAAAGACGCGTTATTTGTGATAACACTGTAAAATGAAGTTAGACCGACATTTAATAGATGTCGTCACTAAAACGAAGTTGTTTAGTAGAAGTGAGGTGGGGTGAGGAAGGCGCGAAGCGTTCAAGGTCATCCTCTCAGGGAAGCGTTTTGATTCGTCGTCCTAATTGAACGCGATTACGCAATCATCGCTAGTTCACGTCAACTAGCGATGCGATTAAACACCCAACTCTCGAGGTGCACTAATTGACGTTCGCGCGATAGGATTCGAATAGCATGAGAACGTACGACGTTCGCAACGTTGATTCGCGCGATGATCGCGTATTCGCGTCAATTAAGACGACGTCTGAAACTTAGTTGACTATTTTTAAAAGCAAATACAAATACACAATCCATTTAAAGATTCCCAGTCCAGAGAAAAACTTTTTCCCAATTCTTGTCATTACAGAACTCCTATAAAATACATTTTTGTGTTCTTTTATTTCACAACTTTATTTTATTATGTGCCTCTCAATAATAAGTTTAAGCTTTACTTTAAATTATCAGTCCCCGTTTCATATCAGGCTCAACCAAGAGCTAGTTCCAGATAACTTTAATTAACATTAATAAAGCTGTTGTACGGTTACGATTGTTGTAAATTGGAACAAAGGCTTCCCCTATGAGGAAGTGAAACTTCCATCTTGTAGATTAAAGGTTCACGTACGCTGCAAATTGGTAAAACTTAAACACGCCACTATGTTAGTTTAGTTCCATTAGTTTTAAGTGCACGAGATTGCTCAGCTTTTCCATGCCGAGCTATGTTTCTAGTTTATTTGGGGATAAACTTTTATTTTTGTGTTCGTTCGTCATCGTGTTAGTTGCCATTTCAATTTAAATGAGATCGGATTAAGTTCCCGTTCACGCGACAGGCGTTTAGTTCATGGATAAACCCCTCTACGTAAAGTAATTTTTAATTCGTTTTTTCATGACTCGTTATCCAGAAAGGCAATTACTTTATCAAAAGCGCCAACGTGCGCTCAACGCCTACGATTGCCATGTATGTATGCCAAGTACCTACATAAAAATACATGGCTTTCATCGCCCGTCATATGAATAAGGACTGATGTCGAAGTTAGTTATCATCAAAGGCAAAGCAACTAATTGTGCGATAGCTGACGAAATAAGAACACTGACGATGTATTTTGGTACTTAAACTGGTAGGTATAATAGCTGCAAGTATAGTCCAGCATAAGTGGGCAGTGGGCGGGGCACAGGACTCAGAAATAATAGCCATTGAATAAATAATGCTTATATATCTATTTCCTTGCTGACCACTAATCACTTGATAGAAGTATAATGACAATTTCGTGTGTTAGGTGGTTCCACCGTCGTTTGTTTTTGCCTTATCGCGTAGGTACAGTCAGTGTTAAAAGTTACTTTTTACACATTATAGGTTCAGAACATAAGCTGTCGGTGGCCTCCAATAAGATGAAGTGACGACCTGATAAATCGCGGGACCGCGGTGGATGCAGAAAGCACAAGACCGATCTGAGTGGAGAGCCTTGGGGGTGGCCTATGCCCGTCCTGCCTTTTGGCTGACATGATGATGATGAGGCTCAGAATACCGAACAAACCAGAAACCGCGTTCAATCACAACCGCACGCCTCACATTGTGTCTCTACTCTATTTAAGTGTTATTTTAGGCGCGCTCGCGGGTTCAGGTTTGTTGTATATTCTGAGATGATATATAGGCTTGCGTTTGACTAGTTGATCACCCATGGTATGCTAAGATGTGGTATAAAATTTATCACGCTTGGCTAGTAAATGGCCAATCATTCTAGAATTAAAACGGCCAGATTTTAGTATTAAGGGATAAAAGCCGCAAGCATTCAGCTTGACACTTTTGTACTTTAACGCATTAACTCGTTTGTTAATCGTCCATGGCGTTTCTTATCTGCCTGTGGAGTCATAAGGTACAAGTGTTAGGCTGTTTTTGAGACTGTCTTTAACACTACCGCACTTAAATCTTTAACCGTCAGGCAAGTCATGAATGAAGCTGAAATTTAAATACAACACTTAGCAAAGTAAATTTAAGTTGTGATTAAAATGCCATCTTAAAGAAAATAATTACAGATAAAAAGAATATTTTGTCATCAAAGCAAATTTTTTTTAGCCTTTTTAGTTGATGACAAATCTTTATTTGCTTGTAAGGTTTAATCATGATTGAATGTACAGTTTTTCTAGATAAGAAGAGTCATTTTTAAATTATTGTGGTCAATCGTCAAGCAAATCATGTTCGGAAAATTCAAATTCCTCGACCCATGTTTCTGATTATTAACCCACCATAGTAAGTTTTCACACTAAAGGCCAGTAGGGACTTTGCTCGTCACGGTTCACGAGTCAGGACTTAATTTATTCGATACTATAACTGTATTAAAATAAACAGTGTGTCGTTAAATTAATATGTATACTGGTAAAAGATACACCTCACATGGTAGTTATTACCATAATGGACGACAAAGTAAATGGACGTCATTTTATTTTATTAAGCACCCAAATAATAATTTTAATAGCTTATTGCAATAAACGTGGTTATGATCCACTACGTTAAATTGTCCTCAACCATTAACTTAAGTAAAAAGATTACTTAAGTGTACATTTTACAAATGGCGTTTATCCGGGCACCTTTTTAATAACGACGGAATAGCAGAGCGACTTATGAAAAAAAACTTACCAATTTAAAGCTTTTTGTCGTCAGGTAAGTACCTATAAACTCCGATAATAATAAAACGATATGATTTATTTCTTTTTTATGGATGACAAATCATCCTTTTTGGTAACGATGCAGTAAAACAGTAAAACTTGGGCTTAGTTTACTGCTGGCTGAATTCTTTTATTACATGAGACGCGGCAGTATCCCAGAGAAGGAGATGTCTGGAGCTATAGTATGTATCCATCTTATGATATATAGACGTGCATGATAAATTAGCGGGGCTAGCCGGAGCCCCGACGTGAGTGGGAACCTTAACCAGACTGTTTGCATGCCAGGATTACTAATGACACAACGTAGGAGCGTTTAAAGGAAAATCGCGAAAAGGATCCTAACTTTTCTAAAAGGAAATCCGTATCTTTCCTTCGGGCTCTTAGAGTAATCCGTATTAATCCGTGCCTGGCTTTCTTAGCTATTTTGTTACTACTTTTGTGTTGTGGATTGCCGTTTAATCCCCTTTTTCGTAGTTGGCAGCGGTAACGGTAAAACTATTGTTAGGTTATTACAAAGAATCTGGCATTGTTTTATCTGTATCGGAAAAAAAAACTGTTGTACAAAATATCTCATCATTCTGCGCAGTTCGATCGTATTCGTAAAGCAAATTCCAATAATTGACACAGTGCTTGTCACCTTTATTGCCACGTATTAAGATTGAAGGTGTCAACTATTGGGGCAGTGTCGAGCACGGGACATTTACTTAATGGCTAGTGCCGCGGGCGGGGGAATTAAGACACGCATTTATTTTCATCATATATTTTACTTAGAAATAACAATACACAAGTCACCAACAGTAAAAACACGAGTACAAAGCGAACTTATTACTTTAAGGGTTTCTATCAGCCAATTTACGAGTGGTAGAGAAAAGAAAGAAAAAATCAATTAAACCACAAAGTTGATACCAACCTCCACAAATGTACAGCCCCCAAAATGCACTGAAATAAAGTCGTTGCTTTGACAAACGGTATATATAACGAACTCTTCGTAAGCGGCGCATGTAAATTAAATGCCTCAAAATATATTCGGAAACGGGATTCCCTCTAAAAATACAATGGGAGCGTAAGCGCCTCTCCAAAGTGCTCCGAGGACGTGGTCGTGACTCGGACAAAGAGCAGAAATCTGGAACACAACAGTTTTCCCACAACTCCAGGCAATGCCTCCTTTGCTGTCGTGGGCCGCTCGGATTTTATTGAAAACGATGAGCGTCCTTCCAAAGCTTGCAGACTTACAAACTTCAGTGATTGAATACTTTATACTGTGCAGCGGAAATAGGAAACGCTTTGAAGTGGAATATTTAAAATCTACCAGGCCCCTGAAAACGAAGCCGTGACAGCCTAGTAGTTTGACCTATGGCCTCTCAAGCAGTGTCGTGGGTTCGAATCCCGGCTCGCACCTCTGAGTTTTTCGGAAATTATGTGCGGAATTACATTTGTAATTTATCATGAGCTTTTCGGTGAAGGAAAACATCGTGAGGAAACCTGCACACACCTGCGAAGCAATTCAATGATGTGTGTGAAGTTCCCGATCCGCACTGGGCCCGCGTGGGAACTATAGCCCAAGCCCTCTCATTCTGAGAGGAGGCCTGTGCACAGCAGTGGGACGTAAAAAAAGGCTGGTGATGATGATGATGATGACCAGGCCCATATTTCACCAACTTTACAATTGTCAGTTTACAATGACAATTCGAACTACATTACTTAGCCATGCAATATGAAGCGTGCTAAAACAAAAGATCTCCAAGTCAGCAACTGACATCGAATTGTCATTGAAAACTGACACTTGTAACGTTGGTGAATAGGGGCCAGATATTACTTTGATGTTACAATTATCGTCCTTCAAAGCTTGTGCTGCTAAAAAGTAATGCACAATGTTACTATTCCTCTGTTTATTGATGTATGTACACGCTGCGCTTTAACGAACCGCCAGGAATTCAGGGGTTGAGCAAGTTTAAGTAAAAAAAAAAATCTTCCATCATACATTAATAATTATTATCAACCAGCAGAGGCAATTAATGTTTAAAAAAAAACTTTACAGCGGTGTTCACTTAAACTCAACCCTTAACTAAATTTTTGACGGTCCATTAAAACGCACCCTGTATACTTAAAACACCAAAACCAGTACATTGAGATTACACAATAACAATTAGGGTATGCGGTGGATGCGGAAAGCACAAGACCGGTCAGAGTGAAGAGCCTTGGGGGAGGCCTATGTCCAGCAGTGGACGTCAATCGGCTGACATGATGATGATGAATTAGGGTAGACAAACGGCAGTCTTATCGTTTATACAAAATAAAATAAAATAAAATTCATTTATTTCGGACAACAGAAACTAAAGCCTAAAGTTTTATGGCCTAGCACTAAGCAGCAGATATATGAAGTCGGTGCGGTGCGAGCGGAATATTCTTTGAATGAAGCACCGACTTCATATATCTGCTGCTTAGTGCTAGGCCATAAAACTTTAGGCTTTAGTTTCTGTTGTCCGAAATAAATGCATTTTATTTTATTTATTTATCATTATTTCAGAGGATTATTTTACGTTTTTTTTTAATAGGTTTTTTTGTAGGCGGTTTTACTTTTTTGTTGAAAGATTTTTATTTCACAATTTTACGTTGATTTAACATTTTCAGAATTATCCTCCAACTCCTAACCGTTAAGGAGTTATACCTTACATCATCAGCTCTTCAACATAAGATGATGACTACCGGATGCAAATACTTGAATAGCCTTAGAAAATATATGAAACACATGATACGTGCCTATAAAATTTGAGGGTTGCCCTCGATTTCCCTGAGATCCCATTATCAGATCATGTCTTGGTGACAATGGGACAACCTCAAGAGTATACCCTTTCAAACAAAAAAGAAACATACATAAAAAAAAACATGCAATGGAACGTAGAACCTCCTTCTTTTTTTTAAGTCAGTTAAAAATTACTAATTATTCTTCTATAAGCGAGTTTCAAAGTGAATGAATGTATTTATTTACACAACATAAAATAAGTAGGTACTACACATGAAAATAAATAAAAACGTTTCATAGTTATATTTAAGTATCTAAATTAACCAAACTGTAAAACTGAATCTTGACTTGTCTCGTTTAATTGTTTAGTGTCAGAATCAAAAACTTTTGCGGAAAACTGTACGAATCTTGTGAATAGTTTTCGCACCGCGTCAAAACATATCGGAGTCCTAATCGAATGAACACGCTTTCGTCATTATCCGCCGACTTTTCTTTCGAGAGAAGAGAAATAGTGTCATTATGACTCTGCCAATAATTGATTACCCAGACAGTTTCTGTTGAATTGGATAAGGAGTTTCATGTTGCGTGAGATGTATAAGTACATCATTTTTTATTGATTTTGTAAGATGCGATTGAGATAATAAATAAGCAGCGTGACTTTCATCTTCAGTCTACAGATTTTAGTACGAATTGACCATTAATAAAATATTTAACTAAATTGCAACTGTTTTTTAATATATTAAGAAAAAAATTAATCAAAATTACAGGTGATCAAAGGGCTGGCGCGTTCCTCGGCCAACGTATAGGCATTGCCATACAAAGAGGCAACGCCGCCAGCCTTTTGGGCACCTTGCCCCGAGGTAGCGGACTCGGGGACGTTTTCCATTTTAGGTTCTAAATTTAATTGTTGTTATTATTATTATTTTTGTTTGTTTTATTGTAATAAATATATGTATCATCTTCAGTTACGTTTAAAACTGTTTTATATAAAAAGAAAAAAATAACTAACAAATGAACTACAACTAAAACAAGTATAAAAAAGCTTATAAAGAGCGGCCCTGTAGTATAATCCTAAAGATACTGGCAGTACCTATTTCCTCGCCGTATCATAATGTGTTGCTTTGTGCAGGGAAGATATCAGCTCTTTGATCCTTAGTGGTATTTGTGTCTTTGTACCACCCTGAATTAAGGTCTCGACTCCGAATGATACAAAATTGTATTCGGAACAGAGATCTATGTATTTACTACAGCTTGGACATAAGTTAAAGCGCGTCGTTTAAAGGTTAGGACATACACACATATCAATGCGAGACCGGATCGGCGGGCGGCGGGAATTTAGTATTCTCTGTGTGAAACTCCACTGTAACGCAGATAATCGGCAACGTAACGATGTCGCCTCGTCTTGCTGTCGTATTTGACGGTGGCACAAGGGCTGCCAGATTGTGTAATTGGACACAAAAGCTGTATAATTAGGTGACTGACTGTATCTATATACTCGTGTATAATTGGATAGGTACAGACATGATTAAAATATGTATTAAAAAAGGTATAATTAATAAATACAATTTAAATAAATTTAGAAAAGATCTCATGGCATGGCCCCGAAGACTATTTGTATCCTGACATCCAATTTCGTATAATTTCAGAAACATGGTCGAATAATTGAAAAATATCTACCGGCAGCCCTTTGAAGATCTGGTGCCGCGTTGCTATAATATAGTACGTTCGCGTTTAGAATGGAGTGAATCATTGTTGTCCAGCCACGTTCCGTAACCAATCAGGACACTCAAAGTTAATACGCCTTTGAATACAACACACCAATGATTACGTTTTTTTATTATTCATATGGCATTTTAGTAAGTCGTTCAAACACTAATTCTACATTACAGTCTACACTACAGTTCTATGTTGAGGTCCTTAATTCAGTGGATGACGTCATTTGCGAGGTCGAACAAGTCTGTAGGGTTGCCGTTATATTTGGTGAGCGGGCAGTCTCGGATGATGTGCCCGACGTCCTGTACCGCGGCTCCGCACTCGCACGTCGGGGAGTCTCTCCAGCCACATCTGTAGGGGAAATCTCGGCACCGCCCGCTGCCAGTTCTGAGCCTGTTCAGCTGGCACCACTGTTTCCGAGGTAGAGAGAAGCCACGTGGTTTTTCCGTGGGGTTTATCCTTGCGCCCAGGCAACCCGGTGGCTTAGCCCGCCACTTCTGTTTCCACTTCGTTAACAGATTGAAATCCGACTCTACTAAGCCTCGAGCAGTGTGATAAGGTGGGTGCCGCGACTTCAATCGATGTGGCGGCAGGTTTGTGAACTCCGCATGGATAGGTAACTGGGGATGGGTCATTACTTATGAGCCTCGTGGATAAGTGCATGCTGTTCTCTCAACTGTGAGGTGCTATATGACTCAACATAGGCAGCCACTCCAAACGGGTGCTTTTGATGGTTCCGAATATGCATCGCATGGTTTGGTTCAGCTGTACGTCTACCCGCTGCACGTGTGCGCTGTTGAGCCCCGTCGATGACTACTGCTTTCTTAACGCGAAGGTAATACATACATATGCTGATAACCTTTAAGCCCCGTATTCATGGCAACTTACTGCATTGCATGCAACTCATATTGCATCTGCAACAAGTTGCTGAATTCCGTTCCTGAGTTGCTGGCTCCGAACAGAGTTGACTTATCAACAGAAATTCAACTCTTCAATAGCCTCCAGGTGCATATGTCCTCGTGTCAGAAAAGTCCTGGCGTCATAATGTCCTTTGTTAAAAAGTAGCAGGGTTATAATGTCCTTGTGGCCGATAGTCCAGGTGTCGCAAAGTCCACTTGTGGAAAAGTCTGAATGTTATAATGCCCGTTTTTGGTGATCCATTGTTGAACAAAGTGAAGACGCTCCATTCATTCATGTTATAACCTAATATAACAAGGGTAATAATATTAAATCCTTATTTACAT
The DNA here is from genome assembly GCA_963691665.1 of Clepsis dumicolana. Classification (NCBI taxonomy): domain Eukaryota; kingdom Metazoa; phylum Arthropoda; class Insecta; order Lepidoptera; family Tortricidae; genus Clepsis; species Clepsis dumicolana. The sequence goes on from OY829518.1 coordinate 9,444,471, forward strand.
TCTATCTACTAACACAGGCCTCATACCCTCGGGTTAGTTTGGGATAATATTTACCGTATCATACATATTGTTGATGTATACAATCAATATGTTTACTTAGAAATTTAACTTTGGACTAAGATCTAACAGACTAAGAACTAAGACCGAACAGAACATTTTTTTTCCTTTCACTTAAGTTTGTTGGGTTAGGCACTTGCAATATTCTTTGATCGTTTATTTGGAAAAGTGTTACAATGCGTTACATAGGTAAGTGTACCAGGGGCCACTAGATTTCAACCTATATTGCGGAGAAGCAATTAAAATTAAACAAAGAAATTCAGTTGCTCCCAATCGCAAGTCTCAATAAAAGATAGGTAGGTACAACTTTAACAACAGAAGTTACTACCTACTAATTAGGTATAATAAAATAAAAACGGATCACTCACATATATGATTCGAGTTTAGCCCGACATGTTTCGGACTATTTCATAGTCCTTCCTCTGGGCGTGCGTCTCGCCGCCGCTGGGTCGTGCGCTCCCAGAGGAAGGACTACGAATTACTCCGAAACATCTCGGGCTAAACTTGACTTATATACGTGAGTGATCCGTTTTTAATTCATTGTGATTGAGTCTCACGGTAGTTTCATGTTAAAACTAATTAGGTATTCAAAGTGGTAAGCACCAGACCAGATAAAGATTAACAAATTAAGTAGTTTATTCTGTAAACAACAGATGATGCCGATTGATTTTTGCGTCCTACGATAAAATCTTGGATAGTCAATCACGTAATCTGAATTTAAATACATTTTTTTACAAATAAAAACGAGTAACAGGCCTTTACCCCACCCGATGGAAAATACAGATGAGCCCAAAGATGTTTCTCACTGGTAGAGTATTCACTCTATTCACTCTAGCCTTGACGAGCCCTAGATTGACATACTGTTACTACTGTACTGACGTACTGTTTTTAAAGATACCTTTGCAGTATCTGTCTATTCCTGATCTTCCTCCAAAATTGAATCAAGCACTTCCCAGGCCAAACGTAGACAAATACCGAGGGCAACTCCCATTTATTATTTACGGGCAGCTGGGCTAGCTATACTCACTTTCTTGAAAAAGTGTAGAGCACTTTGAATGTCTTTTAAAGTAAATTCAAAAAACTAGTAAAGAAACATTGCTTTCATTACATTTCGCTTTTTACGTCAATCCATTCCGAGTGGTTCCAATTGGTTATGAAATGCTCGCTGTAACTCTTGCTTAAATTTGCCTTACTAAGTAGATTATTAATTATTTATTATTATATAGATGTTATTATCGCCCAGCTCCAGGAAAGTTGCAACATCACTTATAAGTTCGTAAGTATGTTTCTGTTGCATAGGTACCAACGTGAGTTGTACATTTTTCAGGTTCATTTATCTCATTTTACCTCGATTTAAACTTACTACATAGTTATAACTCAGTTAAAGTTGGTAGTAAAACTAAACCCACATACGTTGATGCCGGTAGTTAAACGTCGTCAAATCCGGTTTTATTAAAAACCGAGATATGATGCCAAAGTTCCACAGCGCGGCTGGTGCAGACACTAACAGTATATGATGTTTGTGTAGAGATAGGAAAGCAATTACACTGTTAATATGAAACTACAGTTTAATGACAACAACAACAATTACACTAATAGAAAATTAACCATTATTGTACCTGTAGTATGATTCGTAAGTGAGTAAAATAATGGTAAAAGCATGTTTGATCGTTTGCTTCAGTTTGAAGGCTTAACTCCACTTTAAGGGGTGATCAAAATCAGATTAAGATCTAAGTTTGGGGGCGAGTTGGTCTAAAGTAAACAGTTTACGCAGGTACGAGATTAACGTTTACCCTATCGGGTGTTCATTAATCAGCCCGCGACAAGTCACGAGTCAGGGTTAACCCTGGCGGCTCAATTAATGGAGAGTTAATCCTTCAAGAGACAGTAAATATCGTTGGGTTTGAAAAGCTAAGCGTTTAGAAAGTCTTTATGTAATGGTATAGGTATAGGTAATGAAATAAACGAATCATTCACGTACATTAGTCGAGTATAGCCCGACATGCTTCGGACTAATCCGTAGTCCTTTCTCTGGTGGCGCTCGTTTTGGTGGCAGCAAATCGAGCCCTAATCTCCGATTAATCCGAAATATATCCTCGGCTTAAGATACAGTAGAAAATTTTGTTTTGTTTTAGTTCCTGAATATTTGGGTTAAAAAAATATAAAAAAATAATTTGCTTCGTTGTTGTCCCTTTCGGAAACATCAAAATTCTCTGACCTCACTTGATTCCCTTATAAAAACTTCTTTAGAATCTATGTAAGTAATCTATGAATGTAAGTTAAGTACTTACAATTCAATGAGCAATCTTGAACCCAGGCTTCCCTTCCTATCAGATATGGTGGGCTAGGTATCCGCAAAATTTCTAATGTTGATTTACCAGCGTTCCTATCATCTGTCCACAGCACGTCCACCCTCGTAGGTGAAATCCTAAAGGATTGTCCTTCAAACTACGAGACGACGGGTTTGGTCGATGTTAGGAATGCGTCGCTTATGGCTTTTCCGGGTGAAAATCCTATTTCCAACGGAGCTGGGATGACACACTATCAAAATTAACTTATTCTGAAATTCTCAGTTCCAGTTCAGGCCCAGACCGCGCAAGGCTTTTGGCTGTAGCAAAAAAGGAATCCGGTGACTGGCTTCATGCTTATTCTTCCGTTAACACCGGAACCTTTCTTGAGCCTGAAACACTGAGTATTGCAGTCGGGCTAAGACTGGGTGTTGCGCTGTGTTCACCACACCGTTGCCTCTGTGGCACCAATGTGGACGAAACGGGACACCATGGACTTTCCTGTCAAAAGAGCGCCGGCCGTTTCTCCCGTCATGCCACGCTCAATGACATAATCCGCCGGGCTCTTGCCTCTGCAAACGTGCCGGCCATTTTGGAGCCAAGCGGCATTGCCCGCGACGATGGCAAAAGGCCGGACGGTATGTCTCTGATTCCCTGGAGAATGGGTAGGGTTCTGGTTTGGGATGCGACCTGTGTCGATACAGTAGCACCCTCACATCTCCAGGGAACCACACAAAAAGCGGCAGAAACGGCCGAAAATAGAAAAAAATCTAAGTATCAATCTCTCGGTCCGAATTATAATTTTGTTGCTGTCGGGTTTGAAACTTTGGGTCCATGCGCTTACAAGCTTATTTTTGAGTTACAAAAGCGCTTAGTTGATGCAACTTGTGACCAAAGGGCAGGCAGTTTTCTCTCTCAAAGAATCAGCATCGCTATTCAGCGAGGCAACGCTGCCAACCTTTTGGGCACTATGCCACGGGGGCCTTATTTAGATTTAATTTAGTTTTAAGTTGTAGTTTATTTAGTTTAGGCTTAGATTTAATGTCATTGTAAATTGCTTTTATTATATAAAAAATAGCTCGTTCAGTCATAGAAATAAAGGTTTCTTATTTCAATGCAAATTGAAGGCAAATCCAAATCTCTCGCTTCTCTTAAGTTTTACGAAGGTTCTCCTTGTGCCTCGGGATTTATCGGAGCGAGCGGTAGAAATGTTGAAAAACAATCTGATAACTATAACTTCACCACTTAAGTATTATTGAGATACTTAATTTTACCTGGCATCGTACTCGTAAATAATGTCACTAAGTAATTTTCTGCAAAAGTTATTAAGTGATTTTTTTTTTTTAAGTTTCAGGATCCCCTTCCTTATTTTTTTAACCATTGTTATAGCGACTATACGTACGTGTACACTTTGTGAAAATTACGGTTCCAAAGGTTCAGCCCTCTAAGCGTTGGACGGGTGGACAGACAGACCGAGAGGCAGACAGACAGAGCCCTGCCACACGAATAAACACAATATGTGACACAGACCTGAGTGTCACCCACCATCTAGCATCACTTCACTTAACGCTATGAAGCGTTTAGGAACTCTCTATAAAAGGTTTAAAACACCGTAAAAGTTCCTTTTTAAAATTTTGGCTCGGAACCCTAAAATCTGTGGGCGCTAACGATGGGCCTTATAAGGAAGCTCAAAGTCACACAGAGGGCGATGGGGTGTCTCTGCGGGATAGAATCAGAAATGATGATATCCGCAGTAGAACTAAGGTTACCGACATAGCCCGAACAATTGCGAAACTTAAGTGGCAGTGGGCGGGGCACATAGCTCGCAGAACTGATGGCCGATGGGATCAGAAGGTTCTCGAATGGCCACCACGGACCGGGAGACGAGCTGTCGGTAGGCCTCCAAAAAGATGGAGCGACGACCTAGTAAAGATCGCGGGACCGCGGTGGATGCGGAAAGCACAAGACCGGTCAGAGTGGAGAGCCTTGGGGGAGGCCTATGTTCAGCAGTGGACGTCTTTCGGCTGACATGATGACGATGATGATGACCCTAAAATCAAGTTTACTTACCTTCAATTTTGCCCTGAAAATATTATTCCATGATTCTAAGGTTTTAAAGCACAATTCAGTACCCTTAATTGTATCTGCCATACCTTTACATGTGACTAAACCATTATCTAACATCACGTCTGACTGAGCCCGGTTGATAAATGTCCTTACAATTGTTCCCGTTTGATTCAAATACCATTTCATTGTGTTAAAGTTGTGATATGGCTATAACTTTACGACGGATATTGTAACCTATTCACCGCACGTCTTCATATCCCAACGTGGAGCTTCGATCAGCGGAACATTCCATCGCAGTACACAGAACCTTGTGGGAGATTTTCCAAATTGTCTCCAGAAGCTTTTACCCAATTGGGGATTGTTAAAAAAAACCGGCCAAGTGCGAGTCGGACGAGGTCGGTCGAGGACATTTCGAGACGAAAGGCAAGGGAATCCTGAAGGCGGCGCGGCACTATTGTTTTCAGAATAGTGATGCGTAATGAAAAGCCGGCCAAGTGCGAGTCGGACTCGCGCACGAGGGTTCCGTAGACTTTCCCCAGTGTTTTTAGATGTCCAGTGTTAGCAGAGCCCTGTTCCAAAGCAAAATGTTCGCAGTGTGGGGTCAACTTGTATTGGTCTTTGAAATCTACAAACAGACATTAAAAATAAAAATTGAGAATTTTTTGAATGGTTGTGCAATAAGAGCGACCTCCGTGCCAAATTTTAAGTTTCTAGGACAACTGGAAGTGCCCTTTACGTTTTCGGGGTACGGCAATTTGTATGGAAACAGCCTTTTTAATTACCGTATCTTTGATTGCGTTGACTTAGAAGGTTGATTTTTCACAGCTTCAAGGGACCGCAGGCCTGAGTATTTGATATTAATTTCAGTATGCTACCTCCCCGCGTTGCAGTGAAAAAGGGTCTTGACAGACAGATAGACAGACAGACGGACTACAAAGTGATCCTATAAGTGATCCGTTTTTATTTCATTAAAACCCATATCTATTTGTAAACACCCAAAGTACTCAATCTTCATAATGGCCAATCTTCGCTGTTGTGTCAATTTTGAAGCAGCAAAGTTACTCCTACATGGCATAGATGGAACCCACTCCTTGTATTGTGGAAATTATTTCCCTGGCTGATTTACTTTCCATTCCACGCAAGGAAATAATTCGATAACTTCTTAGGGTTCCGTACCTCAAAAGGAAAAAACGGAACACTTATAGGATCACTTTGTTGTCCGTCTGTCTGTCTGTCTGTCTGTCTGTCTGTCTGTCAAGACCCTTTTTCTCTGGAACGCGTGGAGGTAGCATGCTGAAATTAATATCAAATACTCAAGCTTGCGGTCTCTTAAAGCCGTGAAAAAATCAACCTTCTAAGTCAACGCTATCAAAAGATACAGTCATTAAAAAATCCATTTCCATACAAATTGCCGATTTTAAAAAACCTAAAGGGGACTTCCAGATGTCCTAGAAACTTGAAATTTGGTATGAAGGTAGCTCTTATAGCACAACCACTCGAAAAAGTCTCAAAATCTTAAAATTTTATGTCTGTCTGTAGACTTCACAGACCAATATAAGTTGACCAAACACCGTGTACATTTTACTTAGGAGCAGGGTTCTGCTAACACTGGACTTCTTAAAACACTGGGGAAAAGCGTTAAAATCTTTCTACGGAACCCTCGTGCGCGCGTCCGACTCGCACTTGGCCGGTTTTTTTTATACCACGTCGGTGGCAAACAAGCATGCAGATCGCCTGATGTTAAGGAATCACTGCCGCCAAGGAACGCTTCCGACACCAGAAGTAATCACTCGTGCGTTGTCGACTCTGCATAAACCTTTTTAAGTATACCTTTTGAACTGGAGTTCATTAAAACTAAATCCTCGTAGCATATTCTTTTACTTTTTTTTTTATAGGTAAAGTAGCAACTGCACAATTAAGTAAGGTGCCATTCTGCAATTCATTTCTGTCGTTCAAAACTCTCATAAATCCGGAACGGTTCCCAAAGCCGTTCACGTTACATTAAAATTTTCACAAGCGCATTGCATTGAGAGAAAACGTGTTTGTCGAATTGGGGCCATTTTAGTTTGTAGTAAAAATAAAAAGAACGTAACTGCCACACTTTATTGATAGAGAAAGAATTTATTTCTCGTTCATAAGCGACGTTTTTTTCTTACGATAATTTTACAATGGAGCGAGTTTAGAATCCATGCTATTTGACATCTTTAAGTGCGGAATTAAAATTGACGTTTGCGAAAATACATGTTCCCTTGAAGATTGAAATTGTGAGTAGGAAATTAAAGATTAAAATTTTACTGCCCGTCTGTCTTTACTTAAATGTGTTATGATATTCCTTAAAAAATAACGTTCCTCCGGAAATTTTACTAAGCGGATTACAGCTTACAATTTTCGCAAAATAAACGGCCCCTAGCTTTTTATAGCTTAACCGTTTTCAGAGGCCTGTGAATAATGCACTCAACCCAATCGAAATAATATGTTTTGTTTGACGGACTATTACACTAAGAGGCTTTGTTCCACTGTGTACCCTAATTTTAGGTTTCTATATTCTAATTTTAGTTGACTGCAAAAATGTTGCGTTAAATAGTAGGTATAAATAAATAAATAAACATTTGTTGTTTATTTACACCCATTTTGACCTAGTCTCAAACTAAGCAAAGTTTAATAAGTACTGTACTGGTAAAAGGCAACTGATAAAATTATATAAATGTAACATAGGTACCTACATAATTAATAAATACATACAGATATTTCTACCTCATCATCATACAAACATCTGCCCCGACCGGGGATCAAACCCGGTTTCTCAATCGTCGTAGTAATGATCTGCAGGTACTCTAACCACTATGCTATCAGGCCGCCCCGTTATCCTGTTGTAATAAATTTTCATTCATCGAAACACTTAAGTACACGTCTCTAGTGTTCCAACGAAATCTCTTAAAGTGATAAGTTGCAGCAAGTACCTACTAAGGTTTTAACCGCGACAGTGCACTACTCAGTCAGTTCACAAGTTTTCAGTAAAATCTTGGAACCACGGTTGCGCTGTCACAAGGCCAAATGTCAGAAAGGTGCAGTGCCACTACAAATGGTCCAACATGGAGCTAGGAAAACTGGAACATTATAAAGCAAAATATAAATCAATATAAAAGCTTTTTTTATGTCAGTAAATTGCACCTGAAAAGTACCTAAAGAACTAATTTATTTCGTCAAAACGAAAGATTAAGCGAAAGCGCAATTATTAAGCAACATAAGTAACTTGAATTGAATTTAGAAGATGTAAAATGATGAAGGTTAATTTTACAAGTTGCTAAGGATTTCGAGGGGTGGGATTTCAGGGTCACGTTCGTTTACATGGTGATAGTAGTAATGTTGATTCTACGTATTTTCATGAAAGGCCTGATTCACAAAAGATTATAGTAATTTAACGAACAGATCAGATAACAAATTGTTTTCAAACAAATTCTTGAAAGAACCGTTTTTAGCTTTACGCAAATCAATAATTACTTATATAGTTTTCTACAAGAGCGAAAATAATGCTTCAAATAATAGAGACAATGTTTAAGACGGCTGAGGTTTTGTTTGTCTGTTCGTCTTTGCAAGCGATAGTTATGAAACACGGTCAAATTACAAGTAACCTTGAAGTAAATATTTACGAACAGCATTTTGTTACTTTTTCATGTCTTACGTAAGTCTATGATCACAATGAAGTATCTTTTTGTCTTTTTTCCTCAATTTTTTTATTGTTTTTGAATCCATGGCAGATTTAAACATCCTTGCCAGGGCTAACTACTTATATAATTTTTTAGTATTTTTCAGTGTATACATATTTTAGTGAGTAAGCTAAAAGTGAAGTAAGAGAAGTGAAGTAAAAGTGAAGTGAAGTGTGAAGTGAGGTCAAAGGTACTAAACTTTATTTAGTGTAGTGTGCAGTTTACTCGTGAAATACAATACAATGCAATAACTCTTTATTGAACACCACATAACAGTCAAGACAAGAAATAAGGCACAAAGAAAATACAAGGTAGCAATGGGCGGCCTTATCGCTACAGAGCGATCTCTGCCAGGCAACCATAATGGAATAAAGGTAAGAACATATTAAAGCAGGTGGTGCTAATTAAAAAGGTTCTAAATCTGTTACTTACTATTTAAAAACCATTTAAACTACTCACACTCGTGTGCAAAAAGTGCTAAAAGAGAAAGTTTATCCTTAGAGATAATTTATCAAAAAACATGCCGATATTAAGCGGAAAACGGCGCATCTACCAATTCAGTCTCATATTTCCATGTCTCCTACACACTTGGCTAAGAGCCAGCGAGGTTCGTGACCAGTCGAGGCACATTATTGCTCTCTCCTGCTCCATACAAATCTGAAATTTAATTTATGTGATAAATGGATTAAAGACGCGTCGAGTTTAAAATATTAAGCGAGTTGACGCGATCACAAGATTATTTTCTATTCAGAATTGCTTCTGACTTACGGCCCACCGTTATGTTCTTATGTTGCATGTATGAAGCCGTATTTTCCTGAGCCAATGTTTATGGACTTTAAGCAGCTGCGCGAGATGAGGTAAACATGTCTTAGTGAGTGAAGTTTTCAGTTTTATGTGGATTTGCGCTGGGTATTTTATAATTATTCGGAATTTGATAAGAATGCATAGCATTAGACATATTATTTTATTTACGACTATTATTGTTATTGACGTACAGCATTTTATTAGCTTCGTATCCGATCAAATTGTTTGGTTAAATTGGCGAATTTTTACCGAATAGGGTACCTTAAAAATTGGTAAACACGTAAATGGTTACATGACAGTGAAGTGACGTGTAATTATTTGATAGAATTTAAATAAAAAAACAAAATGAAGTGAAGGTACATAAGATATTAATTAATTTAAATATTCTTAAGAGAAAAAATCTTTGTTCGTTCAGTTCTAAACATAAGATACAGTGTAAGTTGTATCGAATATTTTGGTAAAATACGATATTAGGCGCATCTCTAGTTTAGTGTACTTTAAAGTTATCGTTAGGTAGATCGTGTACTCAAGATCGCTAGTCTCCAAGATATGACGCTGAAAAATCTTCTTTACAAACAAAATTAAAGACTCCAAAATTTAGTGCTCTTTAAAATTAGATTCTTGAAGGCCATGCCTGAGCGCTTACTACGCACCTTACATAATTTTACAGGAAAAGCTATTTCAAAGACACTAATAGGGACTGTAAATTGCTTAACTACACGTTATATTATAGAACACATAACTAACTGTGTAACTCGTTTTGTTCACAAATTTTTTTTAGCGATGTAGGTGATTTATAAAGAAATCTTACAAAGTAATCTAAAAGTAATCTCACAAAGGATAATTATGATACATAGTATATTAACAGTTTCACATTCTATAGACTGATAAAAATATTTTCTATTCTTCAGCGCTCTAACTAGGTTAGGGCAATACTCCCGATGCCTCGATGCCGATGTCTCGAATACCTACTAAATTCAGATAGCCGTAGCAGAATGAGTTATGCTGAAACAGAATAATGTCTCCTATAAAATTCGTTCAAAACTTTATACGAAAATGATTGAAATCCACATTAAACAATTCATTCGCTCTATTGGGTCACTCTTCGATTCTATTTATTTATAGATAGAATGTAGCAACAATTTGAACAGTAGGTACCTCTATACAAAGCGCCCATCAAGTCACCATAAGTGTTGATACTATCGAGGCGATGCGAATCAACCGCCTGTGTCGTGGTTTGTTCAAATCTAAGGGTATTAAACCAACCGGAAGTGACATTGTGCACTAATTTCTATAAAAAAAAACCCGGCCAACTGCGAGTCGGACTCGCGCACGAGGGTTCCGCAGAAAGATTTTAACGCTTTCCCCAGTGTTTTAAGAAGTCCAGTGTAAGCAGAGCCCTGCTCCTAAGAAAAATGTACGCAGTGTGGGGTCAACTTATATTGGTCTGCGAAATCTACAGACAGACATAAAAAATTTAAATTTTGAGACCTTTCTGAGTGGTTGTGCTGTAAGAGCTACCTTCTTACCAAATTTCAAGTCTCTAGGACAACTGGAAGTACCCTTTGGGTTTTTGGATTTCGGCAATTTGTATGGAAATACTCTTTTTAATTACTGTATTTTTTGATAGCGTTGACTTAGAAGGTTGATTTTTTCACAGGTTTAAGGGACCGCAGGCTTGAGTATTTGATATTAATTTCAGCATGCTACCTCCACGCGTTCCAGAGAAAAAGGGTCTTGACAGACAGACAGACGGGCAACAAAGTGCTCCTATAAGGGTTCCGTTTTTTCCTTTTGAGGTACGGAATCCTAAAAAACATAAATATCACATACCAAATTACAACAATACAATTATAGCTTCACGCCAGCAGTCACACTAAACATCTTAACAAGTATTGACATGTAGGTTGGTCTTATATTTTTATCCACGACGAAACGGAGGCGGTGTATGCGTTTGGGATGAGATGTTGTTTGTTTGTGTATTTGTGAGGAATGTTCCCATTTATCTCCTAACCTAATTTCAATAGAAATTTGGTTTAGTCGCGATGGTTTTTAGCTAAGTCTTATTGAAATTAGTTGGGGCGTTCTTAAGATGATTGGAGTTTGAAATGAAAATGTCGTAATTGAACATTTTTGTCAATTGTAGATATTTATAGAGGTTATAGGCGTTGATGTCTCCGGATATTTTAATGCTCTGAGGTTCGAATACCGCTCAATATGTCACCGTCACAAGTTTCGCTTTCAAAGTGTCAGGGAGCAATTTGCGAACGTTGTTATGTGCAAGCCGCGATACTCGGGCGGTCAGGGGTTTAAATTTATGAATGTGCACGTACTGTAAAAAATTGAAGACTCTCGCGAATTTCAACTCTACTTTTCCTGTACCACGAGCTATTTTTGAAAAAATTGCTCTGGGTTATTTTGAAAGCAATGCCTACGCAAAAGCTCAATCATTTTTTTCGTTTTTAAAATATGCGCAATAATAATGTTTTATTTGTTTGCGCAATCGGTCAGATAAAGCAATGCTTAATTTGAGTTTTTACTGTAATATCAAACTACAGCTCTCTTGTTAAATTAAAATAAACATTTTGCCTGCAAACAGCCGAACTCCACTTAACATCATATTTTTCAGTTTTGTTAGGGTTTCATAGTCAACATGGAACCTTATGTTTCCACCATGACTGTCTGTCTGTCTGTCCGTCCACGGCATAACATAAAGGAGACGTTACTCTTTGTACTGTAAAGCTGTAATTTGACATGCATTGTAATAATTATTATTTAAAGGATTAAGGGACTTTTAACTGCTACGGAACTCTACACACGACACGCTCTTGGCCGGTTTTTATTTAACTTCAATTTTGTTCGAAATATTGCGGATGAATTTTGACCCGTTTTTTAAAGGGCGAATCGTCTTAAAATGTTGTACAGTCAACTGCAAAAATATGGGCGCATAAAACTTAGGTACTCAAAATATGTGCAATATCTTAATGTCATGACGGCAAATTATTAATATTTGAAGTAAAGTAGCGGCATTATAAACGACTATTATGCAAAACGAAAATTTAAACAGAAAAAAAAAACTTTTAAAATTATAATCCAACCAAACTAAATGAACCTTTTAATACAATATTTTTGTCTTTAAGTAGGTAACTTAATAAGTCCGTAGTTGGCGTCAAATTGCAAAAACCTGTGTGTATATCAGGTCAAAGGACTCCGCTGGAGCGTCGCAACGTAATATATTTTCCGCACCTTAACCTGCCTTCTCTATTGACAGGGCCATTCAATTCAATAACTCGTTAGAGCTTTCCATTGTCCCCTTTTACCGACGTCTTTCACCATATTCGGATTTACTGGATGAAGAATAAAATTAAGCTCATGGCCACTTCAAGACATCTAGGTTCACCTTTAATAATCTGTAGTTAAAGTATAGTACTGTTCTTTGTTTATCGTAATAAAAGAAAAAATTACAGGATTACTGATTAGTCCGAAACAGCAGTTATACTCGATTGACATGCGTGAGTGATCCGTTTGTATGGTTTTGTTGTTGGAGAGCGGCGCATCCTGACACAAGTTCCCAACCTTACCAATTCTATAACCTTCTGAAAGTGACAATAAAGTTTTTTTTTACTGTACCTAATTGAATCTCACGGTATTTTTATGTTAAACATAAGAAAAATTGCTGTTTTTTGTATTTATAACTATCGTGTTACTTAATCATCTGTAGGTAGTTTAAGAAAAGTAGTCGTTCTTTTTGATGTAATCTAAAAACAAATGTTTTTGGATTTATATCTATCATGATACTTAGTCCACTTCAAGTTTAGCAGCTGAGCTTGACAAATCTTTATTTAATGAAATGTAAAAAAATAATAATTCTGTAATACCTAAATATCATGATACTTAGCCTACTTCAATTTCAGCCTGCTACTCACACACAAGTAACACAAGTAATAATCAGTGTTAATTATGGGGTTAGAAGTGTCAGCTATTGGGACGTTCAGCTCAACACTATGCATATTTTCGTAATTGCTATAAGTGTCGGTCACTAGGATGTAAATTATACTTAACTAGCCTTGCCCCGTGAGATATTTCAAAAAGGGCTACTTCCCTATCCCGTTAGGATTTCGAAAAATCTCTTCTCAGTGCACCTCTAGAATACTCAAGGTATATGTTTGCCAAACTTCAAGTCTCTAGGTCCAGAAGTTTAGGCTGTGTGTTGTCTGTCAGTCAGTTAGTCAGTCAGTCACGTTACTGTTTTATAGGTCTAAAGAAGATTAGAGTAATTGAACTTAAATTAGTATTGCAAAAACGGAATAAATCAATAATAATTATAGAATGACACCGGCAGTAAACTGACCTCGTAATTATCAAACCGCGATTAGAACGGGATCGTTTTTGAATAAGTACATAAAATTACATTGTCAGTGGTAGTGTGTGCAGATAAATGAAAATACTTATTTCAGTACGATAAAGTTATAAAACCAAGGAAAATAATAAATATCAAGTAATAATAATTAAATTAAATACAAATGCTATATTATTTTTAGAAACACCGTCGAAAACCAATAATAGTGACACGGTTGTAACACTTTTTTTATTAATTGATCAATGACATTTAAATTACAAAGAATAGAATTGAAATATGTATTATAGTGACTGTTTTTAAGGTGAACCATATTTTGTAAATTGATTACCTATAAGTATCTGAACTTAAATATAAAAATGTCATTGATTGACTAATTAAATACTGTATTCCTCATCACCAGCCTATTTTCGTCCCACTGCTGGGCACAGGCCTCCTCTTGGAATTTCACGTTTAATTTTAAGCACGATTGTGCTAACTGTACTTTTGAATCCCATTGTCATTGCGGCTGAGTAATAATATATTTAAATCGGATAATTTAGAAGTGGGTTGTCATAAATCTTCGGGCAAATAGTTTTGGTTACCTTACTGGCAGGCTTAATGGTTTATTGAATAATTAATTCACAGTTATAGGAAAACCGGTAACTATGGAAGGAAAGGGTACTCGGGAAAGGATTTGTCATTTATCATTATGATTACATAGTGCTTAATCAAGTGACGTTGCTGCTTTGCAACCTCGCGAGCAAAAGTATAATAAATGTAGAGTTTTATTAACCGACTTCAAAAAAAGGAGGTTCTACGTTCCACTGTATGTATTTCTTTATTTTTTTTTATGTATGTTCATCGATTACTCTGTCAATTGTAGACCGATTTTCAATTTTTTTTTTATTTGAATGGGTATACTCCTGAGGTGGTCCCATTGTCACCAAGTCATGATCTGATGATGGGATCCTAGGGAAATCGAGGGTAACCCTCGAATTTTACAGGCACGTACTATGTGTTTCATATGTTTTCTAAGGCTATTCAAGTATTTGCGTCCGGTAGTCATCATCTTTTGTTGATGAGCTGATGATGGAAGGTACAACTCCTTAACGGTTAGGAGTTGGAGGATAATTCTGAATGTCTGATGTCTGAATGTTAAATCAACGTAAAATTGTGAAATAAAAATCTTTTAACAAAAAAGTAAAACCGCCTTCAAAAAAAAACCTTAGAAAAAAAAAGTAAAATTATCCTCTAAAATAATGATAAATAAATAAAATAAAATAAAATGCGTTCATTTCGGACAACCGAAACTAAAGCCTAAAGTTTTATGGCCTAGCACTAAGCAGCAGATATATGAAGTCGGTGCTTCATTCAAAGAATATTTCGCTCGCACCGCACCGACTTCATATTTCTGCTGCTTAGTGCTAGGCCATAAAACTTTAGGCTTTAGTTTCTGTTGTCCGAAATAAACGCATTTTATTTTACTTTATTTGTTTATCATTATTTTAGAGGATTATTTTAGGCTTATTTTAGGATTTTTTTTTTTAAGGCGGTTTTACTTCTTTTTTAATGTTTGTGTGATGTGATGCTAGTTCAAAATAAACTATCGTTGTTTTTAATTTTAACAGACACTGACGGCAAAATGCTTCAGTTTTATGTGAATTTCTATAGACATAGGACATTTCAGAAGCAAAACTGGACTAGAACTCACTTTTCCCATCGGTTGGTCCAGACTGTTTCTCACAAACGGCTAAATTTTCGTATTAACGTTTTTTTTTGGTAGCCTAGTGGTTTCACCTGTATGCATGTCCTCGAATCAGAGCGTCGTGTGGTTGAGCCCTGATTCACTGAGCAGCTCTGAGTTTTTCGGAATTTATGTTCAAAATGCATTTGTGATTTATGACAAAGACAAAATGCAAATCAATGGAGTGTGAAGTTCCCAATCCGCACTGGGCCAGCACACGCCCTCTTATTCTGAAATAAGGCGTACCCAGCAGCGGGATGTAAATAGACCGGACATGTAGAGATGACTAAGTAAGTAACAAATAAACCAAGAAGCAATTGTAGCGTAGAATTTCAGCGTGTTAATTGGTGTGATGGACGGTTTAATACCAACACTCTTCACGCCCCACGTGAATGTCTGAAGGTGTTTTATGATGCAGTAGGTACGCTTGAAATAGAGGCCGTATAAAATGTGTCGCGGGAATTAATGAGCTCAACGATAAGGGAGTCCTGAATGCTGACTCTTATCAAGGCGTCACTCATTTTCATGACGATAGTCTCTGTTTTTGACACCTGTAAAATAATATAGTCATCGAAAGAGATTCATCGTACTTATTGTATGAAACACAAGACAGTGTAATAAAAAAAGCACTACCACCAATGCTACGAATTAATGGATAAAATAGCTTTATCTTTTTTAGAAAAAAAAAAAATTACAGTATCATAAACGTCTCATAAACGTCCTTACTTTATTTTTATAGAGACAAGGCAAAGGCAAATGGATCCATCTTAACGTAGAACTGAAGTTACGTCCTTTAAAAATAAGTAGGGACTTTTTAATAAGTGAATAATAAATTAGGTAATTATTAATCGTAGTGAAAAATTTTCATATTTCCAAATACAACGGTTATGCTGGTAGAGAGGGGGAGGGGCAGATTTCACTAACATGTTTCGCAAATGGATTCTTAACAAGACGACGACGAGGTTTCCTTATTGTTGACTACGGAACCCTGAAAAAACCAGATATGAGTCATAAATGTCATAATCATATATCCCAATTCTCAATTTTTTTTTAATTCAGATTACTTTTAAATATTGCAGTGAAATTTATGCCGTTTTATCGTTTATTTAAATAATAAATACATGCATAATAATGCTAAGCTATTGTTTATTTATGTCATTCTTTTCCCATAAATAAGTTACTCTTTGCGCGTCTTTGTGGCCCGTAATGTAATGCTACCCACCGCCTTTGACTCGCTTGATGTAACCTTTTTTTTTTTCTAACACTGTTAATTTGAAACAAATGCACAACGGCTCTTTATTTGTCCATACACGCTATAACATATTGCGTGAATCAAGGAGGAAGAGAAAAAAATTTAGGGCAAAAGAGGAATATTCAGCAATTTCCGCCGTACCACGTCAACAAGGCTATATTAAGGACAAGTGGCACAGTACTAGAGCTTTTTAGCCCAGGAGTCAGTTCCGTTGTAGCTAGTTCTTTTTTTCAACGTAAGATTTTTGCAATAGGATACGGAAAGTGAAGAAAAAAAGCAAGAAAAATTTAGTATTTTTAATATTTTTATTCATGTACTTGCGTATATTTATTTAGATCTTAAAAATATACAAAATATACACAAACACTATTCCCATTATTCATAAACGTCACTCAAGCCTCCATTAGTTAAAATTGGTTTTGTCTTCTTCTTACTAACAGAAATATCAATGGGATAAAAAAAGTCAAACGAACTTTAACGGCATTTTAGTTAAAATAGGTTTATGAATAATGGGGTATTAAAACGTAAAAGTGACACCGGTAACGGGGCAGGGCTGGGGCACGGGTGAGCCAATGGTTAGAGCCGCAAACTGAGGAACCTCCTGAGAATGCGCGCATTATCAAGGAGTAGCGCCTTCTGTAACTGACCCTTGAGCCAACCGTCTAACGAGAGCCTCTGTAGGTGTTGGTCAAGACTCTTCGCTATGAGGCCATTTGCAAATACGACTATAGGTATAATAATGATCGTCGAGTCGGCGTCCCACATGACAGTTATGTGGGGCGTAGCCCAGGTAGTGGGCACTGGAGAAGGTACGGTGACGCGTCCTAACAGTGAAATTAATTATTGCCCTGTAAATACTGATGCGATTAAATAAAAGATGGTATTCTTAGTCAGAACTGGGTCTATATTCAAATAGCAGGGGCTTAAAGTTATTACAAATTCAGAAATGCAACTATCTTAATCCGAGGTCCCAGCCCGACTCATCTGCTGCCTGGGAACCAAGTGTTCCTTTATTTTGATCAAATTCTAAGTTTAAAATAAGCAAATTAGTCTAGCTTGCCAGGACCGCACCATGAACTTGCAGCATGGAGGCTAACACCCTACAGTTACCTCATGAGCCCAGTCAAGGTACTTACTGAGTTTCTCCTTCTTGACCTTCACGAGGGTCTCGTCAAGGGGGATCGTGATATCGACAAACACTGCCCAGGCGTTGGCATCGGTTTGTTAGCATGATATCAGGCACATTGGCGACAATAGTCCTTTCCGTGATGACAGATCGATCGTAGTAGGTATCGTTTTCAAAAACGGTCGCCTATGTGTATTTACAGTACAGCACCTGGTAGTCAACAAGTTCATATCTAAGAGCAAGTGGCTGGTGGATAATAAACACCGGTACAATTAATAGCCGACCTTATTTTCCTGATTATTTTGAAATCAATTACTTAACCAATGCACGCTTTTACAATAAATAGTAAAAGTAGGGTGAGCGGTAAATTGGGTCGGTGAGTATATTCGAAAGTAAATAAAATAAAATATCACGGGCCAATTTGACACCAATTGACCTAGTCCCAAACTAGGCAAAGCCTGTACTATGGGTACTAGACAACGGATAAACATACATATATAGATAAATACATACTTATATACATATTAAACATCCAAGACCCGAGAACAAACATTCGTATTCATCATACAAACATCTGCCCCGACCGGGATTCGAACCCGGGACCTCAAGCTTCATAGTCAGGTTCTCTAACCACTAGGCTATCCGGTCGTCCTAAACTCGTAAGTACTGGTTTTCATGAAATGTAGCTAGCACTATCTCGATTAACCTAGCCTTCGATTAAAAAACCGTGTCCAAATGGGTCGACTCGTTAAGCAGCTACGGTACCACAAACAAATGTACAGAGATACACGTCAAACTTATAACACCTCTATTATGCGTCGGAGGCTAAAAATACATAAAATGAGAAGCTCTTGGACTATCTTGGCTCGTACTCGTGGCTTCGAATAAATTGTGCCGTTACGCATCGCCTTGGGTACAATATTTACGCTACACAAACACTGACTTTAATATGTATATTTTGGTCCCTTGTATAAAAAAGCGTGTCTGCTCCGTACCTATATAATTGAAAAATAACAAATCTGTTAAGTACATGTTATTATGTGATGGTAAACGAACAGTGAATATTCAATGTAAACAAAATAAAACTCTTATCGCGATTTTTGGACTTAGTTTTTCTCGTGTTCTTTAAATTTCGATGCATGTTTGTTGTTGTTTGTGTTCTTAACTAATGAAAACGATGCGATATTTGACAAAGTTGAACTGTGTTACTGTTAATTATGTAAGCTAATACTTATAGGTATTGACAAACTTTTACGTATTAAGTGGATCTAGAATATCTGATAGAATGAATTATGACTTGGTCAGTTCTAATTGACACATAAACTTCCCATTTCGTAGTAAGTAAATGAGGCAGTAATGAGACTCTTATACCTACCTATTACTTATTGAAGCAAAATTTTAGTAAATACTCTAGCAGTTTAATTGTATTTGTTACGATGCTACAAGAAAACATACTTAATTATAAGTTTATTTATAGCAATAAAGTATACCGTAATTATTTGCAATTAGAGAACGCCGCTGTTGGAAAAAAATCAGACAAATTTAAGGCAACGAAAAAAAAAAATAGAAAGCCTCAGTTCTACTTAAATTTTTCACTCCACTGACTCTTTCTCTCGGTACCCTTATTTAATGAGCGTGATGGTTAATTTTCTTTTTTCAAGGCTCTAAATTTTCGCGCTGAATCCAGACCGACTACTTTGTGCCCGTTACTCGGCGATCTATGGGGATGGATGGTCCCAATAGTCCGTAAGATCTTTTAAATTACTGCGGTATTTGCCTGAAAATTTTGCCCAAAGCTGGATTTACACTGTTCGAGTGTTAGTCACTTTAGATTGGTTAAAAGCTTATATGGCTTGTCCCCCCGCTAAAGCTAAAGAAAATAGGGGAGCGGTAGGAACTTGGGAAGGACATTTCAGAAATGAGGTCACGATATTTGTTTATTTATTATTTAATGTGAAATGAAAAAAGCGGTGATAGCCTAGCGGTTTGACCTACGGCCTCTCAAGCAGAGGGTCGTGGGTTCAAACCCCAGCTCGCACCTCTGAATTTTTCGGGATTTATGATCGGAATTACATTTTGTAAATTTATCATGAGCTTTTCGGTGAAGGAAAACATCGTGAGGAAACCCGCACGCTCCTGCGAAACAATTCAATGATGTGTGTGAAGTTTCCAATCCGCACTGGGCCCGCGTGGGAACTATAGCCCAAGCCCTCTCATTCTGAATGGAGGCCTGTGCCCAGCAGTGGGACGTAAAAAAGGCTGGTGATGATGTGACGAATCGCAGTTAATTTAGAGAGGGTTCAACGATATTCAATTGTCATTAATTTAATTAACTGCTGAACGTTATTAATCGCATAACAGAGCAATCGCGCGTAAAGAGGGTCATCAAGGAATAGCTGATCTGGTTGAAAAAATCTCTTACACCGCAATTCTTAGGAGGTCGGCTGCTTACTTTAAAAAAAATAAATTCTCTTATTTGTACAGAACCAATACACTTAAGCCCCGCTACTAAGATGTCAGCCCTCGACGCTCATTTCTACTCGGGCGTTCGTTAGTATCTACTTAATTGAAGGAACAAATTAAATTTGTTGCGCTTAAGCGGAGATGCAGGTTTATTTGTGAGGCAAAGTTGGCACTTATACTGGTACATACATAAACGGTCTCATGTAATGATAAATATTTCTCTTGAGACCACCTACGATCTTTTCATTAATTTTTAAGTTAGCTCCTAGTTATTCCAAACTAGAACGTTAAATTTCTTCCCTTACGGTTGTCAGTTTTTCATCCTACGAGTATTTCTACTTCAACTCGCTGATTCTCTTGATAGGTCGATAGCGTGTGTTCAGAAATAAAGAACGTAATAAATGCTGCAAGTTAATTAAAAATTCTAAAAACAACAAAGGCCTTTTGTGGAAAAAAGTGTTACAAAGTGTCAGCTATTCAAGCGTAGGAGATCACACGGTTGAATCTATCGGGAAATATATCACGATGTGACCTACATGTTTAAAAATAGGTGGCTAGTTTTTTGTACGCACCTCCGATTCCGCAGAGCTTAAAGCAATTATAATTTTTGTATTTTAATATTTCGAACAGGGTACAATCTCTATCTTCTTTCTCTACATTGTATAAAACGAAGTCTCCTCCCTCCGTCTGTCATGCATGTCTGCATGTACCTACGATTAGATCTTTCAAACTACGCAACGGACTTGAATGTGGTTTTCATCAATAAATAGTGATTTAACAGAAAAGTTTACATCTCTATCTCTTCTCTACATAGTATATAACACAGTCGCTTTCCCGTCGTCTGTCCCCCTGTATGTACGCTTAAAATATCTTTACATTATTGTTGTATTAAAAACAAATATTCTGACAAATTAAGAAGCTACTTCATTTTTGAAGTCAGTTATAAACGATAGAGTATAATGATTAAAAAAAGTTAAAAAAAAACGCACAAGACATTTACACGACCATGTTTTAACCGACTTTGAATATTATAAGCCGTGCTACTGAACCGTTGACCCAACCTACTATCTTTCGTAAAGGGGTCGTGGGTTCAAAACCGGGATCACGGCCTCTCTGAGTTTAACGCTTTTTGTCTCACTGAGTTAGGTAAAATATTGTATAATGAACCGATGAGTACATACAAATCCATTATTATGCGTACGAAAGCAAATGATTCTATGTCCAGTAAGAGATAAATAGGGAGGTCGGTTTGATTTTAATAGAGTTTTTCTTCAATAAGAACACAATTAATCTTAGTCTGATCCCACAAATTTCTTTCTGGTCTTATACAATCGTTATTTTTATACTAGTACTTACCTCTTATACCTATTATTAGTGCAATTTTTATTAATTAGGTTAATTGCTTTGACGTCTACAGCGCAATTTAGCTCGCACGACAAACTATATTTCTTATAGACATTATCTGACTAATAGCTATACAATGTGATTGGTGGTACATACTTACGTACAGGTAAGATTGATTCCGTAGAACACCGTTGAACGTTCTCACGTTGACTGCACTATGATATTTTCTGTAAAAACGAAATTCACTGCTCAAAAATGTATAGGGATTAAACGCGGATGGGAGTCGGTACATAATTGATCCCTAGAGATTTTTGAGCAGTGTTTAAAATGACGTCTATATATTAGTCACAAACATTGTATGAGTGCTTTACATAATTGTACCTAAGTGCCATCTTCAATTAACACAAAAAAAGTTATTCAATAACATAGCTGTATCGTCCAATCAACTAATACGATCATTAAGAAATTATACCAGTAATAGCGGGTTGTAGCAATCAGAACAGACCTTCACCAACTCTAAAAAGCGGTTCATTAATAAATACTTTTGCCTAAAGTGAAAATATTAAGCGACAATACGACTTCTAGAACAATACTTACGCTAATCTAATTAGATTCAAGTGAGCGAAACATTGTCTAGACACTTGCAGCGGCCGAAGCCAGCATACATTTAAATACCTATCGTATTTTCATTCGCCTCGGGAATTCAAATCGTCGAGCATTCGTTGCAACTTTTGATAGAGATGCACCCTTTGTCATTTTTGGTTTCAAAGAAAATTTTGTAATTTAAAAAGCTTTTAGGTATCAACCTACTTTAAGATTTTTTGTTGTCTTCTAATACAAAATGTAGTCGTTTCACTGGCAGGCTTTTTCCCTAAGGAAATTTGTGGGCACTTTTATTATCAATACTTGAATAATTAAGTTGACTGTCACGTGATTGATGATAGATTAGGTAGGTAGGTACCAATTAATTCAAATTACGAGTAAGTAATCTTAGCGAGTAATCTTAGGCATTTATTTCATCTTGGCTCTCTAGGTTGGTAACGCATCTGCAAACCCTGCGGGGTTGCGGGTGTCTATGGGCAGTGGTGATCACTTCCCATCAGGTGACCCACTTGCTCATTTTCCTTCCTCGTCATATAAAAAATAAAAATCTTAAACCAATGTCATTATTGTTTAGCTTTGCAACTAAAAGATGTTGGTAATAGGAAACCCGTTGAACGAAAACGAATTAAAGTTCCCATATACTTATAATATAATCGACTTGCGAACTGTTTCGAACTTACCATCGTGTCGGTTATGTAAAAATTAAACTAACCGTCATAATTTCTTTAGTCCCGAAATTATTTTCGAACGATCTCAGAAAAATATTCCACGACATTAGGTAAGTACTACTTTTTGTGGTATCGGGCAAAAATTTTTAAATAATTTTTGGTTTCTCTTGTCTGTTAAGAAATGTCATAAATTCCACACTCGTCTCTGAATAATGCAGTACTCTTACTAATGCAAAACTGTTTGTTTTTTAAGCAACTGTTTTTTGCTCTTTTCATAGTGGGATAAAAGATACGACCTCCTCGGTTGAAATGAATCGGAATCTGCATTTCACTGCGGTACTGTGTGCTAATGTCGTTTTTCATTTGAAGTTAAGCTTATATATACATATTTCTATTTAACGCTAAAGCTAAAAATGATACGTGTAAAAATTTCAATAATAGTAATAGGGTATTTTGTGGTAAGTAATAACTAATCACAGTAATCACACAGTCTAGCTTTGCAATTGCATCAGTGAAACAGACACCGCTTATTATTTCAATACCAACAGATTTAGCTTTTTCTCATTTTACTGTAATTCATTCTGCGTTGCTTGTTGACATTCATTCTTCGAAAATTGTAATTTATGAATACAAAATCTGTAATTTTAAAATGTTATCCCGTCCTACTATTACAAACGCGAAAGTTTGTGAGGTTGAATGTACGGGTTGTTTGAATGTTTACTAAAACTACTGAAACCCGATTTTTATGAAACTTCACAATAGGTAAGTAACATAGTTTATACCCAGAACACAAAGGCTACTTTTTATCCCCGGAAAATTGCATAGTTCCCGCGGGATGATGAACGAATTCTAAGCAAACGAAGTCGCGGGTAACAGCTACTCAGTAATAATTTACGCGTAATGATACACGTGGCGTGAGTACAAATTAACATAATACATGTCAGCGAGCGTACCGTTTGCATTTGGAAATTAAATTTAAGTTAAGTATTTGCACAGTCTTTAACGGCGTGCTTTATAAGAAGCAATTTTCAGACATCGTGAAATTCAGCTAAATGGTAGAGGGAAGTGAGAGCAAACATGCTAATGTTTCAGGCGTGACATAGCGTAGCAGACGAGAAATGAAATTTGAAGGCAGCAGCTATCGCACCATGGTAATTTTCCATGTCTTGACTATATAAGGTGTTTGAGTAAACAAAGTAACAAAGCGTTGAATTTTGCTTTCATTTCTGCAGAGATTGCTAGATCTCATAAGATTTTAAGTCCCCTATATAGCAACCAAAATTCTTAATACATTTTTAAATTTCATGAGAAAATTTTGTAAACTTATTTTGTTCTCATGTTGGAGTTACAAAAGTAAACTATTTATATGTAGTTACCAAGGACTATAAAACCAAGGACTGCCAGTGTCTATACGATGTCGCGTTCCTTTGAAGTAATAAGCTAAATTCGTTTTTTCTTTCAGTTCATAGATGGCGCTATTGTGTTAGCCTAGTTCTAAGTGTCATAGAAAATTAATGGTACAGAGACCTCTCTATAATGAAACTAGCTACAGCAGGCTCATTATTTTACAGGAACGCGACATTGTATAGCCATTGACAGTCCTCTTGGTTTTATCGTCCTTGGTACTTACTAAGTTTACTCACATCACCCGTATTTAAGTAAGCTTGAAAGTAAATGTGTGCATTTAATTTTGTTAAGAACACACAATATTCTATCTTTCAATCTGAAATATTTATATTGCATACACGAAATAACATGATACATATTTTATTAAGGTCATGATTATAAATAAATACAACACAGTGTTTTTTTCTGATGGTTTGTTATTAGATTACGACAAACCGTGCACAATTTGACATTAAAGGGACACCGTAAATTTGCTCTCTTTGGCACAGATTAGGCTAATGACCTCCATTTAAATAAGCTTATCGGAGGATTAAGCCAAAAGCGATGGAAGACCTTTGAAACATTTATTTGACATCAAATAAATTATCGTCACATCGTAACATGTTGTTTTATATGAGGAAACAAAATAAAAAATTAAACTGAATATTGCAAATTGTATCATCAAAAAACACTGGGAAAGACTAACACATTGAACAAAACGCATTTGTAAAAAATGTGGACAGATTTTTTGTAACCAGGCTGCATTTTCAAATCTTAAGTAAGGGGAGAAAAGCGGAATTCTACTCTGATCATTCAATTGATGAAACTGCTTTGCAGTTGATTGAATCAGGCGTTAATTTACGGATTCATGAGCTAAAAACAGTACCTATTTTGCGGTTTTCGTACAATTTTACATTATATCAAATATAATCCTACTTTCCATCTAAAGTAGACCTTACATTCGATTTAAACCTTTGCGGAAACCATAATTGCATTCGGTGTCAAAAGAAGTTCGCTCAACAAAATTATTTGCCGTAAATACGTATCCGGAGTTTTTCAAGATCATTCTAAAGGAATTCGTCGCTTTGAATCGGGAATCTCATTTGCAGCCGTTGGGGTTGTTGGTCTTTATTTACAAAACTCTATCCTGCTATCATAAAAAGACTTAACAGATTTGAGTTTCCTAAGAATATAAGATATTTTAAGTTAGGAGGGCAGAATTTTATGCAGGATGCTGACAGACTAGTATTTTCTCGAAAGTGTCCGTGAAAATTGTCATTGCTTAGGTACTAACATATCAGATGGTGCAGTGTGTTGCTTATTTATAATTATGCAATAAAAAAACTTTGCTAGAGCGAGAGCGCTAAACTCGGCAGGAATGTTACATGCAAATGAAAATAATGTCTAGATACATATTTTTAATATATATAAACACTAATATAAAATAAACGAATCTTTACAGAGTGAAGTGTCTACATTTGACAATAAAAGAAATGACGATGAAAACGAGGGTTGAAGTTGTGTGTCGTCACTCGCTGCCGCCGAGTCGTGCGCTCCCAGAGGAAGGACTACGAAGTAGTCCGAAACATGTAGGGTTAAACTCAACTTCTATACATAAGTGATCCATTAATTTCACTGTGATGGAGTCTCACGGTAGATTCATGTTATTAGAGACAGCGCGTCATCAATTTGCTTTACCTTCGAGAATTTGGGATCTCGAGAATCTCAGAATTATAAATGACTGAGGGTCTATAAATTGTTATTGAAACCAGATAGGTCACAGGTCTTCATGTTTCATTTTAGGGACGATTGTAAATATAACTAGCCAGTATACCAACAAATTCTCTAAAGTAAATAAAAATGTAAAAATAAAGCGGGCCGCTTTCTAAACTTTACTGATTATTTACCTATTCGGTAAAGAAATCATAGAGCTAAGTGAGCTCTGAATAAATTACGTCTTTGAGTACCTGGTTTATTTTTGTCCTGTTTTCGTAAGATCAGTAAGATTTTCTCTTATACAGAAAACCTTGACTTTGCCCCGCGAAATCCAATGTCTGCAAATAACCAAAGCGGGGATCAATTCAACTTACTTTAGTGTTTGTATTCCGTGAAGGGATCAAGAATGCTTATCAGTCGCGAAAATAAAGGGCTCGCCCCGCTACTTATTAAAGGAATAACATCAAAGCAAAGGTCCTTAGAAAGTTAAATCATTTTAGAAGTCCTTCAAGGATTCAGTAGAGCGAAAATAGGCATCGTGGTGTGCGGGTGTTCTGAAATACGATTTCTTTAGACCCTAACCGCGTTGAAAACGTTAGCCATTGTGTATGTGTGTAGAATTACTCAAGCCAATTTTTTCGATTCAGCGGAGTGTGGTTTCGAAATGTTGTAATGATTTATCTTCATTCTCAGACACTTACCTACTCTATCATTATTATTCCAGATTTATAATAATGAGTCAAGACTCAAAGATTTTACTCGATTGGTGTCCTCGAAATATTTGCACTGACCGCACAAATACTATTTGATTAAATTAACAGTTTTTTTACTACCTATTTGGCACTTTGATGTAGTATTTAATTATTTGAAAAATCAATGCTTACCTAAATTGCTATCATCAAACACACAAAGACCTAAGTTAAGATTAAGCCCGTCTAAATAATAATGTGATAACTTATTGATACACGTAATTGAATATAAAATTAATCCGTTTTCTCCAATAACAAAATATGCAGATGAATGTCAGATACGGTTTCTGATAAAAATACGTAGAGTTTTATCTTTTGGTTGTAATAAATCTGTCCATTGATTTAAGACCACCCTACATAAAGACGTGACGTTTCCATTATAGGGCTTTTAAATTAAACGGGCACTCACTTTGATTATTTCGATCGCTAGCTTGATCGCAAAAAAGGGACCGCTGTTTGTACTACATTTTTTTTTACTATAAACTGACCAGTGATTGACCCCTATCTCACTTGATGGAAGGTGCAGATGAGGCCTAAGGTGTAACTCACTGGTTCAGTAACAGCCTATTCACTCTAGCCTTGAAGAGCCCTAGATTGTATCCGTCCGGAAATGCATACGGTGGGAGCGAATTCCATTCCTTAGCAGTTCGCATTAGGAAGGATGAAGCAAACCGTCTCGTACGGGCTAATGTAATGCCAACAACGTATGGTTGAAGACGCTCCCCCCGTCTGGAAGTCCGTTGGCAAAAAGGAAATGGAGCTATTAGGTCGTGCAATTCCTGCGCACACTCACCAAAATGTATCCGATAAAAAACAGACAGAGATGCAACTCTTCGACGGTGTTCGAAGCTTTGCAGCCTGTTCTTGACCATCGAGGCATCACCAATGAGCCTACGGGCTCGACGCTCTACTGAGTCCAACGCGGCCAACTGATACTTGGCCGACCCATCCCAGAGGTGACAGCAGTATTCCATACACGATCGAACCTGTGCTTTGTATAGAGTAAAAAGCTACTCTGGCGTGAAATCCCGCCTCACCTTATATATAGGACACCAAATTTTTTAGCAGCAGTTTTAGCTCTGGACTCAATAGCCGCGCCGAAGTTCAGATTGGATTGCAGATTCAATCCAAGAAGCTCAAGGTGGTCTGTAGGAGATAAGGGAACATCCCGGAAATTAGGAGCCAAGGCGAACGGACTCCGCTTTGCTGTGAAAAGACACGCCTGTGTTTTGGCTGCATTGAACTGGACCAAGTTGGCAGTGCCCCAGTCGGACGCGGCCTCCAGGGTCACATTCATCCGCCGAACCATAGCCCCCCTAAGAGGTTCGATCTCGTCATTACCGGCTCGACCTCTCCGCAACTGTGCTGTCATCAGCGTACCCAAAGATACCGGGTAAGAGCAAATCGTTGATGTGCAGCAGAAAAAGAGTTGCAGAGAGAACCGATCCCTGAGGCACCCCAGCATTAATTGCCATGAGATCAGACGAGCATCCGTCAATGACGACTCGAATAGATCGATGCGGTAGGAAGTCAGTGATCCAATCACACAGGCCGGTAGGAATCCCATATGCAGAGAGCTTGCCAAGAAGACCCTCGTGCCAGACCCTATCGAAAGCCTTGGAAATGTCAAGAGACACAACAAGAGCCTCGCCATGCTTCTCAACAGCTTCGCCCCAAATGTAAGTGGCATACACCAAAAGGTCCCCAGTAGATCGATTTCGGCGGAACCCGTATTGCCGGTCACTGAGGAGATCGTTACCTTCCAGGTACGCCAGGAGCTTGGCGTTCAATACACGCTCCATAACCTTAGACAGTATGGAGGTGATTGCAATAGGTCGATAGTTCGAAGGGTCGGCACGACTGCCCTTCTTAGGCACAGGCTGCACATTTGCAACTTTCCACGACTCCGGAACCTGACCCATCTTCAGGGAGAGCCTAAACAGGCGTGTCAAAACAGGAGACAGTTCAGTGGCACACGTTTTTAAGACAATTGCTGGAATACCGTCGGGACCACTGGCTTTATTCACGTCCAGAGAACGCAGCACTTTTAGTACCTCTCTGTGATGAATCTTTACCTCCTGCATAAATGAACCGCAATGAGTTATAGAGGGGGGTACTGCACTGCCAGCGTCTAGACTCGAAGTGCCCGCAAAAAGAGAGACAAGCAGATTAGCTTTCTCTTCTGCAGTGTGAGCCAGTGACTTATCCGGACATTATACATAATTATGTTACCAATAAGACCTTCTGACGCAAATTGTTCGGTAGTGGGTATACATAATGTTAATAATGATAATTTTATTTTATTTTGCGTTTGATATACCTATAATGGTTTTTCCATTTTTAAACTTTCCAACCATAATGGTAATGAGAACCTCCTTCTTTTTTTGAAGTCGTTTAAAAAGGAATAACGACTTGAAATTTGGAATGGTTTTAGACAATGGTTACCCAAGTATATTGCAAATAGAAAATAATTAAAATGCTTATAATTTATTTTGGTTAGGTACATCGCGTTAAAAGCGTTAAAATCTTTCTACGGAACCCTCGTGCGCGAGTCCGACCCGCACTTGGCCGATTTTTTTAAATGGAAACTATTCATGCCTCCGTGATGAGACTTTAAGATTGAACCATTTATTTGAATTCATCTTCCCGAAAATCGTAAAGTTTTGCTATCACTAGCAGTCTCTTTTACTAGCATAAAGCGACCTATAAACTATAAAAAGGCAGCCTTGAACGTTGTTATATTTTATCATTATGATATATATTACCGTTTTGTTCTGCACAAACGAAGTAAAATTCGGTTGATATTAATATCTTGATCCAAATAACTTAACACGGGTTTACTGCTTTGTATGTATATATATCTCTTTATTGCACATAAAACAAAAAATACAGATAACAGAACAAAAGCAAATGTACAAAGGCGAACTTATCCCTATCCTTTTAACTTGTCTATATATGTTACACTTTCAAAATAGTGAAATTACTGATCGACGGACAGACAGACACCGTACAGCCTAAACTACTGGAGCTAGAAATAGGTAACCAACTAACCTAACCTAAGTAACCATAATCACCATAGTAACCTGAGTAACCTAAGTAATCATAGTCTTTCCGGAAGCGATGGTAGACTCAATAAAATTAAATCTAATAAAAGGGCATTAACCGCTTACAAATAGGTTACAAATAGGTTGGTACCTAGTGATGATAATTTCATAATACTCTGGATGGCAAATGCAAAGTCTTAAGTCAGTAAAATCTTACAAAGTTAAACTCCAGAAAATATTTGTTATGTTTTACTCAACTCTACTGAAACTATTTAAATTATTCAGGAAGAGTAGGTACATAAATCATTACATGAAATCCAACAGTCCTCGAGAGTAACAAAACTTTTGTTACGAAAGACGAAATATTTAGGTACGGGCTAACGTAAGGTACGAACATTTGGCAAACTATTACGTACTAGTAATTTTATGGCATTTAATACTTATAAGTAAACATATCAAACAAATACATGTGAAAGTATTAGAAATTATATCGAGGGTTCAGTAAAATCGGCACGACCGACGCACATAGTGCAGAAATAAAACAATGTAAATTTGAAGCACACTGTATTTTGTTTTCAAAAGAATTAATCATCTCTTAATAATCTTGATGACCCTAATCAATTGTCACACTTTCCGCCATCACCGTGAATAGATGACAAATTTTGCGGGGTGGCAGTAATGACGTCATATATTACCCCTCGCCCCTCTGATAAGAAATGAGCTTATCTCCCAGAAACATCGAGGCAATATCCGTTGCAACATGAATGAGAAAAGGCGCGTGGTACTGTTACTTACTTAGGTGGCGTTTCAAGACTCGAGGCGCTTGAGAGCGTACTGCATTTTTTCTTATTTCATTGTCGTTTTAGGGTATCGAAACAAAATGGTAAAAAAAGGAACCCGTTTGGTGTGACTCGGTCTCTCTGTTCGTCACAGCTGGTTATCCCATTAACTACTAATAATTAAATACTATTAATTTGAAACAGTTTTAGATAATGCATAAATAACATAATTTTGGAATTATAATGAAAAATTACAAACAAAATACCGTCTCCTGCCTTACCTAAGTCAGAAATTTACGTAGAGATAAATTGAATTGAATTGAATCATGTTTTTTTTAATTGAATCATGATTAAATAAAAATGTTCAAAAATGGCCCAGCGACAAAGCTCGAATGGCAGCTGCGCGACGAGCGTCAAGACCGTGCAATGTATTAGGAAAATCATCATCATCATCACCACCACCAGCCTTTTTTACGTCCCACGGCCACCTTTCACAATAAAATCTCATTAGAAAAATGTTCACGCAAAATGATATGGGCCGTGGCCGTAAGACGTCCTCAACGAGTCAACCTTATAGCAAAGCAGAGAAAATGTACCTATTGTGATTTCCTTTGGTTAAATCTACTATACAGACACACACAATATAATACTACCCCTATGAATATGCATTGCAGCGAGGTAAAAATACAAGTAGCTTAGAGTAGGTATTTCATTGGTTTTTTTTGCCATAAGTCATTTAGCACATCTGGGCAGAGTAGAATACCTGCTGCGCGTCCAGTGTGTACGCCGTTACACAGAGTGTTAATGATAAAAAATAAAAAGCAATTAGGTTTTTAATAAAGTTAGATGACGTTATTTGTAGCTGTGTGCGTGTGCGATATTGCATAATAGCGTTTGCAGGAAACTCAATATCTAGACGATATAATAATTCACGCAAAATCCGTTTTAAGCCACCTACGTTCAATGAAATATTTGGCGCAGTGTTAGACGGTTTGTGCTGCAATGTCTTTTTTTGTTGAAATAGTAAAATGAATGTCACAGTACTGACGGTTTACACGAGGAAAGTTGTCGTGCTCTAAAATCACATCCGAAATTAAGCTTTCTCAAATTTTCGTACATAACCCTTTAAGTAGCGGATGTGGAAGTCGAGGGTCGAGCACGACTTTTCGAAACCTGCGTCACGTAAAATCGAATAGTAAACGTTGTCGAGTTTGTATGGCGTTTGGAACAGTGCCCGCCCGTGAGCGTATTTGGAACTAAAATTTAGTATGAAGTGTCTCGATTACGATAACCGTAACGTTACGCAGCATTTGTAAAGTCGTGCTCGACCCTCCGGACGCGACCCCAAGTTTTGAAAACGAATCTGAAGTTCGATTAAAGTTCAATAGCGAAAATTTTGTGCGAAGTCAGTATTATTCTGATGCACCAGCAAATTACGCAATTGTCCACAAAATAACAAACTAATCCGCCTGTACTCATAACCGCACGCGTGCAGCTAGCCTTAGCGAAATGCCTGCTAAATAAATTACTCCTATCAAAGTGAACCGAGGACAAACAGTCGTAATATGGTTGATCATTACTTTTCATGCCAGTGTTTTGTTCATCGCCGTCCGAAATTGAATGCGCAATCTGCTCGGAGCTTCTTCGTCAGCAACGCAATACGGATTACGGCAAATATTTTGGAATGTGAGTGGTGCAATGTAAAGTGTTAAGTAATTTTAAAAGAACGTACTATTTTGTACTGAGACAGAGTAAGAAAGGATAGGTTTCAAGTTTAGCGTATGCAATGATCAGGTTGACTAAGAACTTTTTGTCTGAAATTTTTCAACTGATTACAAAAAGCAACCTTTTTGTTCCGCCTAAAATCTTTAAAAATCCCACGCAAAGACATAGCTTTACGAGTAGGCTTGCAATTTCTTTAATGTGCCTTGGAAGCAGGCACGTTTCCACCGAAATATTCACAGAAATTGCGAGCCACATTACATAGGTAGGTCCACGTAATCTTATAATATACATCGTGTCAGCATTTTCTGCTATGAAAGTAACCGCTTACTTAATGGACCCGTTATGTCGAGATTAACTGTTGGTAGGAAATTGGGTCTCTAATGGATGAATCTTCAAAATGCCGAGTTCGCATCTTCCGGCAAAGACGTGCCGCAGCAGTTTTAAGAGTAATTGGATTGGACGCAATAGCTTCTTCTTAATTGGTTCTGTTCCTAGTTGGAATTGGACATATCTGAATAACTGTGTTCCTGGGAACTTTAGTTCCACTATTAAAAGGTTAGCTTTTGTAATTACCATTACTTACCATTTTAATGCCTCGACATTCGGCAAGCAAATCAGCAAGTGTATATAAACTGCTTAAAAATGTCTAGGGATCAATAAGTATGTGCGGACTCCCATACGCGTTTCATTCCTAGGCTTTTTTTAGCAGTGTATAATGAATGAGTGTAATTATTATAATTAAAGCAACATCCTTCGCATTTCCGAGTACATTACATTTTGTTAAACATTACCTTATGTTGCATCACATCTTAATTTCATTGAGCGTGAACTATGTATGAAATCTACATTATTGGCGAAATCAAAGAAAATTAAGTTCGGCAATACGGACTGAAACTTTAACATATTTTGCAGCAAATTATTCCGTCAAACATCAGACTCAGGAAGCACCTCTATCTGAATGCTTCATTGTTACTCGAAAATTATTCTTGGAAAAGTATTCCACAAATTCCTTCACTCAAAATTTCACGACTCGAGTTCCCCTGGCTACGACGTCGAGAAATTTTAAGATTCTTGTCCTGGGCACCCCTACCCAAGCATCCTTGAGCGGAACCGTCTTATATTCTTGTTCGTCGCTTCAGGAACTCCAATCTATTATTAATTAAATAAATTTGAGGGCCTATCAAGATGCTTCCTTATAGATTGCGAAAAATTAGAATATTTTATTATAACCACTTACAACGAAACATGGAAATTCGGGATTAATGGATATTCACGCTGAACTAAACGCCTGCAGTTTATTTTTACCCACTTGAGCTGCCATTACTTTTAATATCGAAATTTGGTAAATTTTACCCTTATCAAAAATGTACAGCGATCAAACGCAATGCATATCGAGCAGTTCTTAGACACGTTTCGTGTATGTAGGTATTAAATTTTACCCTCCTCAAAAATGTACAGCGATCAAACGCAATGCATATTGAGCAGTTCTTAGACACGTTTCGTGTATGTAGGTATTAAATTTTACCCTGCTCAAAAATGTACAGCAATCAAACGCAATGCATATTGAGCAGTTCTCAGACACGTTTCGTGTATGTAGGTATTAAATTTTACCCTGCTCAAAAATGTACAGCGATCAAACGCAATGCATATCGAGCAGTTCTTAGACACTTTTCGTGTATGTAGGTATTAAAATTATTTATTTTGTGAAATTCTTGGACCAAGAATTAAGAAATTAAACTTAACAGGCGAATTACATTTATAAGAAAAGACACTTTAACGTAAAATAACCATCTTACGTTAAAGTGTGTTTTCTTATAAATGAATAGTTTATGAACGGTTACAGCTACCAGCAAATTAAAAAAAATATGTAACTAAAGAATTAAATTTTGGATTTACATAAGTTTAATGGACAAATTTTGTCCAGTAAACTTATGTAAGTACCTATGCACACATTGAACGTTCACACTTAAATTGATTCGTGCCCTGGCTAACCCAGATTGTAACACCCACGACTTGCGCTTTATAAACAGGGAACACATTACTCCAATAACTTTCCAACTTCAAAGAAAGTGCAAACGTTTCTGCACAAAAGGGGCTCTCCAACGTAAAACATTTTTATCGGTAACATTTTCCAACTGCAAACCAGCAAAAAGTAGACCAAATGAAACAATGTACGGTTCGAATTCCCGTGTGTCTCTTGATTCATATCGATTGAGCGCAAGTGGTGTGCTGGGGACATGTATTGCGGCTCGATAAAAAAAGTTGTAAAACTGTTGACAAACAAATATGGGTCTAACTTTAACACCTTTAAATTCTGTTACGAACCAGCGAATTAGGAGATACTGAAACGAACTTCGTAAGAATATGTTAATGGCAAGGACAATAAAACCAAGTTTGTTTTATGGTCCTTGTTATTTGTAAAAAAATGTCTAAACTTTCATAATTAAAAGTGAAAGTACGAAGTTAGGTGCAGCCAAAAATTGTACATTACTTTTCTTGCACGGGGTAAATTGATTGTTTGCGTGTTTTAGGCATTTTTATGGTGAAAGTTTGATTTTGGTATGAGTTTGTTGGATAGGAACGTAACAAATATGTTGACATGAGCGTAGACTTACGCTGTACAGGTGCGTATAACAACAGACATTAGAGTATAACTTTCTCCCATTTCAGGTTTAGAAAGGTTAGATTAGGTTAGGATCAAAGCGAGAAAAAATGCGTTAGACTCGGGTTGAATTGCGACCAGAGCGAGCGAGTCGAGATTAGATCAAATTGAGTGTTATGTGTTATAGTAATTGGGCACTGTACAGTACATAATATACCATTTGATCGATATACAGATACCTAGTTATTATGTCCATGGTTCGCTTTTGTTGTGAGATTATGCATTTCATCATTATACCGTGATCTCATATAGGTACTAAGTGTGCTTATATCTTACGAGTACCTATATTGTCTTTCGTTGATATAATAAAATACAATTTACTCGCGCTGCACAATTGTGTACCTCGTTCCCTTCTTAAAATGGCAGAATAAATGTATTGCAAATACAAAAATAAACTAAAGGCTGCTCCCGTCTGTCTTCGCTAAGGGTGCAGTTCAATATAGTTCTTATGTACCTACTCGTATTCGTTTTCACATAATACACAGCTCAACCAAAAAAAAGACTCTTTGCGGTTCGATTTTAGCCCATTTATCCAGAACAATAATATAGCTACTCTTTTATCCTCCTACGCTTTTCAAAGCGCTGCTAATTGGTATATTTCTATTTTTACGCGTATTGTACTGATTTCTGAGTGCAAAATGATCTCAATAAGAAGAACTAAATGACGTTTTATTTGTCAAGTGAAACCTCTAAAATAAATACCTACATACAAAACATCCCACGACAAATAGTAGAATATTTTTTTAGGGGTTACAGTAGAGCTCATTTATAACAATTTCACCCCTATTAACTTTACTAGGAGTCTAAAATTTCTGGTTTGCGAATTAGAGCAATTTAAAAGTTTTAATCGCAGTCTCCGACTAAAATTAATTCTCGTAAAAACTACTTTTATGCTGGACAACAAATTGCAACTTATTTGATAGCTTGTAAAAAAAAACGAGTTCATAACTTCCATGATTTTAGTACCTAATAAAATGTCGTAATTTCCAAGAACTCGTTTTCTTCTGTAAAACTTCCAAAAGTCGTAATAAGTGTTTTAAATTTAATTACTTACTCGAAAAATCGATGGGATGCATAATAGCCTGCTGAATACCGGAAGAGATGCATCATTCTATAAACTTTCTATTAATAGTGGTCAGATTGTTATAAAGGACCTCATAAGGAGTCACCCAGGATCTCGTTTGATTTTGCTTGTTTATCAAGCTCCACAAAATCGTACCAAAACACTTCAAAGACGTTTTAGTCAAAAGCTCACAAAACAACGCTGCTTTAAGATCAGATCAGCTAATATCTATTCAGCACGAGTCACCTCAGTTTTGACTTGCGTCCATCTCGTGTTAATCTCTTGGCTCACCGTACGGGTTGCTTAAAATTACACTATTCTCCGCTAGTGAAGCTCTTTCGTTTGGTCCAGTCTCTGTTATACTCGTACAATAACTTATTACATAGAGATATATATCTGTTACTAGCCAACGTGTATTTCCACCCACTATTTTAGTACACGTGTAATAATCTCTTAGAGTGAGTTTCATAATTAATATTACTCTCATCACTACCTATAGGCAGCAACGAAAGCCATGCATCAAAATAAGGATGGAGAACGAGTGACTCTTTGCATAGAAACTATAGTGGACCGTAACAGAAGACCACATCAGTGACCATGACAAAGAACATGATTGTTTTTTACAATAAGGAATAGAGGAGCAGTGGGACGTAAATAAGCTGGATGTGACTGTATTAAAGGAAGTCAAACAAAGCAAATGGACGCATGGATTGATGGTAATGGTTAAGTGATCAGCCCAACGTTTAGCAGAGCTAAGATGATATGTCTATGCTAAAATTTTCTCCGGGTCTTGTTACCCTCCACGCCGAAACATAACTGCAGTTTAAGTTCATGCCGCTAGCATAGCTTTTGTTAGCGCTATACTGGGGCCATTGTTAAACTATTGTTTACTTAACCGGGCTGCTACAGCCATTCTAGGTGCAAAGGGGATTGAGGAAAATTGTTCGGACTCGATGAAAGTGGAGATTTCCATTCAATTTCAGCCACATACAGTTATTAGATTCAGAATGTAGTTACGTACATGTGGATAAATGGTTTATTTTATTACGTTGCATCCCGTGCGTGAGTTAAAAAAAAAAAAACAGAAATAAGCTCACAAGTTTTTAGATATCGATACCTAAGAGTAAAAAAATCGATACCGATTAATTTTAAACTTTTATGCATTTGTTATAGGATTATTTACTGTTTCATAGACAAAACTGAACAAAATAAAAACAATATATTTAGATTTATGTTTCTTTTAACACACTTCAACCGGTTAGATAATAATATTCAAGTTCAATTGAATAAAAAAAACTGGTTTATTACAACTAGTTAATAAACTTTAATAGATAAACTATTGATATGACTATTTTAAAAGTTGTTACTTCAACAACTATTGGGCACTTGCCCAATGCAACGAAATACGCATAATGAATGACATTTTTAAAGAATTGGCTGTATTGTTATTGGATCGACGTTTTACGAGCGAGCGCCACGTTATTATGTTTTTAATTTTAAAAGTGAAATAGTAATTGTATACTCACATTGAGTTAATTAAAACACTGAAATTAAGTTTAAACAAAGTTCAAGCTTTCGTTAGTAGCATAAAATTTGTACTATATAAATAATGTTTTAATGTTCTCTTTGTAAACGCGAAGTTTTACAACTTTCTGTATCTATAAATTAGGAAAATGTTATTTTTTCTGTTCACGTGTGTAACCGGCTAGTCGGTCGGAGAAAATGAGAAAAACAAGGCGAGGTTGTATAGAAAATATCTGAGGAAAATATAATACAATATAAAAATAAAAACTATATACATATTGTCCCAGTCAGCACTGCTCTTGAAAATAACTTTGATACACTGGCCTTAACACAGCAGGATAGGTAGGAAGGCAGGGCAGGGTATTAGGGTAGCCTCGGAGCTTCCAGTAGGCTTCAGTCTTCAGCGGCGGTCTGCTCCGAGGCAGTAGGGCGACGGAAACCATACGGCGGAAGAGAAGCGAAAGGTGGAGCGGGTAAGGAAGTGCTGCATTAAGTGGTAGTAAGTAATAAGCAAGTATTAGAAGTAGATCGCTGCTAAATAAAAAAATATAATTATCGAAAGCAAATCTAAAGAGCGGCTTACGCCTTGCCAAATAACTTTCAAGTCCAGGAAAAAAACAAAAGCCAATCGGTAATTTGGAATTTTGAATTTAGTTCGAATTGTAAGCGGCCAGTTGCGCGCCAAAGAGGTTGGCCACGTTACACGTGTCAGTTTTGGTTTCATAATGAAGTTAATCCACTGCCGAACAATACTTAGGTATATACGGTTGTATATACGAAGCTACTTCGCGTTTTCATAAAACTGTTACCGAGACATTTTATGAATCATTGACAAACAAAATCGTACCCCACCGTTGAACAAACTAACGTCTTAACGTATCAACACGCTAATACTGTGTCCCTGCATCATATAATTCTCACATGCCGAGTATTAATTTCCCGAGCCTTAGTGAGAGTGCAAATGACGACGTCATTAGTCTCGGGTCATTTCGTCTTGTATTTATAGAGAGTGACGGATGTTCTACATCCACTGAAAATGGGTAATTGCAGGTCACGTTCTTGAGATTTGCACGCGTAGTAATAAATAATGTGGGAGGAAACTGGGATGATCTCGAAAGTGCTCGATTTGGATTGCAAATAAAAGAATAGTCACTTGGTGTGACGATGTATCTGAAATTGACTGAGGTGTAAATATTGTATTTATTCAAATACTTAGAGATTAAAAGCAGAGTCAGGTAGGTAAAAGTTTTTTTTTTACTTTTTATCAAATATAATTGATTTCAATTTTATAATTTCAACGTTTCGAAGAGCCTTATTCTCTCCAAGTTACGCAATTTAATAAAGGTGTAAAATGTAATATATCTTTGACATCTTAAGTATTAAGTAGGTACTGTACCTATGTAAATCTACGCTGTTTTTCCATTATAAAACTGTATAGAACATTCACTTACGAACGAACGTATAAAAGCATTTTTAACGCTTTATGTAACACTCCCGTAAATCACACCAATGTTTTTAGGACAACATTTTCTCTTATAGGTAGGTACTAAATTTTCTTTCGGCCAAGTTTGGTTATTTTTGCGTCATTACGTGATACATCCTTATCCTTACTCTGGATCGTTATTACGACTAGGTATAGTTCTGAACTAAATCGGAACGGCATCTATGGCTGAATGATTGATTAGTAGGTATAATGTAGGCATTATATTGAAAACATCGAATTTCCAAGAAAGCTCTAAAGTAAACCTAACCTAATCCAACTTATTCTACGTAGCTCATGTAAAAGATTGCCCTGATTTTTTTCAGATTCCGTTACAGAAAAATTATGCGAAACGATCATTTGACCAAATTATTACATTAGGATTAAAAAAAATATGCGACACGAAAGGCTACCAAGTATGTAACTAGAAATGTCCAATTCTTTGGGATGCTCTCCAGTCTAACTAGCTAGAGATGTGGCTTAATTACCTAACAAATCGCTATTAATTCAGTCAGAATGCAAGTGAGGACGAAACCTATTTAACTATTTATTTAATATGACTCAATATGAATCAATGTGACTTGGCTGCGTCCCGAAGATATTCGTGTATGGTGTCCGGCTCTGTTGCCGTTGTCCGCTGCGTACTAATTGTAATACAATTGACATAAATAATGTTTTATTTATTTGACGTGATGACATGAAATTCATCAATTTTTGTTATTTGACATTTGGAGACCATATACATCTCCAGTTTATGTATATGTATTATTATACTTATTATTTGACCGTGGAGGCGTTTTACACCTCTGCTGATTTTAAATTTAGTTTAAATTGACCCTAGAGACTATACATCTCTAAGCCATTTAGATTAAGTATTATATTATAGTATTAATTCTGGGACCCTATACATCCCTTTGTAATTTAAATTTTCACAGATATTTGACCTGGAGACCCTATACATCTCCTGCTCAATTAAAACGTGCCAGTAAAGTAAAGTTTTCTGGTTTTGCTGTTTTAATAATTACTTTTTACACTTGTTTCTAAAATGCGGTATTTTTTTTTCTCTCTTAATCTTTTAATGACAGAGTGAGGTTTCTTTGTGTAGTTTGTCTGTGGTTGCGTATTGTAAGAGCTAATGTAACTTGTTTTTAGAAAAAATGACTTTGTGCCAAGTCTCTTGCGGCGCATTCTTCTTGGCAATCATGGTCTTTCCGAAAGCGCTGGTAGACTCAAAAAAATGACGTGTAAAAGAGCATTCAACTGCCTATTTGCTGAATAAAATTTTGAATTTTGAATTTTTTTGAATTTTGAATATAACAGACAAAACCAGTTATAAAAACCAATTAAAATAAAACTAAAACTAAAAATTATAAGCTAAAATTAGGTGTTTTTGTGGTCAGATTTTTTATTTATTCATAATTAATTATACTTTTTGCGAACAAATTTTCTAGCCACCATCAAGCGGGTTGATGTCAAAGTAGTTTTTTTGGAGTGGATGATTTGCCTTACTGGTATTTTATTTCATAGCCAATTTATGACCAGTTTTCAAATTTGATAAATATTTGTATTGTCAATGCACGTCACTACCGCATGTGCGGTCGAGGTCATGATTTTTTTTTCAGTTCATGTGCTTTTTTTACCAAGGAGTTTTGCATTGACTTCCATTTGCGTTATATTACTTAGTGGGAAAAGGCGTGTCAATATTTTTGGCCCCTTAGGAATGTACCTACATAATAATGTTATTATTATTCTCTTGACCGTTACCCTACTTATGGTACGCATTTTCATTTTTGTTCCCGCTCTTCCTTGGTACCCTAACTGAGCTAAGTTTGTGTTTTTTTCGTTCTAAAAATTGTCACAGCCAAGTTTCTAATAATTACGACACAATAAGAGCCACCTTCGCAGAAATAAAAATCTTTAATATAAACCTTTGGGCCTGGACTTAACCAATAACCAAGTCCAGACCCAAAGGTTTTTGCCAATATGTTTCAGTTAATGTAACGTTATTTTTTATCAAAGTGACAATTGAAATCTTCGCACTACATCAATGGGATTAGGTCGGGTTTCCTCACTTCCAAAATAAGACAGTTCGTTATTTATTGCGTGGAACTTTAAAAGCCTTAAAGCTTACTCAATGAAACAATTTTACTTAAGGAATACACTGTTCATTTGTTTCTTGGCACGCTCTTTTGCCCATAAATAAGTAAAGATGCCATATATACACCGCATATATCACACATGAAATCTATACATTTAAGCGTTAAAAATCGTTATAAATTATAATGTTTGTTGATTTTTACCCATTCAGAAACTATTTGAGTAATTAGTAATTTAATTACCTACGCACTAACTCTAAGCTAGCTCTATTTAATAACATCCAACCCAAAATCGAAATTCTGGGTGCGCTATCGATAAGACATTCCAGTTGAATTATTTAAGCATGTTCCTGCGCCAGGTCTCGTATTTGCTCCATGCAGGGCCGTATCGGATTAGAGCGGACGTGATGGCTCGGGCTAAGACTATTTGGAATGTCTTTTTATGACGTCAATGAAGCGTGAATTTAGCTACAGCATATTTATAGTGCTGCGGACAAAATGGATACTGTCTGCCACTAATGGCTTTGGCTTTCGCCGCCCGCAGGCGACGATTCAATGACTGGGGGAACCTTAACAAAGATGAACGTACTAGACATGAATTGGTATTAATACGCACATGTACACAGTACGTACACAATCATATAGGTGTACATCGACAGTTGATTTAAAAAAAATCGTAACTACGAAATACTGGTTTCCAGGAGAGCGCAAAAACGATTTTACATACTTTGAGTCTTAATATTATGGTTTCTTAGTTAAACATAATTGAATATTTATGTGGCATATGTTTTACAGAATTTTTCGTTTTATAAGAGAGTATTGTTATTTTATTTAAAAAATGCCTTATTTCGATTTTAGAAAGAGTTACGACCACAAATGTCAACAATTTGTTTATCGAGTATTATCGTAACTGCAGAAACTGTTATATCATTTCATATATGAACGTATTTTACTAGTGGAGCATTATTGTAACCTATAATTACACTGTACTCCTTAGTATTATTTTGTCAAAATACTGTTGTTTTCAGTAATACAACATCATAACCAAAGTTGCATTGCAAAAATAAAAATAAAAAGTTTATGTGAAGAATAATTGATGATGCTTGAGCGAATACTCTGTAAAGCCCAATGCACAAAATTATCAATATTAATGGGTAATAAAGTAATCCTATTTTCGTGGCTACTCGTAGCTCCACTAGCGCGAGGTTTTACTGACAAGTAAAATTGTATCGACAGTTACTGATAGAACAGTTGCAAAAACTTCGATGGACTAAGATGGCAACTCGTGATCCGACATTATTCCCACAATAATATTTCGCCTTTTCGGTTTGTACGGTACTCAAAATGTTTGTAAGTCGCAAACGGATTTTATTCGTTAAAACATTTTACTTCAAACCCTTACTTACTGTGTTTTCATACTGTGTATCTTTTTTATTTATCAAAATTTTGAAAAAGTAAAAATACAGTTCGATAGGGTTTCAATTAATTAACTTATGATACAAAAGTCACGAAATATATTATTTTGAGTTACGATATTTTTCGAATCAACGGTCGACATAATAATGATTGTGTGCATACTGTGTACATGCTATTCGTTATAGTTAAATTAACGAGACCAAGCGGCTTTGTATGAAGCGGATCGCACAGACTTTGCGGTATTCCGCAGACTTGTCTTAACTAAGTATACCGTTACATTTAGGGATGATGCTTAGTTGGTCAAATTCAGCAACTTTTTTTAAACGTCAAAACAATCGGTTAGTATGAAGCTTGTGTTGAATTACAGAAATGTAACGTAATAGTTCTGCAAACGATCAAGCTGCCTCCTTTTATTAGTTTTTGTTTAATTAAAATTCGTCTTAATTGCAGTAATAAGTGAGGCATCGCTTTTTTGTGAGTATTTTCGGAAGCTTGACTATGTGAAAATGTAAAATAATTT
The DNA here is from genome assembly GCA_963691665.1 of Clepsis dumicolana. Lineage (NCBI taxonomy): Eukaryota > Metazoa > Arthropoda > Insecta > Lepidoptera > Tortricidae > Clepsis > Clepsis dumicolana. The sequence goes on from OY829518.1 coordinate 9,487,093, forward strand.
TATTTTGACATCAGCCAACACATTTTGTGATGTAAGTATCGTCAGCTCCAACTCTATTTCCTCTTGTTATAAGGGTAAGAATTTGGTAGAAACAATGTTACTTATGACGTGTGACCTAGGATGTATTTTATTTCAAAACTAGAGAACGCCTGCGGCTCCGCCCGCGTGGAATATTATAGTAACGTATGGAATCTCTATAGCAGTAGGAATGTATCCTCTGGGTAAAAAAGTAATATTTGTAATTAGTCCGTCATATCGATTATCGAAAAAAAGATATGGGACACGTATTTTTCGCTTTTTATGATATCAATAAAAAATTACATCCTTGTATAAATTTTAAAAAATCCGTAGACTGCAATGCAGGATAATGAATGGATTTCTTTACCCTAAACGGCAACACTGGCATAGATCGCTCGCTTTTGGCTCGAAATTCGAACTTGCGATTTTATTTGGCTTAAGACACAAAAATTACACACCCAATATCATATTATTTTCTCAAGTTTTTCGCGATTCCCAAGGTCAAATAATCGAATTGCTCTAAACTTCTAGTGAAATATTGCGTTGTTTTGGAGAAACGTGTCAAAATGGTGTTGTAGAGCGCACTCCTGCTCTGTCTCGTTTTTTTTATCCCGTTCTGCTTTTTCGCTTTTATATATTGGACGACCTTATGAAATCCGTGCGAGCATAACCTTTTAATATTCAGACTTCTTACCCGACCATAAAAATAAGAAATACAGGCCAGAAATGGCATCATTGCCGTTTAGCTGATGATAGTATTTGGCCTCTCCGGAATATTTGCATGGCCGTAAACCGCTTATAGGGGGTCGGTCGAACGTTCACACTTGGTATAGGTATATACGAATCAAGTGCGGGTGGTAGGACTTTGTGCAAGGTTCGTCCGGATTGGGAACTTCACACACATCATTGAATTGCTTCGCAGGTGTGTGCAAGTTTCCTTCACCGAAAAGCTCATGGTAAATTACAATGTCAATTCAATTGTTCGATTCTGATGCCGGCTTTAATTAATTAATAGGATTATTAAATTCAGTAATGATTGCATAAAGTTGTGAATGTTAAATGGGTTTACCTAAGTGCATTTACCAATGCGCACGCCCAGCAGTGGGACGTAAAAAGGCTGGTGATGATGATGATGCTGATGATGAAATTAGTAACCAACGCAAAGTAAGTGACGAAAAATTTATAAGTACCTCTACCTGTCGTCTCATTAAAATATTTTTTCTCAGCAACAAATTTGTTTGAATTTCTTAAAGGGCCTTTAATCGTGCTAGTAAAATATTTTAAAAACCTGAAACAATTGAAGCAAAACACTTTGATTGCTCTTGGACAAAACGAATTCGGATTCTCCTCTGGTAGAAAATAAAATTGATGTCGATGGTAAAAGAGTTGGCGAAGGATAATAATTTCATGCATTCCAGTAATTTTTTATTGAAAAGGTTAAAGTACCTATGTAACGGAATTTAAATTAGTAGGTACTTGTGTCGGATATGTCTTTTTTTAATTGATGTTATTAAAAAAAAAGACTCGATAATCGTTTAAAAGTTTATTGTGACATGTTTAATTATTTTGTAGTACGATTTATTCAACTTGATCCCAATATTAGGCTAATAAAATAAATGGATTATGTACTAACTTACCCAGTTAATTTTATTCATCATTATCGGCTCGGAAATCTTTGCTTAAGTACCTAAACCAAGAAAAAAGAAATAACGTCAAAGTCTTGAGCAAGCCCCGGAACTAATTCGAAAGAAAAAACTGAGGAAGAACAACGTCAGTGAAGAAGCCTTCAGGCATACAAGGGCAATAATTTTAATCAAAGTTACGAAAGCAAACGAAAAATAATAAATGAGATATGAAAATCTGTCGCAGACTTTAAAATTTTCTGCTGTTAATTTTTCACTTTATCTTTCGTTGATTGAATTAAAATGTAAACGGAGTTCTATTAAAGAAGGTATTAAAAATCGGCAGCAATTTTTATTGTTCACGATTGATTCATTAAAAAAAAGGTTCCGCTAAGTATTTTATTTCCCTTTAATACTTATTCGTAAAAAATTTTAACTCGTTACTTTTTTGAAAACATAAATTCAAAAAAGTCAATTTAAAAAAGCATTGCGCAAATTTTGTTTTGATAGGTAGGTACGGGGGTATACTGTAGTGTTATGAAAAAAGAAAACCTAAGCACCTACACTAATTTACTCACCCTCATCAAACTTAACCAATTAGCAACTTAGAGAAGCAGAATAGAATTGCACAGAATTACGAGTACTGTACCGTAGTAATGAGTTAATTTTAATGCAATCCCATCCGTTTGTAAGCATAATGCCTATTCCATCATGCTGCCCATCTAAGTAGTTTTGGCTTTATCGTCCATGAGTATCTCACACGTATCCCTAGCTCCCTTATCTCGTTAATTCAAGTGAGTAGTTGCACCAAACTTGTGCTATCATCGACTATTCAGGCAGCTAGGATCCTGTGGGGGGCGGAAAGGTTCCCATATTGGGTATCGTCGCTAGCTGGCCGCAGGAACTTAGTATTATGCTTTAATGAATTTGGATCGAGCGAAATTGGGCTAACAATAGGTGTAAAATCTTCCGGGTTGGTGAAGGGTGATTTGCTGTAATAAAGCGGGGATTATGCTGAAGCCCCTCAAGAATATGGAAGAGGATACCCGAATTAAGCTTATGATAACGGTTGGAAGATTTTTATTCAAATTCAGATAAAAAGTTTGTAACTGAAGCTAACTTCTATTACAACCGATCTTTTGAGTCGCTTTTGAGTAAAGTGGAACAAGTAGACAGTCAAGTGTTATTCAAGTATACAGATATGAAAAGATAGATATATTTGAGGAATTTGGGCAGATGTGAAACTTGTCGAGGAGTCTCTTGCTCGAGATAAGTAGATTTATATTGAAGAATCCGTATCTTTTTATTATTTGAAATTCAGATCAACTCAACACGTTTTTATTTGATTTAGTTTTTGTGATGCGTCCTTAAGCTTTAATGAACAATCATCATCAACTCAGAAATAGTTATAAATAAATAAATAATTATCATAGGACAACTGACCTAGTCCCAAATTTAGCAGATCTTGAGTCATGGGTAATGATGATGATATACATACATAATATGTTAATAGAAAATTAAACATCCAAGACTCGAAAGCATTCGTATTCATCATACAGATAATATCTGCCCCGGCCGGGGAACGAACCCGGCACCTCAAGCTTCGTAGTCAAGTTCCAAGTTCTCCAACAACAACTAGGCCACCCATTATGTTTACCTAAGCAAAACCTTAAAAGGTTGTAAAAGATAATAAATCTGAATCTAGAACCACACATACATTATACTTAGTACTTCTTGCTTTGTGTTGCTTTGGTACCTTCCAATCTCACAATAGCATCAACATCCAGGACAAAACATATTTTTAAGCTCCTTGCGCACAAAACCAATCTGAAGCAAGGCGCAATACAAAGTGATTTGTTGCTCACCATTACCCATTCATCAATTTCTGCCGGAACCTTTCACTTAAGAAAATATCATTGTGGGAAACGCATACCGAGCCTCACGTTCCATTAGGGAACATGTATTTTTAATGCAAATTGGTAAAAAAATAAGGCAGATAAAAGGAGCTCACACCAATTCCGTGAAGGAGGAAAATGGCGTTTGAATGATGTGACGTCGCCGCGTATTACCGCTTTACTTAGATTATAAGTCGACATCAAAATACGAATTCAACAAGTGAAATAATATTTAGTCTTTGTATTTTGTTCAAATTTCTTCTTCGTGTGTGGTGTTCATTAAAGAATATTTATCGTATTAAATTGTAGGTACATGTTGTACACATGCTTGTGACTGAAAACTACAGAAGTAACTTATACCTTAAGGGCTAAAATATCAAATACCTTCGCAGAAATAATAATTATCTATTTCTATTTATGGATAATACACTCAAGAGCAAAAAAAAAACGGGTCACTTTGTACGGAATTGTTCATACAAAGCGACCCGTTTTTATTGCTCTTGAGTATATATTAAATTAAAACAAAAATATTCGTCTGATCGTTGTTGCCGCTTCCGGAAGCTCGCGACATTTACAATTGGTTCATGGAAATGAAATACGAAAATTTTCTTACCTATTAGGTACTTATTCCTGAGAAATCAAGTAGGTACTGACATAATTAGGACAAAAGTCACGTTTCGAATGAAACCGACCGAAACTAAAATTGAACATTTCTCCAAAGGCATTTTAATGCTTAGTTTAATTTTGAGACTTGATATTATTTAGAATTAGGGGTTGGTTTCATTGTAAAGGTGCGATATTATGGGCGCAGCAACTATTTAAATGGGTAGTATACAGTGATATCAAGTTTTCCCGATGTATATTGATTATTCAATGTATCGAAACACTTAAGTTATTGACGTGTGGTAACTACCTGACTTAAATTTCTGTCACGACTAAGTCTGCCGACGTGACCTTCCAGATTATTCAAGAGGAGTCCAAATTAATTATGAACAAGGTTGCCTCTGCTAAATTATGTCCTGAGACTTAAGACGGTTGGGCTGTGAAAATGTCGTTTTTGTCAGTTTACTGAAGCTTGGCGTGAGTCTGCTTCACACACCGAGTAAATCTATTTAGACATAAGTTAATACAAACTGTCGAATTTCAGATTTTTCCTTTTCCTGATGTGTGACCTCACTTCTTGCCCAGCTTTATTTCCTTTTCAATCCTACAGAATGCTAAAAACAGGTCTAGACGTCCTGAAACTTTTATTAATCTCTTTGTTACCGCAACATTTTCCTAATCGTACCTATTCGCTGAGCAGTCGGTCATTAAAATGTCTTCAACGAGTGCGCACAAAAAAAGTTTTGCTTATAAGACAAACTTCAGGGTTTAATCTGATGTTGTATTGACTGACTGATACTAACTGTACTTAGATGGCATAATTAGAATATACAGGAGTGCTTCCGACTGTATTATACGCCTTTATTGATTTCTCTGATCTATACAAACGCATCAGTCCATTTATTTAATACTTTAAATGCGGTAAACCGGACACAATATAATTTCTATTGTTATAACGGCTATAGCTGCTTACCGCCGGAGAACGTGTTAATGTGATTGCGGAATAATCCTATCATCATTACCAAGCTAAGTAAATAATTGGTACATTACGTGACGCGTTGATCAGTAATTGCACTAAGCAGAAAATGTAATAATAATTATTATCAATGCATCGCAATAATTAAATTAAATTTCTCATAATTCTAACATTGTGTAATGTTAAATTTCGTTTTAATTATTATTGTGTGCCCTTAGAGGGCGTCATGGACTGACTTAAACCAATGTAAAATCTTTGATATATATATATGCACATCACTTAATATCACTTAATTAATGAATAAATGATAGCATACTGTGCTATAGGGAACTTTTGTTTTAGGGATACCAAAACTTAATGGAAGACATTTTAGGCTACAGGAATGATATTTCAGATTATTATTTCCAAAGTTTACATCATCATCTTATTTAAGAGTGTTACTCGGGTCGATGCAAATGTCTCCAGTCAGTTCTTTCTTTTCTTTTAGAGATACCAAAACTTAATGGAAGACATTTCAGGCTACAGGAATGATATTTCAGATTATTATTTCCAAAGTTTTCATCATCATCTTATTTAAGAGTGTTACTCTGGTCGATGCAGTTATCTGCAGTCAGTTCTTTCTTTTGTTTTAGAGATACCAAAACTTAATGGAAGACATTTTAGGCTACAGGAATGATATTTCAGATTATTATTTCCAAAGTTTACATCATCATCTTATTTAAGAGTGTTACTCTGGTCGATGCAGTTGTCTCCAGTCAGTTCTTTCTTTTGTTTTAGAGATACCAAAACTTAATGGAAGACATTTTAGGCTACAGGAATGATATTTCAGATTATTATTTCCAAAGTTTACATCATCATCTTATTTAAGAGTGTTACTCTGGTCGATGCAGTTGTCTCCAGTCAGTTCTTTCCGAAAGTTTACTAAATAAATAATTTTTTACTTCCAGGTTTCGAGGGGAAATTTTTAATAATTATTTTTCTAGAAAAGTTAATAACTAACGAGAATTCCGTACAGCTAACAATGTTTCCATGTTTTTTTCCCTTATCCATCGATATCTATCATAATCTGTCTACCTGTCAATCGCAAGTAAATCAAAACAGTATTATGCCATATTTTCCATTAACCTACAATCGTGAAATTTGGCACCAGTCTAGGTACCATGGCACTAATAGAAAACATACAGACGGACACAAAGTAGTCTTATAAGTGCTTCGTTTTTAGGGTTCCGTACCTCAAAAGGAAAAAACGGAACCCTTGTAGGATCACTTTGTTGTCCGTCTGTCTGTCAAGACCCTTTTTCTCTGGAACGCGTGGAGGTAGCATGCTGAAATTAATATGAAATACTCAACCCTGCGGTCCCTTGAAGCTGTGAAAAAAACAATCTTCTAAGTCAAAGCAAACAAAAGATACAGTAATTAAAGAGGCCATTTTCATACAAATTGCCGATTTCCAAAAACCTAAAGGTTACTTCCAGATGTCCTAGAAACTTGAAATTTGGTACGAAGGTAGCTCTTATAGCACAACCACTCCAAAAAGTCTCAAAATCTTAATTTTTTATATCTATCTGTAGATTTCGCAGACCAATATAAGTTGACCCCACACTGCGTACATTTAGCTTAAGAGCAGGGCTCTGCTAACACTGGACTTCTTAAAACACTGCGAAAAAGCGTTAAAATCTTTCTACGGAACCCTCGTGCGCGAGTCCGACTCGCACTTCAGCGGTTTTTTTTTCCTTTTGAGGTACGGAATCACAAAAATGTCAATGTGGGAAAGCTCAAATTGAATCTATCATTTTGAAAAAACAAATTTTCCAAAACTGTAACATACCTACCCGAATTTAATCACAAACATGGGGGAAATGCAAGTAGGTAGATAATGAACGTTGCACTAACGCGCAACGTCTTGAAAATTAAATAAAACTAACTGTTAGATGCATTTTCCTCGTATAAGCACTTTAAGCACGTAGGAGCTACGTGTAGGCACCGTTAAATTAATTATTGCACTCTTCTTTATGACAATGTATATCCATCTTGAATATGTTTGATACTTCCTTTATCTTCACTCTCTTGTTGACTTAAAATTAAGTGGTTGAGGCTCTTAAATGGGTTAAATTTTTAAGTAGGTGCCTTACACGCCCGATTGAATACTACCTGTATTCAAAATTGGTGCAAAATGGAAGCAGTGCTTCACCTAGTTATTGCATGTTTTTGTCAATTTGAGAGACTTATAAGGGGTAGGTACAAAAACGTCTTTTTAAAAGTAGTGTCATACGAAAACTAATAAAATTACTTCAACCAACTTACACATTGTTTGCTAGTAGTATCTATTAGCTACCATGATTTATCTTCAAAATAAACAATTGCTGTACATTAATCACGTATGCTATACACGGATCGACCACTTAAAAATATTGAACCTAATTATAAGTACCTCAGTGGTGTTACCATTGGCGTCACCAGATCTGCGAGAGCCTTGGGACCGGAGTCACTTGTTCCTCAGATCGGGAATTACGGTCAGATTGGGACCGATCGGCGAAGTTAAAACTAAGTTGATTTAACACTCTCGAACGCTGGCTAGAGTATTGACTCTTCAGATTAAACAGAGCTGTTGAGACGATTAGCTATTCAAAGTTATCTTGTTAATATAACGCAAAAGGATCAACATCGTTTGTGTCAACAATGGAACCCATTAAAAACATGAAATGCAAAATAATGCCAAGTCGCACGATGTTGTCTTTCCGCAGCAAAAAGTTGTGAGATCTCATGGCATGTATGACTTAGTCAGTATTTTACACAATTATAAACAACTAGCTTATGCCCCGCGGCTTTGCCCCCGTGAAATATTTCAAAATGGGCTAGTTCCCTATCCCGTGGGAATTTCGAAAAATCCCTTCTTAGTACACCTCTAAAATACTTAAGTTATATGTTTGCCAAATTTCAAGTCTCTAGGTCCAGTGGTTTAGGCTGTGCGTTGTCTGTCAGTCAGTCAGTCAGTCAGTCACGGTACTGTTTTATAGGTATAGATATACCATTTTGATTGCTTAGAAAAGTCTAAATAGTGCACTCAAGAATAGAGGGAAGCATTTTGGGAACGTTGCCCACTATATTACTTTATTATCTTTAGATAGGTTTAAGATTATAGTTAAAAATAACAATCCCACCAAAGATTTAAATAAGGATAGTAACGGTTTGGCAATAATTAGCTAACTATCCTAACTTGTTCTACCAACAACATAAATATGAAAATGGGAGCCAAGTTTAATATTAAGAATATGCGTGCTCGTCAACTTCACCGACGAAAGAATTGAGATCTAAACGGGTGCCAAGTTCTTTATTGAATTTAAAACACAACTTCTCGTTTTTTCTGCTAGAACAATATTTGAAAAGATAAAATAAGATAATGTTTATTTGCAGAAAAAGGGTTAGTTACATGTCTTAGTGTTATGTTAGAAAACGTTCCATCTTTTTCAGTTGTATACATACAGCATGCAAATATATAAGGTAGTCAATTTCGCTTCTTTATCATGCGAGAATTTCAACAATAATAAAATTAATCAAGCACTAAAAATAATTATTTAAACAATAGTAAGTAGGTATTCAATAATTATTAAATGTTGCTAATTTAAAATGTTACTTCTTAAATTTGAACAGTCGAATTGTTTACACAAACAAGGTAACTTAATAAATTGAAAGTCAAGATTTGACTTGGCTAGTCCAAATGGGTGAAAAGTTTTATTTAAGGGGCTTTCTATCTTAGCCATAATGTAACTTGGCTAGTTTTAATAAGTACGTCAAATAAGTATTTGTAAGTACGTAACCTACCGTTGTAGCCGTGATGGATGTACTGTGCCCACTTCACAATTAAAAAAATTACCACTCACAGGCATAGCTAAATTATGATTACATAATTATGGTAACTTCAATCAAACGCATAAACGCGAGTAAATTCATGCCTGATTGATGCTCAATAACGCACAGAACGCGGGCCAAAGCCAAGCAAATAAACTACGTTGTGGACTAACCATTACGTGCCTCATTTGCCTGCAAATGCCCGTTAAGGCTAGGCATACTTTGACGTAGCGCACAAGTCATAAACACGCTACGAGTATGCATCTAGTAGATAACATCTACCCTACAAATCTTTCTAAAAAACCGGCCGAGTGCGAGTCGGACTCGCGCACGAAGGGTTCCGTATTATCTGTAAAAACGGCAAAAAAATCGTGTCTGTTGTATGGGCTCCCACTTAAATATTTATTTTATTCTGTTTTTAGTATTTATTGTTATAGCAGAAATACAAATCATCTGTGAAAATTTCAACTGTCTAACTATCACGGTTCATGAGATACAGCCTGGTGATAGACGGACAGACAGACTGACGACAGACGGACAGACAGACAGACAGACAGACGAACAACAAAGTGATCCTATAAGGGTTCCGTTTTTTCCTTTTGAGGCACGGAACCCTAAAAACGTATTTTTTTTAGTTTTGTGTTTTTATTTATTTAGTTTTGAGTAAGTAGTATAATCATTAAGTTGTTATTCTTAATAGTCTAGCTACCTACAATCAGTTTTGTTTTGTCTACAAAGCCAATTCAGTTCTACTTAACTTTTAGTGTTTACGGAGAGAGCAGATAAACTCATTTGTTTCTGTCTTCCGAAGTGACAACTCTCAATTTATTGCAGTGTTGTTGTAGTTTCAGTTAAATAAACACTAAACTTGTAGATAATTTCATTTATTTTCACTCAACTCGTCTTCAACTCGTTTTGTATAATTATCGTATTTACGAAACGACCTGAGGGTTATTTAAGAACTTCAAGTTAATGAAGGGAACGCCAATATTATTTTTATTTTTATTAACCTACCTCATTTTCGGGATAAAAGAACCCATTCATCATACTTCTAATCTCTTCAACTACGAGTACCTATCTCTGTTCATAAAATGAAATGCGAACAAAAACATTTTCAAATTGTAAAATATCAGTCAGTATTTCGCTATAATTTAGTACACCGACTAATTTCGAGCCGCCGCCGCCCGGAAAATAATTTTCTACTGACCTAACCTTGGTCAACCGAGTTCTTAATTACTGGCTTTTGAATATCAGAGATGGTTTGATAACAAACTTTGAGGCTTTTAATGAGAAATTAGTATAATATGGTTGTTTTATCAAAATTTGCCAATCAGTTTCATAAAGTTTTATCGTTTGCTCAGCCAAATCTAAGATGTCAATGGAAGATCTTTTTGTGTGTTTTCTCCTTTTTTTACTTCTACGGTTTTCCCGTTACATTTTGACATTAAATTTTAAATATTCACTGAATCAAGACTACACAGTAAGTCTAGCACAACTCACAGTGCGACTTCTATCTCGCGCGAGAACAACTGCTCGTTTTTTTCTGTCACTCAGAATGCAACGGAACGGGTAATTATAATCTCGCGCGACATACAAAGTCGCGGCCAGTCGTGCTAGCCAGACTGATAACCAGGAAAATATAGCCAACTACGGGGATTTAACCCGGATTTGCCATATCGTAGCGTATTACAAAGACCAAGCAACTAACTAGTGTTTAATTAAAATAATAGTAATAAATATCATGGGACAATTTGACACCAATTGAAAAAGTCCTAAATTAGGTACTATGGGTAACGGATAAACATACCTACTTATACAGATAAATACTTACTTACCCGATCGAACCCGGGACCTCAAGCTTCATAGTCTCTATAAAACCATTAGGCTATCCGGTCGTCGTTTGGATGATAAGTGTCAAAGATCCGTTGGTAGGTAGTTGATTGGTTTGTTGGTTGGTTGGTGTTTGTAATAACTTTAGTGTAGGTATGGGTAAGCTTGTAACAAAGAATGCTAACGATCTGGGTTTGATCTCTGAGGATAATTATGTGTAGAGTCTTGTTAAAGTTTGATAAAAACATAAGATTATAAAAAGCAAAAAGGTGTTTTGACCGTCCTTGCCAAAGGCCTACGGTGCCAAATAAGCGCGCCAATTACACAAACGGCAACTCTTCCTATTAATTGGAACGCTTACATGCACCACTAGTATATTGTGATGCCAACTTTAAGAACTTTACTGCGTCGTTTTAGAAAAGTTGAATAGTGAAATACAAATTCTAAACTTCAGGTAATGATGCAATTTTTATAAGATAATATACAATATTAAGTAAAAGTTAATTTAAAACATGGTGCCACAGTTAGGTACCGTACTGAAATCGCTGAAGCTTGAAAGCTTTTTTACAACTCCTTTTAACAAGCCGTATTTTTCTTAAGACATGTTCACCAAAGCACGTTTTACGGCTACGATAGTCGAGACTTTGTTTTTAAATGTAACTACTAATACTATGTTTCTAGGACAGGCGGTAAAACGGACAAAGACCTTTGTGCCTTCCTCCGTGATCATCAACGTTTTTTATTGAAGTTCAAAAATAATCAATCGTATAATTATATATTAAAGGTATGAAATATAAGAAATTTACAATTTCAATTCAATTCAATTTCAATTTATCTGTGCCCTAAGCACGACCTGTCGAATCCTGCGTCACGTAAAATCGAATAGTAAACTATAACGAGTTTGTATGACGTTTGGAACAGCGCCCGCCCGTGAGCGTATTTGGAACCAAAATTTAGTATGAGATTTCTCGATCTCGATACGATAACCGTAACGTAACGCAGGATTCTACAAGTCGTGCTTAGGCCACTGGCACACCACGCGTCGTCAATTCGTCATTCTAAACATGTCGAAACAGGTTCGTTATCTCTCACTGACAACGTCATTCATCCCACCCCGTACAACGAAACGCATTACTACGCGGAAACTATACAGAAGTGCATATAGAGAGCAATAAAATTATATTATGACAGTTAGTGTCATTGTCCGTTTTTTCGCCTGCGCTAGAAACATAGTACGGTGATACCTTGGAAATTTTATGTTATGGCAGTTTTTTTTATACGACAAAGCCCAGCTACGACTACTACGAAGTGCAAAATTCGAACTTCGTATCGTGCCATCCCGCTCAAGCTAGTAATATTATTTAACACGAGAGTGAGCGAGACGATACGATACGAACTTCGAATTCCGCACTTCGTGGTATAAGGCCAGGCTCAGTGTAATCGACGACCAAAGAATACGTCTCGAACGCGTTTGCGTTAAAGTGTCAAATATATTAACGCAATCCAATGTCAAATGCTATGAGAATAGTTTGTTGTCGAAACGTGCCGCTAGAGGCGCTGCCATTTTCCCATTGTAATACAGACGTTAAAGCGAACGCGATCGAGATGTTTTCTTGTGTCAAAAATAACACTAAAGTCTAAGTAAGTTTAGTAAGTAAGTAAGTAAGCGATTTATTTGTGATACACAGGTAAATTACATGGGATCTACAATAAAATAAAATATGAGTGCTCTGTGATCTACCTTAAAGGTGTACAAATGTTCAACTTATAACTAATAACAATACCTATTACCTAACACAACAGTCGAAAGAATTTATAGCAACAAATCATGATTCATTATTATTATTATTACTTATAATAAAATTTTAATTGTTACATTATTTATTATTGTTATTCATAATTACATCACGAAATACGCAAATACAGAGAAACAATTCATATCAAACAATTACGAGGCATCCCAAGTTTCATCCAAGAAAAAATCGTCGAGGGTATAGTATGCTCCTCTTATGAGCCTTTCCTTAATTTTTTTCTTAAAATGAGGCAGGTCCAATTCTTTCAGGGCTTCGGGTATGAAGTTATATATTTTAGATGCCATACCGAGGATACCCTTTCTCAAAAGGGCTGTTCTGCCTCTTACAACTTGTAGTCTATGTTTAAAGCGAACACTTCTGGAAAAATTGTTACACTGCAATGGAAACAATCGAGGATTCGACTTAACAAAAACTGCAACCTCGTACACATACAAGCTCGTCAAAGTCAATATCTTCAACTCCTTAAAATAAGGCTTGCAGCTATTTGTCTGCTTAAGGCCACAAATTGCCCGGATACATTTCTTTTGCGATATAAATACTACGTTTTTATTCGTTGAATTACCCCACAATATTATGCCGTACCTTAGAATTGATTCAACGTATCCATGATAAGCCATCAATGCGGTTTTCCGGTCAGCAGTTTTTGAAAGTTTTCTGAGAGCAAACACAAAACTATTAATACGTTTGCATAATAATTCAGTGTGAGGTTTCCAGTTTGTATGTAAATACCCAAAAACCTTGCTGCATTTGCTTCTTCAACTTTTTTATCATAGTAACTGATGTCAAGACTAATGGAATTTGATTGTGGGTGGTAAAATTGCATAAGTTTTGTTTTGTCAATATTAATTTTTAATCTATTTATCCTAAGCCAATCCACAACGGATGCAAGTGCATTATTAATTTCAGACTCGTATGTATTACGTTCATTCATTTTAATCAAAACTGTACTATCGTCAGCGAACAAAATCATTGGATGTTTAACATGACTTGGAAGATCATTGATATAGACTAAAAACAACAATGGTCCCAATATACTTCCTTGTGGGACTCCACGTGATATTCGTTTAAGTTTAGTCTAGCTGAACAACTCCTTTCTTTGAAGTTTTTTCAACCTGCAGAGGCAATTAATGTGAGAATGATTATATTTATTTATTAAAAAATATTACCTAGGTACCTACTAATCACTAGGTCTACCTACCTAGCTAGACTTTCTCAATTAAGCACTTGTTTAAATATTGACCTTGTATGTATACACTGCCTTAGAGAGAAGTACTATGGACTGTCCGCTGTAAGAAGGCACTAGGTACTTAATGGAGGGTCCTTTTCATAGCTAATAAAATACAGAATTACTGCACCTCTCTTACTTCTTAATGTTAAAAAGTAAGTAAGTTGGCAGATGAGGAAAAATGGAGACAAGCGCGATGAGTTGACTTAAATGTGCATATACATTTTAAAACATTTTTGGGGTGATTAGTCATCATCATAATTATCATCAGCCCTTTTTTACGTCCCACTGCTGACCACAGGCCTCCTCTCAGAATGAGAGGGCTTGGGCTATGATGGTTCCCACGCGGGCTCAGTGTGAATTGGGAACTTCACACACACCATTGAATTAATTGGCAGGAGTGTGCAGGTTTCTTTGCAAATATAATTTCGTACATAAATTTAGAAAAATTCCGACGTGCGAGCCGGGAGTCGAACCCACAACCCTGTGCTCGAGAGACCATAGGTGAAACCACTAGGCTATCACGGCAACTAGTACGGGTGGAATAATATTTGGCGGTTCCCTGCAACCCCCCCTATTACGCAATTTCCTTATGTCACAAATCGGGAACGTTGGAAGTCAGGAATAGGATCTAAGAAGGCTGTGCCCAGAAGTGGTACAAATTACTTTGCTAATTTTGAGGTGACAGCGACTCCCCTTATGTATATTTATTCTTAATTACAGTCAAGTTTCGACCTCTATGCAACCACGAGTATTCTTTAAACATGAAATTCTGTGTGATTTTCTCAGCTACCTAACTATCATTAGCAGAGCTCGGACAGGTCATAGCAAAATAATTGCAACACGGTAATAGAACAACATTAATAGAGTCACATTATGTACAGTATTATTTAATTAGACGACCGGATAGCCTAGTGGTTAGAGACCCTGACTATGAAGCTTGAGGTCCCTGGTTCAAATCCCGATCGGGGAAGATGTTTGTATGATGAATATGAATGTTTGTTCTCGGGTCTTGGATGTTTAATATGTATATAAGTATGTATTTATCTATATAAGTATGTTTATCCGTTGTCTAGTACCCATAGTACAGGTTTTGCCTAGTTTGGGACTAGGTCAATTGGTGTCAAATTGTCCCATGATATTTATTTATATTTATTTAATTATATTTTTCAATTAGGTACATTTATAACAGTAACCCAAAATTCAGCATTTTAGTCAAGATATTTCCATTAACAGTTTTTATAAAGCTGATGGTTGTATTGAACATTTTATGCAATCACCAACTACTTACTGCATTTTTTGGAACAAGCCAATGTTTTTATTTTATTTTATTTATTATTTAATTATCATGCTAATTATTATTCACTATTTTTATTTCATTTCATTAAAAAGTAAAAATGTTAAATCACGATAATATATCCTCTTTAGATAATTATAATCTTAAGTATCGATTCTATTGAGTATTGTTCTATGACCTGCCCGAGCTCTGACCATTAGGTATCTTTCCGCTCCATCAAAACTTCGTAGAATAATATTGATATCCATCTCCGTTTCAACTCTCATTAAACCAATGCTATTCGTAGGAAGCAAGCAGTTGAACAGTTTAATGTAGCATCGCGTCGTTCCAGTACCATAAAAGAGTTTTTCTTAAGAAATGCAACCTAGCGGGAAGATAATGAATGGAGAAACTTGCAACTGCAATTTCGCGTTCAAGCTGTATTTATTAAAGTAGAAGTTTTGAGGAATTCGACTAAACTTAAACGGAGGTATGTGTGACAAAAAGAATGAAGAACTTAATGGTAAATAATTGTTTCATATTCATCATAATATAATTATGTAGGTATGTAGACATTTAGTGGTAGTTTGAGGATTAAATATACTTAGTTATTTAAAAAAAGTAACGCTAATTAAATAAAATCGGATAAAAAAATACAACATTACCACTTTCTAAGAATATTAAGATCAAACTTGAAAATATTAATTGTTTTGAACTAAAAAGCGTTTATCAATAAAAAGACATGTCAAGATCTTGTTAGTTCAAGAGTATTAGGCGGTTCACAGTGTGCAGGTTAGTGTAGAGTGCCATCATATATTTTGACAATAACAAAAACCGGCCTAGTGCGAGTCAGACTCGCGCACGAAGGGTGTCGTACCATTATCTATAAAAACTGCAAAAAATCATGTTTGTTGTATAGGAGCCCCACTTAAATATTTATTTTATTCTGTTTTTAGCATTTGTTATTATAGCGAGCGGCAACAGAAATACCTGCATCATTTGTGAAAATTTCAACTGTCTAACTATCATGGTTCATGAGATGCAGCCTGGTGACAGACGGACAGACAGACAGACATACTTAGTCTTAGTAGTCCCGTTTTCTACCCTTTGGGTACGGAGCCTTAAAAATTACGGAAAAATGACGATAATTCTCCGAAGCTATCAGCTGCGCTGCGACAAGTATGAATAGCCGAGCGAACAGAACGTTGCGCTGACGTGAAGTGTCCGCTTTGCTGCAGAAAAATGAATTTAAAATGTTTTGTGACTTAAATTATGTACCTACTTATAGGTCCAAAATTGACTTACCAATAAGGTAGCATGGAGTTCAAACCAGTTCAACTTTAACAAAACCGCATGACGTGAAAGACTATGAATCAATCGGGTCTAAAGATGAATTTAAAACTTTTTCCTGTACTTTGATCCATCTTCACCACTAGACAGGAGAATTATAAAGTTTAAGCACTTAGACATTGATTTCGAAAACGGGAGCAAAACTAATAAGTATTGAAGCATTTTTCGCTTAGCGCACAGGAATAGAATAGATAATCGCATTTTGTACGATACTAACTCGTCTTACTGCAAAAATGGAAGTGTAAAAGTTGATCCGAAAATGTTATGAATCTTTAACGGTTTTCGTACTGTTCCTGTGCTTATTATTGTCCGCGATCAAGCACACACTATGTTTTTTTTTGTCGCGGAAGTGCAACGGGCTTATTATGAGTATTTTGTTTGGCACCTCCATGATTGTAAACCATAATACTTATAGCATTTGGTCTAGCGCGCGCACTCGGGTCGCACTCACAATCATCATTTCGATCTGTCGAACGATACAAAATGGCGGTAGAAAGACGTTGATTACGATTGTGATTGCGAGCGCGTTAGATAATAGGGCCTCTGGTTTTTGGCTGAAAAGAAAAACAGCAAACTTTTTGCCACAATGCAGGGACTTGGCAAGCCGTTGCTTAGCGGTCAGAGCCAGGATTTATAGCCGCCTAATGCGACATGATTTACACAGGCCATAATTAAATGCGACCCTCGCCACACTCGTTGAAAATTTTGTTGACAGTCGTATTATTTAGGAAAATGTTTATTGTGGTGTCATTTTATAAGGACAGGCCTTAAGAGATGGAGAGAACTTGCACAGGGCAAATTCTGGAAGGTAAGATCATTACTTTTTGCTTACGCACGGTAATAGTTAGAAAAATATGGCATGATTTCTGTCTTTTACAAATTGTATTTTAATATCCTGAAAACCATGCACAGACACCATAAATGTTATTTTTCATTTTAAGTTAATTTATCTTAATTATTTCAAAAGATATTCGTATGTTTTGATAAGACAGTAATTCTAGATACTTGATTTCTACACTTGCAATTTGTACTAGTCAACTGAACTATGTGGTTTGTAATTTTTAAACTGGGCACAGTAAAAAAAGAGGGAATTAAAAAATAAATAAACTGCTTTAAATTATCATGTAATTGATTCTACTCTCGATTCTGAATAAACTACTTTCAGGTTTTCAGTTAATTACTTAACATAAAACACCTTGTATACAGAGCACTTGCATACAGAGTTGTAAAACAAGAGAATACTCAAAAATTTAGTTTTGTAGTCATGAATACAAGTAATTCTAACTAATATCCTAATCCTAGCTTCCTAACTAATATTATAAATGTGAAAGTAACTCTGTCTCTTTGTCTGTCTGTTTGTTACCTTTTCACGGAAAAACCGCTGCACCAATGTAGATGAAATTTGGTAAGAAGATAGTTTGAATATTGAGAAATAACATAGGCTACTTTTTATTCGGGAAAATTGTCGCGGGATAGCGATAACCGAAATCTACGCGGACGAAGTAATAAATCTGGTAAGTCCATAATTCATTAAATCTTGAAAATAATCTTCTTCTACTTTCAGTGCCTATCCAACTAGCGGAGGTTAGCCGTTTGCTCCGTGTGATTTTTCATATACCTTTGGGGGGAAATTGAGTTAGTCGCCACGCTTGGCAGGCAGGTTGGTGACCGCAGTTATACGAGATAGTTCGCGGAGGACGCTGCTGCCCATCCTCTGGATTATCCCTAGTCGCCTCTTACGACACCCACGTGAAGAGATGGCGTGCTCGGGGTTTCTCTGCAGGATATAATCAGAAATGATGGTATGCGCAGTTAAATAAAACTAAGGTTACTGACGTAGCCCGAAGAATTGCGAAACTTAAGTGGTAGTGGGCGGGGCACATTGCTCGCAAGACTGATGGCTGATGGATATCTATCGCGCTAAAGCACCCATGTGCTAGCTTAGACCATTCTAACCTACAACTTTTCTCTTTTCGATGGTCTGTAAGACACTACTTCTCATTCGCCGCAAGACTTCCTCTTTGTTAACCCTCTAAGTCCAACTGATGTCAATTGTTTGGCGCCCACATTTCAAATGCTTGTATTAATTGTATTAACTGTATTAAATGATTCGCGGTTAATTACAACATAGATATCATCATTAATGTTTGTTCATACTAATTTCCACCCCCCTTTCATCCCCCCAGGGCAGAATTTAAAAAATCTTCTTTTTTTCTGATCTACATCGTTAAATAAACCTTCATACAAAATTTCAGCGTCCTAGGTCCGTGGGGATTTGGACTGGGCGTTGATGAGTCAGTCAGGACTTTTCATTTTACATAGATTTATTTATTTGTCACTGAAAATTACATTACAATATTATTTTAAATGACAAAAGTAAGAAAAACACAAAAGGTTAAGCAAACTATACATACTTCTCTATACTGTCTACTTATGCAATTAGAGTTTACCTTTGTTTTGAAAACTCGTGCCCACAATCTTCATCTTAGCCCTCTAGGTTGGCAACGCAACTGCAAACCCTTCGGAGTTACCATCATCAGGTGACCCACTTGCTCGCTTTCCTTCCTCGTTGTATAAAAAAAAAAATCTGTCTGATACGTGCTGTAAAAAATATTTGATAAAGTACCTAACTGCAAAACATCTTGCAAGCGGCAACACTAAATTCACCTACAGCACTGCCTTCAATGAGCGCGAAAAATTCGTGGCAATGTAAAATTTTGGCCGTTCTATTTTTAAACGGCTTAATCAAGATTAGAGCGTAAGCGTTTTCAATTCGACCCAAAACAATACTGGCCACTTTCATTAGGAGGGTACGATCCAGCAGCAATAAAGGTCCCATTTGAGGCTTGTGTGTGCCGTCTTACAACCTCTATATGGCTCTAACTGGCTGCACGGAACTTGGGACAAGTTTGATTGGGGTCTAAAATTAATTCTCTCCGGGGACATCCCGATGTAATTTCGCGAACAGTTATCAAGTGACTTGGAAACGCTAGGGCGCCGTCGAACGTAGACTCGTTGTGGTGGATTTAGTGTTTCCGTATTTCAGAGCCCCGATCGTTACTCTAACCATAGCGGGCAAAAGGTGGTTAAGGCGGTAACTTGAGTCCTCAGAATGTTAAGTTATTGCGATAGCTACGAAATAATAGATAAAAAGAAGACGTTATTAACCCCATCAGAGTCGATTCTAACAAAATACCATGATGTCATTGCTCGAAGATAAACTGGGACCTTTACATAAAATAACAACCAAACTAGTTAAAGCCCTTAAAATTACCATGTTCTTAGTTCATCACCGGGTTGTTTTAATTTAATATAGTGTGACGCGGGTCCGAGTCAACAGTGAAATGGAACGCAAACCACTTATGTTAATTTAGTAGAAATTTCATGGTAGCCACTGCACTACGCTTGCTGGAAAAGTTAATGCCGTTTTGGTCCTTGACGGGGTGTTAGATACGTCTAAATTTGGCAGGCGCTAGTTCATTTAAGAACTTTCTTTACATGGTTTTGTACCTATACGGTGACAGCGAGAAAGAATGTTCACAAACATTTTCACATTTAGTAGACAAGTTACATGATGACTTAGTGGTTTGACCTGTGGGTTCGACTGCAGGCTCGCACCTCTGAGTATTTGAAATTTATGTGCGAAATTACTTTGTAGTCTAACACGAGCTTTTCGTTGAAGGAAAACTTTTGAGTAAATCTACACACATCTACAAGGCCCTTCAATGGTGTGTGTGAAATTTCCAAGTCCGCACTGGGCCTTCATGGCAACTACACAGAACAAGAAGATATGAGCTCCCGTTTTGGGAAGAGGCCTGTGCAGTGGCCTAGCTATAGCTAGCATGGGTGCCACCCGGTAAATTGAAAACTTTTAAAATGAAATGTAAAAGTACATAATAATAATTAATGTTTTATTTTATTAGTGGCGGTTATGCAATCTGCCACAGTTTTACGAATTTTTATAGGTGGCACTACTGATGTTCACGGTATTACGTGATTAATACGGTGATTAGGACGAAAATAGGCTGGAATGGGCCAAGTGAAGATCCATTTACAGGATGTCACATTCTGGTCAGTAACAATCGGTATCAGAGCCTTAAGATATTTATATATATGGCAAACATTTTGTACTACTGTTATGTAAAGTCTTAAGCCAGCTGATTGTTCTACGCACATTGATTAACGTAATTGAGTAACCAATTATCAGTATTATTTTATTACTATTCTGTAAATTGGTCGATACACGTGGCATTTAGTTAATTGTATTGTAGGTATTGGTGTTCCCAGGCGACATGACACATAACAGGAAGGCATCCTCAGTCGTATCCGGTGTATTGTCACGAGCAATTACAGTGATTAGATGTTAATATCTACGATGCGATTAGCAAAGCGTTACTTAGTTTGATACCTACGTAGATTATTTAGACATTTAAATTTGTAAGTTTTATTCACCAAAGTCTTACCATTTTCAAGTCCGTCTAGCAGACTTATTGTCTCGCATTTAATATCGCTTATATAACTGACTTCAAAAAAATAGGAGGTTCTCAATTCCGCGGAATATGTTTTTATTTTCTCTTTCTGCTACTTATAAGATGGCGGCAAAAGGAGATGGTGAATGCGACGGCGATGGCGAAAGCGTTACTAGACAATAATGGGTTCTGATACAAATAGGCGAAAGATCAGTTTACTTTAATATAACTTCGAGAAGATTTGTCTTTATTTGCATTTAAGCAAAACGCGGTCAGTATAATGACCACCAGCCTTTTTTTTGCGTCCCTCTTGCTGGGCACAGGCCTCCTCTCAGAATGAGAGGGCTTGGACTTGTACCGGATCCGGCGATCGGATCCGGTATATAGGATTTTTTGGCAAAATAATATCGCTGTTGCTTGCGTAGGTACTTTAAACCGATTAGAAATCGACTGGCAGATGACATTACCATATAAAACAAACACTGTTTGTTTTCCACAATATTTTTTTATGCATAATGTACGAAATAATTATTTATCATAAGTTTATTAAACTAGATAGTTATTATTATAACAAGCTCATGCCAATAATTATAAAGATTCATCAAATATCATGATTGTGTCTGTCATAAATATGAAACTTGTTTATTAGCATTCTCTAATATTTTAATAATTATTGTGAATATTGTGAACTTATACATATTTTATAAATTTACTTAATTTCTAAATACTCGTATCTGTGAAAGTAAAATGTAGGAAAACTGTGTCACTTTGTTACGTCGTTAAAATTTGACCACTTAGTTACCTAGACTAGATATTACATAATTGTTTAGTTTTTTTTTCATTTGTGGGTTTTCACGGTTCTAGTACTCTAACCTCAGTTGGTCTCAAAGAGTATTTTAGTCCTTGATAGGAATGCGATCGACTGGCATTAATAAAAACAAAACTGACGATTTTCTCGCTGACCGCACATACATTTTATCAAAATTCTGTGAATGTAGATTGTCATCACAAAAAGTTAGTAGAGGTCTCCTAATGGGCATTTTTACAAGACAGCATGATATTTTAAAAATAAATATAAATTAATTTTATGAATTAAATTTAAAAATAATTTATTGTATGACCAAAATCCCATACATACTCGTAGTGTTAGTTAGGCAGGTATATTTAAAAACTACGTTAATACAATACATTTGAAAAATTTAAATCGTAGTCATCTGAGTCATCAATACAAAATTATTATTATTATACAAAATAAAATTGTTTATACAAAATTTATGCTTAATCATGTTTTTTTATAAGTACTGTTACACTTGACGAAATCACTAAGATACCATTTTGGAGCGAAAAGCGAAAATCAACTTGATTTTCCTGATTTAATCGATCCGGCCGGATCCATGCGAAGCCTGCCCGGATCCGGCCGGATTGAAAATGACGCCGGATTGCAATCCCTACTTGGACTATAGTTCCCACGCAAGCCCAGTGCAGATATCACATACACGATTGAATTACTTTGCAGGAGTGTGCAGGTTACCTTACGATGTTTTCTTAATACAGAAACTCAGAAGTGCCAGCCGAGGCTCGAACTCATAACTCTCTGCCTGTGAGGCCATAGGTCAAAACACTAGGCTCAGAAGGTCAGTATACAATTGACTAAAGGGTATCGTATTTCATTCCGCCCTCTAAAGGGAGTCTCATTCTATCTCGGCTGTTGGATTCGATCCATTCGTCTCATACGAAGGGTCTTGATGGAGTGCCTGCCGCAAAAACACTATCTACTAAACCTAATAGAAAACGTGATCGCGATTAATATGGTCGATCCAACGTCTCTAAATAGTTAGCTTAAATTCCTCGATTGACAGACCGGATAGCCTAGTTGTTGGAAAACCTGAGCGCTTCTAGTGTAATCAATGGCCAAAAGATACGTCTTGAACGCGTTTGAGTTAAAGTATCAAATACCTACCTACTAAAAGTATGAGAATAGTTTGTTGTTGATACGTGCCGCCGTGCACAAGCCGCCTCCGTGAACAAGTCGTGATAGCCTAGTGGTTTGACCTATGGCCTCTGAAGCAGAGGGTCGAGGGTTCAAACCCCGGCTCGCACCTCTGAGTTTTTCGGAATTTATGTGCGAAATTACATTTGTAATTTATCATGAGCTTTTCGGTGAAGGAAAACATCGCGAGGAGACCTGCGAAGCAATTCAATGGTATGTGTGAAGTTCCCAATCCGCACTGGGCCCGCGAGGGAACTATAGCCCAAGCCCTCTCATTCTGAGAGGAGGCCTGTGCCCAGCAGTGGGACGTAAATAGGCTGATGATGATGATGATACGTGCCGCTAGTAGGACATCTTCCCATTCCCATAGTAATTCAGGCAAGGTTAATTAACGCGAACGCGATCGAGATGTTTTATTGTATGAACTAAAAACAATTACTTTCCATGCAACATCTCCCAACAATAAATTATGATCAATTAATTATGGTCCTGATTCAATAAATTATGTTTTAATGTGTCAAAAATTACACTAGAGGCCCTGATTACGAAGCTTGAGGTCCCGGGTTTGATATCCGGTCGGGGCATATATTATCTGTATTATGAATACGAAAGCTTGTTCTCGAGTCTTGGATGCTTAATATGTAATTATGTACGTATTTATCTTTATAACTATGTTTTTTTGTATGTATTTACTGTTGTCGAGACATAGAAAATATTAATAAAGTCAGTTGTCATCCAGTCGCTCTTTCATTTACACAACATGGTGGCAGCGGTGTTTTAAAATTGCGGAGGCGTTTCAGGCCAGAGTTAAACAATTAATAGAAAATCTAGATGGAGTCGAGTCTTTTATTGACGATATAATTTGTTGGGACGGACTAAGCAGGAGCACGATAAAAGATTGATTACAAGTAGCACGGGCTAACAATTTAAAATTCAATAAAAGCAAGTGCAAAATATGTGTCGAGGAGGTTACTTACTTAGGTCATATTTTTAGCAAAGACGGAATGAAACCGGATACCGC
Organism: Clepsis dumicolana; assembly: GCA_963691665.1. Classification (NCBI taxonomy): domain Eukaryota; kingdom Metazoa; phylum Arthropoda; class Insecta; order Lepidoptera; family Tortricidae; genus Clepsis; species Clepsis dumicolana. The sequence continues at coordinate 9,511,031 of OY829518.1, forward strand.
TAAGGTGAAGGCGATCATTGACATGCCTCCTCCGTGCGATAAAAAAGGGTTCGAAAGATTTTTAGGGGCCACAAACTATTTATCAAAATTTATACAGAACTACTCCGAGCATTCAAAACCGTTGACAAATTTACTAAAAAAAGAGTCCTGTTGGGTGTGGGACACGACACATCAAGAGGCAATAGATAATCTTAAGAGGCTGCTCAGCACGGCTCCAGTGCTGGCGCTGTTCGACGTGGCGCAGCCGGTCGTGGTGTCGGTGGACGCCAGCAGCGTGGCGCTGGGCGCCGTGCTGCTCCAGGGCGGCCGCCCCGTCGAGTACCCGTCGCGTATGCTTACCGACACGGAAACCCGGTATGCGCAAGTGGAGAAAGAATTGCTCGCTATTGTATTTGCCTGTGAAAAATTTCGACAGTATATCTATGGTAAAAAGAATGTAATCGTAGAAACGGACCATAAGCCCCTGGAAAGTCTATTTAAAAAAACATTGCAGTCTGTCCCAGTGCGCTTACAGCGAATGCTATTACGCCTACAAGGTCTCGACTTGTCAGTTATGTATAAGCCGGGTAAATACATGTATCTAGCAGATACATTGTCGCGCGCGCCTCTGCCCGAATTATATGATGAAACTATAGGTAAAGGTATAATGTATCAAGTCAATCTTTTAATGAGTCATATCAACATGTCAAAAAATAAGTTAAATGATGTTAGGCAGGAGACCCGTAAAGATGAAAATGTAGTGCAATTATTGAAATATATAAACCAAGGATGGCCCATAAATAAATATGAGTTAACAGATAATGCAAAGTACTATTGGTCGATGAGAGATGAACTATTTGCAGTAGACGGAATAATATTTAAGAACAATTTAGTGCTGATCCCGTGCTCAATGAGGCAGGATATGCTTAACATTATTCATGATAGCCATGTAGGTATTGACCAGTGCAAGAGGCGAGCGCGACAAGTACTATTTTGGCCGGGTATTAATAAAGAAATAGAACTTTTTGTAAAACGCTGCTCAGTGTGCCAGGAGTATTCAGACGCACCTAGCTGGGAACCCCTAATACCATTAACGATACCTACCCAATTTGCCGTGGAATCAAGTAGGCACAGATATTTTTGAATATTTAAAGAAATACTATTTGATTACAGTCGATTATTTTTCGGGTTTTGTTGAAGTAACTAAGTTAAATAACATTTATAGTGCAACAGTAATACAATCACTAAAAGAAAATTTCGCAAGGTATGGAATACCAGAAAAAGCAATTAGCGACAATGCCCGACAATTTACAAGTAGGGACTTCAAACGGTTTGCCGATGAGTGGGGGTTTGAACACGTCACTTCTTCGCCTAATTATGCACAGGCTAATGGGAGAAGTGAAAGAGCTGTGCAAACCGTTAAGAGTATCTTAAAGAAGTCAGTAAGAAGTAATTCAGATTTTTATCTCAACTTACTGAGCTATCGTAACACACCCAGGGCAAACTTGAATTCTCCGGCACAAATTTTTATTAAATCGAATGCCCTGTCTATAGGAGTAGTATGCAAATGCTCAGTATCAGATCACGATATTGCCATGGCGGGCCTCCTCTCCCCCATATGTAAAGGTATAAAAGAGGATCGCTGGATATCCAAAACTGACTACAAAAACGTGGCCTCAGAACTAAAGTCGTTAGATTGGACTCAGGTCACCAACTGTACCGATGTAAATGAAGCAACTGCAAAATTTACTAATTCGATTTCTTCGGTTATCGGTAACAGCACGGAAAGAGTTAAAATTAGTCGAACTAGATTTAGTCTTAAGCCCTGGATAATTCCAGGACTTATAAGATGTATAAGACACAGGGACAAACTGCACTGTCAAGTGAGGGCTTCGCCTGATGATCTGCTGTTGCGTAAAGTCTATACTCGCTATAGAAACTTCTGTGATAACTTGCTATATTCGATTAAATCGGAGTATCAAAAGAAAATGATAACAGAGAGCAAAAATAATCCCAAAAAACTGTGGAGGACAGTTAAAGCAATCTGTGAAACTTCGAACAAATACAAGGACCTCAGCGATCTCACGAAAATCGGTGGCTCGGAAAAGGAGTCTCTCGATTTGTGCAATCTCCATTTTGCAACGGTGGGTGTGTCATTTGCCAACCAAATCTTATCTAGACTGTCTGAAACACAGTCCTCCCTAGCTCTTAAGCACACTCCTTCTAAAACTGCTCCCAACTATTTTTTTTATGCGGCCAACAGATGAGTATGAGGTGGAAAAGCTTATAGGGCAACTAAGGGCGGATAGTGCTCCTGGGTATGATGGATGTAAGTCACTTCTCGTGAAGGAAATTAGAGACATCATGCTTGTACCTTTCACATATCTTTGCAACCTAAGTCTTGAAAAAGGATGTTTTCCTGACTTATGGAAATTAGCTATTGTTTCGCCTATCCATAAAAGCGGTCCCAAAGATGCTCCTACTAATTACAGACCTATTTCCCTGTTAGGTGTGTTCTCCAAAATTTTAGAGAAGATTGTTGACATTCGTCTCACACAGTACTTAGAAAAGAATTCACTCATCTCAGATAACCAATTTGGATTTAGACCGGGTAAATCTACAGAAGATGCCACTGTTCTGCTCACAAACCTAATCTCAAGCCATTTGGATAGTAGAAGGAAGTATCTGGGTGTGTTCTTAGATCTCGCCAAAGCCTTCGACACGATCTCAGTTGATATACTGCTGCGGAAGCTGGAAGCACTGGGGGTGAGGGGGTCTAATCTGGACTGGTTCCTCAGTTATCTAACTGGTAGGCGGCAAATGGTGACGGTTGGAGAATCCTTCAGTGGGCAGCTTCCTGTCACTTTCGGCGTGCCGCAGGGCAGTATCCTCGGTTCGACTCTCTTTACAATTTATATCAACGACCTTTTGCAGGTCTCTCTCTCAAACTCTGAGGTCATCTGTTACGCTGATGACACTGCGGTGTTATGCAGTGGTAGGTCGTGGGAAGAGACATATCTCGTGGCTGGCGAGGGGCTATAAAGGGTTGCGGCCTGGCTGGATGTAAATTTGCTAACACTTAATATTGAAAAGACATTCTATATACCCTTCTCTAAAACTGTAGTTTTTGCGCCTCCTGCATCAGTGTCTCTGGTACTTCACAAATGTGGAAACTCACATGATTCCTGTTCCTGTAGTGCGGTTCTCAGACGTGCTTCTGTCAAGTACTTAGGACTTCTGGTTGACGAACATCTTTCCTTTAAAGAACATATTAGTACTCTTGCAAAGAGAGTTAGAAAGTTGATTTATGTGGTGAAGCGGTTGCGTGATTGCGTTCCGTCGAACTTGCTCTTCACGGTCTACTACGCATTGTGCCAGTCGGTCACACAATATTGCGTCTCGGTGTGGGGTAGTGCGTGTAAGACGTTCTTGATAGTCCTCGAACGAGCGCAACGTGCTGTCCTTAAAGTTATGCTCCGAAAACCTTACCGTTTCCCTACGGATGCTCTGTATAGGGAAACTGGTTTACTTAGAGTCAGGCAGTTGTTTGTCTTGAGAGCAGTTGTGCGCACTCACAGGGCGACTACGGCGTCTCTTGCTGACTCCGTGCGACATGAACAGCTCTTGTATAGACGAATCTATAGGCTTCCCGTGCCTAGGGCCAGATCTGCTTTCGCAAGGAGGTTGCCATTATTTGTCCATCCTTTTATATACAACAAAGTTTGCAGATTTGTGAATATAATAAACTGTAGGACCACTATTGTAAAAAAAATCGTTACGGAGTGGCTTACATCGCTAACATACGCTGAAACGGAGAATTTACTAAACATATGCTCGTAAGAGTGCATCGCATAATCTCCCTTAACACACACACACACACACACACACATGCATGCCTTCTTCTAAAGAATGTTAAGCTTATAATCATTGTACGTCTTTTTTTAATTTTTCTTGTTTCTTTTTAGTTACCTATCTGATAATACAGAATTTTAGGAAATCTCTCAGAATGTAAACCGACTCGTAGGGTCCCAAGTACAGGCTCAGCCTAGTTTGGGGTCCGCCGGACACTGCTAAATGTATTTTTCTCTCGTATTTGTTAATAATAAATATTTTCATTTTCATTTTTTTTCATTTACAACTGCTGATGGGTCGGATACTGAGATGTAGATTGCCAGTGCATCCTAATTTGTTGCAACCAAACTCGGTATCAGCTGATCAGTATAGTGAAATCCTTAACAGACAACAAAAGAGTAAATGCTACTATGATCAACATTGTAAAATATTGCCTAGTTTAAACAAAGGGGATGATGTCATTATGATTGATAAAAATTGCAGAATAAGAGGTCAAATAGTGTCTAAATATTCAACTCCAAGATCATATATTGTTAAAAATAAGAGAGGACTGTACCGTCGTAAGCGCAGACACTTAATAAAATATGAGCCTCAGCCCGGCGCTTCTCCAGTAGATAAACAAACAGATGACGAAAATCTGATGGAAAACCGTTTAAATGACGAGAGCGCTTCGCCCGATGAGGATTGCTACAACTCTGCGGGGTCGATTGATGACACTGTCATAGAATCTCACTCTCCAATGATTACAGTTAGAAAAAAGTAATTTAGTAAATCTGTTAGTTTTATTTCGTTGCAGTTAAATTGGAAAAAGTTTTTCCATGTCAAGTCTTTATGACATTGCAACAGGATTGATATTTGCCTGATCAGTGGAAAAACTTTTAAGACTTTATCTGTAACTTTATCTTCTTCTCTGCTATAAGGGGGAAGGAGGAGCATGTTAGAGACAATGTTAAGATGTCTCAGTTTGGTGATGTGTTATTGTTAAGTTATATTAGGTGCTATGTCTTTATTTCATTTATGGGGAAGATGTTGTGGGTAGACATAGAAAATATTAATAAAGTCAGTTGTAATCCAGTCGCTCTTTCATTTACACAACATTTACTTCTTATTTTGTCTAGTACCCATAAGACAAGCTTTACTTAATTTGGGACTAGATCAATTTCTATAAATTGTCTTGCGGTATTTCTTTATTTTACTTATTTTGTAAATTTTCCTCTCAAACATTGTTATTTTGAGTGTCATTGTAAGTACCTACCTAACTTAATTATTTTGTAGCCATATAAATACGTAGGTAATTTTAATAATTACCAAAATTTTGTAATGTGATCATCCTCACTTAAAAACAGATCAGTGATTTGGAGATAATTATGGCCTCGTAAGATAAAACTACGATATAAAATAAACGCTTTAAAATTATTCGAAATATCTACTTATATCCGGCTATGTTAAACTTATGCAAATATTATGTACTGAATAAATACGCTTATAATCATTTTTGATCACGTTATTTTATTTGTATAGGTTGTTCTAAATTGCATGGTGCTGTTTGCTATCCACTTTAACCAGAGCCAGTTTTTTTTGTCAACATGGAATTTCGTTGCTTGCTGTTATGGTCTGTAGTTATGCAATTCGTTTTAATATGCCACGGTGTTTACCAGGCCACATTAGTCAGTGTGACACAGTGCGACAACCCGGAACCTCCTTACGAAAAAATCAGAAAGATATCAGCAAATCTTACTGCTTATAATACGATGGACAACGTTACAGTAATCAGAGGCAAAATAGACATAAAAGAGAATTTAATTGGATACCTCTGGAGACTTAAAACTGGAGTCATAAGACAAGACACACTGAAGTATAATATTGACAGCAAAGGCATGACGTGCCACAACATTTTGGCGCGCGTTGTAATCATTTCAACAAAAGTTAAAGCGGATATTAAATCATGTAAATTATACAAGGGTGTGACAGTTTTCGATAACTTCGATGTGAAGAAGATTGATAGAGCTGTGAGTTTTATACCGATGAGGGAAATGGGCATGAACAGTTGGGTATTGTCATTATATAGTCCACAAGGAACGTGCCTATGCTTTGAGGTCCGAATGTTATTAAAATACATCAAGTAGTTATCTAAATATACCTACTAACGAGCAAAGTTAACGGGTCAGCTTCCATGTAAATTTATTCCACGAAAAGTAGTGACCATCATTTTTGTTCATCACTTCACCTTCAAATAAACTATACAAGAAATGTTTTCGTGTTTATTTCCCGTCTTGCGTTACAAAGCCTAGATTCTGACTAAAAATAATTTGAGTCTGATTTAACTAACATGCGTCTTCATTTCACATGAATTTAATAGAAACTTGTACTAAGCCAAGACTTTATAGCAAAAAAGTCTAATTAGACTAAGAATGACCTAAATAACTGAGATGAGCCGGGACAAGCAAGAAAATAATTCAAATTGCCAATTAAAAGAGAAAAATGCTCGTTAGCTCTCCCCTGGAGTAGTTGGATAAGTTTACATCGTCTTGTAGTTAACTAATTCAAAGTTTGAATACTGAATTTATAATTATGTACAAGTAAGGAAAAGCGAGATCAATCAATAAACTATTTTTGAAGGATCTTCTGAAAAATATGACGACCGAATAGCCTAGTGGTTAGAGACCCTGACTATGAAGCTTGAGCTCCCGGGTTCAAATCCCGGTCGGGGCAGATGTTTGTATGATGAATATGAATGTTTGTTCTCGGGTCTTGGATGTTTAATATGTATATAAGTATGTATTTATCTATATAAGTATGTTTATCCGTTGTCTAGTACCCATAGTACAGGCTTTGCCTAGTTTGGGACTAGGTCAATTGGTGTCAAATTGTCCCATGATATTTATTTATTTTATTCATTTAATATTGAGCAGGTCAAACTGTAGCCATTTCTCTTCTGAAAGCGTGGAATATTACTAATTTAATTAAAGTTTACTTAATTTAAGCCAACTGGAGTTCGAATTCATCCAGACACGCCAGACAACTATGTACTTGCTTTGATTACATTGAATTTGCAATAAAACAAAAGAATGATTAGGTACAAAACGAATTTGTATTCAGGCAAAGTCAATTATTTCTATATAACTATCTATTTACACAGTTTTCCGTTATAACCATAACAAATTACAGCCTCCAAAAGGCTTTGGTTTAAAAAAAACTAAGACTAACATTATCTACATTGAGCGCCTAGTGTAATCGACGATCAAAAAATATGTCTCGAACGCGTTTGCGATAAAGTGTCAGATACTATGGCATAGTTTGTTATCGATACGTGCCGCTTGAGACGCTGCTGATTTGCTCATAGTCGGTACCTAATTGGGGCGTTAGCGCAAACGCGATCGAGACCTTTACTTTTGCCAAAAATTACACCACAGGCTCAGATCCTTCTACTGGTTCTTCGATGGGTCTGGGAGCTTCTACAAAGACTTGCTTAGTGGCCCTTCGTCGCGCGTTACGTCCAAGTCTGAACTTCGTGGGTTCTTCAGCACCATCTGCTGATACCTTAAAAAAAACAAGTTTTAAATCAATTAATATTTCGAGTTAACGTAGCAACCCTAAATCGTGCCAGTAAAGTGTTCTGATTTTGCTGTTCCTAATTATTTAATACCTAATAATTTTTACACTTGTTTCTAAAATACAGTGTAAGTTTTTTCTCTTTATTTTCTAATGATACAGTTAGTTTTTAATTGTGTAATTCATCTGTGGTTATGCATTGTAAGAGCTAATGTAACTTGTTTTTAGAAAAAATTACTTCGTGCCAAGTTTCTTGCGGTGCCTTCTTATTGGCAATCATGGACTTTTCGAAGAAGAAGATATATTGTGTCGTATCAGGAGGTGAAAGAACTTGCATTAGAAAGAACGGACTGGAGACAACTGCATTGACAAGAGTAACACTCTTAAATAAGATGATGATGATGATGGTCTTTCCAAAACCGCTGGTAGACTCAAAACAATTAAGTGTTTTTACAGCATTCAACTTCATCATATCCCTCTACATTATATACGACATGTATGAACTTCCAAACTGTTGATTTTGGTTTATAAAAAAATAAGGGAAAGGGAGCCAAGAAATTTTAAAGGTAGGTTTCATGTTTTTTTATTTTTTTTATACAACGTGGAAGGCAAACGAGCAAGCGGGTCACCTGATGGTAAGTGATCACCACTGCCCATAGACACCCGCAACCCCGGAGGGTTAAAAAATACGTGGTTAAAAAATGAAAATACACAGCTAATAAATATATCAACTTGATGGTTTAAATTAATAAACACCGGCCAGGTGTGAGTCGAATCCACACAAGAAAAGCACCCTCTATTAATAGGTAGTTTTTGTGCTAAATATTTTTTATTGTTTTTTCATCGGCCATAGTAAATGATACGCACTCTGTGAATATTTCGAGAGTCTGCCTATTCCCAATACCTGTTAAGATTAAGCAAAAAAAGAAAAAACCTGTTTCTTTGTTTGGGAACCCCTTTAATTTTTATTATTTGCTGTAGTTGTTTCTGCGAAAACTTCAAGTGTAGATATTATTTTTATATTTGGTCGCTAGGTTAATTATTAAATAACATAAACCTTACCTGTACTTTTTTTCTGGCAGGAACATTGTTTTCCAGGAACTTGTTTACCGCACCGAGAGTATTAATCGGTATCTAAAAATATTCAAAAATATCGTGTTAGTATAGGCACAACTTTACAAATACAGTGTACCTACTACTTTTTTTTGTATCTAAAAATATATTCTTCGGTAGTATCTAAAAATTGAAAATGGATTGTTCCAACATAAATTTGAACCACAAATTTGACTTGATCAAGTATATACAGATTAAAAAAACACTGTGTGCATTGTGTTTGTGTGTTAAAATACCTTTGTTCATACTCACATTTTATTCAACTTACCGAACACCAGTGCCCGAATCTTTTAGTTATACTGCCCGCAATTACTTTTACCTCCAGCAAATATTTTCTACAGTAGTAATACTTACAGCTAGCCAACATTTTCCATAGAAACCAAACACACGCAAAACCCTTACCTTTTAGTATAACTCACCGAACACCATTAACTGGGCAGGTACGCCAGCTCTTTAGGCTCTTCCTACAACTACCAATCCCCAATACTCGATACTTAGGTACTCCAGCAAATATTTACCATAATCAAACGATCACTCACAAAAATAAGCAACTTTCTATTTACATCTATATGCCTGTGAAGTTTCTTGTAAGTCTTTAAAAAGCAGTCTTATAATCAATACCTAAAACCAGTTTGTTGAAAAAACAAGTTTTCAAAAGGTGTTTGGGAAAAAATCTAAGGTCGTGTTTTCTACATCAATCAACCGAGAATTAGTTAGCTATGAAACACCAACTAGCGTCAAGAACCAAAATATGTTTGGTGTCTCTAATAAAGCCAATACATTTTTATGAACTAAACTTATGGTTTATACGCGTGGAGTCATTATTTATAAAGCAAATTTAATAATAAATAATAAATTTAAAGACCAAAGTTGCAATGAACTTCACAGGCGCTGACTAATTATGACTTTCAAGAACCCGCATAGCGACATCATTATGAACATAATTTATAAATAAATATGACACCACATCATGATGGAAAACGAAATGAGTGAAACGAATATGCTTATGGTGAATATAAATACCTTATGACTGTGTTTATGTTGTTAGCAATACCGTCAAAAACGTTAATGAGATACGTGATAGGTACCATCCAAGACGTACATTGTATTGTTTTCTCAGAAAATGCTACATTATAAGCGAAAAATCTGTCCGGCTTAAAGCGAGTTTTTGGCTTTTCAAACGCTTAGATGTCTCAATAAATGTTTGCTAGGCGCTAGATTTACTTTCGGTTAAATTTATTAAAATCGTTATTCTGATCAGACACTGTTTTTTCAAGAAAAGAAAACGTACTGTTGTTTGAGAATAGTAGTCATCTGACGGTCGTTTGAAACACCAATAGCACCAAAAAAGCCTCATAGCTAATGGAGTCACACACCGTGGTTTGAAAATAAAAGCGAAAAGCAGAAATGCAAACAGTGACATAGATAAACAACAGATTTGTGGGGTTAGTGGCTAATGGGTCATACAGTGAATCAAAAACATAGTCTTCCTTTTTACGTCTCTTGTACAGTCAAGTTCTCCAGTATCTGTATAGCCAACTGTTTATAAATCTGTGTATATGTAGAATTTTTTGAAAGGTTAGTTGAGATATTGGAGAAGTCGACTGTGATTCTTTAAAAAAAAAATCGAGATTCAGGTAGGTAAATATGTACAAGAAGGACATTACTAAGAAAATCTTGAACATGACTATGCGTAGACCCAGTATGCGATATATTATTTTATGGTAATGAACTTACAGCGAATATATCGTCAATTAATTTGGTAGCATCAGGTGTCCGTACAGAAACATGGGCCTGTGATGATTTTGATGAACCATGCTCTGGTGATATGGAGTCCGAGTCTGAGGATTTTAATATTATTAAGGTTAATATACATAATAAAGAAAAATTGTTAATATGGTTTAGATAAAGTGTAACATTCCAATGTCAAGATGGACTACGAAGAGGAAAAGAAAAAAAATGTACGGAATTCAAAGTTGCAGATATTTTTCAGTGTAGCATTATTCCGCATAGCTGCTTTTTGGATCTACAACGATGGGTTTGTGGAAGATGGTTGCCAAGTTTCTTTTATTGTTTAATTTACTACCAAAAGAACTTTACGAAGCCGACTTTTTTGCAACCGAATATAAACGCCCCTTTAAATTACAGAGCACGTATTTTTTCTCATAACCAAAATAACAGCCTGCTTCAGACATCACTGCCATTACTAATATAAAAATTCTTTAGTAAGTGCAAATGTACTTTCGCTGATATTAAAAGAATGTCATTTATCATCTCAAAAAGTCAGTTAAGGGCACGCCTGCTTCCGTCTTAAGGCCTGCTCGTAAAAAATAAAATGCAATAAAAGCTGGGAGATAAAAATATTATCAAAATTACGAGAGCAAAAGATCCGCCAGGCCTCGTTGCTCCTTGTAGCCGCTTGCACGCTTTATCTCATATAAAAATGATACCCTAAAGTTCTAAATACTTTCTCTTTAAAATTATAAAGACGTTGCTAAGTTTTCATAAGAAATATATTCGTATCGATTTCTTTATCTGAACTGTACTGAATAAAAAGAAGTCGAAAAAAGTTTCGGACGCCCGAATAACATAGCCATATCTTTGTGTATACTTTATTACATACTTCGTTACCTTCATTTTCTATAAAATTAATACAAAAAAGAGTTATAGAAATTAATAGAAAGCAGCCGCACCTGCCGCGCCAGCGCTAACAGAAGCAGATTTCTGAACGGAAACACTCGTGCTCCCAGCAGCGTTGCCCAGGAAACTTCCGACCGCTTTTAAAGTCGAGATTGGAATCTGTAAATGCAAACAACCATTACATATTCTGTTGGAGATGCGCATCATTAAATTACTTTATGTTTAGCTTTGCTTCATTATACTCACGTTGAATATGTCAGCGAAAAACTGGGGGTTCCTTTGGAAGTTCACTTGTTTCGTGTAAGTAACCTGACTGTCACCCCCGTGGGCAACGGCGCCGGAGTGAGCGTACGCTCCAGCATTGGCTGAAGACTCGACTCCCACGTCAACCCTCCTTTCAATGCCGGGAGGGGGCACAGCAGCTCCGCCGATGTACCCGTGAACGTGAATCTTATTGTGATAACGATGAGGCCGTTTGTGGTGGATGTGCTTCTCGATAACAACGGGCTGTGGATGAATAATGTGCTTCTCAATTATAACTGGTTGTGGCTCAATGAAATGTTTTTCTATTATCACTGGAGGCGGAGCTTCAGCGTATACCTGAAAACAACTCTAAATAAGATTATGTCCGAATTTTAAACATTATAACATTGAAATGGTGACTTAACGAAACATTATTTGTGGAATGAACCCTACTACCTACATAATTCCCGGAACCCGCTTGACTAGGTATGTCGTAGTCAAGGAGTTTTATAAAAAAATGTTAGCACAATTAATTCACAATGAAGTTTTATATTTGATGTTTTTGTTCCATTACCGTCGCATAAAGTACATAAATGAAGTCTATATTTCAGTGTACAATAATGATGTTGTGCTGTAGGACATTTGAGGTGTCTTGAAGCGTCTTGTGCAATTGATTGGCACTTATAAAAAAACAAACCTTTTCCGATTGCTTAAAGGCAAACGGTTGAGGAAAACGCGACTTTTTTTGTCTGATCGCTTCTGAAATCTTAAACAGAGAGCTAAATATTCCTTCAAAGATAGTCGATTTATGATTACTATGAAAGCCATGGGCCTTGGCTTTACTCACTTCTTTGACCACAACTGCTGGCTTAGTTTTGGTCTCAACAAAAACTTCAGTCTGATGATGAACATTAGTATTGGTTAACGGCACAGCGTTTACTTCGTTAGCGCCATCAAAATTTAACTCAGTGTGTACTTTTTTGTGGACTGGTTTCACGGTCTCAACTGCTCCACCGGATACAGCAAAAGAGTTGCTGCCTGCAAATGTGAACCCTGATGAACCGGCAACACTAGATTCGCCACCCTATAAATAAGAAATGGAAAATTACAACTATAATATACAATCAGAGACTATAACATAACTATTATGCAGGTATATTAACTAACATTGTACCGACATTTGCTCGTCATATCAATCGTTTTTTGTACGAACATACTTCAACGCGAAATACTATTACTTGTGGCATGCTTTACTTACCAGCCCAGCAGAGGCGTGGTGGTTGCCAGCAGAAGACGCTGCATACCCAACACCAGCCGATTTTTGTGTGTCGACGCCACCAGCGAGCCCGGCAGCTGCGCCCACGTTGCCACCAGCTGTAGCCCCGGCGTATAGACCACCTGTTATAAAACAATCAGTTGATAGTGTATCATATTATTTATACCGCAAATTCGGAAGCTGATGCTTGCCATTCTCGGGAGTAGATAATTTATCTGTCAACTAACTATCAGTCGGTAACTTCAACAGAAAGTGACGAAACAATAAGGCCTTAAGTAATATAGCGTATATTTATTACATAGCGTATACTAAATACTAGAGGTATAATTTCTGCCATACCTGTTATTATTAAGATTTAAGTATCTGTCGATTACATGTTAACGAGTTGACTTTAAATACCTAAGAAATACTTAATGCTCATATTTTAGTTGTTAAGTAAGTTGTGACCTCTTCACTTGTCGAGGTACTTATTATCTTGTAATTGCCTCTATTGTGTTGCTTAGTGTCTAGGTCGAATATATTACGACTGCTCAGTTATTATTGTCATCATTTGGTAGAATATTATCACTCAACATGAACATGCAGGAATTTTGTGTACTAAAACCAAATAATCTGCCACTCCCAGTGGCGGATTTGCCCTAAGGCCCATTAGGCCCCAGCCTTTACAGATGATAAAAAAAAAACAAAGAAAAATTTTAAAGAAAAAAAATTAAAGTTTCTAAAAATTGTAAAGGCTCGCGCACATTATGGCGGGCCGCACTGCACCGCATCCGTATAACAATAATCTCCCTAAAGTAAGACTAATTTCTGAACCAATTTCGATAAAAGTTACCAATAAAGTAAATTCATTATGACTGTAGTCTATATTGGGCGCTGAGGAAGGGGCGACATGACCTGTGAGACCTAGGGCGGCCAAGACTGCAAATCCACCACTGGCTACTCCACGACAAAAAACATAAAGATATTAACGGGTCCCAGCGAATTCGTCTACGTAGAATACGCTTATCGGTTTCCCCCGAAAAAAAAAACTGTTTCAAGGGATAAAAATAACCTTAGTTTTAATTTAGGTTATAAGCTATGTTCATTCCAAATTTGATCCCAATACGCCCAACGTTTTGTGTGATTGAGTAAAGAACATCCGGATGTCTAAACATAATTGTAAACTTTCCCAATTTTATTATTCAGTACTTAAGATAGTTATTATTGAAACAAGCAGTAACGGTATTCTGATATATTAACAGTTTATAGATAGATAGAGTATGGACCCTCGCAATGTGACACTTGGTTCAGATATTAAGCAACAAGTTTGTTCTAACAACCCAAGTTATATGCTAGTTTTGTGTCTAAGAACATCAAAATTAACAAAATATTTTAAGCAAAGGAATCCTTTTCCTAAAATTAAACAGATTTAGGATCCGAAATATTAATGTTCATTAATTAATCTAAGTAATTAATCTAAACGTTGCGTCGTGTTCATTTAATTCGCCATTTACCTCCCGTTTTGGTCGAGATCTCGAGCTAGGTTCTTGCAAAATTAAGTGAGACAGGAAAATAGAAGAACGTTATTAAAACATTATAATAATATATCCATTATTGATACTGATACTCATTCTCATTTATAAAAAAAAAAAAATAACATCATTTTAATTAGAGCGTTAAGTACGTCACTACAATACAATAATACAGATTTAATTATTACGTTTATTCGAACTAAAATTAATAAGTTATGTCATTACCATAATTAATTATAATAGTAGTTTATGCAACTGCTACATAATTAGTGTTTTAAGGCCAAATTATGTGGAGTTGCATACATTACTTTATCTACACACATATTATAAGTACTCTAAGATGGGTTCAGAAGCCGAAGGCATATATCATACCCATACCTGTCACGAATTTGACTGTTTTTTTTTAATCATAGACATTTTCTACGGTTTCTGAACCCACTATAGAGGACTTATGATATGTGTGTAGATAAAGATTATTACCTAACTAGCTTATGCCCCGCGGCGTGTCCCCGTGAAATATTTCAAAATGGGTTAGTTTCCTATCCCGTCGGAATTTCGAAAAATCCCTTCTTAGTGCACCTCTAGGATACTCTAGGTATATGTTTGCAAAATTTCGAGTCTCCAGGTCCAGTGGTTTAGGCTCTGCGTTGTGTGTTTGTCAGTCAGTCAATCAGTCAGTGACGGTACTGTTTTATAGGTATAACTAGTGGGTTTTGGATCGTCAACAGAACTATAGAACATGTACTGAGTTTAATCTTAAAATTATTTATAAATGGAGCCGAATTTATGGTTTCAGGCAACTGGTTATGGAACAATGACGATATAACATTGCATTATTTTGTGGTAAAAAATAATTATGACCGTAATTTTTTGAACATTGACTTTCATTACGAAATCTTAAACTACGAAACACGGAGTGAACCTGTCATAGATTTAGACAGGCGCGTAAATTACAATACATACTTTTATCTACACACATAATATCGTATGTTCTCTATTATGCGGCCAGAAACCATCAAGTACTGACTTACCATGAAGTACTTACTTGACGGCAGTCAATTTTCGTCTTCAAAAACCAATACAATTTAAAAATAGGCCTCAATAAAAAAAATTGATACGAAACGTCGACTAGGCAGGCCCAATGCAGGTTTCCTCACGATGTTCCCTTTCATCAAAAAGCTAGTGGTAAATTATAAGGGAACCTAATTTTGCACATAGTTTACGGAAAACAGAGGTGTGAGCCTCGAACCTACGACCCTCTGCTTGATAGGCCGTAAGTCAAAACACTAGGCCATGACGGTGTTTAAGTCTTAAAATAAGTAAGCCTTGATTGCGTGCATCAAGAAGTTATAAAGTTCAAAGGAAATTGTTAACTGTATCGTAATTTTCTTGGAAATACGAAAATTAAAATGTCATCGTACTCGACACCCTTTAGTATCCAATACGAAGCAGGAATCGATATGGCGGTTCACTGGACTGTGTGCAGTGAGGGTGTGATGTCTTTGCACAGATTCCTAAAGGCTGTTGCCGAGAAATGTAGTGTGGGTGCCTCACATTGCTGGGCTGGGAAGATACGGATTTACAAGTGATCGACCGACAGCGGCAATGTAAGGCAAGTGGTACGATTATTTCCCATTATTTCTCACACTGCGTACACAGAGCTTATAAATTATTGTATTGTCAAGCACTAGGTACTGAGATTGCCTGAAGTTTTGGGTCTCTATCTCATCCGGAGTTAGATTAAACTCTCTTGCAAAACTTCACCCCTACTGCATTTAAACGTTCGAAAGTAAAAAAACTAAAAATGTATGGTGACAGATGAAACGTCATGAAGATTTATATCTCAGGGCGAATACGAGTTTTCACCAAGGAGAACTAAGATATGAAATTTTTGTGCCAAGTATACGCTCACGGGGGCCGCTGTTCCAAATTTCATAAAAAATTTCTCGAGTGCGATACAATCCGATAACGCTACTACTCGATTCTTGATGAAAACTCATGCTCGAGCTACAGTTGTATTTCGAATGACAGCTACTAACTCCTATTTACCAAAATGTAGATCAAAGTTAAGAAGGAATTGTGAACATTACGCATACGATCAACAGAACTTTTGCCTTGTTTGTTCAATGAAAATAATCGATTTATAGATTATTTTTGTTTTTATTTTTATGAAACATTCATAGTATGAAATTAAACAGCTGCTTAACGGATTTTTCTTTGCATTGTCATTGTATGTTGTTTTTGTTCAACGCTGCGTTTACCGCGGAAAACAATGTTTTGGTAATTAAATTACCTGATATAAAATGATGTGCGTCAAACGCATCGCGCATAACGTAGCGTTTATCGCATTTTAAAACAACTGCGCGCTTTAAATTAAAAGTTAAAATAAGATACCTATTGGGTATTGAGTTCTATGTACTCTGTTAATTCGGACCTTGACAACTGGTCGAGTAGCTTTGCTAAGCAAATCCAAGAAACATCGATTGATCGAAAATAGCTGCCTCGCAAGACAGCTCAGTCAGTACTGCCACGGCTAATCATGATACAAAGGTCCAAGCACGAGTATTCGAATGCTACGTAACGTGATCGAGTCGAGCGTTATCGAGAAAATTTATATGACTTTTGGAACAGCGCGGCCCGTGATCGATAACGAAAGGATTCGAGTCTTCGAATTTGAATATTCGCGCTTGGGCTTGGATATTGGCGACACGTATTGTGATTATTTAGCGTTGGTATTTCCTTCGATCAGTCGTCATTAACTGAATTAATTACCTGGTAATGGATGTTAAGCCTTTTATTAACGATATGTGATCTTGGCGAAACAGTGTTTTAGAGACAATTAAATGTTTTATGCTAGCATAATATTTCAATGCCGGTTACCATAAACTTATAACCTAACCAACTTAGAAAAGCTGAAAACCCCCCGACGTTGCCTATTCAAAGTTCAATATTTCAAAAACGGCTGAACCGATTTTGCTATGACATAGCTAAGAACCGTCTCGATTAAACTAGCTATCGATTGAAAAAACCGCATCGCAATCGATCCATCAGTTTGGGAGCTATGATGCTACAGACAGTCACACAGATACACCCATCCATATGTGAAACTAATAACACCCCTCTTCTTGGGTCGGGGGTTTAAAAGTGTGAGTTTACCTGCGGTGCCGCCGGAGCTCATGGCGCCTCCCAGTCCGGCTCTAGCGGCCTGGCCGTGCGGAGTGCCGGCCTCCGCGAACAAGCCTCCCCCAGCGCCACCGGCTCCACCTTAACATGTCAAAAGACTTAAAATAGTACTTATTGATATAAGTGCGGAAAGTACGTCATTATGCACGAGTCGCGAGGTGTTTAGGCCCGAGCCGCAAGGCGAGGGTCGAGACTTGGAACGAGTGAAAATGACATTTCCGCACGTGTACCAAACGCCTTGGAAAAGTAAAAAGCACTAGTACGAAAAGTACAACGTTCCGCATGAAACGTAGCTACAAAATGTACCACTTTTTGAGCAACTGTTTTAAAAATACCCTTTACATTTAGGTTATAAGTTACACACCGAAGCGAACCATGGGCGAATAAATGAAGAGGACAACCACAATGTCTATAACTATAACAGTTCCTTTAAAATAGGTATTAATCCTGCTATACAGTGTGGAACGTAACGAGGGCCTTCCCGAAAATGTAAAAGTCTGTAGCCTTTTTTGCACATTTTTCTCCTAGATACAATGTTTATATTTTTATCCGTTTTCAAGTTACAGGCATTAAAATTTAATGAAACGTCAACTGGAGTAGAGATAGAGTTAGTGATTTGTTAGTTAGTGAATTGACAACATTTCATATTTTTGAGACTATAATTTGATTAATTGTCTGTATTCTACTTTGAAAGAGGAGCAATAAAGAGTTTGAGTTTGAGTTTGAGTTTGCAAACCTACGGTTTTAAATTTTCATTAGGACTTGTAATTAATTTATTATTAATTTACTTATTCCAAAAGGACGTAACTCCGAAACGGCGCTAGGATGGATCAATTGCCTTTGTCTTGTCACGATCAAAAAAACAAAACCAAGATGTTAAATTTATCTGACATTGTCAAACCTACCTGTGATTGTTACTTATTTATTTTTCGTGAAAAAGGCAAAAGTATTACACCCATTCTTGTGCCGTTTTGGTAGAATTGGTAATTTTATTTTATTCTCTTGTATTTAAAAAAATAAGTAATATAACATTTTTATAAATATAGTGTTGTGCTCAGGAGGCAAAACCCTTTCGATACCTATATTAATTTCCAGGTGTGAAAAATATGAAATGTTGTCAATTGAGAACCTCCTCCTTTTTTGAAGTCGGTTAAAAAAATACTCACTCAATAGTCCTCCCAGGCCAGCCGCCGCGTGATAACCACCAAAGTTGACACCCACATTACCATCCTTGAATGATATTAATTGTGGAGCCTGAAACAACGTTATAGCTCAATTAGTTTCATAATAACACGCTTAATGAAAAAATATGGTTTGTCTTGTTAAATTTGCTTTCGTTTTTTGTTTTCATTATGGTCTCGGTTAGTTTCGTCATAACCTAAGTCAGAAAAGTTGGTGACCCCAACATTTTTATTTCAACGTTCAATATCTCAAAAACTGCTGAACCTATTTTAATTAAAGTTAGCTAAGAACCAGATTAAACTATAGCTTTCCATTAAAAATCAACGAGGACTTACGATGCCACAGATAGACCTACAGATACATACGTAAAACTGGTAACACCCTATGAGAAAATATAATGTTAATAAAAAAAAATCTCGTTGTTTGTTGCCCGTCCATGATGTGACTTTAGAATTAATGCCCATAATCAAATAAAAGATTCGTAGACTGTAGGTGCAGACTCTTATCTTCTAAAATTAGAAAACTTGAAAAACCCCCGACATGTATTATGTCATTTCAAAAACGTGTGAACCGATTTTAATGAAACTTAGCTAAGAACCATCTTGATTAAAATAACTTTCGACTGAAAAAAACCGCATAGAAATCGGTCCACCCGTTTGGAAGCTGTGATGCCACAGAGATACACAGATACACAGACACACAGACACACAGATACACAGATACACAGACACACAGATACACAGATACACATGTCAAACTTATAACACCCCTCTTTTTTGTCCGGGGTTAACAATGCTAACTTTCATCTTTAGTTCTTACTAAGAATAGTGAGTGCAATATTCAAAAACGTTAATGATGAATAACAATTAAAATTAATTTCAGAATGGTGCTGATACTATATTCAATGAATTATAAATAACTATAACTTTGTATGGTTCAATCAAATTTGTTGATTAATTGAGATAAATCTACAGTCTACTGTTATTTCGCACTGACAGTATATTATTATTTTTAAATATTGTAGAGTTATAACCCTATTACGGGCGCTTATGATTTTTGGATATTTTCAACTCAAACTGCAACCAAAAACTCTATATTCTACAATTAGGGAACACCTCAAAACTCCAAAAAGTCACAATTCCGAAAGCATCATTTGTCCGAATTTTCATTATTCCTAAGCCTTTTTTCCGCTGAAAGAAAACTTTAATGTACCTACTTATATGATTTTGTAAATGTAGGTAGGTTATGTTGGGTTTGTTTTATTTTAATAAAAAAAAAAAACAAAAATTTTTGCGGCTTTTAGCGTTCGGGATACAGAAAATTAGGGCTCCTGAAATTAGGGTTGAAAATTCTTCGGGCTAACGGAGGGGAGCCCTACAGTCATGTACCTATATCAACTTTAAATCCGTCGGCTAATTTAGCAGTTCAGACGTTTGCATAGACTGACTAACTTATGCATGTTTTAACATTAGAGTTGGCAATCAATCATGTTTATCAGTTTGATATAAGCATTGAGCAGCATAATATTTGGTTAGGCTAGAATTTGTCTCTCTAGTTCTGCTGTGAGGATACCTATTGATATTTATAATTATTACAACCTCAGACAATGTTTGTGTGTTTGTAACAAATATAAACTCAAAAATGAGGGCCTGTTTCACTTTTTGATAAAGTTCCGGATCGTCACTTGGAAAAAAAAACCCCCCAGACAAATCCTCTTGATTCTGCGTTGAGCAAGTTTATGTGACAGATAGAAGAATCAGGCACTTGTGAAACAAAAAAAGCATGTGTTAAATATCCAGCAGATAAGCCATGGAGACCTTTATCAGCAAGTGAAAAAGCACTCAATTAAGATGGCATTTAATAATAATAAATATCATGGGAAAAATTGACACCAATTGACCTAGTCCTAAACTAGGCAAAGCCTACAGTACACTATGGGTACTAGACAATGGATAAACATACTTATATAGATAAATACATACTTATATACATATGAAACATCTAAGACCCGAGAACAAATATTCGTATTCATCATACAAACATCTGCCCCGACCGGGATTCGAACCCGGGACCTCAAGCTTTATAGTCAGGGTCTCTAACCACTAGGCCATTCGGTCGTCAGGCAGATTAAAGTCAGAGTCAGCCCAGGGGTAGAGCAAGTTCGCGGGGGTATGCGTTTTAGGGAGGACTCCAATAGAGAGATCTCTCTCCAGGCAGATGTTATGCCTGGGGACCGAAGTCCATTTGCAGTTTCATCCTTCCTATCTTAAGTCATGCTAACATTTATTACATGGATACGACTCTAAATTACCTGCAAATAGCCATGGGACCATCAAACCTTGATGCATTACTCCATCAGTGCATTTGTGAACACTATCCGACCTCTTAATGCTAGTGCCGTAGGGTATTAACCATTAGTTACGAGTAACTTGCTGACTTAATATTCAAACTTTACTCGACCAATGCATGACGTGAATAAAGCAATTTTTTCTTTTGGATTGAACTTGTTTCACCTACTTCGCAAGCAACTTAAATAAAACTACACCACTATAAAATAAATTTGTAACTTCGACGAGTCTACAAATTTCGCTATAAATAAAATATGCTTTTGTCACATAACTTTCGTTGTGCATAGGTGATTACCAATTTTAAATGATTCGCGGTTAATTGCATTAGACATAATGAAAACAGGATAGACCCTATAAGGCCCCTAATCGCGGTCAATGTCCCGTTTTCATTATGTCTAATGCATAGAGTGATTGTCCTTGAATAGGTTAAGCATAATAATATAATTTATCTCAATACCGTTTATTGTAACGTTAGGTACATTTTTTACAAAGAGACGAGGCATGCTATTTCGGGTTACGATTAAAACAGGCGCTGGTCTTGGAAACAAAAATGCAATAGCAAAGTCATTAAAAAAACCACAGAGTCAATACAATAAAATTATAAAAAATCTAAAAGATTCATCCAAAAAAGTTGTGAAATCTTGCACACATGCCTTAAACTTAAACCATTCAGTTAAAACATGTCATTTGCAACTTCCAAATTTTAATTCAATCGAAACCTGTCACCCCATTCATATCAGTCCCAAGCAAAGAATTCCAAAAAGTCCCCTTTTAAAAATGACGCCTGCGTCCAGAAAACAACACTTTAACACTCATACATTTTTGTCCTTTACTCCGAAATTGCATCAGTAAGAATAATTGTGTCAGTTGCATTACATTGCAAGGCCGTGAAGCAAACGGGTTAGAAGTCGTCGATCGAGAGCCGTAATCTAAAACTACTTACACAAAATTTCTTACGAGTGCAAATTCAGGGTAACAGTCTACTGTACGGTGATGAGTTGGTCTAGACAGAGCCTTTTACGCTTTAACACAGTGAATACTGTGATTGAATTATTCTCGTCTGTGTTAAGCACATTACCTTCCTACCAGCAATTCGTGAAACGTCAAAATACTCACTTATAAATAGAGTGCTAGTTAGTTCCTCCGGGATGTTCTAAATGCTACTACAAACTCTGTGAAACGTCACTTAATTGAAGTAAGAGTTTGCCTTTTACTTAATACTATTAAAGACCCAGCAGAAGATTCCTCTAATGAGTTTGGTGTAAACAGCGTACATGCAAAATAAGGAAAAGTATATCTAGTGATTTTGAAAACTCATAGCAAGAGCTTGCTCGTTGTTTGCCTCCCTCTTTCAATAAAAATAAAATTTAATGTTATATTATTTGTAAGAATTCATGATAGTAACAGTTTTGGGTTTAACATTGTATGTATTTTAAATTTATTTTGTGATATATTTCTTAGCAGCGCTTCCACTACATACATTTTTAAAGCTCTGTAAGTGCTTCGCGATAATTCGTGACTTCTCAACTCAAGCAAGGTATTTGAAAAACAAAAAGCAAGTACACGGGAGTGCCTATTTTATATTTTTAAAATGGCCTTGCTGTTCTAAAATATCAAGTAAACGTCCCAATGGACGAGTTAATTTCAATAATTGACACCCTTATTTAATTGCTATAAAATAAGATTGGAGTTGCCAACTATTAGGGTAGTGTCGGGCACTATCTTAACTGGGGAAAAACCCTTTTGGTACATAGCGATGTGATTAATAAGAACAGAAAATGTGATGTCATTATAAAAGCTATTTAATTACGGTATTACTATTGTTTGCAGCATTAGAAAGAAGGTGAACACGGCTTTTTTT
Source organism: Clepsis dumicolana (assembly GCA_963691665.1). Taxonomy (NCBI): domain Eukaryota; kingdom Metazoa; phylum Arthropoda; class Insecta; order Lepidoptera; family Tortricidae; genus Clepsis; species Clepsis dumicolana. The sequence continues at coordinate 9,533,771 of OY829518.1, forward strand.
TTCAAATAAGTAACCGTTACGTATAAAATAGTATATTTAAAACTCTTAAAATCATAATATAGGTAGGTAGGTAGTTTACAACAAGGGGTCTTGAAAACAACATTATTTGAACATTCTAAATATTGACTAGGAAAACCGGCGTGACGCAAACAAATTCGATGGTTAATTATTCAGCCAATATGAACTATGATCTCTCATTAAGTATGTTGTTAAACATCTTCTGACGTTTTTTTTATAGATTTATTGAACAAACTTTAACATAACAGGCGATATTTTATAGCTTGAAGTCAAAGTAATGTTCAGTATATTTTGGTGCTAATTGCTTATTTTGGTGTTAAAGGAGTTATTTGATTAACTTTGACAGTCGGTATATTCTTACAACAGGATTGGAGTCCAAATCGGTTGTTTAATCGAATAATTGTTAGTCATAATCGAACTTGTAAACATTACACCACACACACAACACTAACAACAACAACATTAACACACAACACAACAACACACAAACAACATTAACTTTTCGAGTAAACCTAACCTTACTTATTCTACGTAGGTAGGTAACCCACGTAAAAGAATTGCCCAAATGCAAAAAAATATGGCAAACAATCATTCGACCAACATTACATTAAGACGATCAATTTTACACAAGAAAAAGTGATCCGATTTCGTCAATTTAGAGTTATAATATTAATTTAATCTAAGAAAATTAATCCTTTCTTATTATACCGTCGATTTAAATGCTTTAAGTATACTTACTGCTAGTTGTTATACCAAAGACGATTACAAACGATTGCATTTACGTTCATAAACAATGCATTGTCTAACAGTCATTATCACCAAGTACCTACAGCAATAGCAGTAAAAAATATTATACACGTCCACACACTTGAAAAATTAATGGTCATTAGTTGCATAAAACATTACGCCATCTCGCCGGCTTGTGAGCACAAAACCTTCTGATGAAGACATTTAGAATGGCAACTGCGATTAGGACATGAAACAATATTTATGCTAGAGTGTAACAATATGTTAGATTGCCAGCTATGCTAGAGTTGCGACTCTACGCAGGGCCTCGGTACTCAAAGCCTTTCTATCGAGATCTATCTCGATTGTGAAATTATTTATATCTGACGATAAAGATTGGTAGTACCTATCACGCCGAGAACCGGCGGGGTCCAGGCTGCCAAAAAAAAAAGTATTCAAAAATGAACCGATTCTCTTGAAATTTTGTGAGCAGGTTCGATAATTATATAGTTTTTTTTTGTAGACTCGTTTTTTGGGAATTAAAAAAGAGTTCAAATTCAAAATGAGCTCACGAGGTCAACATTACAGCTCACAGAGTCACTAGTAAATACTAGTGTTTTTTTTCTGCTTTTCCAATTTAATAGAGTTTATTGATAAACTTATTACTTAGTTCCCGGTCACTTGCCTACAATGTGGTGCTCAGAAAGCCAAAAATAATGTACGAATTTCCTTGCTATATTCATACATTACCTGCTACTGAGATTGTATTGAAATTAAAATTTCGTCGACGGACCGAGTATTATTTCACTTTATTCCTTACTTAAAATCTGTCATAATTTACTACGAGATATGCCAATTGATGATACAGTTGGCACCGAGTTCGGCGTTAAAAGTTAATTGAATATGCCGTGGCGTGTATATTCACAGTAATAAAGCTGAAAATTTTATGAACATAGAATTGAATGTTCTTTTTCTACTAGCTTAAACGCGCTTCCAAGCTGCAGTTTGCTTTAATTTCTCTCTGATGCAATGACAGTTACGAATAGGTACGACAAAAAAAATCATAATCAGGCCAGGCGTTCTGAAGATAGTTATGAGCTTACATACATGCGGTATAATTTAAAGGGTTATGGTGCGACGCAGTCCATCTGTCTGTCTGTCACATATCTCTATTCAACGAGAGCCTAGCTTGTTAATTTCAAACTAACATGTCATACGAAGACTAAAATTGAATTTGAATTGTTTATAGTTTTATCTAGGTATTACTCGTCATTCCCGAGCATACGATTACGTTTTGTTTTGCAACACGACTGTTCTCTATGGCATTGAAACTCTTTCATGCATAAATTTAATAATCAGGTATAAGTATAAAATTTCAAGTGGTTTTGCGCAATGGGATGTTACCGGCGTTATTATGTTGTCCGAATTATGTGTGTAATCGGATGTCCGAATGTTTTGTTACTTACCTAGTAAACGCATAACTGCTTACATATCGACGGTATTCTGACTCAACCTCGTATATGAACTTTGGCGAAATTGGAATAACCACTCGAGACCGCGACCTTAAAGTAGTTATTTCAATTTCATATTTTTTTTTATACGAGGTTGAGTCAAAGTATCGTCGATATTCTGTTTCTGTTTCTTTTAAATGAAGTTGATGAGGAGTAATGTAATAAATCAGTTTCAATTTAGCCCAGTATAACTTTTCTCTACACCTGATGACTGAATCAATTAAAAAATTATTATTCCCAACTCGAATGATCTCATTTGGCATAGTGAGTGCGAAAATGGTTAATTTTATGTGAGTAGCAAATGAATAGTTATTTAATTTAACTCAATTAATCAGTAGGTACATCGCTGGAATGTAACGTCTACTACATAATAAATTCTAGAATACTAATTAAACTCTTCATTCGTATTGCAGATGCCAATGACGACGGCAATTGAATTAATTAATTTAACTGCCGGGCGATTCCATGACGCATTTTCTGCTCTAGAATAACAAACTAAATTGGTTGTAAATCGCATTCCTACGTAAAAAACTGGTTAAATACATAAACTGGCTTAACAGGACAGAAAAATAAAAATGGACGTTAATAATTTTGAAGGTACCCCACTCTTACAGTTCGCACACATATCAACGCGACACCTGCAGGCGAGCACGAAGTTTACGAATCCTGCGTAACGTTACGTTTACTTAATAAAATCGAGAAACCTCATTCTAAATGTTAGTTCCAAATACGCTCACGGGCGGGCGCTGTTCCAAACGTCATACAAATTTCTCGATAACGTTTACTACTCAATTACGTTAAGGAGAAGGTCGAGCACGACTTTACGAATCCTGCGTAACGTAAAATCGAATAGTAAACGTTGCCGAGTTTGTATGACGTTTGGAACATCGCCCGCCCGTGAGAGTATTTGGAACTAAAATTTTGCATGAGGTTTGTCGATCTCGATACGATAACCGTAACGTTGCGCAGCATTCATAAAGTCGTGCTCGACCCTCAGGTTTCGAATGTTCGTACTCGAGCCCCTAATTGGCAACGTCTCGCCGCCTCTAACCAAACAAAAGCAACGAGAGTCGATGACGTTACGCTGCTGATTAGTGTAATTTACAGTATTTAGTTTCATATAACTAGTAGTTTATGCAACTGTTATCATAACGAAAGGTTCTTAAAAACACGAGTGTGATTTTATGCAAAGAGGCGAAGCCGAGTTTAATAATAAGATCACACGGGTGTTTTAAGGCCTAATTATATAGAGTTGCATACATTACGCTTTACATACACACATAACATGCCTACTCTAAGATGGGTTCAGAAGCTAAACTTTTTTTTAGTCATAGACAAACGTACCAAGCTGACGTTTAGTATCCTATATTTTTATTCGGCCTATTTATTTAGGCCTATTTAAATAACAATTGTATTGGTTTTTGAAGACGTCACAAATTTGAAAATCATATTCAGCGATACCTAATTCGTTACTGCTATTATCTATTACCAAGACAAGAGAATGTTCATAGTGAAATTGAATGTCGTAAAGCTGGTCATTACCTACGGTTTCTCGGACTTATGATATGTGCTCAGATAATAGTAGTTTATATAACTGTTACATAATTAGTGTCTTAAGGCCTAATTATGTAGAGTTGCATACATTAAGTACTTTATCCACTCACGTATTATAAGTACCCTAAGACAGGTTCAGAAGCTGAAGGCAGGAGCATGGCTCTGCTAACACTACTGGGGAAAAGCGTTAAAATCTTTCTAAGGAACCCTCGTGCGTGAGTTTGACTCGCACTTGGCTGGTTTTTTTTTAAATCATAGACAAACATGTCGATCTGACATTTCGTATCGATAAGTGTGTAGATAAAGAAATAAACAGCTCGAGTTGAGACGTTACCGATCCGGCGCCGCGTTCATGCTGTCTGGTCATTTTTAACTGGCCTTATTTTGATTTGCCCTTGAGTGCAACTAAGTTCCACTAAATATTATACGGTAAATTTACAACTAAGTACATTATTTGAAAGCCCAAGAACTTCCGGGAACCGGTATTTTAATAACAACCTATTTTTAAAGCTCCTTTTTGAATTAAAGACCCTATTCTTTGAAGCTAATTGGACATGAATCCCTCGAAAACAATTCCTCGTTTTCCTGAAACCCGAAGTAAGTAGGTGTTCTTTTCGTAATCTGATATTTCATGTTTTTTTTATTCATTGTTTATTTACATCAATTTCGGTAGGTATCCAATTAATGAACAGGAAGAAAAGTTTATCAATTAGGATGAAATCCTTTAACATTACGAGGAAGTATTTAATGTTAATCGAGATTTCATCTCTTTAAGATTTCTTTATCGATATTTCAATGCTTGAGACATTTTCCTTTTAAAAACAGTTACACACCTGCATTTTCATAATAAATAGGTGTATGCAAATAAAACACATGAGATAAAATTAGAATTAACTGACTGTATCCATTAAGTCCGTTTGTCCGAGTTCCAAAGTCTTATAGTTTTTAGCACATTCAACCTCTCGTACGCCAGAACGCGGATCCGCTTAATTTTGTGTTTTTCTATTTTTAGGGTTCCGTACCTCAAAAGGAAAAAACGGAACCCTTATAGGATCACTTTGTTGTCCGACTGTCTGTCTGTCAAGACCCTTTTTCTCTGGAACGCGTAAAGGCAGCATGCTGAAATTAATATCAAATACTCAAGCCTGCAGTCCCTTGAAGCCGTGAAAAAATCAACCTTCTAAGTCAACGCAATCAAAAGATACAGGCATTAAAAAATCTATTTCCATACAAATTGCCGATTTCCAAAAACCTAAAGGGTACTTCCAGATGTCCTAGAAACTTGAAATTTGGTATGAAGGTAGCTCTTACAGCACAACCACTCCGAAAAGTCTCAAAATCTCAAAATGTTATGTCTGTCTGTAGATTTCATAGACCAATATAAGTTGACCCCACACTGCGTATATTTTCCTTAGGAGCAGGGCTCTGCTAACACTGGACTTCTTAATACACTGGGGAAAAGCGTTAAAGTCTTTCCACGGAACCCTCGTGCGCGAGTCCGACTCGCACTCGGCCGGTTATTTATTTTGATCTCGAATATTAATACTTACTAAAATAATTGAATACTTGATAAAGTTTTTTTTAACTTCCCGCATAAAATGTCATGTCGCATGTCAAGCATTTGGCGATGTGGTTTATTTTGAAATTTGACTCAACTGTACTTAATTAATACTTAAACTGTACAACGATTTCATCAAAACAACGGTACGATTACTTACTATAATATCGCATCAAATCACAGTGTCAGTAGTAAGTAAGAGAGGTACGTGATCGCTTAGCTGTAATGGGCTAATGTGAGTTATCCACCTAACTTCATTAGCTAATCTCGTTACCACAATTAATGTTAGTGGATGTATTCATAATTTTATATTTCATGTTGCCAAGGATAATTGCTTAAACACAAACGAAATAAACTTTGTTAAGTATTAAGTTAACCACACAATTCAAGTTAAAATAAACGGTTCGTAGTTTAACAGAACATTACGTAGCCACACCTGTACTGGCTGCACTTGAAACTACCTAGCTTTTCAAAGCGCTCTTCCTCGTAAACCCTGCTCGTATGCAATCATGTACGTCTTTGAACATGACTTATAGCTCACTAACTTGAAAAATATTACACAATATTCGACACCGACGCCCGCGGCGAATACAGTGCATTTCCCCGATATTGATATTCGAATGACGTTGTAAAAGGATTTTCGGAAACGGCGTTTTCAATTTAAACGTACATTTGCGTTCGAACTTTAAAACTTATTTAGGTACGTACCCACTAAAGAAGAGTCACTTCTCGTTTTTGAATTGGGTTTGCTGGCGCAGTTTTGAAAGTGCGCTCGACATACAAACATAAGTACCGTGTAGCTCTACAGACAGATACAAAACGTCGTACGTGATTGATACAAGTACAAGGTACAAACGTGACAAGTTATTTTTGACTGACTGTACATAAAAATATATATTAAGGACTCCTTAACTGCAGTTTTTTGTAAAAGTACGGTAGATATGAATATTTTATATGAAGTTGGAATGACAATAATTGATGGCGACTTATCGACGTCTTGACATCGCATTCGTTCAATTACCTATACTCGCGATTGTACGTATTTGTTAAACATAGGAAGTTGGCATTGAAGAATGCCTAAGTAAAGATATTCCACAGTAGGTACTTACAGAGAAAACTTGTGCAGCTATTGTTAGCAGTAAAAACGATGCGCTTGAATACCCCATTGCGTCTGAAACAGAACAAAAGCTGATTACATTTTCATGATTCTAGGAAAAAAATGCTTCGAGAATTAAAACTTCTTAGAAACCTTTTATGAAGACAAGAATTAACTAAAATAAAAAGTTGACTCCCGGCCAGTACGGCCTCCGTTCTATTGCTTGTATTTTTCCTATTAGGGCAGAACTCAAAAAGACAATTCTGCTAGCACGGCCGTAATAAGTATTTCCACTTGTCGCTCACTGCGTTCTTCACTCATTCATTAACTAAGATAGGGATGTACAGAGTTTATAGTATAATCTCCGGTCAAAAATTACGTCGACTCCACCAACGATATTACATATAAAAAAGAATAGATACTTAATGTCATCAGCACGCTGAAAATAAAGCGCAGAATAGGCTACAAATTGTAGCTTCTTTGGGCACAATCTCTCTCAAATAAGGTTCAATCTTGCGCGCAAATGTCAAAATGTTCGGAACATGTTTTTTGAGAGCATATGACGTATCTTTATAATTTTATTATAAAATATAATTTGATTCCACAGCTTACTTCCGTCTTAGCGTGCGCTGAAAAGTACGAACCCTGGCAATGAAAGAAGAATACGTTTTATCTCTCTAAAAACCTGCCTTTTCATTGCGAGTTTAACTATAAATAAATAAAAATAAATAAATAAATATCATGGGACAATTTACACCAAATGGCCTAGTCCCAAACTAGACAAAACCTGTACTATGGGTACTAGACAACGGATTAACATACTTATATAGATAAAATAGATACTTATATACATATTTAACATCCAAGACCCGAGAACAAATGTAATATATATAGCTCCATACATATTTACTGATATATGAGTTATAGTGATATATCAGAACTCGTCTCAGTTACGGCCGCAGTAATTCGGTTAGTCTTGATTACATCAAGTCCGCGAGGAGACACGATTACTTTCACTCGTGATTGCATCACTTTATTATCTGTGCCATTTCGTGTTACGAGTTGCCGGTGCCAATAATATTGCACCTTTATATTGTACAATATTTATATTTCAGTACTCATAAAAGCCCGTAAGAACCTCCACGTCTATGCAAAAAGTAAAATGTATTTCGAAAAAATACAGCAGAAGTGATACTCCATTATTTTGTCTGCAGGAAAATAAATCGTCGTCAACGGTTCATATTTACGTAATCTGTTGTAATTTTGTTGTAATTTCCTTATTTATTGACATTTTAATTGATAATTAATGTTTTCTAAGTCTTATCCTTTTTTGATTATAAAGAATCTCAAAACACTGTAATTAGAAATCTTAACAAGAAATGGTAACGAAATATAAACATTTTAAACAAACATATCATAATAATGAAAAAAAAAAAAGAATTGCTGAAATGTGTCTTTCTTAGTAATACTATATCTCGGTGAAGCGAAAACCGGCGTTGAGCCAACTACAATATTAGTGCTCGTTAGCTGGAACGATAAATAATTATCTTAATCATAATTAACAGTAATTTATATTATATCACATTAACAACGCGATGAAATTCTACGTGCTGTAACTGTACCAATTTAACTTTTCAAGATCTTAATTAGGCATGTTACTTCTTAAAAACTGATTATTGGTCTCGTTTTTGACGTTGTAATAATCTAATCTGTGTAATTTAAGTCTGCGCAAAATTGTTATTTACGAGAATTAGCACTCATTTGTCATTTCTCGAATTACTAAAAAGTGTCCTTATATAAATATCTTGTTAAAATTGATGTTCAATTAAATCACATTTTGGTCTAGATATTTATCTCTCAGAATAAATGCAGTTCCTGGCTCTATGATGCATGCATGACAATTAAGTACGTACCTACATACCTAAACATTCTTACCTCTTGAATTCTTATAAACGAATTGGTCTAAATTATGAGTTATATTAGGCCCACGCCAGGCCGTATGCACCCACACTGTATTGTGCACTATTCGTTATGCGACCAATAAGAAGAGATGCAATTATCTTTTCTCTCTTGAGCGACAGAGACGCAAAAGTGCATCTTGAATACGAATAGCCAAGTATAATTTGTCAGCTTTAGATTGTATCAAAAATAATTGCGAAATCTGTCTCAATGCCAGTGCATAAATTATCTACGCTCTTCCTGTTTACATGGACTGCATATAACACAGTGACATTAAACAGATACACGTAGGTACCCAGAAGTACTAAAAAACCGGTCAAACCCGACCGAAGACGTAGGTTTATAAAAACCCATTCACGAGATGTGAGGTTGGAACTTTCCATGAGCTTCTACTTGAGTTTTTATTTTTAGTGTTCCGCACCTCGTAAGGAAAAAACGAAACCCTTCTAGTATTACTGACTCGTCAACAGCAACAAAATCAAATTTAAAGGATAATTCCCATTGCCCTATAGAATCATTAAATTAGGCGCGAAGTAAGATCTCACAGCAGAAGTCTAGGAAACAATCTGAATACTGATAATTTTTAAAACGAAAAACAGTTTTTGTTTTGATTTAGGTACTTGTGATGGACAGGCTGACAGATATCGGTGAATAAGGACAAAAAAACTTGAGTAACTAACGTTATTTAGGTACAGATACTCGGTTCCCGAGTCCGACTCGCGCTTGTCGGTTTTAACCTCTATTTTTCCAGTTTATGGAAAACAAGTATAAAATCCGGATGGTCTGAGTGCGGTTTTATCCTATAAATTCCTATGCAAATCCCATCAAAACAGAGATTGATCACAAACGCGGTATAGCGCAGTCCAACGGAGAGCGCCTTAAGTATTGTTGTAAAATAGCCTTTATACCTTTTTGGCTTAGCGAACGCATAAATATTTTTATGTTTATTGATTGAATCACGAATACGTTGGAATTTGAAGTGGATTGGATACAAACATACAACACAAAAATATTCTTTATCGATTGAACACTACGAACCAGTACTCGTAAGTACAATGAGATTTACACACGATAAATTGGCTACGGGGACGATTATATAGATACACATACATTTATAAATGTTGGGTAAACATTACCGTTGATATTCCTAGATTGTTAGATTCTCTTCTTGCCAAAGAAACTAATTATATTTTTTCTTAAGAAAGCAAGTAAATAAACTCTGTATAGGGCCTGAGGTGTATGCCCTAAGGTGACGGCGTTTCGTTCATAGCCTTTTAGCGTCGAAGCTTCAGTTTTTCGATACTATGTAACACCTAATTAACACTTCGACACCATCAGCGAATCAGCCATGAATAGTAGCGATGCATAAACAGCGGCCCGCTGTCGGTAGGTATATTATGATGCGGTTCGCCAACGAATCAAAAATTTGTGAAAATCAAAAGAGTATTTAAAATACATAAGATGGTAATCAATTATCAATCTTAACAAAACAAAAAATCAAAACCACCTAGCAAAAGAAAAATTAAAAGCAATTTTACGTGTGGCGACAAGTAATGTGGAGCCAAATATATTAAAAAATGTCGGATCAATGCAATGTCATGAATCCAAACAATAAAACATCAAACCTACGTCCAAATCAAGGATCATGGAAAGTAAATGGATTGACAAAGCCCATAGTTTGAATCGTTCTTATTTACATTCAGCGCCATCTACCTTGCTTGAGTGACACATTCGTACCGTTGTTATTATTTGACCCGCTGGCTACGACCTTGGCGCCATCTAGAAATTGCCTGAATTTTAACATGACTGCAGGGAACGATTCGAAGTATGGGCTTTGACACTCCGTATACTATCCTCCTTGGTCCAAATAAAAAAAAACCACAAAGTTTTGGTGATAATTTTCTTTGTAGCGGCCCGTCCTTGGCTTATAAACTTTCCGAGTGACCCCTGTTTCCTATAAGTCTGTGCATCCCTGCCTTATTAAAGCGGACTAAAACCCCCTGTGTCGTAAAAACATTGATTCTTTTGAAATTCGGGATCGACTTAGATCAGCTACTATCAGCATACTGCATAATGGCTACCGACATACGTTTTAACAATTACGAACTCACTCATAAATTCCAGCTTGAAAGATATTATATGATGGGAACTTTTCAGTTGTTTCATCGCACTGCCTGCTTTTAATTTATTTTGCAACAAAAGGCAGCGGAAGACACTATCGCGTTCAACGCTTAAGTAAGAGCTCTAATTATGATTAACACAAGGTTTATTTCTACGCAAACGACCGTTAAACCTTTTTCTTAATGTTAATTTTCTACCTGTACATTAAATACAGGGTAATTTTTAATGAACCGTCAATAAGTCAGCCAGGGGCTGAGTAAGTCTAAGTGAGCACCCCAGTGCCAGTAGTTTTTTTTTATATATAAAAAAAATCATTCATCATCTCATACATATTGTCAACCAGCAGAAGCAAATAATGTATGGGAGAATGTCCTTTTTAGGGTTTCGTACCTCAAAAGAAAAAAACGGAACCCTTATAGGATCACTTTGTGGTCCGTCTGTCTGTCTGTCAAGACCCTTTTTCTGTGGCACGCGTGAAGGTAGCATGCTGAAATTAATATCGAATACTCAAACCTGCGGTCCCTTGAAGCTGTGAAAAAATCAACCATCCAAGTGAACGCAATCAAAAGATACAGTCATTAAAAGGGTGGTTTCCATACAAATCATCGTACTGAGAAAACCTAAAGGGTGTTCCAGTTGTCCTAGAAACTTGAAATTTGGTATGAAAGTAGCTCTTATAGCACAACCACTCCAAAAAGTCTCAAAATCTAAAATTTTCATGTTTGTCTGTAGATTTCGCAGACCAATACAAGTTGACCCCACACTGCGTACATTTGCTTAAGAGCAGGGCTCTGCTAACATTGGAGAAAAGCGTTAAAATCTTTCTACGGAAACCTCGTGCGCGAGTATGACTCGCACTTGGCAGGTTTTCTTTTTTATCTTTTCCAAATAAAAACTTAACAGGGACTTAACCCCTGGATGAATTCCTGACGGTTCATTAAGACGAACTCTGTGTACGTTTATAAAACAGTAACTTTGCTGACTGACAGACTGACGAACTGACTGATCTACTGGAGCTAGAAACTTGAAATTTGATAGACGTACACCGGTGCACTGCGAAGGTTTTTTCCGAAATTCTCAAGGGATACTTAACTACCTTATATTTTATTTTTCCACGGAGCGAACTCATTTATCTGCACACTTTACCATTTTGATTGACAATGTCATTTCATGTATTAATTCAAAAACGACATTATGTGCTTAATTGTATTCTAATCGCGGTTTAATAATACATAACTCTAAACCGATTTAAATAAGCCAAACTTCCCAATGATCGACACGTTAATTCCAATAATTGACACCCTGCCAGTCACCTTTAATGCTACATAATTAAGATTGAAGGTGCCAACTTTGGGACAGTGTCGGGCATAGAGACATTACCTTATTTTGTTTATTTAAAGCTAACACTGCACCTCCGGCTGGGCTATATTTTAGCTAATTCTTATTTGTTTTTCACAACCCTCATTTTCAGCGCCTTCAGCCAAAGTGCCAAGGTGCCAAGGTGACAGTGCTGCGTTTACGGCTGTTTCAGCGCGGAAGTGTCAAAATTTCGATACTATGATACTATGACGACCGGATAGCCTAGTGGTTACAGACCCTGACTATGAAGCTTGAGGTCCCGGGCTCTTTCCTCGGTCAGGGCAGATGTTTGTATGATGAATGCGAACGTTTGTTCTCGGGTCTTGGATGTTTAAAAAGTATTTAAGTAGGTATTTATCTATATTAAGTATGTTTACTACCATAGTACAGGCTTTGCCTAGTTTGGGATTGGATCAGTTGGTGTCAGTTTTATTGTCCCGTGATATTTATTTATTTACATTATTATAGCTGATTTGATACTTCGACGGTGAAATAGCCGTGAATAACTTAGAAAATAACACCCCTTGCATCTAATACCACCCCTGTTTTATTTACCTGTTTAAAATACGCTCCAGCATAATATAACCTTGTTTGCTTTGAATATAGTATGAGAGCATTTGCGTCGTGTATATTAGCAATGCAGGAATTCCCACTATGGTATTCATAAACTCGCAAAGCTAATCAGATCCAGAGTGTGCGCGGGATTGGTTTGAATATAAATGATCTATAATATTATAGCGAAAACTACACAAAAGATATCTTCAAGTTGCATTGTTATTCTAAAATTCAAATGCATTTTTGTCTGGAAAATTTAAAAAGTTTGAGCCAATTCTATTACAAAAAATTATTAACTGGATTGTATTTGAAGAACAGTCAATTATACTCGTAGTTAAATACATTGATCGCTCAAGTATGTCAATTGAGTATAACTCGACATGGTAATGTGTGCTCCCAAAAGAAAGACTGCGAATTAGTTCGAAACATGTCGGGCTATTACTCGACTGATACGTGAGTGATCCGTTTATTTCATGTTAAAAACATTTAGTAAAAACATTACATTATAAAAAAATATCCTGTTTACGTATCTTGGGGGGTGAATGAACCTTGTTTTGTTTTTAAAACTCAAAGGCTCATTAAAATTTCATACATAAAAAATCCTTCGTTTGAAATTTTGACTTCTTATTATTTCGGTATTTTCTTTTAAATTAGTTATGGATAAAACGTGATTCCTAAAATTATTAGCATTTAGGCAATAAACTATGTTAGGTACCTACATCATGCATGTTTTCATACAAAATACACCTACGTTAAAAACAAAAGCTAGACTTCAAGAAGATGCAAAAACTACACACCAATACCACAAAAAGTCATTAAAAAGTACTTAGGTTATACGAGAAAGTTTCTTTGCACACTAAATAAGTGTAGACTTTAAGCAGAAACAGAATTTATTTTTCAGACTGCTTGGCCATGCAAAAAAAAAAAACAATAGAAGATGTCCTTTCTCTATATGACGTACCCTTACTTATTATTTATGAATTTATTGTCACAACATAATTAGGTACCTAATAGGTGTGCTTTTTATAAAACGTAAAATTGAATCTATAAACTTTAATCACAATTATATCCTTACCTTGTAAAATATCAACAAAATCCAATAATCATTTACACTTTATCACACAATCGACTAACTTTTTCGAAAAACTTTAATCGCTTGTGCTGATTCGCACGGAGTCGCGTGCGCCGACTAAGGCTCTATAGAAAAAACTACTTTGAAATACACGTTCTCCGTTCACTCGCCGTATTGTTCGTCAGAACGAAGACCGGTTGCCTCTGAGTCTCGATCACACCAATATTCGAGGAACAACGTTAACGATTATACAAGCAAACTCTGAATTCTAAGTACGACGTTAATCAACATTAGTTAATGAGGAAAATATAGGTTTAATCATTTAAGCACTTTAAGACAAATGTTTCAAGACCTATTAATATTTACGTATTCCTGTAAGAGTAGAGCGGATAATTGAATTTGGCTTTATCTTTTCCTTTACCCGGAAAACTTTACTTAGTGAAGCAACACGGGTCACCAATAAATTCTTGAAAACTTGAGGTAATTTGTCTAACATTTTTTAACTTTTCTAGATTATACTTAGATTTCTGTTGGACATCTTCAATACTTACATTATGTACTTAATACTTAGATTATTTATTCCTTCAATAATTTTATAACTACATCGAAAATTGTGCAGGAGAATTTGAAATCCTAAAGAGTTTAAAAAATAACACGAACTCAATTTTGCGTTTTAGCTGTCGGCTATGACTATTCTCGTAATCACATTCAGAAACTCTGAAAAAGTCGGCTGCGGGGTGTTATTCTCTAAAGCAGGTTGTTTTGTGCGGAAATCGCAGCGTTAGATGCATGCGATCAACTTTTGTTTGTTCAATGCTGCGTTCACCGCGTAAAACATACAGTCACGCCTGTTTCCCGGAGGGGTAGGCAGAGACCACGGACTTCCACTTAAGTACTATAACATGCAACCTTTGCCTAAAACGATGTTTAGTAATTAGATTATCTGATGTATATAAAACGACAAGCGTCAAACGCATAGCGTTAAACGCTATGAGTTTGACAACCGCGCGCTTAAGATTATTCACGGTTGTTTTAGTGTCGAAATGTCAAAGTAGCCGTCATACGAATAGTAGGAAATGAAAATTGACACTAGCGGGTGAGGCTGTAAGTGAGGCTGCATTAGATATTTTTTTATTTGCATTTGCACAGCCTAGTTTGAAGTCTGATGATTATTCCAAAATGTTAACGATTTATTTAAATAACAGCATTGTATTGTATTAGCTTGCACAGCCACCAAAACAAGCATTACATAGCAAAGGCAACGTTTGATTCATGTCATAATGTATTAACCCATTGAAATGAATAAATTCATAAATTATCATTTTGTAATGCCCACCACATCACGACCGACGTGTCATGTGAAGCAATATCCGTGTGTGGTTATAATCCTGTTAAGTTTTAATATTGCATAATGACTGCCATTTCCATCAGAATAGAACGCGCGGTTGTATTTTTTATTCACGTACCTTAATTATTTCGTAAATTGCCGTAATACTGTAATGGTATTAATTATTTCCGTTTGATGGTTTAGTCATAACCATAATGATATACTGCCGAACTCATGGATGTTAATTAATTGTAACAAATGACTGTCATCAAAGCAATAATCAAAATAATTTGTCGTGCCTGACTGGCGCAAGAATTGGTTCTTATTTTTTATGCTGTGCAGTTACGTAACCCAACTAGGAACTGAAATAACTTAAAAAAAAAACAAGTCTATAATACCTTTAATGAATTACTTATTTTTTTACCAGGTTAGTAGTGAAAACTTTTTATGACCAGAATGGATTTTCTCTTAAACTCAATATTAATACAAAGATCGACTAGGCTTCGAATCGTCATCTCCTGCACCGTCAGACGTCTCAACTAAGTACATTTAATTCTGTTTTGGCCTCGTCTTAGTTAACAAAAACAATAGCTAAACTTCAAACAATGGAAAAATTTACATAACCGCTTCGATCACGAACAAATCAGAATTCTGCCCATGGGCCGCTTAACTGTGTGAGAGAACGCGTTGGAATTGGAATATTTTAAAACTTAATTATTCTCAAAACACCGTTCTGGGATTTCCGAAAGGCAATCGCGGATACTAAAATAGTTAGCAACGTTTTTGCCGAAAAAAAACTGTATGATTTTCTTTGCAGGTAGGTATAAGGAAAACGAGAAATATTATTATTACGGTTTCCTTGGTTTGTCAACACTTAATACTACAATACAAATATCAACGAATTATGTAGTATCGCCATACGTAACTGAATTAGCTCACATATAAAAGTAATAACAATACACTCTTTTTCTTTGGGCAGTCGTGTAAAAAATTATTAAGTACCGAATTGAAATCGACTGTGACAGTAAAAAAAAATAAAACCTTTTTCATACCAGGAAACTCTAGTTGATGATTCTTTTGTATTTATACTAACAAAGCTAACGAAAGGGAAAGAGAGTTTTAAACAAAATATTGTTAGTTATTTGGTATTACATAACATAAAATTGTCTGTAAAAAGTTGAATCAAGTTGAAACATATAAATGTTTTGTTGTGGTTTATAATTCCCTCGAGACAACGGTAATCTTTCCAAAATAATTAGTGGCTCTAATTTATTATTACGATTAATTTTCTCAAACTAATCTTGCTACTATAAGTAATTTCGTTTGAAATTGTTGATTAAATAGGTACATTGTAAACTTATGCGTGCTTTTAGGGTACCATACCTCAAAAGGAAAAAAAAACAGAACTCAGGCTCACAGCCAATTTGCTCCGAAACTACTAGACCGATTAAGTTGAAATGTGGTACACATTATGTAAGTCAGTGACCCAAAAACGAACGTGTAACGTAATAAATGAATTTTAAACATGGTGCCCCCATTTAACTCGCACTTCGGTTTTTTATAAACAAAAATTATTAACCCAGCACTATTAATTATTAATTATTAACACTTTGATACGATTTAATTGGACGACCGGATAGCCTAGTGGTTAGAGACCCTGACTATGAAGCTTGAGGTTCCGGGTTCGATCACCGATCGGGGCAGATGTTTGTAATGATGAATACGAATGTTTTTTCTCGGGTCTTGGATGTTTAATAATTAAGTATTTAAGTATGTATTTATCCATATACGAGGGCTGTTTGATAAGTACCCGTTTTCTAAATATATTAATATCACTGGCCGCAAATAAGTATACCATCTTTTAAAGCCATTTTTCAGAGGCAGGAAAATTTAAAAAAAAATGCCATTCTTTTGTTTTTGTTCTCATTAGACAACGATTCAGTGAAGGCGTGAACTTAAAATTGTTAAAATGGAGAAAGAACAGTATCGGTCTGTAATTAGATTCTTATTTTTGGAAGGAAAAACATGTGATGAAATAAAAGTAAGAATGCAAGCGGTTTACCATGAATGTGCTCCTTCTATGACAACCGTCAGATATTGGTATAACGAGTTTAAGCGGGGGAGAACAACCGTCTTTGATGAGGATCGCCCAGGCCGGCCAGTTGAGGTGACTACAGACGATATGGTTAAGAAAATTGAAAATATCGTTTTAGCCGACCGCCGAATTAAACTTCGAGAAATCGTTGATGCTGTAAACGTTTCAATCGAGAGGGTACAACACATATTAGAAGAAAAATTGGGTATGAAGAAAGTATCGGCGAGGTGGGTGCCGCGTTTACTCACGGAGGAGCAAAAACGGAACCGACTGACTACTTCGGAGCAGTGTTTGGCCGTGTTCAAACGTAACCCGAAGGAGTTTCTGCGTCGTTTCGTGACCGTGGACGAAACGTGGGTCCACCACTACACCCCGGAAATGAAAAAGCAGTCGAAGCAGTGGATTTTACCGGGTGAACCTGCTCCAAAGAAAGCAAAAACCGTCCCATCGGCTGGAAAGGTCATGGCGACCGTTTTTTGGGATTCGCAGGGTATTATACATATTGACTATTTAGAAAAGGGAAAAACAATAACAGGGCAGTACTATGCCAATTTATTGAATGAATTTGACGCTGTGTTGAAGGACAAACGACCCCATTTAAAAAGAAAAAAGTACTGTTTCATCACGACAACGCCCCGGCTCATTCGTCCAGAGTTGTGACGGCTAAATTAGCACAGTTGCGCTACGAACTATTGTCTCACCCCCCGTATTCTCCAGATTTGGCCCCATGCGATTTCTTTTTGTTTCCCAACCTAAAAAAATGGCTCGGTGGCAAGCGATTTGGATCAAATGACGAAGTCATTGCCGCCACAGAGGCCTATTTTAATGACTTTCCAAAATCATACTTTTTGGATGGTTTATTAAAGCTTGAGTATAGGTGGAACAAATGTATAGAGTTAAAAGGTGACTACGTAGAAAAATAAATGCATATATACAAAAAAAAATGTTTTTTTTTTCCATAAACGGGTACTTATCAAACAGCCCTCGTAAGTATGTTTAACCGTTATCTAGTACCCATAGTACAGGCTTTGCCTAGTTTGGGACTTGGTCAATTGGTGTCAATTGTCCCATGATATTTATTTATTTTAATAATTGGCTAGGAGAATAAAAAACCTGCCAAGTGCGAATCGGGCTCGCGCACCGAGGCTTGTGTTCTTAACGTTTTCCGGATTTCTTCCCGAACTTGATTCGTGAGACCTTGCTTGCTAAATTTCATGATTCTAGGTTAATGGGAAGTACCCTATAGGTTTTGTTTTACTTGGGAGTTCACAGACAAACTGAAACGAAACGAACCTATAATATTCTACTATAATGTTTTTTTTTGTACTGTTACACACCAAATAAACCTTTTCTTTCTTTCTTTTGGAATTGAACCCCAAAGAAAGTTAATTCACAGCAATTATATATTTTTCTCAAACATGCTCGGAAATTCTCGCTTTCCATTTGAAAATAGAACCCGGGAAACACCTAATTTTTTCATTCAAAATTTTAAACGAAGAATCCGTCATAGAAGGTGAATGGAAATGGCTTTCGATTTCGTGTACTTGGCTGCGGTGAGCTCAAATTTAATGTTATTTTTGGGATCCAAGATGGCGGATGACAGTTTGACATTTTTTTTCCAAAAAATCGTCATGGGTATGGATTTCGAGTAATTTGGCAGCGGTGAGCTCAAATTTGATGTCATTTTTTTGGAGCCAAGATGGCGGATGATAGTTTGACATTTTTTTCACTAAAAATCGTCATGGGTATCGATTTCGAGTAATTTGGCAGCAGTGAGTGCGAATTTGGCACTATTTTTTAATCCAAGATAGCGGATGACAGTTTCACATTTTTTTCACTAAAAATTGTCATGGGTGTCAATTTCATGTAATTTTGGTGCGGTGAGCTCAAATTTGACATTACTTTTTAAATCCAAGATGGCGGATGACAGTTTGTCATTTTTGTCACTAAAAATGGTCATGGGTGTTGATTTCATGTAATTTGGCGGCGGTGAGATCGAATTTGACATATTTGTTGAACCCAAGATGGCGGATGACAGTTTGACATTTTTGTCACTAAAAATAGTCACGGGTGTTGATTTCGTGTAATTTTGTAGCGGTAAGCTCGAATTTGACATAATTTTTAATCACATTTAACATCACGTATTTCGTGATTTATCTATTAAATTACTTTAGATTTATCTATTAAATTAGGTTTTTTAATTTCCTCACATTATTTGAGAAAAGCACTATATATTCCTCGACGGAAACCGGAATTGCCTGACTCGCATTTTTGCAAGCCTCGCGACGCTCGGCTTGCAAACCACCTCGTCAGGAAATTCCCTACTTTCCGGGCGTCGGCAATAATGTACTATTTCAGCTAAGCATTATTTTATAATAAAAAAACGCAGTTATTTATACAACCAAAGCTAAAATTGGGCCAATCAATTTTTAATTGCCACTCGTTGCCATGGAGACGTATCTTGCGTAACTCGTCTAAAATAAGATTTTCTAAGGCACCACTCCATCAAACGTGAGGATTTATTTTCAACAGTTATATGCCAATTCCTTCATGCATCAACTCCTCAGCATGCAAATCTTGACTTCCGGGGGAGTGCATTAGAAAATCTTAATACAATTTATACGATTTACCTAGTGAACATCTCCATGGCAACGAGTAGCAATAAAAAGTTGATTGACCCAATTCCAAAACTTAAAACGAATCGTGTGAGAAAAGCCCGGGCGCAATTTCACAAAAGTTAATTTCCATATACATATTATTTGCCCGCAGCGGAAATCGAGACCCGTTCCGAATAACTCAAGTAAACAACTTTCGATTACAGATATACAGACTCAAATAGATCAGCAGTATATAAACATAAACCCACATAATTGGCGAGAGGGTCGGTTGAGGGTCCTCGTCCTTAGAGCCACTTGGTCACAATCTGGTTTTGCCCAAACTTTATGTGTATACCCCACTTCAAGGATGGAGTGGAATCAAACTGTATCCGATTTGACGACCGGATAGCCTAGTGGTTAGAGACCCTGACGATGAAGCTTGAGGTCCTGGCTTCAATCCCTTTCGGGGCAGATGTTTGTGTGAGGAATACGAATGTTTGTTCTCGGGTCTGGGTTGTTTAATAATGTAAAGTATGTTTATCCGTTGTCTTAAGAACCCATAGTACAGGCTTTGCCTAGTTTAGGACTGGGTCAATTTGTATCAATTGTCCTATGATATTTATTTATTAACCCCGTCAGAGAATTAAATTTGTTGGAATTGATGTAAATACGAAAATTTATGGAAATGCAATTTTATTGTAACATAAATATTTTCAATAATTGTTTTCAAGGTCTCATTTAAAACTGTTATTTTAACATATCGAACTACCATAAATTTGCTCTTATTTAGGTTAGTTGCAATAATCCAGATAGTTGCAATTACAAGACTCTACCTTTCTCTAAACATACAGTAGTTTTAAAAATTTGTAAGATCAGATTGCAGTCACTTGATTGTAGAGACTTATTCAGAGTGTTAAATGCTGAAATAGCCTTCTTGCAACCGGACTAGCGTGAAATTAACTAACTAAATTATTACCTTAATTGATATTAGGTACCGAAGAACATTGTCTCGAAACACTCGCATTCAATTCAGAACAGTATTATTCAAAGTTTTAAGACTGCAATAGCAGTTTCTAAAGTCAACGACTGCCATCGTCTAGCTGCTAGACTAGCGTCTCGTTCTTGCCTTAATTTATAAATAAGGACCCAAGGGAACTAAATGGTACCTAAACATAAACCAAATTTAAATTAGTGAACAAGTTCAAGTTATAACCAAGTCTGAATTAAGTTCGGGGCGTTGAAACAACAGTCTTACACGAGTCCGTATTATTTACGTTGCAAATATTGTTCATCTTGTGTTATACTATTCAGTATATTTGCTACTTTAAACCTTTTCACTCTTAATCAGCTGAGTTGAGACGTCAAATTAGAATAATGTTTCTCAACTGAATCTTTGCTGTTATCTTTAAATTAGTCATCTTAAAGGATATTTTCTTAAAAGCTACCTTACTAAATAATTATAATTTTGGAAGTTAGAAAGTTAAAGTAATAAAAAAACAAATTCCGTAATAAATTTTGAAGCAGTTTTTGTGCATTCCTGATAAATATAACTGTAAATATTTCAAACACGTACTTCACTGGACTATAAGTACTTAGGTACATTTCCAACACTGTATTTATATCATGCAAGTGAAAAACACTTAACACCAACTGTCGCAAAGTTGTGCGCCCATTGTTTTTTTTTGTTTACAAAATATTGCGTAAATACCGAAGTATTAATTAAGTAACAGCGAGCAAAAATCTACTTCCAAATGCATTTATTTTAACGCGCTGTAATCAAAAGTTTTATCTCAATCGCTCAAGTTTGTATCGAAAACGACACAAAACGTGCAAACTTTCTTCCTTGCATCACTAGTTTTAATCTATCCTATCTTGTTGTTTGTTTGTCTTCATCCATTATTACGAATACATTTCACCGTGAAATTAGTTTTTGTGTTAACACTGTTAAACTATGATAAGCACCATTTTTTTGAAATTGTAACTTTTTGACGTAGGTACCTAAAATCCTTAAAACACGGCAACAATATCGAACATATTTTTTAGTGTATCTTTTATTTGTTTATCGCATTCATAGCTTAAGGAAAAGAAAATGTACCGCGATGTTTTGTTTACCCCTTTATTTTTAACAAAAAGATATTGTAACCAGAGCCTCTAATGTAATTTTAGACATAAAAAAACACCTCGATCGCGTTTGCGTTAACGTGACTGTTATTACTATGGGCAAATTAGCAGCACCTCTAGTGGCACGTATCGACAGCAAACTATTCTCGTAGCATTTGACACTAAGACTTGGTTTTAACTTAACGCAAACGCTTTCGAGGCGTGTTTTTTGGTCTTTCATTACACTAAGCTAGGCGCTCAGAGCAAACACGAATGAATTGTCGAATCCTGCTTAACGTACCTAATCGTTTTCGTATAGCCATCGACAAACTTTATATTAAATTTTAGTACCAAATACGGGCAGAGGCGGCACTTTTCCAAACGTCGTACAAATTTTCTCGATAACGTTCCATTCGATTACGTTACATAGCATTCGAATGCTCGAGCTCGGCCCTCAGGGGCCCGAGTACGAATATTTCGAATCCTGCGTAACGTAACGTTATCGTATCGAAATCGAGAAACTTCTTATTAAATTTTAGTACCAAATACGCTCACGGGCGCCGCTGTTCCAAACGTCATACAAATTTTCTCTATAACGCTCCACTCGATTACGTTAGGTTGCATTCGAATAAGCACCTAATCGTGCTGGGCCTAGAGCAGATGAAACTGATGATACTGAGCCAAAGCGTCACGGTATTCTTTTCTCTAATCTATGGTCGGACTCTTTTCTTGAGACGCCCATTGACAATAGCCTATTTTCCGAATAAATCTTTGTTATCTAATCTTCTATTTCCCGCAGGCTTGCGATTATCCAGAACGCTGAGAGCCAAGTCGTCCATTAGCAATTAGTGACCCAATTTGACATTTCACCCATAGTACTAGTGTGAAATGAAACGGATTCCAAAGCAAATCGTGCCGAAGCTCTCCAACTTACAGCCGTTCCATATGTTTGTTACTTTGACTAATTTGAAACCCATATTACTACGTATGTACTAAGTATGTACTTATCTTAATGTTGTGAGGCTACAAGACGACACAAACTCGGGCAGAAAATTAAGGGTTTTAATAATCATCATAGTCGTGAGTCAAAGCTAAGACTTAATGAGATGGTTCTTAATGGATGATAATTAATTGTATGAGTACCTATTATGTTACTGAACTCGCGCATAAAAATGAACAGCCATGCTAAGTTTATTGTAATTTCTTTTGCTTGTAAATGTGTTATAGAAATTTTACTACAGAGTTTACCTACTGTTCTATCGAATATCACCTAAATTATTTTTACATATAAATTAGCACAAGTTGGATGAGCTAACGGAACTGAATACAAGATTGTAAACTTGTTTTAATTAAGAAACGTTTCGTTTCCCGTTAAGAATTTAATGATTTGCAATACGGAACTCTGGCCGAGAAACTTGCTTCAAATGTCAGGTCAGATTACAACGAAGTAATTATTTGCATCTTGTATACGTCCGTAATAAGAAACTCTACAGAGATAATTATACCTACATAGGTATGTATAAAAATATGTACAAAACAGAATAAGTACTATAAAAATAACAGATATGTTTCTTTTATGAGACAAGGATGACAAACTACCTTGTGGGTCCTCCGAGATGCAAGAGGGATTTCAAACCTCCTACAGAGCTACTGTAGAATGCCTTTTGTGCGAGTAATTTTCCTACCTAACTATAAGCTAACCTACCGCCGTGTATCTACATCTGTCTGGACAGCCGGACGACTAGTACCTAGAAAAACAGAATATTACGACGTCCATAAGAACAGACAGTTGATACTCTTAAGACGTAACAATTTACAACGTGGCATGCATTTGATTGGAAACAAAGGCTCATTGGTTAACAACGACAAGTTGCTCATTATATTTCCCTCAAAGTTTTCCGTTTATGTAACTACGTCGGTGATTACGAAACATTCCGTCAATGGTTACTTCTCGTAGTTGTTGTGACGCATAAACTAGACTCGCGAAAGGAGTGGTACTTATTCACGTCTTAACCACTTTGAAACACTTCTACTAAAAGAATATTAATAAACTAAAATAATTCGCTTGAGTCTTCTTGACCGCACCTGGCCCCTGTTTCACCATCTTTACAATTGTCAGTTTTTAGGACAACTCGAACTACATTTCTTTGACAATATGAAGCGCGCTAAAATAAAAGCTCTTCAAGTCAGCAGTTGATACCGAACTGTCCTTGAAAAATGACAATTGTAAAGTTGATGAAATAGGGGCCTGCAAGACAATTATAAGTACGTCTATACGACGAATGACTGTCTTCATGCAAGTTATTATTATTTTTATTTGTCTCATAGACGTACTACTTATGTTAGTTGTCTGCAAGTATGGTTGGTAAGAAATCGGAAAAAAAAAATCGACCAAGATTAGGTAAAAATAAAAAAAAACCGACGGATTGAGAACCTATTCCTTTTTTTGACGTCGGTTAAAAATGGGGTGGTGAGAATTGCGTCAGGGCCGTAGGCCCAAGCAACCCAGAAATGGGTAATCCATCCATATGCTTTTAAGTCGTATATAATTAGAGAATTTATGAATTTATTTGCAAATGATTAATTATAAGTAGGGACTAAAATTATGGAATCGAAGACCGTCCTGAGTATTTGATGTTCCGATAGGATCTAAAAATTATTGAATTTAACATCATAACAATAAAAAATATGGTAGGTAAGTATATAAAATTAAGGCAAGTGAAATTATTTGTAATAAATTTATGCGAAACTTAAGACAACTGATTTCTATGATCACGTTAAGCGAACGCCACGCTTAGCTGAGCCCGCAGTTACTTCAAAGGCCGCTCACTGGCTCATTTTTAGTGGTACTTAATTTTGTTATTATAATTCTTAATACCCAACTGGCTTCGGATCCGCTGCTTCCTGGCGACTCACTTAATATACAATTAATAACAAAAACCGCACCAAAATCGAAATAATCGCGGACGAATATACATAATTATATAAGGGTCAAAAACTGAGAATCTCCTTTTTTTAAGTCGGTTAAAAACACCTCTTACACACCTCTTATACTTTCTTATACTTATAATTTCCTACGTCTAACGCGTCACTTCATGACGCCTTTAAGCGTTCGGCCGTTCTGCGCGGAAATCGCAGCGTTAGGCGCATGCGATCACGTTATGCCTTGTTTGTCCGATGCTGCGTTCACCGCGTAAAACAATGGTTGTTAATTAGGTCATCATCATTGGCCTGTTTCATCTATGGAAGATGGATTAGCGTCCATACCAGTGCGGCACTTAAGCACATGGCTTGTAAGGCCGATACGGGAGTGACAGCTACGACCGCATAGTCTGCAAATAACCATCATCAAATAACCAAATAGTTATGCCCGACTATATAGGGAAAAGAGCAGCGCGCTGGGCCGTGTTTTATAAAGCTACAAGTTACAGTTTACAAGCGGAAATCTCATTCTATCACCGTTTACTAGAAAGAGACTTCCGCTTGTAAATTGTAACTTGTAGCTTTATAAAACACGGCGCTGGTGTCTCAAAGCTCGCCTTAAGGACAATTGGTCAAACCACGCGCTGTCGTGTACAACCAGTATACGTGAGGCCCGAGTACGAATATTCGAATCCTGCGTAACGTGATCGAGTAGTAGCGTTATCGAGAAATTCGTATATAGGTATGACGTTTGAAACAGCGCCCGCCCGTGAGCGTAACTATTCAGAACTAAAATTAAGTATGAAGTTTCTTGATTTCGATCTGAGGGTCAAGCACGACTTTACGAATGCTGCGTAACGTAAAGTCGAATAGTAAACGTTGTCGAGTTTGTATGACGTTTGGAACAGCGCCCGCCCGTGAGCGTATTTGGAACAAAAATTTAGTATGAGGTTTCTCGATCTCGATACGATAACCGTAACGTTACGCAGCTTTCGTAAAGTCGTGCTCGACCCTCTTATAACGTTACGTTACGCAGGATTCGAATATTCGTACGCAGGATTAAAATATTTAAAATGATGTGCGTCAAACGCATCGCGTTTAACGTAGCGCTTTAAAACAACCGCGCGCATTATAAGTATGGCAAATACTCCTTGCTTACCAAGTTCAATACATACCATATGCATACCATAAACAGAATATCCGCAAGGCTTTCAGTCCCAAGTTTATAATAATACTGTGCATGTAAAGTTCTTTATTTTATCTTAGCAATAACCTAGACGTGTACTAAGTTAAGAAGCTTTTACGTATGTTGTTACTGGAAACATAAAATTTTAGGAGGTTACTCAACATATATAGGCTTTATTTATACCTCAGGCAGACAACTTACGCTGCATGTTAATTTTATGTAAAACATCCCTACGTTTTTTCTTCAAACCTTAAAGATTAAAATATTTATGTCAATATAAAGTTACGTCATAAATGGGATTGATTTTACTTTAAATCTAAAATTTAAATCGAAATCATCATAATGTCTCGTTCTTTTTAAGGTTCCGTACCTCAAAAGGAAAAACGGAACCCTTGTAGGATCACTTTGTAGTTCGTCTGTTTATCTGGCTGTCTGTTAAGACCGCTTTAGTCCGTAACGCGTGGAGTTAGCAAGCTCAAATTAAAATATCAAATACTCAGGCCTGGTGCAATCCTTTGAAGCTGAAAAAAATAATTTTCTAAATCAACGCAATCAAAAGATACTGGAAAATGGAACATACCGGAAAAGCGGGAAAAATCTTCAAGACTCGATTCCCGTGATATGAGAACTATTTAAATAGGTACCTACAATTTTGTACGGAACCCTCGGTGCGCGAGTCTGGCATGCACTTAACTGGTTTTTTTAAGGTAGGTAAAGATGACGTAATTCTAACAGCTACAAAATCTAGGTAAGTACCTACCTACCTAAATTGAGTAGGAAGCAAAACAAAGTTAGTTACAATATTCACCGCGTCTAAAGTATTTTGTTTCAAGTATTCTTCGGAGAGTGAAACTTTTGCTCCCTCCAAACCACTGGATGATGTTAAAACTGAAAAAAAGTAAATAAAAGGCAAGAAAGAATTTTTCAAAAGTTCTAACAGGAGTTTATGAAACTTGGATAAAACAAGTTTGAACAAGTTTAGTAGTCAGAATAGAAGATGATAAATAAGACTAAGATTTTAATAGGTAAGTTGTAGTTAGAGATGATTTTGGACACTCTCAATTTTATGATATTATCCGTCCATCCAGTCCAAACAAGCAAGTCATTTTTGAGAATAGAATTACCTATCATAGAATTATCAAACAAAAACTAATAAAAAAAAGTCAACTTGATCACTAAAAATTGTGACGTCATAGCTGTTAATTCAATACAAACTTTATGCTAACCGATTGTTTCGACATTTTCAAAAAACCTGCTGATTTGACTTAGTACACATCTGGAGAAGAACCTTTCATTATTGATAAGCCTTCGTAAAACAGAGTAGGTAGATAAAGCATTCACTAAATTTAATATGAAAATAACGGTCGTTTATCAAAGGAGGATTTTGCAAAGACTGACATAAATGAACAAGTAAAATATATACCCAAACAAGTAGCTTAGAACGATCCCGGAATTATAGCCCTCTGGCGTGGTCAGCCGAGCAAAAGTTAATTTCTTCAACTAAATTCTGTATGACATGTGAATATAGCGAAATGTGAAATTGCGTCTTATTTAGCCATGAAGCGACGTACCTACTTATATTTGCAACTAAATATTTATGTATCACAATATGATCGCAGCCAAATAGCTTCATTGTAGCAAATTGCGATTGTATTTAAATGACAAATACGAGTGCATTTGATATTTAATAGGATCATAAACAATTTGCAAGCGAGGTGCAATGTGATAACTGTTAATTAAAGTGCTTTGTTTAAGTGAATAAGCGGTATACCACGTTATTTCAAAAATCTGAGTTACAAAAGCGCTTAGTTAATGCAACTTGTGACCAAAGGGCTGGCAGTTTTCTCTCTCAAAGAATCAGCATTGCTATTCAGCGAGGCAACGCTGCCAGCCTTTTGGGCACTTTGCCACGGGGGCCTTATTTAGATTTAATTTAGTTTTAAGTTGTAGTTTATTTAGTTTAAGCTTAGATTTAATGTCATTGTAAATTGCTTTTATTATGTAAATAAAGTATTTCAAAATCAATTTGAGTATTGTACTTCGTGGACTATTCGTTGATGTTATATGGATTGGCACAAACAAAATTATGAGATCCAATATACCTACTTTGTTAGCTTGAAAATACTACAAAGTAGTCAATTACCTTTTTGCAATTAGTAGCAATGTAGATGTGTGAATAACATACCTAATGACGGGCCTACGAGGCAATACATTCAAGCTCCATTTTCTAAATAAGTTTAAAAGAAGGAACAATTTTTTATTGCTTCTTCAATATCTCAAAGCGTGGCAGTAAGTCAACTTCCTGTTTATTTGTGATTTCTGTGAGATATTACACAAGCAGATTCTCGCTTGATCATAATTTTCTCAGAAATAAACCTTTGGGGAAAGCAGGATGTGCATATATTAAATATTAACAAATAACAGGATGTTAACCCGTAGGTACTCCGTTTCCGTATATAGAGTTAGTCGAATATCAAGAAATATCTACATATACATTTCCGCTAATAAGTAAGATCATTATTTTGAAATAAACGGATCACTCACGTACCTACACAGGGTCGTTTCATTATCGTCAAGAATTCAGCCAGGGTTTGAGTATGAGTAAGTTTAAGTGAACTTTTTAGTAAAGTTAGAAATATTGATTGCCTTTGCTGGTTGACAATATAGAATGAGAGATTTTTTTTTATTTATTTAAAAGACAAAAAACTTCCCATGAGTGCTCATTTAGACTAATTCAACACCTTGACTGAATTATTGATGGTTCATTAAAATAATTAAAACGCACCCTGTTTAAGTAAGTCGAGTTTAGTCCGACTTGCTTCGGACTAATTTGTGTACGTTTTGCTGGCGTCGAGTCGTGCGCTCCTGAAGAATTATCGATTCTCTCACAGTAGGTAGTTTCAATATTTTTCGTTGTCCAAGAAATGCATTATATATTGAACTTATAGGAGCATCTTTATAAACTTTTTATGTGGATTTTTACAACGTGGTTACGCTATATTTGTGGCTTACGTTACCAAGGTTAACAACGTCAGAACGGCTAACATGAAATTTATTATATGTCTTTGCGTTATGTCACTAAACTCAGGTTATACGGCCGGCAATGAAATTATAGGTTTAATGAAGAAAGTTTTTCCACGGGTCAGGAAAAAATCTATCTTAATGTCAATGTCAATTTGACATTTAAAAACATTTCATAACTCAAGAATAAAGTTTTCATTAAATGTTATAAGATTAATAAGAAAACCACATGGGAAAGATTTTGCATAAGCTAAAGATGCGGAAATGTATTTCTCACAAATAGTTTTCACAGTAATTAAAGTGATATTTAATGAATATAATTACAATTTGCGGGTGGTAGGACCTTGTGCGAGGTCCGTCCGGATCGCTACCACCATCTTACTCGTTAATCCTGCCGCTAAGCAGCAGTGCTTGCACTGTTGTGTTCCGGTGTGGAGAGTAAGACAGCCGGTGTAATTACGGGCACAAGAGGCATTTCATCTTAGCCCTCTAGGTTGGCAACGCATCTGTAAAACCTCCGGAGATGCGGGTGTCTATGGGCAGTGGTGATCACTTACTATCAGGTGACCCACTTGCTCGCTTGCCTTCCTCGTTGTATAAAAAAAAAAAAACAATGCCTGCACTAAGAAAATTACGATGGCAGTTAGACTTTGTATGCTGAAAGTTTTAATATGGGTTTTCAGCAAACTATGTATTACCTACAACAACAAAATTTTGAAAGTATGCTTTTTAATTTGTCCTACTTTTGTGAAAGTCAAAAATAAAGTTCAGCAACAATATTAAATTTGCCGAGTGCCTTATATTTACATGGTTACAAGTATCATTCATATTTTCAAAATAAATTATTTCTTCATTCAGTTATGTAGACGGTACGCGCCCAAGAATGCGTAAAACATCGTGCCACTGGCTCCGAACTGTCAAGAGCAAGCCTGAGCCCCTACTCCGAAGTCGGAAATTCGAAGTTCGTGTCCGACCGTCCCTCTCGCTTTCGAGTTAAGAGGTTTCCCTGAGAAGATGACCTTGAACCTTTCGCGCCTTCCGCACCCCACCTCACTTCTACTAAACAACGTCGCTTTAGTGGCGACATCTATTAAATGTCGGTCTAACTTCATGTTACACAGTGTTATCTCAAATAACGCAACTTTTCACAAAAAAAAATAATTCGTTCAGAATTCGCACCGAATACGTAAATTGCCTATTTTTTTTTTATATTAATAAAGGCCTGTGCCCAGCAGTGGAGCATGAATAGGACAATGATGATGTGGATTATAGAAAAGGTAAGATGAAAGGTATGTTAAACGTGGAACTCCTAGCCTTTTAAATTCTCTATACATTGGTGTGTACTTCACAAGTCAAAGTAAATTATGCTTATGATGTAGTAACAGAATATTAATTGCGACTTTAATATTTACGAGTTACTTGTGATGCAGATATTATCATAATAATTATAGTATGACGCATAGTATAGCAAAAAAAAAAGCGTGGAAAAACAAGTTGAGATGTTATAGATAACTAATGCATATTTATATTTTGTTTTTATCGTTTAAATAATGTACAGTAAGACTCTAAAATGTAGCCATTTCAGCGTCTGGCTCAGGGGAGCCCCTTAACCTATGTTGACGTGAATGGGACGGTTGGATGCGAACTTCGAATTCCCGTCTTCGGAGTAGGGGCTCTGAGCGGTCCCTGGCATTCCCAAAGTGTCCACGCATCACTGACTTATTCTTCTTACAATTGTATTCGAGGTACTCTACATGAAAATTATAATGCTTGACCTCTCCGAATGTAGGTGTACTCATTATTTTTCCCGCCTGATGGCACTCGTGTACGTAGCTTGTTTCGGAATATTTGAATGGATTAGATTTATCTTAATGTTTAGTCCAGGTAATCCGGTAAGAGAATGAAAAAAAAAACTGTTTTTTAATACAGTTGCTCAAAAAGTGGTATTTTTTGTAGCTACGTATCATGCAGAAAGTTGGATTTTTCGTACTAGTGCTTTTTACTTTTCCAAGGGGCCGGCGGCTCCGGGCCGCCTTCACCTTTCTCCTCCTCCCCGACAAGGCAGCCCCCGCCGGCTCACCGCTTTCGGTTTCATTGTAATTTTCTCGCAAATGTATTAAAAAACGTCGTTTGGTACACGTGCGGAAGTGTCATTTTCACTCGTCCTGAGTCTCGACCCTCGCCTCATGGCTCGGGCCTAGACACCCCAGGACTCGTGCATAATGACATACTTACTTTCCGCACTTATATCAAAAAGTACTGTTATCAACTGTCTGCTAGTCGACTGGCCTCCTTCTATGATCGGAACCTGTTCCCTAAGCCCTAGCTCTGCCCCGACTGGATGGCGGCGACCTCCTGCGAGAGCCGCTCTGCCGTCGTGGGCGTGTAGATTATAGCAGCCAGTAATTGATTTTCACACCTATTTTGCTGGCGTTAGGCCGGCAAAGAACTGTGCTATCTAGAAATGTAGGTACTACTTGGTGTATTCCTATTTTGAAAGTTATGCGAATATTAAATTCTATGTTTGAAATAAAAATGTTCCGACGAACTGAAAACCTTCTTTTTTGAAATTAGTTAAATAGAATTGACAAAAAAACCTATCTACGATTGTTGTAATTTGTTACGTATCAAACTTTTTCAGTAAATAAAGTCGATTGTATTTCGATAGCTACATAATTCAACTAAAGACATTAAACGAAATTGGTGGAATGATAATTAGCACAAAATCACGGCGCCGTTGGCATCAAGTTAAATAAGTTATACTCGTAACGAAATAACTTTCTCTGATAATCGGTTATACGCTACTCGTGCGGAAATTTGCGTTTGCCACATCTGTATTAATTGATCACGTAGCGTGTAGGGCTTCAAGCATAACCTAGCCTTTGAGACAGACATTAAATTAAATACAGTAATTTTATTACTTTACTCTACGTACATATATAATTATTATCACGCTAACTCTGGGAACTGGGGCACAATGGGAATGATGACTAGTAGATGAAATCAGCAATTTTTTTCAAATGCCAAAATAATCGGTTAGTATGAAATTTGTATTGAATTAGGTATTTTAACTATGACGTCATAATTTTCAGTGATCAACATGATGTCTCCTTTTTACCAGTTTTTGTTAAATTAAAAATAGTTTTAAGTGCAGTAATAAGTGAGGCATCGGTTTTATACATAATTATGAACATTTTAGGAAGCTTGATACACTGAATATGTAAAATGATTTATTTTGACCCAACTACAATAGCGAAATGTTCACACAAATTTTACACGCGTTGCGTTTTGGTATCACAATAGTTCTGTCGCAGTTGGAAGCGTCATTGTTCTGAAAGCGTCAGAACAAAGCATATTGAAAAACCAGCATCTGGTGGATTCATTTGTAGCTGCTCAAATTGGACGGAGCAAGGTTCGAATGCCGATATTCCAGGGCCTGTCAGCTGATGTCAAAAAACAATTGACACCATAAAATTGTCAGCGTTTTTCTTTACTGTAAATAATAATAATTGCCATAATTAAACCCACCCAAATGCCAATCTATTTCTTAAAGCGCTGGCAACGCATCTGTGATTCCCCTTGCGTTACAGATGTCCTTAGCCCTTTACAACCGAGAAGATAAAGTCAAGAATTTTGAGAAATAACATTCTTTAAGCGAACACTAATGGTCAAAGGGTTCTGAAAAAAATAGAATAAAATCGGAAAAGCTTAATTTTCAAGAAAATCGCGAGCACGATCGTGCATCTCAGGAATAACTTGTAAAATGCACGATCGTGCAACTTAACAATAAAATACAATTAATACACCAGTTTCTGGTAAAATCTACATTTTATGTTATTACTTGTAACTAATTCAGTCGTTTAAATTACGAATAAGCCTTCATTCATTAGTTTAGGTAGGAGTAATGTATTTTCTATGTCATTTTTCTAGATATCGTTTCCAAAGAAAGACCACTGCGCCATTACATTGAAACTCTCGGGTATTGAAAACATTCCATTAATATTATGAATACCAATATGCTTCATAACTTCAACTCTACTCGTTTTTAATTCCGCGTCATGTTTTGTAATAATTTTTAGTGTATACACTCACGTAAGTACCATAAAATTAATCATCAAAATAGGTACTCATCATAGTACTTGATAGGTGCTCGAACAGGTCTAACAGGGCATGAAGTATAATTGTGTTACGTGTCTTCGTTAGATGTTTCCTTCCAGAGATGAGGGCGCGTAGGTATCAGATGTTTGTCTTGGTTTCATCGTTGGTGAAGAATATCTGGTCCTAGTGGTTTGTCGTTGAGGGACAGTCTCGTGTGTATTAGCAGGAAGGCGCCTAGTTCGTTTACGAGTTGATGTTCGTACTCTTTCAGCTGCAGACGATAACGGTGGAACATTTGGCACGGGTGACTGCAAACGAGTGACTGCTGGGCTCGCCTGAGAATGATGAAGAGGTGTAATCACAGGTCGTGCAGGTGGTGTAGAAAGAGGGCGTTCTTCTTGCTCAAGCATGAAGCAAAGCAAGACTGAAGAGTTCCAGGAACGTCCAGCATCTGCCTCTGCTCATCTGGCGTATCTTTCTCCTCATTATCTATATCCTCTGTCGTACCTTCTGATAGCAGCCTATCGGATAAAATGGTTCGAAATCATCTTCGACATCCCGAAATTCTTCAATATCGGAGTCGTTTCCATCTCCCATGGTATTTAGGATAGCCGCTATGGCATCATCACCGAAAAGACGGCCTAAAAACAAAAAGAATGTTGCAAATATAGCCAAAGTCCATAACCTTAGGTAAAAAGTCATTCACGGCATAACACCGAACGCACACGATCGTGCAACATTAATTTTTGAACAAGATTACAAAAAAAGAGCTAATATTTTTAATGTTTATATTACTGCATACGATAGAGTAACTCTTATACCTTGATAAAAATACCATAATTTGTTTAATTTTGAACTTAAATGTGTCAAAACAAGTACTTACGTGACGCCCCTCTCTTACCAAAAAACGCAGCCATCATCGCAGGTGAGTCGCGAGCTACTAAAGGGTCACGGCGTCACGGGCTGTTTTTACTGCATTGCAAGAGATCCTGCACGCGTGATCGGTATCGGTTGCGTGTCGAAAAATGAATTCACGCATCATCCAGATTTTTGTGAAGTAAGATGCACGATTGATGCAAGTCGGTTGGAAAGGGATAGGCAGCGGTGTTTGCTTTACATCAGGTGACCCGCCTGCTCGCTGGCCCCCTCTTAGTATAATACCTATATATAAAATAGATATCAGAGCTAGTGTTATGTGTACTAGGCAACACAATCAGTCAAACAATCCGGAAAAAAAGTACAAAAAAAGTTGCATAAAAATCGCATTGCGAGTAAAGTAGCCTGTTAAATTAAATTCTCAAGTAAAACCGATCGAATGCCCGATTTCGAATGCACGAAATCCTACCTGTGTGAAAGAGGTAACCGTATTGAAACCAATACCAAATCTCACGGGATCCATTGTGGCATTGTACCTTTACAAGTGTCCTCCATTGTCATTTAAATCCTAATATATTGGTTTGTCACTGAAATTGAGGGATACGAATGTTGGACCCTCTACTGAATAAAGATGAACGAAAACAAATTGCTCTAATAACTCCGAAGAGATAATCTCGCCTCCCTATTTTATCTAAGGGAACATAATTAGAAACACACAAAGGCTCTTCATGAAATAATAATTAGATGTGTTTTTCAATTATTGTTACAGAAGATTGTGTTATTATCGTTAAGGTTAACGACCCAGTTGCGTCTTTGTAAAATTGTGTTTTAAGCTTTGACGAAGACTAAACAAAGCGAAATTAAATTGTGACTGTATGAAGCTTAGCTAATTGATGTTCATACTAAGGAGTTACTAGGTGTACTTAATTATGTATTTTTAACAGATAAGCATTATCAGGTCTCTGCGGAAGATTTTACAGGTCATACCTGTGAAAACATCGTAATTAAAATGAAAAATAAACTGTCACGCATTTGTCATTAATTATTCGAGTACGAGAAAATTGCCTGCGTAATTCATTATAAGAGCCGGACAACACTTTAATTTGACCAATAGTTTTGTAATGTTACTTGTACACGTACACACTTATACCATTTGATCAGTGTGAAGTCGGGCCTTCTAATCTAGTCTGATCTTCCGTCTGTAGCAATGTTAGGCCAAATTTTCTTTAATAAATATGTTTCAAGATATTTTACAACCTTCTTCTTGGATTTTCTTCGTTTTGGCAGGTGTGTGATTGAAATGGTGTTTTCATTATTTACCTGTAAAAATGATTGAACTGCTTTGATGATTGGTGTCACCTGTAATGATGAATTCTTGGAAACTAACAACTGAGACAGCGATAGTTTTGATATACATCCAAATGTTAATTGGATCAGCGATGTAAGAAAAGTTTTTCGAAGTAAGAAAAGTTTTTAGAGGTCTCAAAACCATATAACCGAGTTAAAAAAAGTAAATTGATTTCAACTACCTAAGTGCCCTATTTAATGTTGATTCGGGTGGCTTAACAAAATTTGATGGATCTGTATTTAAAAATATCATCAAAATAAATATTTCGGCATGGTGATCATTGGTCTAAAACTGTTACATGCCCGTCAGTTTTATGGGTTAAAGCTGCTGAGTGCTCCAAAAAAACTCGTTTTCAATTTAACACCGCCCTAAAAATGAAGTGAACGCTTTTGATGAATGGTTACGACCGGTCCAGTAAAATTGAAAAAAAAAAACATTCGTCTCTGCTCTATGCGGGTATGTATGCCGTTTCAATGTTTTATGCTTTTACGTTGAGCTCTTAGCTTTAGCTAAAACATTGTACAGCCTCGAAGCTCATGGAAATAGGTATCTATTTTTTTATGTATATTTTTTGTAGAACTTTTCAGCTTTTGTGTATTTTTACAAACGTGGCGTTATTCAGACGCCCAAGCCTACAGTAATTTATGTAATTACCTAATGTAACAGAGCTTGAAGGAAAGCAAACAAATGGGGTATCATCATTAAAACCGTCTTAAAATCAATTTCCTTAGACTTAATTATCTTAATCTAAATTCTGACAGTCTTAAACTAAGATTAATTGGGCTGCGTAACAAACCGACGTACGAATTTTATGGACGTGAGTTTCAGTCAGGAACCACCAAACTTTGGCTATTCGTTATCACTTTTCAGCGGTTGAAACTGTAAATACTTCGATGTCGTAAATCAAACTGACAATAGTTTTTACTAGAACTACTTTCGTGGCTTTTTGTGGAGGGGTTTGATGTTGGCAACGATTTGGATGCGTTCTTTTGAGAATTATGTTCCTTGAAAATTCATTCAATGGTTTAGTTTCTTTATATGTCGATATAAATGAGTATTTAGCGAAACAACGTCCCGTGCAATTAACTATTAGGTAGGTACAACCATAAACTATAATTGGAATAAACCGAACGATCTATTAGAATTCTAATCTATTACTGATGATCATTTTCCGTTTAAACAGTAGATCGCGTGACTTAACAGTTTCGCTGCGAACGAGTTTTACAAACTTGTTATATAACCGGTCGAAACTTAGTTGTATTAGGTAGAGAATAAATCATCAAACGCCCCAATCGGGTGAGCGGATGTACTATGAAATTATTTTTGATTGGCCAATGTCCAAAATTAGAATTTCAGTAAGCTCCTTGTTAATCCAAAATAATAATAATAACATTGTTGCGTAAACATCCTGCTGCGGAAACTCGGAAAGGTTTCCCTGGACACTTAACCTAATTATTCACAATAATGTTAAAAGAGTAACTAATTTGCAAGATTACATTTCAATATTTAACTTTAAGGGTAAATTAAATCTTTATTCTTAGCAAGAGTTTAACCTTAATATCTTTCCGTATCAGATCAAGTAAATCCAGTAGTATTTTTTTCTGCACCTACGCACCAAATAAATAATTTTCTTTCTTTGTTTAAATTACGAAATATTATCCACTGATTAACTTTAAGTTTGTCCCTTTTATGTTTCGACGGCATTTTATGTAAAAAGTTTTCAAATAAGTATGAATAAATGTTATAACATTTTTGAAAATAATAATACGGAAAATTACCTCCTTGTTCTATAGGTTTTTCTGAATTTTTGTTACATTTTTATATCTAATACAACAGTTTAACTGCTTTAACAGGCGATACCTAAAGAAAATAACGCTACCTAAATAATCATCAACAATACTATAGTATCAAAGACCCATCAAACTCATTAGCCTTATGATTTCATTAAAATTTAAAGCAGTTGTGATAAAATTATATCTGCCTCCAAATGCGGAGGTAAAATCTAATATCCGCTCCTTACGCTCCAGAAAACGATTAAAATGAGACTGAATTGGTCCAAGTCTTATTGAAAATTGCAATTCTGCAATCAAACCAAATGAGTTCAAATGGATTTACGTCACACGGACCGATTTAACCTTTTTGAAAAGTTGAAGAAGTTGGCCTTTTCATGTTGAAACTTAGTAGTTTTCATTTGACACACCTTACGGTATTAATCTGAGAGTTTTTCGACTCTCTTTCTTTTGAAATTTTCTACGGGAAGGTTCCACAGTGGATCCCGTTTCATTTAGTTTGATAGTACGTTCAAGATGACTTGGATTGTTTTTGTGTTTAATTATGTGTATTTGTACTTCAAAATCCGCGAGCAACTTTTTGCGTACATCTTTGAAGTTTAGCCAATACATAAGTACTTAGTCAAAAATATGAAACACAGCTCGGCGTTCCGCTCGAAAATCAAGCGCAGGACGGATTGGAGTGAGGAGTATTTTATTTTCATACATTTCTGAAATATACAGGGAGCAATTCCGACGATACGGGTGTATTTTTTCAGATTGCATAGTGCTGCCACGTTAAAAAAAACTTACCTCCCTTTGCGGTTCTGAAAAAATGTACAACAATTGGACAGAATAGTTTGAACCACATTCTTTATAGATTCTCTCAATAACAGCAATAAATATAAGTTCCCTGCTTTTTGGTTTTCGGAGCCTAGGAAGCTCGTTAACCTTTCCGATTTCGTAAAAAAAGTATTTTTATGAACTGGACAACTCTTTTATATTGTACAATGCAACCTGTCAAAAGTCCATTGATTCCATTATTTACTTAACTATGATTTGCCTCAGTGCATTAACGGGATTATGAAATAAAGTTTTGAGTGCTAAAACAGACGCTGAATTCTAACTAGCGTATTAGCATATTATAGTGTCGTTCTGAATAATATAAGTCACGTTTCGAGACGCTAGAAATATTGACTTACGTGGCCCTGAAGCGCAATGACTGTGAATGCATAATTTGGCAAAATATTGTCAAATCGCAACCCCTATTATATTTTATGTATGTCAAAGAAAGTAGTTTAAATATTTTACGAAGCTTTGTATTGCGCTTATACGATAACTAACACTGAAAATTCTTAGATTTGTCCATTTTAAACACAATCGAAAAGCTGACATAGCCTTATTTGTTGTACTTAGGCCTCGTTAAAATATTAGAATAATAATAAACACACGAAAGAAGTGAAATCAATATTATTTTTGAATATTCAACTCTTTGTTAATCAGTCTAACGCCGTTGTTTTTTTTCATGTAATTTTTTTTTTTAAAGGTATTTGAAAATTATGTCTGCACAAAAATGACTTCAACGAAATGCTTAAATCAAAAATAAAGTTTATAAAGACTAAACCTAGTCTCTTCTCGATAAAGCTCCATTTATGAGTGACAATGCATCTTCATGGCGAATAGTACATAGTAGTTAAAACAATTATAACCAAATACAATTTTCGGAAACTATCGGAAACAAATAAAAAAACCTTCAGTTTTCTTCTCTCCAAGCGTTTGCAATCATCCGTTAAATGTAAGATAAACAAGTAAACAAATCCACATAGCGGCAGCTCGAGCAAGGCAGTTTCTAATCTCGTTAAATTAATATACAATTCCCTGTGATAGCAACTCGACAGAAATTCAGACGAGCCCTTGGAAATTTCGACCAATTACAGTTTTAACCTCCTGGGTACGAGGTGTTTGAGGTAGATAATTTTCCGGGTCTGACCATGATTGATAGGTATTTTTGGAACCGTAATATTTATCTACTGTCGTTACATTTTTAGTATTTTTATTCCAGGAGTTCCTGCAATGTAAAAAAATCAGCTACAAGGAAGACGTGATCGATCACTCGATAGATAGACGCCATCAAATCTGTCACCTAGGTCCACTTACCCAGCAGAGACCGGTGGAGACGATCGCGAAGGCAGTGTCCGCAGTGGAGGGCAACCCGTCATGACCACGACCGCACTGTCAAGAGAGAACGACTAAAAACAAGTATAAATAAATGTTTTATTTATTTGCAGACTCCCCGGGGTCACTTCTCACTCTTCACTTCACTTTTCTTCTTTTCTTCTTCTTCACTTGCTCGTTTGCCTTCCTTATCGTATTAAAAAAATGAGAGAAAAACATCAGCACCTATGTGGTAATTTGTGTTGTAAAACAGAGAGTACCATTTACGTCCCTTTTGATCTCTGGGACTTGTCGTTTTGTGATCATAATTATTATACTTTGAATATTTATTACAGTGACATACAACTTTCCAGCCATTTAAATTACAAGGAGTGAATTTTGGCAAGGTGCTAATGAAATTGAAAGTTTAGTGTGATCCAGCGAACCTATTTTCTTTTCCAATCAACTATTGGTTTTCAGCGACATAATTATTTCTCCATTCAGTTTTAAGGCTGCCAAGGAGTGGCGGTGAGTGGTCAATTACTTTACCAATGTATTTCTAAATTGCCATTTGATGTCTATATTTTCGTCCAAATAAAGTGCTATGTATAATTTAATTGAGAAATGCTTTTACATGACAAGGTGTTCATGACCTTGACATAATATTGATTTTTGCTGATCTGTGATTTTTTTTTGCAATACCTCCTCATTATTTTTATTTTAAACAGATGTACCGCTAAATTATGCTGTCTGTTTGTTATTATGCGAGTGATCAAAACAAAAGCGTTTATAAATAAAAAGGAAATAGTTACCAATATTTTTTTTCAAATTTTTGTTTGTACCTATAAATATTTTCAATATAAGAATTAACTAATACTTACACTTTATTTATGTATAGGCCCTCCCAGTTGCTTTTGTCATTGTAAAAACAACAAATGTCTTTCGCTTCGGTCTCGCTGCGGAGAATGGTAGATAAAAGCTTGCCGTTTAATTTGATTGAAGAAATCTTTCTTTGTCGCTTAATTGGATCAGGGGAGTATACAGATTGTAAAAATTTAAGCGAATTGATTGAATTTAATGTTCGCTGTTCAGCCGCGTTCGGCTTAATTATACCGTTTGTTGAAACCGTGGAATAGTTTGTGCCACTTTGTTTCAAAAAGTGATGTTAAATCTTTGTCATTTTGATGCCACTGTAGGTACTCGTAGTAACTTAGTACGTGCTTCTAGTAAATAAACCTAACCTAACGGATACCTACTGAATGTTAACTTCATCATCATCATTTAAAAGTCTACTCATACGTATGTGTAAAATCTAATGCCGAAGTCTTAAAGTTCTTAAAGTGACCTATTTATTGTAAAAATCAATAGTGATATCACCAGAATGTTATTTTTGGTCAAAGTGCCTTTCATTAAAAAATATTCCTTGGGTCAAAGTCGTGCTTAATGTTTAAGCAAAAATATTGTCAAATTAATGTAATATATCCCAAGACTATTCTTTACTGTCGTGTATTGAGACAATACGTCTCCATTTCACTGAGTGAATTAAAAAGGTGTCTGCTGCCACACCGCGACAAATGGTAGTACCGAATACATATCACTTTTATAAGACATTTACTCGTAATATAGGATAAACCTAAGTGTTACACGTAATTATGAAAATTAACCGAGAAATAACTGTATGCGTGTAGTCATAGTGAAATTATCTCTCTTTATTTGTATAAATATAATATCAATGTGCCTGTGTGTTTCATTTAAATATTTTTCAATATATTATAATACATAAAGCACTTGCTAAACAGTCCAAAAGATTCATGAATAACGACATTAACTTCACTAGTCATAGAATCTAAATTTGTTTTAAAAGAAGCCAACATTTGTTTTAATAGCATCAACGGTAATAATAAGCTAATCCTACCGTACTTAAACAGTATTTCGTCGTAAAATAATTTAACAAGCTACTTTGTAACATGTTTCCTAGGTTAAATCTGCTATAGTCAAACATATACTCGTGTCAATTGTAAATCACTTTGGGGCTAAATAGAGTGCCGCAATTTACATTAAGATATCTGGCGTGGAATGGATGCTTCGGGCCACAATTGATAGCCGTTATGTACTTAATGTTTGATCCATATATCTCCGATTCAAGAGAAACGTTACATGTTGTCTTTTCTGCTATTCTAATTTTGTTAAGAGAGTACTGTTTACTTCATAATAACGATTGCTTATTGCTCTTCTTCTCCGTATAAACTTTAACTATGACAATTAACACACTCCTCTTACCAACTTAAAAATAAAGGGGATGCAAAGATTTCGTTTCGCGCGTTAATATAAACGTTGTCATCTTTTTATAATGTAGAACGTAATTTTGACGTGACAGCTGACCATCTGAAAATTTTCTTTCATTTTTGTATGTAGAATTCCTGGTTTCCAAAGGTACCAAGCTGGTTGGAAAAATAAATAAAAAACGCGATAGTAAATGATTACCAGGAAATAAGAAATATAATGCACTGCAATGGTTCGAACTGGGTTCGAACTAGTTGAAATTTAGTACTACAGATTAAACTATGTGTCACTAACCACCTATGGAGATCAGCATATTTCTCCGTTTCATATAACGCAATTTTTGTAACAAAGATAAAGCGTTAGTCGCCCGCGCTCAGTCTGTGCTTTCGGTAATAAAAACCGGTATATGAGCCGCCAGTCTCGTTAACGCCACCTGCTTCACAGCCTCGTGAAAACTCGTGTAAAATCCAATCACACGGCTGCAACGTTACTTTACCGAACTCAGCTTTGAAATGACGCCTGAACTAAACTTGTTTTTTGAGTGTACAAATTGTACTTTTTTGATAATAATATCATAAAAGCCAGTGGAAATCTTCGTTCTCAAAAGCAAAGTTTTCCAAAATACGTTGATCGATTTATTAGCTGACATTAACTTGCTACACGTAATTAACAAAAAGCTGCAAGAAGGGAAAAATGTACTGGAAAACTTCTGTATAGTCAAAAAGTTAAAACATTACCATTTAACTTTACAGTTTTACTCCTTAATAATTAGGTATCTACTTCGTACAGCTAAAAATCTCAACGGCCATGGATTTGTAAAATACGCATTTAACATTTTTGCTTCCAAAAATGTCGCGAATCTTAACGGAATCAAAAACTCGATTTTTTACCATTCGAAGGCAAACAGATAATTAATAAAAGGACAAGGATACATCTGCCACAGTCACTCCGGAAATTTCATTCTTTAGAAAAATCCTCCGTCAGTTTTTATGTAGTACTTACTCGTAATTTTGAAATTTTAACAAAAATAATACGTCTTTCAATTTCCTATTCAAATGCTCCCGTTAAATTTTTGCATGATTTAGCACGAAAACATCCTAAATAAAATCATGATAAGCACCTGCAACGCGTAAATCACTTTTATGTACGAATCCCGGTATTCTGGATAACTCACCAGGTATTTTTTTGAGAAATACGAGGAAAGTTTTCATAGCATTCTTTTGTTTTCTTAGCTTAATTCGAAACAAAGGAAATGCTTGGGATATTACGTTAGTACCAACTTTACTTACCTTATTAATTAAATTAAATTGGTATTAGTTTTCCAAAGTGTCAATACCCAGACAATGCTTTGATTCACTTAATTATTCTTAGGCATGTGTCATGGAAAACATGTATTTACTTACACCGGTTCTTTAAAAAAAAACCTTGAATAATGATCTTTCCATTCGTACTTAAGAAGTGTACATGTAAATCTACTGCAAAATAAAACTTTTTTTTTACTCAACACACGATGATAACTATTATTACTCGTATCGTAACCAGAAATGCACACTGGCCCTTAATATTCCATGAAAAAACCCCTTCAAAACAATTTGAAGCGTTCCTTATTTTTTATCAACCCGTAAATTCCTTCGCACATTCAAACTGGATGGCAAAATTCAGCAGATTTTTTAAATTTTTGACGTGCTTTGTCGTGTGGGTTATACCTATTTCTTCGTTTAGTGGAGACCGGTGCTTCTGGAGAAGGTTTACTAAAGCATTTTGTCTACTAGTAAAACAATAGAACCCTGAGTCAAAGCTGCCTCTGTTTGACGGAGGTAGAGACAGGGAATACATCGACATTCTAGGACTGTGTGTTGTCCTGAATTTAGAGAACTTGCGTCGTCGTGAAATTCTTTGAACCTTTTTAGGGTTCCGAACTAAAATGGAATTCTTAAGATGTGGCTCGGTTCGTCTACCTGTTCG
The DNA here is from genome assembly GCA_963691665.1 of Clepsis dumicolana. Lineage (NCBI taxonomy): Eukaryota > Metazoa > Arthropoda > Insecta > Lepidoptera > Tortricidae > Clepsis > Clepsis dumicolana. The sequence goes on from OY829518.1 coordinate 9,577,041, forward strand.
TCACAGCTGGTTTATCTCATTAATAATTGGTAATGATCCTAAACGACTTGAAACGAGGACTAGTTTTAGATAATGCTTATCGAAGTATTTTGAAGAAAGAAAATATTTCAAAACATATTTAATACTAGCTGTTGCCCGCGACTTCGTCCGCTTAGATTTCTGTTATCGCTATCCCGCGGGAACTATTTAATTTTCCCGAATAAAAAGCAGCCTATGTTATTCCCCAATATTCAAACTATCTTCCTATCAAATTTCATCTAGATTGGTGCAGCGGTTTTCCCGTGAAGAGGTAACAAACAGACAGACAGAGAGACAGAGAGACAGAGTTACTTTCGCATTTATAATATTAGTTAGGATTCGTTTTAATTGCAAAAGTGTTTAAAAATTTCAAAGTGGGGTTACTAGGGCGAGATGGAGTATCATATAAAAGGGCTCTGTTTGCACATTCTAATATATTTTTATTAATCCCCTTCAATTTAGAATTTAAATGTTTTTTTTTTAAATACCGTTCACTCCTTATCTCCGAAGTTTTAAGGGAGCAAGATCTAAAACTATTACAATAATGAATAGACGTTTACGTAAAGATTAATGCAAAAATAAAAAGATGTCTCTAAATACCACAGTTTTCAAAAATAATCAAACTTAGAGTTCCACTATAGGACAAAAGACGGCATTGTGCGTCTGTCCACATTTAATGGGCTCTGCGTAAAATAGGTTTTATAATTAGTACAGTAAATATGTAGCATTATAGTAAGTGCCCCACTTTCTGCCAACAAAATGCTATGCAGTTTGGCGAAAGTTTATGTCTAAGTTATGTACTTTTATTTGCTTAATTTGAGTTAAATAAATTTAAAAAAGCATAAGCATTATCTGTCGAGCTGTCGGTAGGCCTCCAACAAGATGGAGCGACGACCTAGTAAGGATTGCGGGACCGCGGTGGATGCGGAAAGCACAAGACCGGTCTGAGTGGAGAGCCTTGGGGGAGGCCTATGTCCAGCAGTGGACGTCTTTCGGCTGACATGATGATGATGATGATGATAAGTATTATTTATATGACGGCTCGGAACTCTCGTTGCGCGAGTCCAACTCGCTCTTAGCTGTCTTTATCTCGTAACTTATGCATATAAAACTGTGAGCGCAAGCCTTAGGCTTAGTGTCACGTACAAAATATTACGACGTAAACGACGAGAGAGAGCTTCAACAACACAAAGTACCTAATACCTACTAAAAACTAGGTATTGTACTTGTAACGTGAAACTATTTACCATGAGATTTAGTCACAGTAAAATAAACAGATCACTCACGTGGTCCTTTGTCTAGGTGCGCTCGCTTCAAATAATGGGGTCCTAGACCTTCGTACGAATTAGTCCGAAACAAGTCGAGGTGTATTGTATATTCGTCTTAGGTACGTGAGTGTTTCGTTTATAATTATGCTAGTAGTAGACTACTACTAGCTATATTCAGTTTGACCATCCGCATTCTTTGTACGATCGAGGAAATTAATTCCTGACCCACCATGGGACCTTTTCACAGTAAACGTCATAGTGGCTTTGCATAGCTTGACGAGGAAAATTGTTATGACGTTTACTATGAAAATGTTCTATGGTGGGTCAGGAATTTATCCTCGACTGTACTTTGGTTGACATCCTATTTCTGACAGTTTCCTAAGCAATTTAAATATAGTACGGAGTTCTACTATCGACGAACTATTTTTTTGTCACCAGAGTTTATTTCAAATTCAATCTGCTGGGAACACTATTACTATTAATAATCAGAACAAGAAGACTCGAACCCACAAGATTCGAAGTAAAATTCTCTAGTAAAAGTTGTTGTATAGGCGATAAATAACTTTAGTGAATGGCACCTTGTCGTTGTTAATTTTGTGCAATTATTTCTATTGTTCAATTATTTTTGATCAAACATATTTCACTTTTGATGTACAATAAAAAAAATGTGTATACCTAATACATTTTATGACGACATTTGCGTACCTAATGTTCTATAAAATTAAGTGTCTGATCAAATAATATTGAAGACTAGATAAGTTATGTCTAGACTCCAATATTGAGAGAAAATAATCATTCTTGTCAAAAACTCCTCAAATCGTAACAACGATAATGAGGTCTGGATCAATACGAATTGTAAGAGAATGTTTGCAATGAAATAACAATAGAATATTCCATAGCACTCGAACTTTTTAAATCAATACTCAACCCCATTAATAACTCTCTTGAAAATGACGAATGAGTGCAAAAAAACCATAGAATATCGCACGAAAGAATAAAAGCCATATTAACAGATAGGCACGTATGACAAAAAGGATTGAAAGAAAAATATTATTTTGCTCTGGAAAATTTGTGTTCATTCAGAAGTTTTCGTGACAAACATTTCAAAACGCTACGTTATTTTTTATTAATCATCTAAAAGGGTAAATTTAGCGCGAGCCACAACAAACACTTTCCCAAATTTTCAGGTCATAGCTTCACAAGCTGCCCAAACCTCGTCAATGAACTTTATTTGCCCGAGTTCTGGCCTTAATAAAAAACCAAAATGAGCAAAATAAACATTACCGTCCAGCTACTTTGTGTTTAGTGGACTTTAGTTAAAGTTAGTTTTTGAAGAGCAAGCGTTGGTTTCAGGGTATTTTATAGTGGGCGCCTCATCATTAATGCAGCGAATACTGGCAGCATTTAGTCCTTTGGGATCTCGGGGTCCTAATTATGTTAGCGCGGGTGGAGTCCCGCATTACGAATGCAGGCATTGACGATGTCCAGAGGTCAATTAAGAACTATGTTTGAGCGCCAAGGGATCAATTGTCGATGGAAAACTCTACTACAATAAATACGAATGATAACTGACAACTGACGAGCGCTCTAGAAGGTCGAGTGGTGATATAATTGTAATTTGAGTTTAGTTGTTGGTTGATCTTCTTATTTAATAATTCATGTGTTTCAAATTCAAACATAATTTCTCGTTAAAAATGTTCGATAAAAATAGTTGAACGATCAAAGGAAAATAATATTTAGAAATACGAAACGGGTTACTAAAATACATTATTCAAATAAATTGTAAGGCTCACTCCACTGACTTCGGACTATAAACACTGACGATGTCAAATAAATTTGGTCGTAGGTTACCCAGCACCATTAAAACTTTGGCTTGGCCTCGTGTATGAAGGAAAACCTTTTTAGCCATATATTACATGCTTTTGTTGGGGCTACGAAAATGCTCACTAGTTAAAATGGGGATATCCGCAGAATTTATCATTTTCCAGTGACTTGCCTTCAGGCACGGATCGCTTTTATCTCGCGCCCTTGCCACGGGGGCAAAAGAATAATTCCTTTTCCCCAATTCAGTCCAAAAATATGTTAAGCGAAGCCTCAAGCCTTTAAACAATGTTTACGGTGAGTTAGCGGTTTGAATGCATTGAGGTCAGAAATATTAGCTTTTAAGGAATATCGTGCCATGACACGCATTTTTTTTAGTCATTTTAACTAAAAGCTTTTATCTCCTTAGAAATGTTATTACGAAGTCATTATGCATTGGATTGGGCATTATGCTAAAAATGCTTAAATGAGATTTAACACACTAGGTTTAAATTGACTCTCATTAATTTACTTGGTATTTAAATTCATAAGTTGTTATAAAATACGTAACTGTGTTTTTAGGGTTCCGTACCTTAAAAGGAAAAAAATGAAACCCTTATAGAATCACTTTGTTGTTCGTCGGTCTGTCTGTCTGTCAAGACCCTTTTTCTCTGGAATGTGTGGAGGTAGCATGCTGAAATGAATATCAAATACTCAAGCCTGGGGTCCCATCAAGCTGTGAAAAAATAAACCTTCTAAGTCAACGCAATCAAAAGATACAATCATTAAAAAGGCTGCTTCCATACAAATTGCCGTACCCCGAAAACCTAAAGGATACTTCCAGTCGTCCTAGAAACTTGAAAGTTGGTATGAAGGTAGCTCTTAAAGCACAACCACTCAGAAAATTCTCAACATCTTAATTTTTTATGTCTGTCTGTAGATTTCACACATCAATATAAGATGACCCCACATTGCGTACATTTTGCTTAGGAGCAGGGCTCTGCTAACTCTGAACAACTAAAATAAAACACTGGGGAAAAGCATTAAAATCTTTGTACGGAACCCTCGTGCGCGAATCCGATTCACAGGCACTTGTCCGGTTTTTAAATTGATATACATAATTTTTAATCTCACCAAAGTCTTTTCACGCCTAAAACAATAGTCATTTTCGTGAATGAATAAACTATTTTAGGTTAAAGATCTTACAAAAGCATTTGTGAAATAACTCCCACTTTTGCGTATCAAATATGTTTTTAGTTAGTTTAGTTATACATATTAATTAAATTGTGTTTAATGTTAAGTTGTATGGCAGTTTGTTTTGTGCCTTTGTTTGAACCTGCGCACGTATAACTTAACATATCGCGCGGAGCATGCGAAAAAAAAACTAATATTTTATTGATTCTTAAATTCTTTTAAAAGGGGAGTTTAAGTATATAAAAACTAAATTTTAGATGACAAAAGTTTTATACAAAGGAATAACAGCAGAAATGACCAATTAAGTGTTTTCTGAAAATTGTAACTAAGTATACCATTAATAAACTAGGTACTTAATTAGTGCGGATCAAGAATGTCGCCGACATCAAAACGTACTCAAATTTAACTGTGTTCTTAAAAATACTCTGAAGTTTATTAAATAACAGTAAAATATCCAAGGTGCGATAACCAAACAACATTGAAACGTTCATACAGGAACCAATATCTGTCTTTGGGTCACCAACTTGTCATATAATTATGGGTACTGTACATAATAATGTACAAGTACCTTACAACTCAATTCGTCCAGTAGTTTCGGAGCAAATTGGTTGTAACAATCAGAGACATACACGCGAGTGATCCTATATTTTATAAGCGTTCCGCTTTTTCCTATTGAGATAAATTACACCAAAACAAAACCTCAACTTCTTACGATCAAACTAGCCCTGAAAACAATTTAACAAAAATTTAACCAGCACTTTAGATTCAATCAAGTTGTATCTACATACGGATCCTGATAAACGATTTAAAATCGAAATTGGATGTTGATTGGACCCGCTTGCCGTAGGCGAGCCTTGCACTACACCGTGCTCCTAAGTTCAATATCGTGTAAATTCTTTTTCATTTTTATTTCTGTCTTGCTAGCATTACAATTTGCACTCTTGGTGTGATGTAAATAAAGTGTAACGTAAAAGCTTGGGTCCTATCATGATCGATGATAAATAAAATATACGATAGATATATTTTTTTAATCAGTGCTCAACGAATGCTCTCATGATTTCAAAAATGCATAGGTTCATCGACCTATTATCATTTACTTATGCAGGTAGACATTCAATTATTTTATAGGTAGAGGTATTTATATTATGTAATACAGTTTGGAAAAATCTAGGGGCACGGCAGTGCCCCCAAGAAGTCGAGCATGTATTTTTCTTGATTAGTCTCAGTGGGAGCGCTTTTTCTCTCATACCTTTTTAAGTCTATCACTTGTAGAACTCTATAGGTTAGGTTAGGTTTATTTTATAACAATCCTGAACAACTAATATTTTCAGAGAAAAAAAGAGTTATGAAAAACATTGCATTATGAATAACAATTAGTATGAGAGTCGAAATGGATTCAGCCGCAATATTAATACCTATTATTCTAGTTTTCATAGGTAATAATTATACCAATTTTCTTACCACTTACATGTCATAGAAATGATTTTTTTTTTTGTTTTTTTTTTTATTATTTCAGCTAAATTTTATTCCACACTGAATTCAGCAAGTTGGTTGAGTTTTTTATTCGGCTTTTGGGAATACGACGGTGAAATTCATTATTCAGGCACATTAAAAACTTGAAATGGAAATTGATATTTCAGCCGTTTTTCAGTCAAAACCTAAATCAGCTGAAATAGAAAGTATTTTCTCTCAAATATTTTGAAAACGCAAAATAATTAACCACTATTAGATGAAAAAAAAAAGGTTTTTGCCAGCCACACATTTATTTAAAACAATAGACTTAAAACGAGTTTTTACGAATTTTCAAATTCTGTAATAAAACTGCACTTTGCAATGCAAATGGTTTTATTTGTCAACGCAATTCGATTTTCCGGCTTTTAATGTTTGTGTTGCAAAGTTTGTACGTTATTTTAAAACAAAAGGAACATTTTCAAGTAGGTACAGATTAAATTATTAGATTGTTTGAGAGATGCCTCTTTTAACAGAAATAAGTAGCTACCTACTTATTTCTGTTAAAAGAGGCATCTCTCAAACAATCTAATAAATTTCAAAACCCTACGGTTTTGAAAAAAAGACTTGTGAAATGCGAGAAATGGATTGATTGATTTGTTACGTGTCAATTAGATAAGTTTTTTTGTGACAATTATAAAATAAGTTATATTCGTCGTCGTTAAATAGAATCGTCTTGCTAGCTTTGTCTAACCAATAGGAGAAGTCAAATAAAAGCTTCTAAAAACTTTCCCCGCTTCATCATTATGAGGGGAGAGAGGAAAAAGGTTAAACAATTTCCCCGTCCATTTGACTCCATTTTTACTCATAAACTCATAACATAAGAGAACAATAATATTTATTTTACAGGAACTAACTTCGCTTTAGTTTTCTTTATGTTAAAGAAACTTCCGAAGAAATTCAGCAATTATTTACACGATTTTGTATTGCCGACATCCTACAGATAGGTGGAGCGGCACTGGGAAATAGTAAAAGGAGCTTTCTGTATAAATTAAAAGGGCTATTTTTAATTGAACTGGCTGTTGCTCGCGAGTTCTTTCTTCTGCGTAGAATTCGGTAACCGCTATCTCCCGGGAAATATGCTTTTTCTCGGTATAAAAGATAGCCGTGCTAATCTAGATAAAAAAGTATCTCCATTGTAAATTAGATCCAAATCTATTTTGCCATTATTATGTTATTGGATAACAAACATCTGAACACACAAATTTTCCTATTTATAATACTAGTAGAAAAGTCCATTTAATTAAAACTGTCGCCATAAAAAAACCTGCATTACAGTTTTTTTTTTTTAATCTTAAATGACCGCGGTAGATGATTTTTCTATGCCTAACCGACTATAGACAAAAGAGAATTTAGTTAAGTAACGCTCCGAAGGAATTCCCTTCAAAGCCTGCGAGATATAAAGGGCCTTTGTACAGACATAATTTGTGAAAATTTTGATAAGTTAACTGTTTAATGGACATAAAATGAGGGTGAACGAATTTTAAGCCTCAGTCAAGGGTAAGGAATAACTATGCTCTTCGGATATTATCTAAATGGTTCTTTTAAACACCTGTTAGTCGAAAATAAGGTAGAATATTAGCTTCCAATTTTGATTAAAGTGGTTGTAAAGAAATAGACTTAAGAAAGCTTTTGTAATGTATAGATTGCATAAGAACAACGTCGATATTTCATATCTGCTGGTCATGCGTTTTAGAAACCTCTTAGGTACATTTTTACACAACTTGCCCAAAGAAAAAAAAGTGTATTGTATTTATCATTTTTGTTTGGAGCTCTACATCAGCAGAAACTGACAGACAGAGAGACAGAGTTACTTTCGCGTTTATAATATTAGTTAGGAAGTTAGGATTAGGATTAGGATAAACGACCCTTCAAGTGGCATGTCCTACCAATGGCAAACTAAATGGAACGTGAGACGGTTTCCGCCACTCGAAGGTAAAAGAATCATAGGTTTTCTAATATTGCTTTTAAAAATTAGCTTAGGTACGCCAATTTCCCCCTCTTGTCAACACTTCTTTTCTGTTTTCCAAGATATATTGACCATTAAAGCCATTTGTTTAGGCGCCAAGTGCGGTGCAAGCGGCATTTGTTTGCCCATAACGCCAATCTCTGACCCCGTACCATTCATCTAGACTAGTGGTAAACTCTCAATACAACCAGCCCCCGGTCAACGCATTAAAGCTAAACAAACGACCTGCTCCACTGACCGTTTTTTCACCATATGATTCATTTCAGCAAAAATGAGTGAATCAATCAAGCTTATCTATTTACTTCGGTGTCGGATATTTATTGCTTCCGTTAAACTGCGAGCAACGAAAAAATATCTCTGAAACTTTCGTAAAGTCAAAATAAAACTTTGACTAGAACTGAATTCAAAACTCGACAGTTTAGGGAGATATCAAGTTTTACTAAAGCGAGGTTTTTACTTGCTAAATAAATATCAGTTACCAACAAGCAATGCAATTATATAGGACGGTAATTAAAATTGTAAAATCAAAGTAATATGAACCTATGTCCTGCATTCAAATAAAACGGCGTGTAATATATTTCTATGGACACAGTCAAAAGAGCTAAAAAGGTTATTTTGTGGAAACGTTCACGAAATTAAAACAAAAAGTTGCGTCGAAAAGCTTTTCAGATGTGTCCTGAAAACGATCTACCCTCAAGCTCTACAAGCCCGTATAAAATTCGAAGGGTTAGGTACACGAAGTGTTAACTATCAAAGTTATTTAATTAACAAAAGGTTCAATGACCTAAAAGGTTCAGTTGACCACTACCGTAAAATTTGAGTATAGTTTCCGGCTTTTTATTTAAGTTTAACGTATTTTGTGTATAAAAATTTAAATGAACGGTGGCAGTAGTTGAGAACATTATTTAGGCATAATTTGTTTTACACAAGGTACCTACTTGCTTTTGATTGGATTAAAATTAGGCTAAACTTTAGAAAACACTGTACAAATACACGAATCGACGCGGTTCTTTATTGGACATGTTATGAAGTAAGATAAAGCTTGTTTTTATAGAACAACATGGTTGCAGCTAACCAGTAACACGTATACAAGTCAAGTTTGCGGGTTAGTTTAGACATCAAAGGTCCCAACTTTCAACGGGCTGCTCGTACCCAAAGCAGAGTTGCTGTCTGACAGCTGACATGAATTGCTTCAAACACTGAGTAACTTGTCCTGTTTCCTTGAAGCCCAATGAGTGATTGCCGTAATTACAGTGATTATAATCTGACCAACTGGTAAAGATCGCGGGAAGCCACTGGCTGCGTATAGTACAAAACCGATACTTGTGGAGATCCCTGGAGGCCTATGTCCAGCAGTGGACCTCTTCCGGCTGATTACGAAAACGATGGTGATAAATCTGACAAACTTATTTTGAAGGTCGTATTATGTTACAAAATACCGTTGTTGTCAGTTTTTTTTTTAATTAAAGACGTAAATTAAATCAATCAACATTTCACTGGTGTAAAAAAATGTGGAATTTAGTTCTCATTTCAGAAAGAAATATTTGACTTGACAAAAGCAAATTAAAGTTACAAAAAGTCTGCCAGACGAAAATTAAGTTTTATTTCTAATTGGATTTTTTTAATTGCGTTTTTCTGTTAGCTTCTTCTGTAAGTCAAGCTAGGAAGTATAACAAAGCTTCACAAAGTACCTACATAAAAGAAACCTCTTGTCTGTCTGGATAATCTTTTTGAAAAGCAATACTTACCTATTTTTCAGTACCTTACCCACTGTCTCTGTAGACTATATTATTAGAGACACGATAGCGTAAAAAAGAAAACACAATTAAAAAAAAAACCTCCGCTTCATAATGCTGTGGAGACATCTTTATAATAAGTATCATTAATGAAAAAAAAAAACATTAATGAAACCCATTGATCATTGTTCTCATTTAAGTATTTATGAAATCAATCATAACTAAATCATGAAAATAGGCTTCGTATCATGAGGCACTCGCTCTTAATTTGCTAATGGCAGTAGCTTGACATACTTCCTCCATTAGGCCACGAGCGGTAAAGGGTACGATGATTGAATACGTATTTGCGAATACTGCGAGAGCTATAGAATTTGAGTGTTATACCTGTTATACTTGGGATCATAATAATATATATATCAATACTCAGCGGCACAAAATTAGGTACAGTCTACATACAAAATTACCTTTACCTTCATACATGTAATTGATACTTAAATTCATCAAACATAATTTTAAAAAAGTGAAGTGTTATGTTGACAGGAAGGCCAAGATTGATCTATTTTGAGAGGTTGAAGAAGAAATTCAAAATTCGAAATTCAAAATTTTATTCAGCAAATAGGCAGTTGAATGCTCTTTTATACGTCATTTTTTTGTGAGTCTACCAGCGCTTTCGGAAAGACCATGATTGCCAAGAAGAATGCGCCGCAAGAAACTTGACACAAAGTATTTTTTTCTATAAACAAGTAACATTAGCTCTTACAATACGTAACCACAGATAAATTACACAAAGAAACCTCACTCTATCATTAAAAAATTATGAGAGAAAAAGAAACGTATTTTGGAAACCAGAGAAGAGAGTGGGTCGCCTCGTATCAGGAATTAAAACCATTGGCCAACTACAGGCGCAATGACAGTATAGTTATCACATTAAGAAGAGAAGAGTTCTGTTGATTTCCAGCTGCATTTCCAGTAGTACAATTAAATTGAAACTGAGTATAATGTACAGAATTTAAAGAAAATACTAGACTGCCCTTGGTGCATCTAGGCTAAGGACTTTGTCAATGACCGGGGGTAGCGCTCAAGAGAAAACAGTTGTGACCCTCGCTTAGGCTCCGTTTGGAGCAGTATATAATTATTCTGAGCTATAATAGTGGGACACGCGGGTAATAAATAATTAAAAACTTATTACATATTGTTCAATGTATACAATTGTCCCGGTCGCAAGTGTACGTCGTACGTACGGTCGTACTTGTAGAATTATGTGAGTTACAAATGATTTGAAAAAAATTAAACAGGAAGTTGAAGCGGAACTAGTTTTATTTAAGTCTTAAAAGTAAGTATAATGTAAGTTACTTTGAAAGATTTTAAGCAGGTGTTATTACTTTCATCAATGGCTTTCTTTGGACACAGTTTTACCCTATTATTTTTATTTTCATAAATAGGTGTGTCTTTTAGATGTATTTTGTTAGGTATAATTATGTGTGACAAAATAAAATAAAAAGTTTCTTTATTAATTTCTTGGAGTTTATAGGAAGTACATTACTATGATAAACACGGGACTTAATCACGGTTTATAGTTAGTGAAATAAACGAACCACTCACATTATGTCAGTTTGCCTGACATGTTTCGGACTATAATGCGTAACCGTAGTTTGCGCTTCACTACCTACCGCCGAAGCGTGTGCACCCAGAGTAGTCACTACGGATTAATTCTAAACATATCGACTGACATTGTTATCTACTAACAAGCTACCTGTGGGTTTTAATGTCTCAAAATATAATTTAATATCATGCCGATGCCAAGTTAAGAGAATTTACATTGAAATAACATCAACTCGCTTAACCTAAATTACAAATCATCATCAGCAACATGCTTCGTCAGGTAAGGGACCTAAAACCCGCATCGTACCCGGCTCAAAGGTCCCATAATACCAGCAGCATTACCCCGCTGAATGGCAATGGAGACCTGTTGTACTAAATACGACCCAGAGCGAGGGTCACATATAATTTATGTTTTTAAAATGTATTAAACTAAAAGTGGAAAAGCAGTTTAAACCGAGGCTATTCGCTAATCTTCTATAACTATTGCAATTTCACGGAATCCTAAGTACTTATGACGATTCGAACTCGTTCAAAACCGTTCCAATTTGCCTGCGATGTAGGAAAATTCATAAAAAGTGCAGTTCATACGGCGCAGTGATTTATGCCACGCCGGCAAGGCCCGGCAGACGCGGTTTGCTTGCTGCACCAAATGCTCTTAACTGCTCTGATGCTGCTGTGAGTTTCGTGAAACGGAGCGATTACGACACGTTTCTTTATTTAAAAAGCCAGCTACTTGGGTGGTAAAGGCGTCATATAATATTTATTTCATGACTTCTTGGAACCACCAAAATTACAGTTAATAAGTAAAAATGGCTAGTGTTAAAGATCTTAAACTTTAAAATAATAAGACTTAGGCACTTTAACGTGTTTATTCTTCAACGGCCAAAACCGCTCTGCCCGCGTCACATAAAATTGATTTTAAACTACCCGGCACAGTGTTGCCGTTACAAAATGAATCACCCAAGTACAGTGTATTCAAAAATAGTCGAAAAAATTGCATTTTATGGACTTGCTTATTTTATGTCATATTATTTCGACTTCTTTTGAACACACTGCTATTTAATTACACAACTATTTATGGACTATTTCTAACATTAGCAACACTGAAGTGCTATAAAGTTTGACTTAAGTTAATAAACAGGTTGCAACTACTCTAATCAAAATTAATAACTAACACTAGTTAAAGCTGAGACTGAGATTTATTTCGAACTTTTTGTATAGCAACGAACATATTGTTTATTATAATCATCTGTAAATAAAGAAACATATAAAACTCAAGGCTAAAATTCATAAATGGTTATATTCATGAAACGTGATACTTCGCAGCCGCCTTGTTATTAAGGAACTTAAAGTCAGTATTTCATTGCCCGTTTAAGAAAAAAATATTAATTCATCAACAGTGAGGCTTGACTTTTTATCCACATGGTAAGACACTCTGTTCACGAGAAATCTTTATCTTGCGAACACAATTTTGATAACCAGTCTATGAAATACTTTTCTACAGTCAGATCGTATGTTGTAAAAAGTACGAATCTACACATTTCATGCATTGTTGCCCAATGCGATGCATAAGTACCGAATCAGCGCCTGTTACGAGTAAATTGTTACCCACTAACTGGAAATAGATAAAGATTTAAAAAATGTTGAAACGATAAAATACTAATCGTATTTTAACAGAGTAGGTACAACTTTTTTAAACGTGCATATAAAAATATAGTTATTTGTTATACAAGGGTGCAAATTTGTATTTTACCCGCGAGTGTGGAATTGAAACACAAGCAAGTGACTTGCTTCGCTCGTGGTTCTAAAATAGAATTCTGAGCGTAGCGAGTGTTTCAACACACGAGAAGTAAAATACATTTGCACCCGTGTGTAACACAAAACTTATCACCTCACTGTAGCGAGGAAAGCGCAACATGCAAAAAACAGCTCATAAAAATAAATCTTTATCACTGGAATCACTGTTTTTTTACGATATTATAACAGAAAACTCTAGAAGTTGTGTATTTTTACGTGACTCGGAGTCGGTGACAATTTTTTTGTTGACAATGTTGACATTTATGACGATGCGTTTTGAAATTGCATCGACTCAACTTGTGCGTTCAGAATTATATTCAACATCATTATAAAAAACAGACGTTCCTCATAAAATTTTAAGGACCATTAAATAAAGCTAAATTTGGTATTTTTAACCGCCATACTTAAATTATAGTCATTGTGCATATTAACTGAGTTGATTTATGCGGCATTGTAGGAAAAATACACCAATAGGACAGCAGCGCTCTGCGAAGCTAGGAAAATCCTGGCTGAGTTTAATATAAAACTGTTTACATCGAACTAGATGCAAGATTTTTAATGCGCAATTCAGTGTACTTCGTGCGAAAAATAAATAGTGAAACATAATAGCTTAGTAAAGGAAACTTAGTTATGCCAATCCCGTATATCAACAATTGGAAGAAGCTTAGCATTTTTACTCCGAATGCTCAGGAACCCAGAAGTCTTGGCCATTGCCCTCAAAGATTAAGAAAAAGCCATTACTTGAATACAATGAATAAGCGATCAGCCAATTTCAATACCTGACGTTTGTACCAGACATCTTTAAGAAGCCAAAGTCATTTATTGCTTAAAATCTTGAATTACGATTGTTAAAGACTTCTTTTATTATTCACGCAAAACGATCTCATTTGAATCTCATTATGTTTGTTTTTGCAGTGTTACGAAAATGGAAAAGAAAGAAACTGAGCCGCTACAGCGTAATCTCAGGACATGAATTTTGGATATTGTAGCCGGGCCTTATTTGGAAAAATATTTTGAAACCTTTTTCTGTTTTTCTCTGTCTTAACGAAGTTATGATCAATAGGAACCCATGGTTCATGGTTTTTACAGTAATATAAAATTACTGCAATGAGATACAGCAGGATAAACACCATAAGATATGATCAGTGAAATGAACAGTGGTAATTTTGAGATTTTTTTTATTTGTATTTTTTTAACCTACCTCTGCTGTTCGTATCTTCGCGGCATATTTAGTTTTAAGGCTCAGTTTGAGACTAATTTTTATACTATAAACCTGCGCTTCAACTTGCCATAGTAAACCATACTGAACGTGGAAACTATTATATGAGCTATTTGGAGCATCTTTTAAGTCGCTACCTAATAAATCACTGCTCAAAAATGTCTAGAGAACAATATTATTATGTGCGGACTCCCATACACGCGTTTGATCCCTAGACATTCCTAAGTAGTTTATTTAAATAGTTTTTTCCATGTGTGTAGAAGTCAAATGTTTGTTAATATTTTATTTTAACTGTTTACTTTTTTCTTCTTTGAGCTGTTCAACGTTGAATGAATGTTAGCTGTCATAGTCCAAATAGAATGTATATTAGTCAAATAAGGTAAACATCTCTGACCGGTCTTGTGCTTTCCGCATCCACCGCGGTCCCGCAATCTTCACTAGGTCGTCGCTCCATCTTGTTGGAGGCCTACCGACAGCACGTCTCCCGAGAGCCTTGGGGGAGGCCTATGTTCAGCAGTGGACGTCTTTCGGCTGACATGATGATGATAATGAAGGTAAACATCCCAACGATCGACACGTTAAATCCAGTAATTGGATACTACGCCTGTAACCTTTATTGCTACGTATTAAGGTTGAAGGTGCTAACTATTGGCCTATTTAATTGGAACAATATCGGACACAGGAACATTTACCTTAACGAATATGTTGCAGACAGCAATGTTCCGTTGTCATTGTCTATTCGAAAGCGGCCATCTCTACATCCAACTTCGCCCAGTTTCAGCTACCTAATAATTATGGCAGCATTGTAGCAGCTATATTAAATTTGAATTTCGATTCGATTTCAATAAACAAGTTAAGGATATCGAGCAGAAAACTAATTTGTAAGTTACATTTCTGCTCGGTACGGTTACGCTGAAATACTTTTTAAACCCCGAATTAAGAAGGAAAGTAGGTACTACGGAATATTGTATCCATTACAGTTTTTTCCTAATATCGTGATCTACAATTTCGACGTTAGCATACGTTAAAAAATGTCTATCGAAAGCTGTTGTTTATCTAATAAAAAACGGTTTCTTTTAAGTTCAGCGGTTAAATGAGTAATGCGCAGAAAAATATTTACTTTACTTAGATTTGTCTTTACCGTGAACCAAATAACTACCTACCTATAACTAAGCGAAACTATATCCGGTATTATCAAAATTCAAAATTCAAAATTTTTTTCAGCAAATAGGCAGTTGGATGCTCTTTTACACGTAATTTTTTTTAGTCTACCAGCGCTTTCGGAAAGACCATGATTGCCAAGGAGAATGCGCCGCAAGAAACTTGGCACAAAGTATTTTATTCTAAAAACAAGTTAAATTAGTTCTTACGATACGTAACCACAGATAAATTACACAAAGAAACCTCACTCTATCATTAAAAGATTAAGAGAGAAAAAAAACCGTATTTTAGAAACAAGTGTAAAAAATAATTATTAGAACAGCAAAACCAGAACACTTTACTTTACTGGCACGTTATCGAAACGGATAGAGATATAAATAAAAACTACAAGTTAAGTACCTATGCGTAACATCTGCATTTGTCACTGTCACTTATTGAATTGTTATTTCGGTAAATCAGATACCTCTCCGGCATCCCGGGAGCTCGTAACTCGAAGAGTGATTCTTAGGTGAGCTTTCCAATCGCCAGTCACTTGTTGTTAGTAGCTATGATAAAGTTTGCGAAATGCGTATAAATTAATATTTTTATCCATCTGCCTACAAGTAGGTATTAGTTTTTAACCCCAGACGCAAAAAGAGGGGTGTCATAAGTTTGAAAGCTATGTGTAACCGTAGCTCTTAAACGGGTGAACCGATTTGGAAGATTTTTTTATTTGAAAGCAGGTTTTCTAGCGGTGGTTCTTAGCCTAAGATTTATAAAAATCGGTTAAGCTGTTTCTGAGATATTGAACTTTCAAAAAAAAATGTCGGGGGCTTTTCAACTTTTCGAAGTTGGTTAGATTATTATTCTTTACTAGCTGTTGCCAGCGACTTGAGTAGGATTCTGGTTCGGCGGAACTATGCAATTTACCGGGATAAAAGTCAACCTATGTTGTACATTGAAAATTTCATTCAAATCCGTCTAACCGTGATTGAGTATTAAACATCCAATCATACGAACTTCTACCATAAAAACTGTATTAAGGAGGATTGGTGGGATAGTAGGGTGGGATATGGTAGAGCGCTGCAGCATTAATAAGCAGTGTCTAGTCGACTAATACTGTTGACTTTGAGTTATCAATTGACTTGGCCCGTATTGCTGATGCCATATTGCTCGCCTGTTTAAGCCGCGGTGCTCTCACTATTGTATTCTGGCATGGATGGCAGGGCAGGCTGGGAAATTACTAGTGTAATAGGCAATACATCTGAGCTCTGTGGGTTGGCAAAGCGGCAATCCCTCTAGTTTTGCGAGTGTTAGGATGCGATGATTACTTACGGCCCGCTTGACAGTGATCTCGAGCTCATGTACGTCCCACTGCCAGACATAAGCCTCCTCTCAGAATGAAAGGGCTTAAGGCTATTGCCCACGAGGGCCCAGTATGTATTGGAAACTTCATACACAGCACCCTTGAATTACTTCGCAGGAGTGCTCAGTTTTCAATACAATGTAACTTCGCACATAAATTCCGAAAAAACTGCGAGATGCGAGCCAGGACCCGAACCCACAACTTTCTACTTAAGAGGCCATCAAACTAGGTTAAGAAAGCTTTTACATCTTGCTTTTCTGTCAATTCTTCTCAGTCAGGCTTAACGTAGTCTTTCCGAATTGTCAGTAGCGTTAAAAATCAGTTTGTTTTCAACACCTTCCTTAGCGTCCAAAAAAGCCGAGGCCGACTCAATAGGAGCACCCTCTGGCATGCTAAGTAAAATTTTCCCCTTGCTGAGCAACCTTGCGTTTGGCTGCTCGCTCTCTCTCTCCAGTAAACAGTAAAGGTCGTCTGAGACCAACTGCAAATGTTCATTAAGAAAATCTTGCTTTTTTTTTGCCTTACCTTTTAACGAAAACTGGATGTACATGTCGGGAAATCATTTAACGATAAAAGTTATATTACAATTTACTTAATCTCGTTGCACCTGTTTTCGAGCTATTTCCCGGTGTTAAACGGTTGCTAGCTAGGTCATTAATAAGAGCCTGGCCTTCAAGGAACAATGGCTGGAGTCTCATTGTTGCGTTGTTATGAACTAGGATTTGCCGGCACAATGCCACGGCAAGTGACTTTAAGGTAGGTTAATCCTCCTATTCTGCCCTAAGATTATCAGAAGCTTGTTAATACGAGTGATGTATCTGTGTCTTTATTGTTTATGAGTTTAATTTGGGAATTCAGCGAAGATTAAAAACGATAGAAACGTTCGAAAACAGATTTTCGAAGGCTGTTTTTTGGGTTTCGTAGCCAAAATGAGGCATCCACGTTAGGTAGTTACAGTTGAGACTCAAATTCCAGTTGATTTAATAATGGTGGAGCAGACGTTAGATGGTCTGATTAAGGACCTCAATATGCGTCTACTATTGCGTTATCGTATGTTAACCGGATAGTTTCTCTTCAAATAGTCACTGTAGTAATTGCCATTCAAAGATGTAGAGATAGCAAACAAAATGTCGTAGGTGAGACATAATACTTTTTAGAACTACTCAGTCGTGTTTTAGTGAAGCAGGAATCATTTTTAATTAAAGTTGTGTTCTGCACCGCAATGTCATGAAACTTTAAAGTGACATTTTAACATTTCGGTTTTTGAGTTTTCCTTTGTAATATGACCAGAAATGATTTGATAAATTTCATACAAGAACACAATAAACGTAATAGTTTGGCAAAATTAGTGATGTAACATAAACTATGTACTTTTTGAGAATAAATAAATAAAAAAAAATAAAAAAAAACCGGCCAAGTGCGAGTCGGACTCGCGCACGAGGGTTCCGTAGAAAGATTTTAACGCTTTTCCCCAGTGTTTTGAGAAGTTCAGTGTAAGCAGAGCCCTGCTCCTAAGCAAAATGTACGCAGTGTGGGGTCAACTTATATTGGTTCTTGAAATCTAGAGACAGACATAAAAATTTAAGATTTTGTGACTTTTCTGAGTGGTTGTACCATAAGAGCTACCTTCATACCAAATTTCAAGTTTCTAGGACAACTGGAAGTACTGTGGGCTGGTGCCTATTTAGGCACCGCCTTTGGGTGAGTGTAGCCCTAGTGTCTCAAGCTGCGAGAGGCGTAAGAAGAGGGAAGACACTAAACTTGTGTTTTAAATTATTTTTATTCTTTTCTTCAATAAAAACGGATACACGACTTTTCGTATGAAAGCCCGGTGACGGAGTGTCGCTCATGTTTTTTTGTCTTTTTAGACACTTTGCATTCGTATTTTAAAATCAACGAACACAATCATCAAACAATGAGCGGCCTCTTCACAGTATCCTTTAGGTTTTCATAAAACGGCAATTTGTACGGAAACGACTTTTTTAATGACTGTATCTTTTGATTGCGTTGACTTAGATGCTTGATTTATTCACAGCTTCAAAGGACCGCAGGTTTGAGTATTTGATATTAATTTCAGCATCCTACCTCCACGCGTTCCAGAGAAAAAGGGTCTTGACAGACAGACAGACAGACAGAGGGACAACAAAGTGATCCTATAAGGGTTCCGTTTTTTCCTTTTGAGGTACGGAACCCTAAAAAAGGAAAAAATAAATGAAAAAACGTTAAACCTAGTATATTAGGAGTAGTAGTTAGTAGTGTTTATTAGTAGTTTATTTCTGTATTTTCTGTACAATAAAGCGTTTACTTACTTACTTACTTACTTATTAACGATGCCTACTGAATCTCAATGACAGTAAACTGTATTACCATTTAATTTTCACGCTGCACGTTTATCGTAATCTGTTTTGTTTCCACTAAAAATAAACTACTATTTCCGATTTCCCGCTGTGCTGTAGGCCTATATTGAAAATTGCTGTTTGCCGCATGGGACTACTCTAAACCTGCACCTCAGTGCTACATACGTTAGCTGACACACATTTACAACACACGTATGGATCATTGGTAGGAAAATGTGTGTCAACCAAATCTTTGTACTTAGATACCTTGCTTTTTTTCCCCTACGCAAAAAGAGGGGTGTTATTAGTTTGACCTGTGTATCTGTGGATCTGTATATGGGTATATCTGTGTATCCGTCTGTGGTGTCATAGCTTCTAGACGGGTGAACAGATTCGGACACGGCTTTTTCAAATCGTAAGCTAGTTTAATCGAGATGGTTCTTAGGTAAGGTTTACAGCCATGTACCTAAGTAACTCACATTCATAAACATAACTCACATTTGGTTAGTGTGATAATGGTACTAGCTTCATCCTATTGACGTGCCAATAATGGGCACAGGCTTCCACTCAGAATAAGAGGGTTTAGGCTACAGTTCCTACTCTAATTTCGAACCATTGAATAGCTTCGCAGAAGTGTACAAGTTTCGTCACCATGTTTTCATTCTCTGACAAGCTCATGATAAAGTAACGAAGAGGTACCATAATATGCACTTAAAAATTTGTTGCAAAATGATGATATAAGTACCTAATGATGTTTTTGGGTAGCATCATGCACTGATCTATCTTTCTCTCTATCTTATCTAATTGCCATGCAGGAACACGGCGCAGGTCTTGTCGTACATAATCACCGCTATAAGCAGATAATGCAATCACACCTATTCACTACCGACGCATTTGCAATCAGACATGTTACGGCTATCGGATTAAAGATCTTACAAGACCATACATCACCACTTTAACAACTAAAATGTGTCGTAAATGCAAACAATTAGTAGGTAATGCCGAAAAATTAAACGTCACAAACACACACACACACACACACGCATACACGCACACATTTGCAGCATTTGCTTAACTTAAAAAAATATGTTCAAATGTAAATTTATGTTACTTTAGCTTTTTCTTAATGTATTACATTTTATTTTGTAAGGTACAGATCGCAGTTAGTACTCTGGTTAATTATTATTGTGGCCTTTTTGGCTGTTACGATACAGGCCTAGCTTAGTGTGGAGTTATTGGTATATCTTTTTAAATGTAATTGTATGTAACGATAAAGGTTAATGAATTTATTTTACTGTTATTATTTTTATGAATTAGTAGAAAAAACACAAATTTTACTTAATAATATGGTAGCCTGGTAGAGATCGCTTTGAGACGATAAGGTATCCTATTGTCCCCCTGGTATTTTCTAGTTAATTAAACCTACACTTTAGTGGTCTCAGTAAAAACAAAGGCTTTGTGTAATATTGTATTTTGTAATATTTAAAACTAGTTATTGGGAATTGAGATCAGCAATACATAATATAATGCAATAGTATTTATTTAAAACATGAATATGAAAAACAGGAGTACATGACATTCACTCAGAAAATACACACATGACAGACACTTTATGGAATGCCTTTATGGCCAGCGTTACCAATATTCAACACCCCCCCATAACGTGGACATCATCAGTCCGTCACTATGTCACACCAAGTTGGCTGGTAAATAGCTCATGCTTCGTACAACCAAGGGGCTTGGTAAAAACATCAGCTACCATCACATCTGTAGGGATGTACAAAACTTGAACATTGAAACGGTCTATCATGTCCCTAACATAATGATACCTAACTTCGATGTGCTTGCTCCTTTTGTGATGTACCTTGTTAACAGCAAGTTGCATAGCAGATTGATTATCGCAATATAACACAATCTTACAAGTACTCAACATTAATAGCTCTCTTAACAACGCTTGTAGGAACACCGCCTCTCTACTAGCTTCACTTAAGCTAATATACTCCGCCTCGGTGGACGACAACGAAATACACGACTGTTTGTAACTACCCCAAGATATCGAATTACCACCATACTTGAATACATATCCCGTATATGATTTACGATCTTCATCTGCAGCCCAGTCGGCATCTGAATATCCTTCTAGGATAGAATCATCAATGGGTTTCTTAAAAACTAAAGCTTTCTGTTTAGTTCCCTTAAGATACCTCACAACTCGTTTGGCTTGCATCCAATGGAATTCTGTATAACAACTATTAAATTTACTTAAGTATGACACGGCAAACGAAATGTCAGGTCGCGTAGTTACGCATAGATACATTAGACTACCTATCAACTCTTGGTACGGATATTTGGATACAGTGTTTTCCGTAGCACAAGTACTCTCACTAGAAGTAATATTGGTTATCATGGGAGACTTTACAGACTTACAGTCAGTCATGCCGAAACGATCTAACAACTTGTCAACCCTATTTTCCTGGCTAAGTCTGATAGAAGTTGCATCACGTTCTACTTTTATGCCCAACATATTTTTAACCGGACCTAAGTCTTTTAACTTAAAATGCCGTAGCAAAGAAGATTTTAATACCTCTGCCAAGCGATTATCGTTATAAAAAACGAAAAAATCGTCCACGTAGAGAGCAATGTAAACAATCGACTCACCTGACTTCCTGATGAAAATGCAGTCCTCTTGTTTACATTGTATATATCCCAAGGAAAGTAAGACATCTTTTACCTTTTCATACCAGGAACGCGAAGCTTGCTTCAACCCGTATACAGCCTTTCGTAATCTATAAACTTTATTCTCGCTCCCAGGACACATGAACCCTTCAGGCTGTTGCATGTATATCTCCTCGCGTAATTCGTCATTCAGGAATGCAGTCTGTACATCTAAATGGTCAATCTTTAGATCCATTTGTACAGCCAGAGCCAATAACAGTCTTATAGAACAGTGACGAACGACCGGTGAAAAGGTTTCGTTGAAATCTTCACCATACTTTTGAGTAAAGCCTTTGGCGACCAACCTCGCCTTGAAACGTTTAATGTTTCCATCAGAGTCCCGCTTCAGTGTAAAAATCCATTTATTTTTAACTACGTTCTTGTCAACTGGTTTATCAGTAAGCTCCCAAGCTTCGTGTAAGACAAAAGAGTCAATTTCTTCCTGCATGGCTTTCTGCCACAGCTCTTTATCTTCACAACTTAATGCTTCTTTGACGGTACGCGGCTCTATGGGTTCTTTAACATTACTAACGTTCGTTACGTTACAAGTGGGATTCGGTTGACGTGAACGCAGGTTATATCGATGTCTAGTTATCTCTTGTTCTTCCTGAGGTACATTAAAATGATCTTCACTAGACACGTTTTCATGTTCTCGCTCCGCCTCAACAGGATAATTAAATGACTCGCCAGCAGCTGGTTCTGACTCCGCCGCCGCATGATGATCGAATGACTCGAAGAAAACAGGTTCTTGCTCCGCCTCAACCGGTGTAGTCGTTAGATTCTCCTCATCACCACCTCCTGTAAGCATAATGGGTTCAAACATATGTTCTTGTTCCCTATTAAAGCGCCTTCCTGGAAACACAGATTCATTGAAAACCACGTCACGTGATACAATAATCTTATTGTCATCAGGATTGAACAGACGATATCCCTTCACGTTTTAACAGTAGCCTAAAAAAATTAGCTTCTTGCTTTTTGGTTCCAACTTTTTCCGTTTACAGTCATCTACATGTGCAAATGCCTCGCAACCAAAGACACGCAAATTCTTAAGGTTAACCTTATTGCCACTCCATACCTCTTCGGGTATTTTACCCGAAAGTCTTGAGCTTGGTGAACGATTAATAAGAAAGGCTGCAGTATTAGCAGCTTCTGCCCACATTTTGTCATCTAGATTAGCATTAAACAGTAGACAACGGACTTTATCGAGTAAACTGCGGTTAAATCTTTCAGCTGAACCATTTTGCTGGGGGCTATAGGGCACTGACAGCTGATGAATGATCCCCTTCCTTTTTAGAAAGTTTGTTAACTCGGTGTTAACATATTCAGTACCATTATCTGATCTTAAAACTTTAATTTTCGCATCGCACTGATTCTCAACAAGTTTAATAAAATCTATTGTGTACTTACACACATCACTTTTCTTGGCAATGGGGAAGACAAACACTTTCCGGGAGTAGTCGTCTAGGAACGTGAGGATGTAACGCTTTCCTCCGAGAGAACCAGTCGGCATCGGCCCGATGACGTCAGTGTGAATGAGGTCCAGCCGTGCTTTGGCGACCTGCTTGTTAGGATTAGTCACAAAGGGAGTGCGCGATTGCTTACCCTTAAGACATACCTCACAAACTTCCTTCTTAGTAGTAACCTGAAAATCAATACCATTAGCAACCTTCCTAAGTGACGCCAAGCTATCAAAATTTAGGTGACCTAATCGTTGATGCCATAACATCATGTCCTTAGAAGTAGCTGAAGTGGTTAGATTGGCTCTACCGACAGTCTGAAGTATGTAAATTCTCCCGTACTTCCTAGCAGTTAAAACTACCTTACCAGATTTTATTATGTTACATGTTGTATCAGTAAAAGTAAGCTTAAAGTTCTTCTCTGTTAAACTAGACACAGATATCAAATTAACAGTAAGATCAGGTACAAACATCACGTCTTTCAAAGTTATATTCAACAATTCACCATTAAAGTTGGATGTAAAATGTACGTCACCTTTACCGCCTACGGCTAGCTTCTTGCCATTAGCCACACACACTTCCTTCGTCGACGAGTCACGGAGAGACTCGAACCAATCACGACATCCTGACATATGGTCTGTAGCTCCGGAGTCTATAATCCAAGAAGTGTCACGTTTACCAGTGCTAAGTGCCGCCAAGACCAGATGAGTCTCTGAATCTTCATCGACTTGAGTACAGTCCTTCTTGACATGACCCTTTTGTCTACACTTAAAACACCAAAGTTTTTTCTTTGTATAAGACGAGGAACTGGCGTGTTTCGATGTACTTGGCACATGTTTTCCATCGCCACGGGAACTGGTCTTGTTGCCGCGATTTCGTGCGAGTAAGCAATCATTATCACCATTTGCGCCTTTCCATCTTTTGTCTTGCAGTAGTTTGGTCTTAACTTTATCCGTCGTTAAATCAATGCTTGAGTGCTCTAGAGCCATAATCATGGGTTCATACTCTTGAGGTAACCCTTGAAGCATTATAGCAGCAAGAAATTCATCATCTAGAGGTTTATCCATACTACTAAGTTGATCTGCTAACGACAAGATCTCATTTACGTACGTCTCCATGGAATTAAACTGTTCTAACTTTATTGAACACAAAGCTCGTAGACATGTCAACCTTCTGTGCAAACCAGTGTCGTCATACGCCTTCTTCAGCGCATCCCACACATCCTTCGCCGTCTTGGCCTGAACAATGTGAGAATAACATGACTTGTCAACACTCAAGCAGATCCTAGCTCGAGCCTTCTCCTCTCGAAGTTTATGCTTGGCCGTTTCACTACTTACGGTTTCACCATTTACGGTTTCAGTTTTTCCGGTAACAAAATGCCACAAGTTCTCGAAAATCAGTACATTTTGCATTTGAAATGCCCAATCTCGATAGTTAATGGTGCCTTTTAGCTTTTCCATCGCAACTGTCAAGTTTGAAGACTCGCCCATATTTCAGCAAATAAACAATATTCACACCATATATTACGTAACTGTAATTAATCGACCCATAACCTATTGGGAATTGAGATCAGCAATACATAATATAATGCAATAGTATTTATTTAAAACATGAATATGAAAAACAGGAGTACATGACATTCACTCAGAAAAGACACACATGACAGACACTTTATGGAATGCCTTTATGGCCAGCGTTACCAATATTCAACACTAGTCCATTTAGAATTTTGGTTGTACGTAGCAAACGGAACCGACAAAAACTAATAGTGTAGTGTGATTCCTAAAACTGAAGGAAAAACCTCTCCACGCAGTAGTGAAAGCTGGTTTGAAATAACGTACTCATTCCTAGTAATAAAACTCTTGAGTGTCAATAAACCTACCCTTAGATCTACAGAGTAATATATCTCAGTTAGAATTCTTCATATTTCCAGCTACGCGTCGTAGACGTCGAGTATGAACTCGACCGTCATCCCGCGTACATTTTAGGGTTCCGTACCTCAAAAGGAAAAAACGGAACCCTTATAGGATCACTTGGCTGTCCGTCTGTCTGTCTCTCTGTCTGTCAAGTCCCTAGAATTAATACCAAATACTCAAGCCTGCGGTCCCTTGAGGCTGTGTGAAAATCAATCTTCTAAGTAAACGCAATCAAAAGATACAGTCATTAAAAAGGCTATTTCCATACAAATTGCCGAAATCCGAAAACCTAAAGGGTACTTCCAGTTGTCCTAGAAACATGAAGTATGAAGGTAGCTCTTAAAGCACAACCACTAAAAAAATTCTCGAAATCTTAAACTTTTATGTCTGACCAATATAAGTTGACCCCACACTGCGTACATTTTGCTTAGGAGCAGGGCCCTGCTAACACTGGACTTCTTAAAACACTGGGGAAAGTCTACGGAACCCTCGTGCGCGAGTCCGACTCGGACTTGGCCGGCTTTTCATTACACATCACTATTCTGAAAACAATAGTGCCGCGCCGCCCTCAGGAGTTCCCTTGTCTTTCGTCTCGAAATGTCCTCGTCACGTTGAGAGAGGACACCAGTGCCCTAAGCACGACTTGTCGAATCCTGCGTCACGTAAAATCGAATAGTAAACTATAACGAGTTTATATGACGTTTGGAACAGTGCCCTAAGCACGACTTGTCGAATCCTGCGTCACGTAAAATCGAATAGTAAACTATAACGAGTTTGTATGACGTTTGGAACAGCGCCCGCCCGTGAGCGCATTTGGAACTAAAATTTAGTATGAGATTTCTCGATCTCGATACGATACCCGTAACGTAACGCAGGATTCGACAAGTCGTGCTTAGGGCACAGCGCCCGCCCGTGAGCGTATTTGGAACTAAAATTTAGTATGAGATTTCTCGATCTCGATACGACAACCGTAACATAACGCAGGATTCGAGAAGTCGTGCTTAGGGCACAGCGCCCGCCCGTGAGCGTATTTGGAACTAAAATTTAGTATGAGATTTCTCGATCTCGATACGACAACCGTAACATAACGCAGGATTCGAGAAGTCGTGCTTAGGGCACAGCGCCCGCCCGTGAGCGTATTTGGAACTAAAATTTAGTATGAGATTTCTCGATCTCGATACGACAACCGTAACATAACGCAGGATTCGACAAGTCGTGCTTAGGGCACAGCGCCCGCCGTGAGCGTATTTGGAACTAAAATTTAGTATGAGATTTCTCGATCTCGATACGATAACCGTAACGTAACGCAGGATTCGACAAGTCGTGCTTAGGGCACAGCGCCCGCCCGTGAGCGTATTTGGAACTAAAATTTAGTATGAGATTTCTCGATCTCGATACGATAACCGTAACGTAACGCAGGATTCGACAAGTCGTGCTTAGGGCACAGCGCCCGCCCGTGAGCGTATTTGGAACTAAAATTTAGTATGAGATTTCTCGATCTCGATACGATAACCGTAACATAACGCAGGATTCGACAAGTCGTGCTTAGGGCACAGCGCCCGCCCGTGAGCGTATTTGGAACTAAAATTTAGTATGAGATTTCTCGATCTCGATACGATAACCGTAACATAACGCAGGATTCGACAAGTCGTGCTTAGGGCACAGCGCCCGCCCGTGAGGGTATATGGAACTAAAATTTAGTATGAGATTTCTCGATCTCGATACGATAACCGTAACGTAACGCAGGATTCGACAAGTCGTGCTTAGGGCACAGTGGATTTGCGGAGAATGCAATAGGTTTTTGTTGCTTTGGTGTTTGTTTATTTTACTGCAATCATTTTCCAGTAAAATGAATTGTTTTACTGGAAAGTGATTGCTTCATTTCAAGCTTTGTACAAACGAAGACTAAGACTAAGTAACGTAGTTAGGACGTTACTTAAGTATCATAATCACCGATAACAGTCAAGTTACTGACAGTTTTTTGTTGGTACTTAAGAGGCTTCCCTGACAGGATAACCTTGAAAATTTCGCGCCTTCCTCACCCCCGCTTACTTCTACTAAACAACGTCGTTTTAGGGGCAACATTTATTAAATATCGGTCTTACGTCATGTTGCACAGTGTTATCACAAATAACGCGTCATTTCGCAAAAAAAAATTCGTTCGGAATTCGCACCGAATACGTAAACTAGGTAAGTACTTAATAAAATATTATAAAAACTCATGATCTCAATTGGAAAATATTTTGTATTTTTTATTTATTTTTTCCAATTTTTTATTTTTACGAATACGCATAGGAGAAATTCGAGCCTTACCTAACCCTTACCAATTCTGGTGTAAGGGTGGGCACGCGACCCGGAGTGTCGAGGTTCCGGGTTCGATTCCCGGGGTTGGTATTTTTTCTGGTTTTTCTGTGTATTCATGTTTCGGTGAGTTTATTAAAAATATGATTATAAAAAACAATGTCAAATGTTATTGTTGTAACTTGTGTTTTATCCTATTTTTTGTACAATAAAGTGTTTACTTACTTACTTACAATGTTAAACGTGCAACTCCTAGCCTATTACATTCTCTATACATTGGCGTATGTCACAAGTCAACGTAAATTATGCTTAAGATATACTGACAAAAAATAAATTGCGACTTGAATATTTACGACTTAGCTTTTTGTGTTGCAGATATCATAAGCATTAAATACGAAAAAATAATTAAACGTGGAAAAACAAGGTGTGATAATTAAAGTGTTTTTTTATTTTCTTTTTATCGTTTAAATAATGTACGGTGTTTCTCTAAATTTAGAAAATGCAGCCATTTCATCGTCTGGCTCAGGGGAGCCCCGTGTGAAGATAGTAATTGACTAACCGCATCAGACGAGTTGAAAAGTATAAAGTGTTAGTGTACAGAAGCAATTTTAATACCTACTTAAATCCGGCGTATTGTGTGGCTCCACTATACCATAAAGAGAGCCTCGTTCGACACGTCCCCGTTACGTCAGCGTCGAAACTTGTTGAGGCACGTTATTGCGGGGAGGCTAGCCAGCAACGCTTCAGTTCTCGCGAGTTTTATGCCTAAGGCCTTTGTTAAAATTCAATTAAGTTTTAAATTATTTGACGCACGTCGCTTTGCGTCTAAGGACATTAAGGGGAAAAACTTAAAAAACAAAAGTTGCCCGCTGAATGTTGTTTCTACTTAGTTTTTTTTTTTAATAAGTAGCTAGACCCGATAGGATCGTTTCTTTCAATCTCACACGCCAATTTTACCCTTAACAGGTTATTAGTTACGATGTTGTATACATACTTGTTTGTCGAAAGGGTGAGGCGGTAACCGAGGAAATTACTGTGCCCTAAGCACGACTTGTCGAATCCTGCGTTACGTTACGGTTATCGTATCGAGATCGAGAAATCTCATACTAAATTTTAGTTCCAAATACGCTCACGGGCGGGCGCTGTTCCAAACGTCATACAAACTCGACAACGTTTACTATTCGATTTTACGTGACGCAGCATTCGTAAAGTCGTGCTTAGGGCACTGATATAAAAGCATAAAGCGTATTTACAGACCCTTCTATACTCCGTTTCTGTCATCTGTTTTATGCCACTAATTAGTGTCAACAACGACTTGCTCCGCCGTTCCTGTGTTCAAAATTTTCCAATGGGCATATCCTAACCTAATCTTTATATCAATGTACAATAGGCATTTCATACTAGCCATCTGGTGTGGCACCTCATCTGCATTGTCCTGTGGTGCGGGGTGTTATAGATGGCTGTATTCTCCTACAAAGCCATCAGTTTTCCTCTACAGCTCTCGGTTTTTCCACACAAGCTATTTGTTCACAAAAGCTCACTACCTGAGTATGCTAATGCTCAAACTGGCATGAGTTCTCGTATTAAAAGATATATATTACAAATGAAACGGATTCAAAAGCACAAAAAGACTATGAGAGGCAAAAATATTGTTTCATAGCTGGCAACGGAACCGCCACAGCTTGCTTATTAGCATAAGTTTTATTGCTATTTAGCATAAAAGTATCGGATGTGAGTAATCTGCTTTAGCTTTGATAAAATAGTACTTTTGCCCCATTGCACGTTGATGATTGTGACCAACAATTTTAAAGTAGCCATTTCCTACTGCTACTATGCTCCTTTCAACACTCAGCTCATTACAATATCTGAACAATAAGCCTTTACCAATAACTAACTAAGTATCCAAATACTGGTTAATAAAGCATCATTGCGATATAAAATCAGGCTGAACAAATCCATTCAGTTAATTCAACCAATACCTCCGCAAAAACGCGAAATTAAACCTCGCACTTTTTGTAAAGACAGCGCGCGACTCAATGAATTTCTTAATAGGACTACCCACCATTTTTTCTCCGCTCAAAGAGCAATAAGATCTATTATCTGAATAACGTGTTTGGGACTCAGAAACACTTGTCTTCGTCACGTCTCGGAGCTTGGCACATCCAATTTGCTGTGAGATCCATGACAATAGTACCTCGAAGCATGAGCTCACCGACTAATGCTACTTGACAAGTCCACACAATTCTAGAACCTAAAGCAGACAGAAAGGGTCCACTTCTAAGTGTCCACTACAAAGTGCAATGTCAAGCCAGAATTAATTTAGCCTCGTTCTTGATACATCATTCTTAATCGCCAGGTGTCGAAGTTTTTACAGATTTGATTGATTTGCATTTTGTTTTTAATCGTTTGCTCCTCGACTAGTTTTCTCAGATAATTGTTGACCTCGAGCTAAAATTCTGTTGAAAAATATTTTATTTAATGACTAGGATAAAAGCGACAGTGACTGGCAAATTTCTTATCGCTACTTTGGTGGGTGCGGTTCGTGCGGAGGAGGTGACCCATCGGATACGTCACGTTTTTACCTACATTAATTACAATTTGATTAATTAACCTAAATAAGAGTGACGTTGCATAACGGGGCACTACCTAGAGCGGTTGTGTGCGCTTTAAACAGTATTTCTCGCAGGCTTTTAGGTGTAGCACGATTTTCATGAATGGTTTATTCAATGGGTTAAACAAAGCTGCTTATAAAGTTACTTGTAAAATATAGGTAGGTAATAAACTGCAAAACATTAAGTTGCTTTAATATATTTTTCAAACATTCGTTCAATTGTTTCGTTTTGCCTATTTCGTCTATTATTGTATGTAGCTGTTATTATTGTTTCATATTGTTTTCTCGTTTTGCATGTAAACGAGGTGTTCTCCAAGCGGTGATATTTTAAATTTGATGTTTGTATTAGATTTTACGTGCTTTTGTGTGCATTTTGTTTTCGCCTATTTGTAAACTAAGCAAATTAAATAGATTTATCTAAGTAGTGTACGTTTTACTTCCAAACCTTACTGATTTTAAAGAGTATTAATTATAAACATTGATGAGTTATTTGACAAACCTGATTTAGGTATGGTATTCAAGCATTCCTAGGGTAAAAACAATAAAGAAAAGAAAGTAAAATTTGCTTGAATAGCTTTAAAGCGATTTTCGTGCTTAATTTTTTTTTACTGTTTAACCAAGCACGTTGAATTTTGTCTACGTTTTTATTTAGCAAAAGCACTAAAAACAAACACTGTGGCTTATTGTTGCCATCCGTTTAGTGTAATTGTACTTTCAGTTGTAAGTGCTTGCTTAGGTACTTAAAAATATCTGTCCCGGGTATCGAATCCGGAACCTGAAGCTCCTTACTCAGATTCTCAATACAATACAATAACTCATTATTATTGAACACCACATAACAAGCAAAATAGAACAAAAGGCACAAAGAAAATACAAGGTAGCAATGGGTGGCCTTATCGCTACAGAGCGATCTCTACCAGGCAACCATAATGGAATAAAGGTAGGAACATTTAAAGCAGGTAATGCTATTTAGAAGGTTTATCCGCTAGGCACTAGGCTATTCGGCCATCAATGTAATGCCACTCGCACTGTGTAAATCAGGCATTAGTATGAGTAGCTATGGTTTAACTGCAACCACAAAGCTTCGCTATTTACTAAAGTGTCTTAGTCGTCATCCGACATATCTAGATTATGACTGTGTAAAAGTGATATTTTTTTTTGTTCTCCGAAGCTAACAAATACTTGGTAACCGAAACGTGTGTAATTTTCGCCTTCTCCCACAAAAAAAATTCTGCGCTATTGTTTTTTAAACAAAATCTTACTTTATTGGTGTTAAATCTACAATTACATACATACTTACATGAACCCTGAAAACAATACAGTCTTTTTCTTTGGGCAGTCGTGTAAAAAAATAGTGTGGTACTAAAATAATCGTGATTCATAATCAAAAATGGGTAATTTTTTGAAAAGGTATGACTACTCCGAACTTGCATCTTTTTTAATTGTAGAGAATACAATACCATATAATTATAAAAGGCTGTTAAACAAGTTCACAAGTTCAATCCCTCAGCCAACATTAGACATCGATATTCAGGAAGTTTCGTATGTGTGGCACAGACTCGCAGACGAAGTTAGGAGCTTAGAGATGCGCATCGTTTTGCAGAGTCATCGTAATTCGCTCGTGCACATCTGTGCCTCCTCCTTGTGTTAGAACTCGTATACCTACTTATACTCATATTGTTGCACAAAGCACTTGCTTACGGGAGTTGCCTTTAGCTTATCTTTACACAATTTTTTTTCTGCCACATTTCGAGTTTTAATTTTGTTGTGTTCGTAAATAGAAAACAAAAAACGTTTAGTGACGACCGGATAGCCTAGTGGTCAGAGACCCTGACTATAAAGCTTGAGGTCCCGGGTTCGATCCCCGGTCGGGGCTGATGTTTATGTGATGAATACGAATGTTTGTTCGCGGATCTTGGATGTTTAATATGTTTGTGTTTAAGTACGTCTTTAAAGTATGTTTATCCGTTGTCTAGTACCCATAGAACTAAAAAACAATTACTTTGCTCACCCGCGACCACTAATGACAAATAGTTATATCTGTGCGGCAAATGTATGTTTCCATGCAACACCTCCGCTTCCACTGCTACACGAATCAACACATGCCACACAGACCCAACTATCACCACCACCACTATACTAAACGCTGACGCGTTTCGGCACTCTCCACGAGGCCATTTACAAAGCACAACAACAACCGCTCAACATGCCACCACTTCCACTACTGACATATGTAAATCATGTACTTAACTTAGTTAAAGACAAAAACAACGTACCCACTAATATTTTATAAATTCCAAACTACCCTACGTAAGTCCTAAACTACCCTTTTTTAAGAAATGAAGACTACTAAACTGAATACTACTGAAGAAACCCTTTGCGCCTTTGTTACGACTTGGTTCTAATTTTAATAATGTGTCTTAGTAATAATGAGAACATGACTTCTCTTTTTACCGTACTCGGTTAAAAATAACGGGGTACCTGGCGTAAATTAAAAATAAAAATAAAAAGGGTAGTTTGGAATTCATTTCTTAAAAAAGGGTAGTTTAGGACTTACATAAAAGGGTAGTTTGGAATTTATAAAATATTAGTGGGTACGTTGGTTTTGTCATTAACTAAGTTAAGTACATGATTTACATATGTCAGTAGTGGAAGTGGTGGCATGTTGAGCGGTTGTTGTTGTGCTTCGTAAATGGCCTCGTGGAGAGTGCCGAAACGCGGCAGCGTTTAGTATAGTGGTGGTGGTGATAGTTGGGTCTGTGTGGCATGTGTTGATTCGTGTAGCAGTGGAGGCGGAGGTGTTGCATGGAAACATACATTTGCCGCACAGATATAACTATTTGTCATTAGTGGTCGCGGGTGAGCAAAGTAATTGTTTTTTAGTTCATAAATATGGACCTCCGCAAAGTAACGCCTGATTCAATAAATTAGTACCCATAGGACAGATTTTGCTTAGTATGGGACTAGGTCAATTTCGTGTCAATACTGTCAATTGTCCCATGATTATTATTATTTTTATTAAAACAAGTAAGATAACAGCTACCACTTGTTACTTGATCGCGCATTTTGCATTTTTTTTGGAACGTAACATACGTAGTACGTGTGGCTCACACCCCTTGAAAAGTGGAAAAAAAAAATGTTATGTGAAGACAATGTAAATGTACTTATTACTGAATTTGCCTTCTCTTGTCATAAGTGTTTTGTGGTAGCTACCCACATTGTTGTTATATCTTGGCTTGGAATATTAATTAGACAACTTAGCGGGTGATCCTTTCGTAGTACATGTTTTGTTTGCTTATAATTTAAATTAAGTTTGATGATGATGACGTACTTACCTACTCACAATTACGTCGTCACATCATAATTATCAGCCCTTTTGTAGCTTCTTTGTTACACTTTTAATCACCATATCGATAGGGATATAGCCGTATATAGTATTGTAAGCTTTGAGAGTTCATAGTGCTGATAATATTCTTCATCCTATTACTATTATTTCTTCTCTTATAAAAAGGTGGACAGACCCATTAAATAAAATGGGTACACGACCCACGTTGTTACAAAATGGTATAAAATGGGCTTGCAAGTCTTTCTTATGCACAAATCATGAGTGTAGTCTACCTTTGACTGAAAAACTCATTAGTAGAGTCAATAAAATGATAATTTGCTCCCTTAATAAATACGTACGTCTGCTTATAATTTGAAAATTATAAAATGGACCCTGCTTGGCATTAAACACTTCGAAATCTTCAAGCTTTCAATTCCTTATTAATAAAGGAAGACCATCACATTTAAAGAATGTTAAACTCAACCATTTCCGATACTATAAACGTATATTTCTCGGATAAATAAATGGTGAAGACAGCTTGATTAAAAGTTATAATGATCAATTATAAATTTTGCTGTGCATACAGGTTAACCGTCTGCTTATATAGGTACAGTCAGCAGCAGAAGTAGCTAAGCAACCCGGGCACAATGATCTGCACAAGCTCTTATGTCTATAACAATAGAGCCGTGCTGAGATCATTGTGAACGCGTCGGTTGCTTAGCTACTTTCGCTGCTGACTGTACAAGCTATACAACGATCGAAGAAGTTTGCCGAGCTAACGAACAGAGCAGCAGTAAAGGCTGCTTGACAGATATTTGAGGTGCATTGCATTAGCTATTTGATGTCAGTGACGACATTTGTTATGCATCATCTTGGTGCTGTGTGTGGCTCTAAACGTCATAATGTAATGAATTCGTGTAAGAAGATCACTTGAAACCAATAATTGTAATTAATTATTGCTACTCATGGTGGTACAGTCGACATCTCCAATATCTGTACGGGAAAAATACCTTTCAAAATATACAATACTTTCAAAAATACCTATACACGAACTTTAAATTGCCAGTCACATAAGTTCATCATAAGACTTCTTTTTATAATTCGTTCGCTGTGCAGACTTCTACTTACGAATCTTTATTAAATGGAAGGACCAATCCGTACTTAAACAATCTGTATCAGCTCAGTAAGCCTATTAAAACATTGTAAAATAGTACTTTTGGATATAAGTGCGGAAAGTTTGTCATTATGCACGAGTCCTGGGGTGTCCAGGCCCGAGCCGTGAGACGAGGGTCGAGACTCAGGACGAGTGAAAATGATACTTCCGCACGTGTACCAAACGACGTTTTTAATACATTTGCGAGAAAATTAAAATAAAACCAAAGGCGGCGAGCCGGCCGGGGCTGCCCTGTCGGGGAGGAGAAGGAAGGTGTAGGCGGCCCGGTGCCGCCGGCGCCTTGGAAAAGTAAAAAGCACTTGTACGAAAAATACAACTTTCCGCATGATACGTAGCTATATAAAATACCAGTTTTTGTGCAACTGTTTAAAAAAAAATCTTAAGTTTCCAAAAAATAAAACACCGAAAACTTAACACACACCAACACTAAATAAAACACTTCAAATCCGCTAAAAGTTAACGATCGGCACAAGCAGAATTGAAATCAACATTGCACCGCCAAAAGACCAGCGGGAACAAACGCACTGCAGCTGTGCACACAACACCGCATGTCGCGCCACTTCTGAAATGAACTGGCTTGCAATAGCCAATAGGCCTTTGTGGAATTCCGTAGAGAGATTAGATTACATTTACTTACATTTGTAGGTCCGAAAAGATATTAAACTTATTGTTTTTAATTATTCTTCCAAATGAATTAGACTTGCAGAGCGGATGGGTAAATAAAGCAGATTATTTAAATCTTTACTAATAGCAGAGTAGGTTAACAGGCTAATGATGATTTGTGTTTTCAACGAATTTTTGTCCACTCTTGGATATAACTCTTCCGTTCCCGAATCTGGCCGGAATTGTGGTCGTACCGTTCAAATTTTTAAATTATAATTTAACTGTTCGACTTGTAAACTTTTTAATTCGTAATTCTATCTCAACGTGAGGAACCCTATAGGTTTTGATATCCACGGTTTTCATTCAAAAGGATGCATGTTTTATTTGACCGCGTAAACTTAGAAACTCCGTGTTTTTGTACCGCCGCTTAAAGAGACCATCTTTCATTTCAGCTTGCTATCTCCACGCAGAGAAGAAAGGTCTTGACAGACAGTCAGACGGACAACGAAGTGATCCTATAAATAAGGGTTCCGTTTTTCCTTTTGACAACGCAACGTTATTCACGGCTGTACAAGACAACACCGAAACAGCCCCCCTACTAAGAAGTGCAAAATTGGAACTGCTAAGCTCAAGCTAATATTATTTAATACGAGAGTGAGTTGGATGATACGATACGAACTTCGATTTTAAAATTTCGTAGTATGGGGGCAGCAAACGGGACCACAATAAAACGCGCGGTTGTTTTGTGCGGAAATCGCAACGTAAGACGAATGCGATCAACTTCTGCCTTGTTTATTCAATGCTGCGTTCACCGCGTAAAACTATGTTTCCTAATTAGATTATCTGATGTAAAATGATGTGCGTCAAACGCATCACGCTTAACGTAGACTTTACCGCGCAAAACAACTTTATACTGACATGTATAACCGAGTAAGCGAGTCGTAGAGAACGCTGCTGTAAGTGTATTAATGCTTATCTGCTCAACCGTAAGCTTAAAATGTGAAAAAGGGAGCCAAACTCAATACTGAATAAAAGAGGTGAAATCTAAATGGATGCCAAGTTTTATTCAAGAGGCTTTCCATCTTAAGTCATTGCAATTTGGCTAGTTTTACAGCCAAATATTCGCATATAACGGTTTTTTAATAGGTTGTCACGTAACAATATATCACTTAGCACTAAGCCTTTGGCTATAAGCTTAAGAACTTGAAAAAACTGATATACAGACACTGGTTCACAGGTACGACCGTCGACCGTGCGCTAGTATAACTGGAGAGCGAATGAAATAAAAGCCAAAGGATCAGAAATAAGAAATGAATTTTGAATTTGAAATTTAGAACGAACAGAAGTCAATATGGTTTTTTTTAAAGTAAGCCGATAAGTAGGAATAGGTTTGTAATGGCTATACCAGCCTCGGTACAAGGTTACTCATATTGTTCAAATTTTATTTGTATTGCCCCTACCTAAACTACTTTTTGTTACGTTGTTCTTAAAATCCTAGCTAATTATTACTGAATATCTATTTACGTATACACTTAGCTTATCACAAAAAAATTACTTATATTCTTGCTTAAGGTACTAAATTTTAAAAGTATTATAATGTTACATTGAAGGAAGCGCCAAGTTTGTCGTTTTACAGCTCATAGTAGTTTACTCGCCACTCTGCTAAATTGCTAATACAAGTCTCGATGAACCTTAAGATTTTATACTACTGAAAAACCGTAAACAAAATGTTGAAGCTGTTTTCAAAGATTCACTGGCGAGCAAAAATAACGGGTCACTTTCCACGCAGTTGTATGAAAAGTGACCCGTTATTTTGCTTGTCAATATATTTGAAGGCATAATTCTTTTCTATAAGCTTGGATATACAACTGAGACAATTAGTGTCTGTGCTACCATTATTGTCATCCTGTTTGTTACTCTGTCAAACAAAAAATGCTAAATGGATTTTGATAAAATTTAACAGTAAAATAACATACGGGCTACATTTTATCCCGGAAAATTGCATAATTCCCGCGGGAATGCGATAACTGAATTCTAGGCAGTTCATTAAGTTATGTCTTTCCCGCGAATGTTTGTAAACAGTCAAGCAAATAATCTGACAGTGACAGGATGGCTTGTCACTTACATAATAACTATCAGTCCATGAGCACTTAGAATACGATTCAGGTTCGGGTGAATTCGTATTGACATATCTTTGACATAAGAAGCGCCATCGACAGTCGAAAGTATTCCTAAAACCTGAATTCTATTCTAAATGCCGACAAACTCTACGTAAAAACGTGATGGTACCTATTTGTCGAACTTCCGCAATGTACTGTAATGTTGATCCCTGTGTTAATGCTATTCATCCGCTAACAAAAACTAGAATTAAATCACCTAATTAATACTCACATATTACATAAAAATATACATTGGGAATATTAACTTACTTATTTACTTATAAGCAAATTTGTTTAACCATAAAGTTCTCGGTATTTTTCACTGGAAGCCTTCGATTAAATGTGAAAAGCGTAAATAAGGTTGCGAAAGAGCACGTTCGTCACGACATCAAATATTTACCTCTGGTGTTTATGACATTTTATATCAACTTCGTCGCGCACGGCCATAACTCGGCATAACAAAACAAAAGAGCACGGAAGCAAACAACGGAATAACCTAATAATAGTTCTGTCATGTTGAGGTAAACCTCCACAAAATATTATCATTTCAAAGATCCTCGTCAGACCATTTCACCTTTGCCTTTATGAATAACCCAAAGGCCTAAATAAAGTGGTTGTAAATAAAGGTGACCCGAAAATCGCAAATCCGATAAGGTTTTCACGCTATGATAGCGCCCAAAACTACAATGGTATCGGTTTTCAACTGACAGTTTGCACCCTCGCTACACTTCCCGTCAGACCATATTACAGATGCGAGACTGAGGCAAAGTAGAGATCATTTCATTTCAAACCAGGAGTCTGTTGAAGGAAAGAACGAAATCAACCATTATGTATTCTGTGACGAAATGTAATTGCGTTTGCGGCAGATATTTAGAAAAATTGTCTTTATTGATAACAGTTTTAAAGCTAAAGACGGATTCATTTATAAGCACATGCTTATCTGTTCATATGTAGAATTTTGGCATTAACTTCTCAATGAAATCGAAAAATTCTGAGAACAAACATAAAAGTGTTATAATTTACCTCAGATTTGGGTAGAAAGACAGCTAAGCGTCATAATACTTATTTGATTATTTATAACATATTATGTTGCTTTCATATTTCGCCTAACTCGTTTAATATTACCTTATATTATATTGCTTCGGGCAACAAAACCTCCCTTTGCTACCTGTAAATGTGACACAAAGAGGAACGTCGCCATTATTTTTAAAATTTCAGTGACGTCGCAGGTAAAGCAAAAGTTTGATAGGTAGGTCATAAATTTAATAACATGTTTTAATCATCCGTTACAGTTTTAAAAAGCTTAATAGCACTGGTCACATGTGTATCTTAGCCAAGTAAGAGCCGTATATTGTCTACTAACTATTCTATGAAGTCATATTTTATAGTTACCATTACTAACTCATGCTCCGATACTACTAAAGCTATGAGGCGTAGCTCTACTGGTCGTGCAATATATTTTCTAAGCCGCCCAGACACCATACGAAGCTGTTTATATAAGACTGGAATCCAAAAGAAGAGCGCAATTACTTTAAGTTTAAATTCTCCATTCAAAATGCTTTCAAAAATAACACTGTCCTTTATAAACTTGCAGTTGAATAACTTACTCTGTCAGTCACTACGACAATTTTACTGTCTTCTCAATTTTTTTCAGAGAAAATAACTCAAACTTAATCTCCCGGAGATTTTATTATTTTTAGAAGTCATTAATAGAACAAAGTGAAGGAGGAAATTTATTTTTAAACCAAAACTGAGCATCTTAACTCAAGCGTTGGCTTTAAGTCACAATTGAAAAGGGTACCTAAAGCCGACCCTAATCCACGTTGACAATACTGCCCATAAACTGGTGAAGGGTACTGATAACTAAATCAAATTTCCTCGACGCAGGCTTGAATAACATGTGGCAGTATATATTTATGTAAATGGAGGTAAGATGGCGGCGAGTAATAGAACCATAACAGTTTGTCTTGTAGCACTTTATTTTACTTGATCGTATTTGCTGGCGAAGAATTAATCAATTGTACTAGGAAGAAAACGGCCGACTCACTTATTATCGCCTCTGGTCACATGCATTATTAATATCCGTTATTCTACTACCTTGGCCGCATAGGACATCAAAGAGTAAGTATATTAGATTATCAAGCTAATAAACCGAAAGTAATATCGTACCAATTTTTTCCTTCAGACCAATTTTATTAAAAACAGGATTAAGAGGACGGTGATTCAATTAATTTAATAAGTTACCGATCACTTTGCAGGCAATCAAATTCATAACGTCTGGAAATTAAATCTCTCAAGTCTTTGAATACTCTTGAGACTCGAGAATTCACTATTAAAAGATCAAATAAAGTGTTTTATCAATCAATTTTGTTCGTATTAGTGAAATTAGTCCATGTATATTTAATACTTAATACATACAAAAGACAAGGCCAGACATAGCGAATAGAGTTTTTGCCATGTCTTGCAGTTATGGGTCAGCGTGCAAGCGCAATTTGTCTTCGTCAACTCTTATCCTTATAAAGAGATACAGCCTTTTTTATCAACGACACGTGAATATAAACACAGAAAAGTCGTTATTTCTAACGTCATGGCTAATGGTAGTTTGAACACTTTTTGCGTTAGAGATAAGCGGGTGTAGTTTAAAATTCATAAAGAGCGTCTGGCTTTTATTCACTTTCTCCTTTTTTGCGCCTTAGTTTTATGGATAGTTAAATATCCAATTTCGTTTTTCGCCACGGGTTTCTTGTGCGACAGCACAAGAGAATCAAAAACGGATATTTTATCGAATTCCCCGAGGTTCTAGAATAGACATTTCATGCAATTTAATATTGTGTTAGATAGGTAGGTACGTTTGGCTTTATAAAGGGACTAAAAATATTTATCGTCGCTCAAATACAATGCCAAGATTTCCCAAATACCTAATATTTCGCAAATTATTATCTTGATGAAAATAAAAACAGAAGGTTTCAAAATTTAAGAGTCGCTAGGGCTAGGTACATATTTTTATTTATTAGACGAGGATAACCTATCATTTCAATTTCAAAATAAGTACTATAGTAATTTGACAAAGCGCATGGTAAGTCCTGTGTACCTTATACTTACAAGACAAGTTCTCAGAGTTTGATTGAATATGTTTAAGTTTTCCATTTACTTTCTAATAATCACCCGAAGATCTTTACATAAATGTAACATTATTATACATAGGTACTTACATAATAAGGTATATCCAAATGTAATGTATAATTATATTCTAGACCTTCTAGTCAGAGAATAATTTATGTTTGTTATTTTCTTTCAGTACCCAAGAAATACATTTAAAACGCCGTACCGAATGTAATAAATAACGTATTTGCAGACTAGATTAAACTAGACTTTTGCCCTTGGGATATTTCCACATATTGGATATTTTTTTTATTCACCTTCGTTACCATTCGGTTGTTCTATTATTAAAGCTGAATTCTGAAATGATAGTTTTGCACGACGAAATCGCTTTGTTAGAATAGGCAGGTACCGACCATACATATAATGTTCTGCACAATGTTCGTTCCACCGCTATAAAACAAAGTTCGGCAGTGACCATTCCCCACGTACGACCTATTTATTACCTCCCTCGCACCTAAAAAGTTAGAGGGAGACAGTCGCTAGAAAAGGGGAATAGATTTTTTCATAGCAAATATCTCTGAGGTTAAAGTTCGGGTTTTACTAAGCTTTGAGTGGTTTAGTTTGTAGAGCATTTATATCTGGGCATAAAGACTTTGGTTTGAAAGTTCAATAATCCGTGCATGCAATGAAAGGTTTACGAGACAAAACGTATTAATATAACTGGGGTAAACATGAGGTAGAGCAAAGTCACAAAACTACCTGTTGCCGAATTGTCGCATGTCTACTTACCATTTGAAACTATGTTGTTCGCACATGATTCTAATACAATTTATGTACCTTTGTTGTTCCTTAAAACTGAGTTTCTTCATTATAGACGGGTACCTGAATAAATAAGTACCTGTTCTAAAAAACGGTTTTTTTTCCTTTATCATAATTTTAATCAAAAGCCTTTCTAAACACTTTCTACAGATTTTGCGGCATTTCTGTAGCCAAATATTAGAACAGCATGCGGTGTGGTGCAATGAGTGGAAACTAGGAAGTTTATTATTTTCACTTAATGCCTATTTGTTCATCAAAGATAATTTAAAAAAGAACATTATAAACAGAGAAAGAAAGGAATTGTGACTTGAATGGTAACCTATTTCGCAACTTAATTTTATGAGCGAATCCTTTTCAGCACTAGGTTCTCTTATAAAACGGTGTTCGTGTAACGTTCCCGTAAATATGAAGTATGAATTTCTGAACTTTCACACTGACCTACGGTAATGTCTTTTAAATGTGCCTTTTATGTGATAGTTGCCAAAAAGTGATTTAATACAGTCTGAAGGAGAAAAATGAAATTATACATCTCAATAGCAGCAGCATAGAAAAATTGTTATATTTTCCTGGCTTTTAAAATTCACCGGAACTATCCCAAATAGAGTCATGACTCATGACAAAATGTTTTATAATTTTCTTTATTTTTATAGCAGAGGAGAGGAAATAAATAAAATCATCACTTCAAACATGTAGGTATCATATTTATTTACAATCACTAATAGTCTTATTTACAATAATTCTGATCTGTATCTCTAAAAACTTCCCTGTACAAATTTTGTTTAACTAATGTGAAACAAACTCGAAAGCAATGTGAATTAATTGATAACCAACCTAAACTGTACTGTGCTAAACGTAACTATGACACTGAAGAGGTATGTTACAAGGGCTTTGTGGGCGTCAGACCTCGTGGCGCGTTCGTCGGACATGACGCTTGACGCGACGACAACGCGACGGCTTCCCGACGCGTCACGATTGTCGTCCGCGGCGACGCTGCTCACTTCAGGTGCGACGCATTTCGGAAGTTGTACCTGGCAAAGTTAATGTTAATAATTTAATTTATTACTGCGGCGTCT
The DNA here is from genome assembly GCA_963691665.1 of Clepsis dumicolana. NCBI lineage: Eukaryota > Metazoa > Arthropoda > Insecta > Lepidoptera > Tortricidae > Clepsis > Clepsis dumicolana. Next base: position 9,619,250 of record OY829518.1, read on the forward strand.
TTTGAAGAAAATTGCCATTTCGCTACAGTTTATGAATGGGCAACTTTCTTTCTTTCGATCCGCCTACATCTTGGTACTATTTGATGCATTTTAAAGAAGTAAATATTAGATTTAGAAAAATGATTGCGGAAGTTTTTTTATTATGTTGCTAATTAAATCATAAAGCGTAGGAATATATCAATTTCTTGGATGGTGACTGCACCATCAAAATCTGGAAAACATGGTGCGGTACCTACATATAGGGACCTCATCAATCCTATAAAGGTAATCGCGGTCAATATCCCGTTTTCATTATGTCTAAGGTTAAAATATTGTCCTTTAAAGTTATATTTCATGCCTAATGGCAGAGTCTAAGATACATATGAAAAATGTATTAAAATGCATTAAAAAGTTCTGAGACAACGTTAGTTGATTAATGGACTTGTCTTTAGTCTAATTATCAAACTCTGCTCTCAAAATAAACCATTAGCTTCAAAATTTAAATCATCGTCATCATCACCATGTCAGCTGAAAGACGTCCATTGCTCCCCCAAGGCTCTCCACTCAAACCGGTCCCGTGATCTTTACCAGATCGCCCAAGTCAGATCGACCAAAATTTAAATAAATTAAATAAAATGCGAATTGGGAACCTTTAAACTCTTTGATTCGAATATCATTAATTACAAAGAGCACAATGTTTTTTTTTTTAATCCACAGTTTTATTTGCGTAGCCCAGCACATGGCTTAAAGTGGCGTGCGACCCCCTTCGTCCCAATTAGCCGATGACCTAAAGAGATAACTGCTCTTGGTACAGGGGAAACGACGAGGACGCATATAGAATATATTTCAGAATAAGCATTGCCTGTTTTAGAGATACGATTGTGTTTCCCGGATTGATTCACAATCGCTTTTTCAGACAACATTACTTCTTATTAGCAATTTTATTCACGAGCAAAATAAATAATGTTACTGACTACTGTTCAAGAAAAAGTGCACTTGAGAACCGTTGTATTAATAAAATAATACAAATATTTCTTGGAACTACAAAAGTGACTGTACTTTCATATAGTAATTAAAGTAGGTATATTTTCAATATCGTTAGTTTCGTTTACTAATCGTTTCTGATTTACCTAGTAAACATAGGTAGTGTGTGACAACATTTTGAAATCGTTTATCCTTTTAAATAATTATAAATACCTATGCAAAAGAAACGTCGAGAAAAACCGTTATAAAGCTAAATGATTTTCGAGAAACGATGAGACAAAATCGCAAGTAAACATCAGTGAATTTAAAAGATGAAAGTACGCATACATAAAGTTAGAGTGACAAAAGTTTTCCATGTCAAAATCTTTATGACATTGCCATAACGTTGATTTTTGCCTGACCAGTGGAAAAAGCTCTTTCGCTGTACTTAAGGTGATAGCTAAACGTTGAACGTATCTATTCTCACCAGCTTTGCTCCCCAGAGTCGTATTGCAATAACGTCACGTACAGTGTCATTTCTCATTTTGATTGAAATCTTTCGACACCCTTATGCATTTGATACGCAGTGTCATATTTCATAAAATTACGGTTTGGTAAAAAAAACATGGCTAAAGTGAGTTCAGATAGAATGAAGAGTATTGATCGATTTTTATGTCACACTCTATTCTATAAATAAGTTTGTTTAGATTTTTTGAAACTGAAAATCAATTTGCTTTATATGTTATTAAGAATCTTCTTCTGAATGAAGCATAATATATGTTTTTAATTATACGAAATAAGCTTTCTGCTATAATAACATTCATCGAAAACCGATTAATCTGAGTCTGTTATACCAGAAGTGTTTCAAACAATCAAAATTATGCCGAATAAGGGGAACCCGTTCAAATACTTTCATCTGCCCGCAATTTGATAAGTAAAGATCGAGCACTGTTTTCCGGCCCTAGAACTTTTACCTGTGGTTGTGTGAGGTTAAGCTTCTCCAGACATCTTCGTGATTGGTGCGCGAGGCAGGCTGCGTACGCGATTGCGTGAGGTATGTAACTCTGCTCCACAACTCCAGCGAACAAAATCGTCGCCATGGGACCTGGTAATGGATGAGATTTAATTATTTTTTTACCTTTGAAATGAAAATGGGTGTTTTCCAACTTTTCTTAGTAGCTTCTTAACGTTAAAGTAATCGGATACCGGATAAAGGGATCTACAATACAATAGAAATACGGTAAATTTAAGGTACCTACTGTACGATTGCTGAGTATCGCATTTTTAACGGGAATAATAACTACGCCCACGGATAAAGCATAGAAATTATTTTCATCGAAAAAGCTTTGTCTGCTTTCCTGTGGCTTACAAAAATAACATTATCATAAGAACATCGCGACCTCTTGCTAGGCTTGTGGCAGTTTCGGGATCCTTGATATTTCTGGTAATAATATTACCCGCAATTTAATTTAGAACAACGCAAAGTCATCACATAAAAAACACTTGCTTGTTAAAACAAAACTTGGAGCAACATCAACGAAACTGGCGATAAAATTAAATATGCAAAGGCAAACACTAGAAGAAAATTCCAGAGCTAACTTGTACAATTTTATTTACTCATTGTTAAACTTTACAATGTTTCTTAAGTTAACCTCAAACTTTTAATGACCCTCCATTTTCGCAATGCGTGTACTTTTGAAATATATTGGTACACAAAAGAACAGGATAATATTAACAGAACAAATTGTACGATCGCTCTAACAGCATTATTCCATTCTCAGGAGTACCTAAGAAATACTAATACAGTAGATTCGTAGAGTTAGTTTGCTATTGTACATCGTAAAAGGGTCGAAGCAAGTGGCAAATACCGGGTAAATATAACTCCGTAGACGTTCATAAGAAAAAATTAACCTAAAGGTTGTTATTTCTCAATTTCCACGAGCGTTATTGCGGTGATTCTACCGTAATTGTATGTAAATATCGTCGCTTTCAAATTGCCATGCGAGGACAGACACAAATATTTTGCTTTTAAATTTAACTTGGCGCTACTGTTTCTAAAAACAGTTAAGTTTAGTACACAACGCAAACAAATTTCATATTTCATATTTATAATGCTCGTATTGCTAGTGTCGGTATCTAATATATGAACATTTTCAGAAATTGCAGTTTCCTGTTGCGTAATGAAGTTAAACTTATGATTTTTGCAGGTTTAAATGTACCATTGGCACGTCTATTATTAATTTCATTTTTTAAATACAAACTGAAACAAGAATACACAGAAAACCAGAAAAGCAATAGCATAGCCGTAAGAATAACCCGGTACCTTGACATGTTGTGTTCTTTGCTGAACCAACCAATACCATGTTTAAATATTTTTTAGTCATTATTAAAGTTTTGCCTTCTTGAATCAGTCACATTCAAATTACTTAACAACTACTAATGAGAAGTAAATGACTGAGGCTGTTAGTTAAATAACTAACCCTGTTAAATTTCACGTGTTTTCACCGAGTACTTGTTCCCACTTTAGTGAACGTTGGCGTAACACAACCAAAACTGCAGCATCTAAACTTACCTAAAGCATAAATAGGCACATCCTCGCCTCCGTGGGTGGCCCACTGGCGGGGCACGGCGGCCGCATGGACCGCGTCGGCTGATGTGATGGAACTATTGGCTGGTATGGCCCTGGGCTCAGCATGGCCAGGCCCAGAACCGTATAGCAGCGTCGTGTACCGCAGACCATCGATGTCAGATACCATCGTGTCAGCTCCTGTTGTGCATTGTGTAACTTACATAAAAAAAAACTTCAAATTTCACCTAAAAATCTAGGCAAGTGTATTATTATTAGAATATTTAAGTGTATATTTTCATATCCTACAAAAGTTTCCCAAAGTTGTTGGCTAAATTCACGTCAATAAGTAAAAAATTAAATGCGTTACAGAATTGACTTGTTTTGGTAGATTTTTTCGTAAATTTTTTGAGGTTAAAATTTTCCATTGTGCAGTCCGAGCACGTTTACCAATCTGTCACTCACTGTCAAGTTTACAGCCTCGCTTCAACCGAATAATATGAAAATTGTTAGCATTTCCAATCTAAACTCATGCCTAAAGTTAGAAGTTGTCTGAAAGCCGTCGTTTAATTCATCATTTTGTCTAACCATTTTGTTACGTCAAGTTAACAACAGGGCTGACTAAATATCTCAAAGCTGGCTCAATCAATTATCCTAAAGAAACCTGTTTAAATATTGCCTGGTTTTTTTTATTATTATTATGACTTGAACTTAAGATGTTTTAGAAGGAGTCCTTTTCCCTTTGTTAGAGTAAGACTTAGCCATTATTTTTTTTTTATACGACGAGGAAAGAAAACGAGCAAGTGGGTCACCTGATGGTAAGTGATCACCGCTGCCCATAGACACTCACAACCCCGGAGGGTTCGCAGACGCGTTGCTTACCTAGAGAGCTAAGATGAAATGCCTCTTGTGTCCGTAATAACACCGGCTGTCTTACGCTCCACACCGGAACACAACAGTGCAAGCACTGCTGCTTAGCGGCAGGATTAGCGAGTAAGATGGTGTTAGCGATCCGGATGGACCTCGCACAAAGTCCTACCACCCGCTATTATAGGTACTGGTTGTCTGAAAAATATTCACTAGGTACCTAAAACAGGATGTCCTCTCGGCGTCGCCTGTCCGCCAAAAGTCATGACATGCCCATGGTCAGCTGTGACGACGATGAGAGTCTCTGCAGGGTTGACTCGCTCCAACGCCGCCAGCAGCGCAGTTTCCAGTTCCAGCGTCTCGTCCAACGCTCTATACGGATTGTTGTAGTGATGTGCGTGGTCTATCCTTCCACCTATTGGTAGAAATTACTAAGTAAAACCAATATTAAAGTTTGCAATTCCTCCGGCGGAGCCAAGAGTGTCTAGAATATTAAGCAGGTCTTTATGTGAGAGCTCTGAGGGTATTACTTTCCAACCTTCAATATTTTTAGAATAGGTAAGATTATTAAAATTCGTTTTTATTGATTATTCCTTATTGGGGTTTGACACCTTTGTTGAGTGTTAAGGTCGCGTTAAATGTGATGTGACTACAATTGGACTTACGTTTCTTTGACATTATGGGTATACAAAACCCAGACTATTTTAAGAGTTGGAAAGCTTGGATTCGATAGATTTTTATGTGTAATATTCAAAATTGAAAATCATAGGGCAATACAGAAACTAAGGGAAAGTAATGAAATCAATAAATAGGAACAGAGTTCCATCACAAAGAATCGTAAACAGGTTCAACTACCATAACCGCAATATCAGGTGGTAGCCGCCCTTTATACTGAATTTCGTACCCTCAATAAGCAAGAAGAATCCTTTGTCGTTCTTCAACAATATGGAGAGGGCGGCACGGGTCATGTCCGCGAGCGAAGGGTCATCGGCCTTCACAGCGGATCCTGAAGACGCGCCATCCTCGGCGTCTGTCGCTGTGCCTCGCTCAGCATTAAATTCCATATGAGAATATTCAAAAAGACCTGCAAGGAATGTATTTTTTATTCATGCCAGTCTCAAAAACGAGCCCAGTTGTCTGATGTAGGCAGAATGGGCACGTGTGCGGCAAGGGTTTGCCTTTTGTGAGGTATTTTTAGACTTAGATACGGGCGTATGCACTTCATCTGTCTTTTCTCTAGTGTGCTTTAAAAATGCATGAAAAAAATTACAAAATCCTTGCAATGGTGTTCAGTTTACTAAATGGTTAGAACACCGTGCAGTTCGTTTTGCAAACGTTAATCAAAAAATCAGCTTAATCTCAAATGTCAATTGTTATTCGCCAGAAGTAAACAATGCATCCACTAAGACCTGCAGGCTTGATTGCCGATTTGAAGCGGATATAGGTACTTATCAAACCATAAAGTCACCGCAACCGAGCCTCAGATTCAAATGACGGGCATGCTAATTATCTTCCATTTGCCTCACAAATTTGTTCACACCGGATGCCTCTGCTATCTACTTGAACAGAATATTCGGATTTCGGCTAGATCACGTTGACACATTATCATATTCGAATAGGAAACCTACATATTCGCTTTAGTAATACCAATAACCAAAAGCAGAGGGTCGTGGGTTCGAGCCCAGGCACGCACCTCTGAGTTTTTCGGAATCTATATACACAATACAGGATGATCAATCGAAATGGGTTAGTAGGGAGAAATCAGAAACTGTAAGAGATAGGGAAATCTGTTCTCAGGAACCGTGACGTCCATTTTAGATTTAATATAAATGGCTTTTTTTTTAACTCTCGTTTATAATTATAATCATCAACAATAACAACGAATTAACTTGCAGAATTTATTCATTGTTTACAAAGATTTTGACCAGGTTCGATTCCTGCGGTTGTGTATATGAGTTAAAAAAAGAAATGCCATTTTAAACATGAAACTGCCGTGAGACTCAATCAAAGTGATTTAAACGTATCACTTACGTATGTAAGTCGAGATACGTAGATGATTCGTTTATTTCGCTGTGATTTGAATGCCATTTTTATTCAATCTAAAATCGACGCCATGGTTCCTGAGAACGGATTTCCCTATCTCTTATAGGTTCTCACTTCTCCCTACTGACCCATTTCTATTGATCACCCTGTATAATGTGCAAAACTACATTAGTAATTTATCATACGCTTTTCGATAAATGTAAACATCGTGAGGAAACTTGCTCACTTCTACGAAGTAATTCAATGGTGTGTGTGAATTTCTCAATCCGCATGGGGCCCGCGTGAGAACTATAGCCCAAGCCCCTCATTGTGAGTTGACCCCTGTACTCAACAGTGGTACGTAAATAAGCTGATAATGATGATGATGACAAGTAAAAAAAAAACTGTACGAACAGACGCGATTAATCCGGTCAAATTGCCTCTCTCCACTCCTCTTTCCCAGCAGGGCGTCAAAACAACCCTGCTTCTAAAACGCTGACCGCTGTCACCGCATCGGTAAAATATTTGTATGTTAATTCAAAGCCTTACAAAGTAACTTCAGCCTAAACCGGAATTACCCCAAGTTGCGAACGCGCGGTAACAACTTGGCGTCACTAACAATGTTTTCTAACAAAGTAGCAGCTTAGTGTTAATTTCATCCGAACTTTGGCTTTATAAACTGAATGCTTGTAAGTTTCAGATTTCTTGCGCATTATTTTGAAGTGCTGTTCGGACTTATTTTCGGTGTATTATGCAGTAAACGAGCTGTGGGAGGTAGTCTACTCGACAGTGTGATTATTTTCTATTTTAGCTGCTTGTATTAATAGTAAGCTTTTATCTTTCAGTACAATTTAATAGCTATTGACAATACACGCTTAACTTTTTATGTTTATAATGTACCAGTAGCCGGAATGGTTTAAAATGTGGTAGGTAGGTACACAATGCACATAGATCCGATGAAAATAAACTTTCAACACATCATCTTTCAAGCGGGTGGTGGGACCTTGTGCAAGGTCCGTCCGGATCGCTACCACCATCATACTCGCTAATCCTGCCGCTAAGCAGCAGTGCTTGCACTGTTGTGTTCCGGCGTGGATAGTAAGACAGCCGGTGTAATTACGGGCTCCGGGGTTGCGGGTGTCTATGGACAGTGGTGATCACTTACCATCAGGTGACCCACTTGCTCGTTTTCCATCCTCGTCGTATAAAAAAAAAGTCACGAAATTATTTAAGCATCGTTTGGCTAGAACACAAATGTTTCCTACAATGTTTTGCCACACTCAAAGGAAGCTAAAAATGTTTCGGCTCTTCTTGGTTCTTATAAGAATTAAAGGAAACAAAATTGTATTGAAACATAATATTATACTGCGCCTGATTTAGCTGGAGGCCACGTAAGAATGTTTGAGTTACATAAAAACTGCGTAAAAGACAGAAAACTTTGGATTGTGTGTCTGTCAACCCTCGTTATACGTAACGCTGGGACTACATTTAAAGGTTAAGTGCCATGAAATTGTTTGTCTATTCAGTGATATTTATAGCTGAACATTTTAGTATTTCAGAAATATATTTATTAAATGAAATAAGCATTACCTACCCTGTTATTCATAAACTTATTTTAACAAAAATGCCGTTAAAGTTAGTTTGTCCTTTTTTGTCACATTAAAATCCGTTAGTAAGAAGAAGATAAACCTATTTTAACTAATGGAGGCTTGAGTGACGTTTATAAATAAGGCCACTATTGTGTGCGAGAGCTTAAATATCACTTCATGTATTTTATTCGGTCAAAGTCAATCTTAGAGCAAATATTTTCACAATGAAATAAAATTAAAGATCTACCACTACGTTAAATCCTTAATTATTTCAAGTTTATAATGATTGAACCATAAATAACGCGAAACATATCAATACCAGTTAAAATTAAACAGAGAAAAAGTCGTATTCATAAGAGAGCATTTTATACGAAGTAAGTAATAGGTAACAGTCTGCATTTATAATGAAATTACCGAGGTAATTAAATTCTCGTCGAGTACCTATTCAACACTGTTTTGCTTCAATTAAATTTCAATTTAGTTTAAAGTGTTTATATCCCGTTATGGTTAGATAAAGGAATAGATAAAGCTTCAGGCACATGGACAACTCTCGAGTGCTTCTACAGCCGAAACAAGCATCGTTAACTTCTATGGACAATAAAATATCGTCATTTGACTTTAGATTTGTACCTAATTTCCAACAACAACTCGCACCTACGAGTAAGTACATACTTGCAATGTTGAAACAACAGTTTGACGTTTAACATAATAAAGTTGGTTGCAAAGATAGATAAACATTTTATTTTTTGACTCCCATATTAGGCAAAAGTTACTTCTGCTTTGGAGAGTCATTTGGCATTCTAATATTTCCGGGTCGAATGGATCAAGTTTGGTTACAATGACAACTTATTTTTAACCCCCGACGCAAAAAGGGGGGTGTTACAAGTTTGTTACAAATTATAACTCCATTCGTTTCTCGCATAAATAAGAAAAGTAAATAGCTAATGTTTGCTTTTAATACATTACGATCAAAGTAACTATATCGAATTTACTGTATAAACAAGATCTCGGTCATCCGGTCCCCTGCGATGTCAAGCGCGGCTCAGGCCCCTAGTGAAACACAAACTTAAACATGATGAAATAGATAGGCTATTATACTTTAAATTGCCGTCAGCTCCAACCTCAAACAGACCCCTGAAAAAGGGTCAGATTTCTTTTACATCCCGCCAAGTACAAGCTTCCGAGGGCAAAAGGGTAAACTGAATTAATGAAAGTAATAAAATGGCTACAAACATGGTGTAAGCATAGCTGTGGGGCTTGCCCTTAGCTGTTTGGATAGGAGCTTACTTGAAAGTAATTTAAATAATGTTACCTATTATAAGCGTAGCGAGGCACGGACTGCACGCTTAATACGTATGTATATAATTTAATATTGTAAAACTAGACTACTCTGAGGGTCGAGCACGACTTTACGAATGCTGCGTAACGTTACGGTTATCGTATCGAGATCGAGAAACCTCATACTAAATTTTAGTTCCAAATACGCTCACGGGCGGGCGCTGTTCCAAACGTCATACAAACTTGACAACGTTTACTATTCGATTTTACGTTACGCAGCATTCGTAAAGTCGTGCTTGACCCTCAGGGCTTGGTCAGACATATGCACGCAAAATTGCCGTTAGATACTGTGTTTTTAGCGCAAGAATTGTGTCTGATCATTCCATTATAACGGGACCAAAGGATTTTATACTTACTTTATTTTAATATCGCAATTCGGCAAGGGCCTTGACAGCTTACTACGGCATTACGCGTTTCATGAGCTAACCCCTAGTTCTATTTCAACATTAATCCGACATCTTACACAAATTAAAATTAACAGTCTGTGAGATTTTCGTCTTTGTAATATTTAGTGAAGGATTCAATGCACTATACATCCGTTTTGATAAGGTGTCGGGTATACTGGTGAGGGAAAAGTTCGTGAAGCTATTGAAATTAATCATTTCAATCGTGATAGAGGGTTGTTCGTGCCCTCGAGTTGGACGGCTGTATTAATAAAAACTGCGTCAATGGTTGCGCACGGAGCGACGTGATCGGTATAGTTTGCTACCCTACATTAGACTATTATAGAAATCGTCATTAACGAGGCTAGTCGTGCACATAGCTGTCAGCTCGTGCTCTGCCAGAGGAAGGACTTCGAATTAATAATCGACACTACGGTAAGTGCCTTATCAGTAGTAGACAAATTACTGAGAGACAGGTAAAGTACCTAAGTAATTAATTGCCCAAATGGATTGAAATAAAATAAAATTTTAATTAAACATAAAATGCATGCAGGACATAATCCGTTCAATATTATTGGAATATCTTGTCATAACGCTTTTGTAGCAACCCAAAAAAGATCAATAAATTTCGTTCATTGTCTATGGTTTAAAACACTGAAAGCACTGCACTTTGTTTGTACTTGCTTAAACTTTCGCGTAACGAGGTATCCCCAGTTTTCAGCCGTGAATTTAACAAGCTTTAAGGATTGTGTGAACGAAACCACACATGAGCATATTTAACGCAAACTACCGTACCGGCTCTGCATTTTTGGGGTTTCTTCGTGTAATAAGCTTATAAGGTTAATGTTGCTACAAAAGATAAGTCGTTTAACTACTTCGCTGTGATAAATAACGTTAGTTAAGAGCGTGTTTTGGTCATACACAGGTTTGGGTGGAGGCTATTAATTTAGGTGTGGAAGTTATTTTTACATGTCGGTAAAGTATGCTTTAGAAAGTGGGTGATCTTTTTTTTTTTACACACGGATGAATATAAAGAATTATTTATATTCTACTTAAAATCTATTTGGTATATTTTAAATACCCACTCATTGAAACAAGAATACACAAAAAACCAGAAAAGTATGACGAACCCCGGGAATCGAACCCAGATCCTTGACATTCACTGTCATGTACAGTCAGCAGCAAAAGTAGCTAAGCAACCGAAATGGTCACAATGATCTAAGCACGGCTCTATTGTTATAGACACAAAAAAATTACAAAAAGATCATTGTGACTGTACCATACCATAACACCAAAATTAGCTAACTCAATAATAGAGATGATCATCTCTGAATAAAATAGGTACAACGTTTACCGAAGCAATATCGCAGTCAACGTATTAATGACAATATTATTATATCTCCTCATTACGGTTTTTTTCTTCAGACACAAAGAAACATCTAGGTAGTCGTTACTTACCTAACAAATAGTCAACCGATCTTGGATCGAGTTTAGCTAGCTGGTCCCTTGTATGTATGTACTGGGCTCTGAGCCGTCTTCTTTTTTTCTCCCTCGCCCAGTCTTCGGCCAGGTTTCTCCCGTCCAGTCTCCGACCCTCACGGGTTGGGTGTTCAGGGTCGGACGTCACTGTTGGCAAGAAGTGCCGCCTTCCGCCTCCCATGATTACCTAGGAACAGACAATAAGTGCAACCTGTAGGTCAACTCGGTTTTATGAGTACGAAAAGAGTTAGTGGCCTACCGTGCGGTAGACTGCTAACTGATCTAAGTGGCTGGTAAATGATACAAACGGCCAGCGAAATAAAGGAGGAACCTCTACATGCAAGAGTCAAAACCTCAGACAATTTTTTTTAACTGTTCACGCTTTTATTTTTCTGTGTGAATCATAAAACCAAATTCGAGCATTAATTATGTTAATTCAATTGGGCTGTGAATTGCTTTAGGCGCTTCTGTGAATAATTCATAAATTCAATGTTTAATACTTCATCGCAATATATTTTAATTGTATACCTACTACTTAATTGATTTAGTTGATTGAACGTCGTAATTTCAACTTATCGCTTTTGCCAGAGTTGATGAACAGATAATAAAAAAACAGAATATCAACTAAGTACTACCATTCTTTATTGTTTTTATGTAGGTAATAGAAACGAGTACATTAATTACATTATATAAAAATAGAAAATGACAACAAATAAAATTACACTACATAAAAACCATGATTAAACGTCTAAGAAACAAAAAAAAAAACAAAAAAAGGTTATTACGCGGAGAATGATAAAGATATTCTGGCCCCTATTTCACCATCTTTACAATTGTCAGTTTTATATGACAATTTGAACTACATTTCTTTGTCAATATGAAGCGCACTAAAACAAAACCTCTTCAAGTCAGCAAAACTGACAATTGTAAAGTTGGTGAAGTAGAGGTCTGATCTGATCGGAATACGTCGACTTTTTTGATTTGTTTGTTTTCCAACATTTATCGTAGCACGTTCTAGTTCGAAAAGGGACTCGAAACGTAACCATGAATGTTAGTATTGTCAAATAAGATTTCACTACAGTCCCTGGCGTAGGCCTCGGCATATTCGGCAGTCTTGTTTTATTAGGAGTCTGCGTCGAAAGCAATAAAAAAGACAACTTAGGATCTCCATATACATTTTTACGTATATGTGAACAACATCCTATGTAAATTTACTCACTGCTGGTAAGAGTATCCGAGTATATGGAGTTTGTTACTTTTATGTGGGTATTAATTTTGTTCATTGCGTATCACAGATACAAATATAGTGCTCTAACCAGAATCTTTTGACTTTTCCTAAGAAAATACTGCCGTATTAATTAACGTACTCTTTATTATGTCAAACTGTTCCAATTTATGTCCGATCTTTTTATTCTTGATCAGATTTTGTTTCAAAATTATAACGTAAATAGTACTTTTTGATATTAGTGCGGAAAGTATGTCATTATGCACTAGCCCTGAGGTGTCTAGGCCCGAGCCATGAGGCGGGGGTCCAGATTCGGGACGAATGAAAATGACACTTCCGCACGTGTATCAAACGACTTTTTAATACATTTGCGAGAAAATTACAATGAAACCAAAGGTGGTGTGTCGGCGGGGGCTGCCCTGTCGTGGAGGAGGTGGAACGTAAAGGCGGTCCAGAGCCGCCGGCGCCTTGGAAAAGTCAAAAGCACTGGTACGAAAAATCCAACTTTCCGCATGAAACGTAGCTTCAAAAAATACCGCATTGAGCAACTGTATTAAAAGGTAATTATCAAATCAGTTACTGCGTCACTTTGTCTTCTAAATAGGCTCTACTTATGAACTACTTAATAGATAGATTATAAATACTTGTTTCGATTATTACGTTTTAGATAATTAATGTATACGTAATGTAAGGTATGTAAGATATTAAGTAGCTATATAGCTTACGATAGATAATCCAGGTTGACAAAGCATCTGCATACCCCCCGGGGTTGCGGGTGTCTATGGGCAGTGGTTATCATTTACCATCAGGTGACCCACTTGCTCGTTTGCCTTTCTCGTCATATAAAAAAAAGCTGTTTGTTGTTCATGGCCTCTCCTTGAGAGGGTCGTTGTTTCGAGCCGAGTCGAACTCTGAGTTTTTCGGAAATTTCGTGGGGAAATTACATTTGTAATTTATCATGAGCTTCTTGAAGAAATATGCACACTCCTGCGAAGTACTTCTACGGTGTGTATGAAGTTACCATTCCGCACTTAGCCCGCATCGGAATTGTAGCCCATAGCCCAAGCCTTCTTATTCTGAGCACTGCTGGCAGTGGGGCGTAAAAAAGGCTGGTCATGATGAAGATGATGATGAATTAACATACATTTATACTTCTCCCAGGTTCATTCTCCACTAGTTGCATGGCGATATCTTTGCAGTCCTTCCTCACAGTCGGAGGCACCCTGCTGTCGTCTTCCCAGTACCTCGAAGGCGCATGGGCGTACAAAGCGGCAGGCGTCGCGTGTGTGATACGAGCTGTTGTCACTATGCCACTGGATTTACCTTTGATAATGATAAATTTATTAAGTTAAAAATCGGATAATGTACTGTCCCAATAGTTGACACCTTCAATCTTAATACGCAGCAATAAAGGTGACAAGCAGGGTGTTAATTTATGGGACCATTAACTAACATTAAGTACCTGTATAAACATTTTACACATCTACAAAAGTAACAGTTTTAAATGATTCGCGGTTAATTGCATTAGACATAATGAAAAAGGGATATTGACCGCGATTACCTTATAGGTTTGATGAGGTCCCAATATTTCCCGATATTTAATGTCGGGAGCTCATCAAACCTATAAGATAATCGCGGTCAACATCCCGTTTTCATTATGTCTATCTACAAAAGGGTTAAAAAAAAATATCCGGTTATATTTGAGCTAGTGATTGAGCAAGTCAAAAAAAGTCTAAAACTATGCGATCAAAAAAAAAAAAGAAATGTGAAACGTTTTCAAATGTGCAAACAATGCTTTCTCATATTTATGACACGGATCGGTTTAACTTTCTAACACCATTTTGTTGTAAAGTTGGAAGGAACCGAACCATTAAAAATATTCGAAGGTTGAGAATTTTACAATTACCTACCAGTCAATAGTTATAGCTAACTTGCGACAGTATGGCACAAGCAGTTGCCAAGTACCTCAAAAGAGTACAAAATTTTTGGATAAGCCGCTGGATTTTGCCCGATATTAAATTCTCAAGATATCACATCCATCACTTGAGTAGTCGTTGTCGTACACAGACAACCCACCACGGCCCTGGCCAAAATCTTGCGGAAAATACGAGTAATAATAGCTGGCCTGGATAAACTTTGAAATTAAGTATCTTTTTAATACCCGACGAAAAAAAGGGGTGTTATAAATTTCACCTGTGTATCTGTGTCTGTATATCTGTCTGTGGCATTACAGCTCACAAACGGATGGGCCGATTTCGATGCGGTTTTTTTTATCAAAATCTAGTTTAATCGAGATGGTTCTTATCAAAGTTTTATTAAAATCGGTTTACCCGTTTTTAAAATACCGAACTTTGAAATGACAATGTCCGAGCTTTTTCAACTTTTCTAAGTTGGTTAGGTTATTTACAGAAACGGTTCAATTGTCTCAAGCCATCTAATCTATTACATGAATAAGTATCAGTGTAGCTGTTTGTTAATACTAGAAACAGTTTATTTTTAAAACTTTGCAAAGAAAAAGTGAGAGCGCCGAGTAGAAGTTAAATGAAACCGCCGTTTAAATCATAACTGCCGTATTTTGACATAAAATCGCTTTTATGGCAATAAAAAATATATTTCAATGTTAGTTGGCACTTTATCTATTTCCTGCAGTCGCTTGCCAAACCTACTAATGTTACAAGTATAACCACGAAAGTTTGTGAGTATGGATGTTTGTTCCTATTTCACACAAAAACTACTGTACAAATTTTAGTATTCAGTATGTATTCATTTATTATTGCAAATTTTATATAAAAATTTACCCTGTTGGGGCGCAGCAATACACTTTTTTAAACATAAAAGCTAAACAGAAAATTTTAGACCTAAAATTAAAACAGCTTTTTATTCATCTTTTGATGCATCTTTAATAGTGAAACTTAACAGAAAATTATGATTTAGCTATGCATTAGAATAACACTTACTTAAGCTACTTTTTATCCAGGTTTTTTTTATTGTATGCTTCCCGTGGGCTACCGATAACCGAATTCTACATAGACCATTCTACGTTACGAAATATAACGACAAATTATTAAACAAACAGCTAAACAAATGTACACAAATTAATAAACCATTTACCTAATTAAAATGTATTTAGCGATCCAAACCACCTGCTACATAAAGTATTGCAAATACTTCCCCTGTATTTATTTTCTGCTTGAAGTTCCCCGTAACTTCAGCAAAGGGCCGATTTCTTGAAACTCGAATCTCACACGTTAGGCAATTTAGCATAATAATTCTGTTTGTTTTTTGTGACTTAGTGGTCGTAATTCGTTATTATAGTCACTCAACCTTAAAATAAGACTTGAAGATAAAAACATATTCTACGGGTGTCTGAGAATGTTTTTCAATGTTAAAATTAAGCAGGGTTTTATAAAGCTACAAGTTACAATTTACAAGCGGAAGTCTCATTCTATCACCTTGTATTAGAAACAGAGTTCCGCTTGTAAATTGTAACTTGTAGCTTTATAAAACACTTTACTACTACCTTACTAATACCTGGTATTAGGTAAAAAACGCGGTATGTTTAATTTGGAGTAGCTAGCCACAAGGTTTCTCAAAGAAGGTTTCAACAAAGTGGATGTAAAGGTCTCTGAAAAAAAAAAGAAACTAGATTATGACTCACCAGCATCATGTACCCAGTCTATCAACGAGGTGACCTTGGAGTTGATGGCTGAAGCGCAAATATTGAATCTGCCACCAGCGTCCAAACCCAGGGTCTCGTACCGGGCCTTCACTCCGCATAGCAACGCAGTGGCGCAAGCTGACGACTCGCCTGTTTGAGCGTCGACATTGTATGTCTGTGAACGATGCATTGAATATAGATTCAGCAGATAAGGTAAGATGGATGGAGCGACGACCTGGTAAAGATCGCGGGACCGCGGTGGATGCGGGAAACACAAGACCGGTCCGAGTGGAGAGCCTTGTGGGAGGCCAATGTCCAGCAGTGGACGTCTTTCGGCTGACATGATGATGATGATGAGATAAGGTAAACGTCCCAACGATCGACGCGTATATTCCAATAATTGACAGTCTGCTGTAAGCTTTATTGCTACGTATTAAGATTGCAGGTGCCAACTAGTTATTGGGACAGTGTCGACCACAGGGACATTTACCATCAGAACAGCCAAAAGATACGAAAATTGGCTTTAATTGGTCAAGTGTGTCCATTTATGTACAGTCAAGGTCATAATTATTTATGTATGTACATTACGAAGTCGACAGAAATATCTATACACCTGTATGCCATTAACAATCAGGTCAGTGGCTTTATAAATATTTATGACCTCGACTTTTATGTGAAAATGCCTCTAAAATACACTAGTGGGTACAGGGTCCTAACGTGCGTCAGACACGACAAGTTTATTTTGAGTCAAATAAATTTGAATTAATTACATTAAAATGTGAACTTTACGGATTTTACTTTTTAAAGAACTTTACTTGTCACCGACCAAATTTTATGCACTTCGAAAATACAGAAATACATCATAATCATAGGTACAGTCAGCACCAATAGTTGCTAAGCAACCGAAGCGCTCACAATAATCTGCACAAGCTCTAATGTCTATAACAACAGAGCCGTGCTTAGATCATTGTGATCGCTTCGGTTGCTCAGCAACTATTGTTGCCGACTGTACATAATGTTTACCAAATTACACATTGTTAAAGTACCTCTTTGATCTCAAAACATTATTGAACATCTCAAAATTATAATGTATGCAAACACTTTGGATCCATAACATAAAGTGTTATCGAATCATAAACCCATTGCCGAGATTGCTAAGGGCAGGCTGTATCGAGGCGGTCAGGCTTCAGAAAAATGCCTTTATTTTTGTCGTCTAGTCTATCTACATAATAGAAAATTACTCCATTCATTTTCTTATCCCTCCCTGCTCAGCGGGAATCATAATGAACGTTACGAACTAAAAACAATTCAATTGTTCACCCGCGACCACACAATACTTATATGACAGCTGCGTCTGTGTGGAGGTGGAGGTACTGTCTTGACTTAGTGTGGTAGTGGACCTCATGTCACATAGGCTTAGCTATCATCACGCATTTATGTGACATCATCGTGCCGTAGCTGTCATACACGTGTGGTCGCTGGTGAGCAAATTAATTATTTTTTGTTAAAAAATGCAGGCACACGTAATTGTGTACATAGGTAACATTATCGAGCTAAATATAACGGGCCTTATAATATGAGCACAAAATGTGAAACTCAATGGCGTTCTGTTTAGTTATGAATGCATGAAGGCCCGTTATATTTAGCTTTAGTACTTAAATGTAATGACATTTAAGTACTAAAGCTGTATTTTATTACACAAAGGTTTGTTACATTCACGTAGAGACGCATTTAATGACACGTAAATATATTTTAATGTTACGGTTATGTACTTGTTCAGCTAATTTATTCAATATCAATTAATCAATCAATAGATACTGCTGGTAAACCCTTATAATGTGTAAACCCTAGACAATATTCGTATTCAATTTCGCATGAAAGTTTAAAATGGTATTTCCTCGTTGATAACTAAGTACGCGAATTTTGTGAAGATTTTGAAGTGTATGAAATTTCTTAGTCAATTACACACACACATTATACAATCATCATAAGCCTTTTTTAAGTCCGACTGCCAGCACAGGCTTAAATGAGAGGGCTTGGGCTATAGTTTCCATACTTGCCCACTGCGGACTGGGAATTTCACACACACCATTGAAGTGCTTTCTGTGTGCAGGTTTACTCACGATGTTTTCCTTCACTGAAAAGCTTATAAATTTAATTTCACACATAAATTCCGAAAACTCAGAGGTACAAGCCCGTACCTCACAGAGGTACACGGCTCCACCCGCTAGGCTACCACGGCCGCACCCGCTAGGCTACCACGGCTACATAATACCCACTAGGCTACCAAGCTACACCCACTAGCCTACCACGGCTACACTCACTAGGCTACCACGGCTACAACCACTAGGCTACCTCGGCTGCACTCACTAGGCTACCACGGCTACACCCACTAGGCTACCAAGCTACATCCACTAACCTACCACGGCTACACTCACTAGACTACCACGGCTACACCCACTAGGCTACCAAGCTACACCCACTAACCTACCACGGCTACAGTCACTAAGCTACCACGGCTACACCCACTAGGCTACCAAGCTACACCCACTAACCTACCACGGCTACACTCACTAGGCTACCACGGCTACAACCACTAGGCTACCAAGCTACACCCACTCGCTTACCACGGCTACACTCACTAGGCTACCATGGCTACACCCACTAGGCTACCAAGCTACACCCACTAACCTACCACGGCTACACTCACTAGGCTACCACGGCTACACCCACTAGGCTACCAAGCTACACCCACTAGCCTACCACGGCTACACTCACTAGGCTACCAAGCTACACCCACTAACCCACCACGGCTACACTTACTAGACTACCACGGCTACACCCACTAGGCTACCAAGCTACACCCACTAGCCTACCACGGCTACACTCACTAGGCTACCACGGCTACAACCACTAAGCTACCAAGCTACACCCACTAGGCTACCAAGCTACACCCACTAGCCTACCACGGTTACACCCACTAGGCTACCAAGCTACACCCACTAGCCTACCACGGCTACACCTACTGGGCTATCACGGCCACACTCGCTAGGCTACCACGGCTACACCTACAATAAACAACACATTTCGGTATCCCTGTATAAATACGAACCTTGGCCAGTGCGACAGCTGGAAACGTGTCCCAGGCGAGGTCGGTGTCCTCCCCGGTCTGGCCTCGCCGCTGGCCACGCAGTATCCGCGCCGCGGTCGCAGTCGTGAGGCTCATGCCATCCCCAACCACTAGAATCACGTTTCTGCAGAAAAATATAGTTCAGTCAGCTTCAAGAGCAGCTATAACACACTTCTCAATGACGTATGATTTTTCTTTCTGGTTGTAGAGCCCAACCTAACCAGTGACCACTAAATACAGAGCTGAGAGAAATTGACAGATTCAGAAGTTGTAGCACATCAATCGAATATTGTGTTTTCTACTGGTAAATAATAACCGCAGCTTACTGGACTCTGTAGCTGGCGAGAACAGTTTTTTTTTCGGTAATCCGGATCTAAAAACATCGTCACAAAAACGCCATGACGTAAATCTTCTCGTTGTAAAAACTTCAGCGAGTTAAGGGGGAGCGCGGGAGGAACCTCATTCCACAACAATGTGAGTGCTTTATCGCTATGTACGTATTTTACGATAAGACTGGGTAAATGTACCTATTTAAGGCACTTTACGACTATTTGAGGACTAGTAGGTATGTCACGGTTAGGTACTACGACGACCGCTAGCACGGGTAACTAGCACACTTCCTACAAGTTTTTTTTTCGGTTACTCGTGTGTATGTAGAGTTGTTAAGTGTTTTATCAGCTTACGGTGCTAATGAGTATGACAAGATTTAATATGTGTGGCAGATGCCAAATATTTATGATTTCATATCACTTAGACGTATGATTTATCGCGAAATTGTTTAATTGGTCAATTCGTATTCCATTTGCCTTTCTTACCCTCTTTAATTTGTAATTAATGTTAAGTATCGGCCGTATTTGTCGTCTAAATCAACTCTGTTTACGAACATTTAAACCACAAATCTGATAAAATCTATAACACTAATTTCAATTCCGCTAATTTTACAAACTAATGATTTATTACGGTCTCATGTGCACTGCAATTTCGCAGGTATTATTTAGGTGGATATTAGGTATTTTATTAGTGAGCATTGCATTTGCGTTTAGATTAGCAATTGTAGGCTTAAAATGTCAATAAATGCGGGTATGAATTATTTCAGAGCTTTACCATTGACTCTTTGCTTTAGGAATTATGGCCTGGTGACGACACAAATTGGCGGACCACACACAATAATATGTGTGCGGAATATTCAGTCTGCCAATAATACAATTTATGATCTCCGGTTGAGAAGAACAAGCGATTTTCTTGTTAATAAAATATACCCACTTTCAGTTTCTCTTCAAATGAGTATTGTTTTATTCGTATGAAAAATAATTTACAATACCAAAGTCCTTCATTTCTGTCATCAGATCCCAACAATTTATATACGATAATTATTTTATACCCGCATGTAAAATAAATTTTGTCCACTCTTAACTCAATTCAACTTTCCTAAACAGCAGTGTCATTAAGTCATTATTGTTCGATCAGGGTCCAATACGTTTACTTTGCAAATTACTCAGGTTAGCGGGTGTAAACGGATATACGAGTATCTAATTTAAGTCCCATCCATCCCAAGCCTTTCGCAGGTCAGGTCAGTTTCCACCTGCAACGGCCATAAACGTCAAAATAACTAGTTTAGATCCATTTAAGTAGGTCACGAAGTTAGAAGATACCTTTAAAGTTTATTGGCACGGTCAATGGGGGGGGGGGGGCACTTCCTACAAAATACGCTCTATTACCTACCTATTATTATTGTGCGCCACCTTGTGTACTCGATAAATAATGTGTGTTTATGTCTCACTGTTCGAATGAGTAGCTGCCCTTAAATTCACAAAAATTTCACCGAAAACGAATACTTGTGGGGAGGGGGAAGGGGGGGGAAAGTTGCCATTCTGTTCATAGTAGATACTGATAGAAAGCAATTACCACCGCCCATGGACACCCGCAACACCAAGGAAGTCACAGGTACGTTGCCAGCCGTTTAAGGAATAGTAGGTATTCAGTAACGTCTTCATAGACCAACTGATATTTAAATTCACTAACTTAGCCACTGGTTTCTTTTCTGACGCGTACTGCAGTCTTTTCTGAAGCGTTGCCTGCGCCTGCGCGTACCAGTAATGGCGATCTGAAACAGAGAAAAATGAGGAACCAACTGCGGCTAATCCCTGTTTGATTACGGACAAAGGTTACTAATGATGGAACAAGGAGATGAATAAAAGTGTGTTCCTAGCTGTAATTAGGTATACTGCGAAGTTTTTTGTACGTAGATTACCCTTTTTATTATCATAGACATAATGAGGTAGGTCGTCGACATAAGGCAGTCATTAAAATTAACAAGGGTCAAATTTCACTTTATTTAAAATCACGTTGTCGCTTTTGCCGTCAGAAGCGTTGACACCCTGTCGTGTGTATTTTAATCGTGGATAAACAGAATTGTATACAAAACCAGGAAAATGAAAACAAAAAGAACGTTTTTTTCATTTATTATTTCTGCTGTTTTTCTCTGTTGAGCCGAGTAGATAGGGCAAGCGATATGATAAAAAAGGAAACAATAACGACTGAACAATGATAAAACAGGGTGAATTGTTAGGGAAAATTGCTCTTTCTATTGTATAAAGAGTGTAGATATTTACACGCCTTTAAATTACCAACAACAACAGCACATGTTATATTTGCGTAAACGAGGATGAGCCTCCTAATCACATTAATGCTTTTCATTCAATTAATCTGAATGTATCGAAGATCTTGACTCATATTGCATGATCACATGCTAAGATAATTTCATCATCATCTTATTTAAGAGTGCTACTCTTGTCGATGCAGTTGTCTCCAGTCCGTTCTTTCCAATGCAAATTCTTTCACCTCCTGATACGACACAACGTCTATCTTCTTTTTTATTTGATCTAAATACTCTATCCTTGGCCTTCCCCTTCATCTCTTTCCTTCTATCTTTCCTTCTATAATTTTCAGTATCAGATCGTCGTGTCGGTGTGGCGGGGTCATCGTGTGTAAAATAAATTGAAAATCCAAATTTCTCACACTACTGAAAACTGAATCATTTAATTTAAGGAACATTATATCTTTGAGTATCACATGAAAACCAATATAAGCAAGCGTGAGGGAAAAGATAATGCAAGACGCAGACGTTGGTAACACCTTTATGCGAAATAGGAATAGGAAGGTGTTAAGTAAAGCACAGTTCACATTGTCATCCTATTATAAGGCTCCATTTTCTTTACGATGCTATGCCAGGAGAGATGTTGACATTATTTTAAAAACATTATAAATGTATTCTGCGCTCGCCCGTCACACCCCATTAGCTGCATCGGCCTTGAATGTCTTCCCAGTGTTGTGGTTAGCTTCTACATTATGCCAATTTTCTAAGGGATATGGGCTAATGTTTTATCAATAGCCATGTAGAATTAGTCTAAACGTTAATAACCATAATCTACAGTGCACAAAAATATGGTTGAAAAAATTAAGAATATACTTATACTAAACGACAGTTTTAGATGATTGTATCAGTAAGATGAATCGGATACCTAGTCCAACTGATACGACAGACAGATGGGTAGCGTTGGTAGAACAATAGAGTTCTGCTCGAACATTTCAGGCGAGATTTTATTCAAATGAAAATTACTAGAACAAAGTCTAGTAAAGTTAGGACCAAATTCAGGTAAAGTTGCGAACATTCACTTTAAGTGCTTAATGGCGTAGTTATGATAAATTCTCCGAGTTCTAGAACGGGTAATGCAACCCGCATTAAGTATGACATAATCATTTCAGGTCAAGTCAATTTTGGCAAAATATTCAGCAAACGCACTTGATGTCAAAGGCTGTTAAACAAGAAAACACATACATAATATTATTATGGTTTTTGGCAGTATCCTATGGGTGACCTTTTGCATCAACATTAAACTATAGGAGCAATTTGGACGAAATTGTACAAGAGGCCGGAACCAGCAAAATTCTTATAGCTTATGTTATCTAATTCAATTTACTCACCAAATGGCTCATTGGCTTCAGTTTTCAGAGGCGCAGGGGTCAGGATCCCGGTACTTATCGTGGACATCATAATCACGATACAGTACCAAGTACTCATGGTTCTTGAGCCGCATCGGAGCTGGTCTTGTATTATTTTCTATGAAACTCCGCCGTCGCCCCTTTTTTTTCCATCTTGTCTGATTACGTTCGTTTACTTCGTGCCATCTGCAACAAAGAAAAAGCTTATTACCTCGGTTAGTTGGAGTCGTAATGTTAACGTCTAAATTTACTCTGAAATAACATGACTAATAAAGGTAGAGTAAGTACCTATTAATTGCAATTTTGACATAACAATAGGCAAATCGCTTAATTGAAATTGTAATTAAATCACTAGGTATATTAGATTGCAATGTTTTTAACACGAAATAGTCACAACCAAGTGTTGATCACAATATAGGCGACTAACATTACGAAAAATAAGACGATAACTTTCAACCTTTAGTATGTGTTACCAAAATACAATAATAACAAATATTTCAATACGAAATGGTTAAAATAAAGCTGCGTGCTATAAACATAGAGCTGGTGAATTTCACTTTTATTCTTCTTCTTGCGAATTATAATGATCAGGGAGATATTTACAAAGAACAACACCATGTCGACCATGACGACCAAATAGCCTAGTGGTTAGAGACCCTGACTATGAAGCTTGAGGTCCCGCGGGTTCGAATCCCGGTCGGTGCAGATGTTTGTATGATGAATACGAATATTTTTTCTCGGGTCTTGGATGTTTAATATCTATGTAAGTATGTATTTATCTATATAAGTATGTTTATCCGTTGTCTAGTACCCATAGTACAGGCTTTGCCTAGTTTGGGACTAGGTCAATTGGTGTTAATTTGTCTCATGATATTTATTATTTATTTATGTTTCTGAACGGATGGCAACCAAACCTAACGGAGAGTTTTCATTTTTATTTTCATTGCTAAGATGAGTTTGCTTCTTACGTCCGAAATCGCAGATGATAATTAATATCTTATTAGGTATGTAGAGCAGATAGAGCACCTTAAAGATAGGGTAATCAGACGTCGGAATGGGAAAGATACCGTCGAACTAACAACGATTAAAAATCATAAAAACTGAGTAAAAAATATGTAACTGCCTATTTCGTTGCTGGAAAAAAAGTCTCCTCTTTTTGCTTTCACAAAAAAATTCACCAAAATTATTAATTACTTGAAGAGTTTCTGTGAAATTAAACACAGATTCCATATAATAATTGTTCGTAATTCCTCAAAGTACTTAAACCATAATTAAGATGCCGCGTTGTAAAAAACTTGGAGAAATCTCGTAATTCTTTCACTTTTTCAAATTTGCATTTACAAAGTGAAGAAAACGCTTTTATAAATGTAATTTTTAATATTCTTCATTACCAAAGGACCAAGTCTAAATTAGAATAAACATCTGTTTCCAAGTTACATTTCCATTGTTTCAATTTACGGCAGTGTTTGTCATTTGACGCAATATGAAGGAATATTGTAATTTTGATCAAGACACAAAGAAGTGTTGTTGAAATTAATTTCTGCTATTTTCTTTCTAAACTACTTTCGCGGATGGCTGTATAATCAAAGTTTTTAATATTATCAAATGATTTGTTTTATACGATATGGAAGATAAACGAGCAAGTGGCCCACCAGATGGTAAGTGATCATACTGATCATCACTTGCCCATAAAATACCCGCAACTAAAATTTCAGACGCCCGTAATTTTCTCGGCTGTCTTACTCCAAATAAGCACTGCTGCTTAGCGGCAGGATTATTGTCGTTGTACAAATTGAGTAAAATTTACATAAGTTTTGTTTATAATTATAATAACATGTGACATAACATAACATTGATTTTACTTAAGCGGCAATAGATAGATAAACATAGTGCTGTAAAAAAATAAACACTTTGACTTTAGTTTACTTTGATGAAATTGAAATATAAAATTTTAAACTGTACAATTTAAAGCTTATAAAAAATACCAGTTTTTATAACACCATTCAAATAACTTTAATAATGTGAATCTTGGAAGAATTCCAAGTCAAACAGTAAATAGCAAGCCAGACGATGCGACAAACAAGTATGTTACGCAACTATTGAATTCTGTCAAGCTAATTTCACGCAAGACTTGAGATGAAGTTCAATGCTTTCTCTTTCGAGCCAAGTGACAGTTTACATGTGTCCCGCTTATGTCGGGAGCACAACCCATGTTTTCGTATGACGCAGTCGCCCACAACTCGAAGAAATATGATAATAGGCTGAATCATAGCGTGCTCTGAAATAGGTTACCAAAGTTATTAAACAGCTCAAGTTTTTGTACTTAGGCTGGGATGTTTTTGCTCGACATCCTGTATTTGTTCTGGAAGTTCGCTGTTTGCAGGTCTGCGTACTCTAAGTTATTTTGCTCTTGGGATGTTAATAACATGTTTCTTGTAGTGCTTGATTGAATTAGTAGTTGCGTTTATTCTCGCTCACGCAAACTGTGAACCCACGTATGATGTCGTATAAAACGTACTATTTTCTTCTACACTTGAATGAAAACAAAGCAATAGCATTACCTGCAGCATACCTGATCGCCATGGTTATCACATTCGTATAAATAATGGCGAGCGTGTGCCTTCGTAGTTTCACGGTTTTCTTTTGTGCACTTTTCCTTATTTATCTTTGTACGAATCAGAAATAAAATTACGTTACCAATTGCTTTGAATTCCTTGTTATGTTCTATTTGGCTTAGTTTCAAAGCACTGTACAATTTTCTACATTAATATTTATGATGATGTATCTTTATCCTTACTTAAATTAGTTTAAGTGGCGGGTTCAAAATGAGGGTCATATTTAGCGATAATTATTGTACGAAATACACACAAGTAACTGATTTAACAATATTTACCTAAATCTTTAATAACTGAAAGGAATTACTTAACTTAGCATCTGGTAACTTTTCAGGTCAAAAAGTTTACCATAATAACCAATTATTTTCTATAAGCTGTAACTTATAGCGTGATTCATAAATCACAATAAACTTTTTATAAATCCCTAAATTTATTTTACATGGCACGCAAAGAAATAGTTACGATTTAATACTAACTAACTTATTACCTACTTCAGTAAATTGTAAGTGAAATTTCTAAATTATAGCTTAAGTATATCATTCTTACACGGTATATTTTTACCGGAAGTTCACAACAAAATCGACAATGTTAGGTACTGAAAAACTTACCTACCAGCATGTTACCATGCCTGATTTATACGTACTTTCATGATAGGTATTCAATGTTTGAAAGCTAACGTTACAGCAAACCGTAAATCATACTTGCCTACAATAATGGTTTTCAGAGGCGTTCGTTTACGGTATGCTAACCAAAGAGTAGTCAGAAGCGAAAGCCTCTCAAAACCATTATTAAAGCTAGCATGATTTCTGCATTTCAGGAATCGTCGGTTTTAACTAAGTTCTTTGGACTTTATAAAGTTTGCCGAGTTCCCTGCGCTGATTGCGGTCAAAGAAACTTGAATTTATTGTTTTATCGCTATAGAACAATTGTACACTTTGTGGGACTATTATTTCAGTACAAACGAAGCAGATTGTTCAGTGTTCCGTTTTCAAACAAACTTTCTTGACAAATCAAAAGTCAAAGCTGGATTTATTCAAATGAGGCCTTAGACAAGCGCTTTGAATATTCAAAATAAAAATATTACAATCAGTTCGGTTAAAAAAATCAATAACAAAATCCATGTTGATTATAATCGGATCGCATTTTGTTCGAATAACAAATGGAATATTTTCCTACAAAGTACCTACCTGTTTTTTAAATAATAACTGAACTTAGTTATTTTTTTAATAGTAGCATTATATTTTATTTATAATGAGTATAACACTTAAGATATATCCTATCCGGTCCATGTTTCAATTACGGTTTTAACCTGGCACGCAGTACACTGAAATACAAGCCGTTCACGTTTGGATTATTGAATCGTAAAATGTTGACCGTATAATTTTATACGTGGCCTAAGGATATTAAAACTGGTCAAGAGCGACTTGGACTCGCGATACGAGAATTCCGAGGTATCTTCTAATTTTTTTTTGCTATTACGTACAGACCTTTCAATGTAGCACAGACGGACATGTGGACAACGCCATTTATTGCCTTATATTGGATCTAATGTAATGTTGTTTATTTTTAATGTGCAATCATTATTGACAAAGGCTTTATTTATACAACTTTTGTCTATTTTTATTTTATCCCTCACGGTGTTTTTTCGTCTGTGTGTACTGTACCTAATGAAATCTTGCAAATTAAATTTGACCCATTTCCATTAATCAGATTGACTTGAAGTTTCGTACGGTTGTGCGGTTTGGATGACAAGAGTAAGTACAGTCGAGTTCTCCAATATCTATACAATCAACAGTTCAAAAATATATATACACAGACCTTATTGCCAGTTCCGTGTTTAGATATTTATGAACCGTTGGGTGTACAGATATTGGAGAACTCGACTGTACATTCAACTAAAATGATTAATAAAAAACTTTTAAATGTGGTAGACGCACTTATTGTGGTACTTATTTCGCATGATAAAATACAAATATTATTCCAACAAAACTGCAAGTAATTGCAATTTAAGAAAATAATTGCTACAATAATTGTTTACGAGTAGGTGCCGGATATCATTTCACAAGCAAATGTGCATAAAATCAACATTTGTCTCAACTGTTTCAGACTCGGTGGAGTATAATTAGTCATTAAAGCTATTTCCACTTATCAAGCTCAAGCTCGAAAGTTGAGCATATTAAACATAACGAAATAACAAATAGGGCTATATTGCTTTATATCACGCGAAGTAAACAACCGGCCTAGTTTTAGAAGCATTAGGCATAAATGAGCCCAAATTGATCAATCATGATAGAACAAAGTTTTTAACGTCCGATTAGGTCCATTACCAAAAAAAACTTAAATACGTTCCAATGTCGACGACAAATTTACGAACTTCTTTATTCGTTTATTTCATGAAAACTGTGTGTGTAGGTAAACCGAAAAAAACTAGGTAACCACAAATACAATCAAAACATTTTTAAATCTTGTTTAAATCGGCAAGAGGAAACTGTGAATACGAAAAAGAAAATAACCGGCTAAGTGCAAGTTGGATTAGCGCACCGAGTTCCGTATCTCTAACGTTTTTCGATTTTTTCCTAAACTTGTTCATGTGCAGTGAAACCCTACTTCCAGCCAAATTTCATAATCCCTTTTTTGTATGGGTCAGTATCAGGCGAAATGTTATAAATGATAAAGCTGTATTTTACCCAAGCTCTCAAGGCTGTGCTTTTATAAAAAAAAACTGCTTTTAATGAAAATTCAATTGTGATTCATTTGTTTCGCGCCGAAATTTCCAGCACAAAATTTCCCTATTTCAATTTCCGTATACGCTACTCTACCTTTTATCTGGAATTTCAAAATGAAACATTTGAAAAACTTTCTCACAGCTGATAGAAATGTTTGTAGTTTTATCGATAGCATCTACGTTACTAAACCGGCAAAATGAGAGCGAATCGGGAGCAATCGTCGATCTTAGACACGTACTAAGTGAAAATCAGTTTGTCGTGCTAGCTATCTGGGCCTCTTGAATCAATTTTTAGGGTTTCGTACCTCAAAAGGAAAAAGCGGAACCCTTATAGGATCACTTTATTGTCCGTTCGTCCGTCTGTCTGTCTGTCTGTTTGTCAAGACCCTTTTTCTCTAGAACGCGTGGAGGTAGCATGCTGAAATTAATATCGAATACTCAAGCCTGCGGTCCCTTGAAGCTGTGAAAAAATCAACCTTCCAAGTGAACGCAATCAAAAGATACAGCCATTAAAAAGGTGGTTTCCATACAAATCGCCGTACTGAGAAAACCTAAAGGGTACTTCCAGTTGTCCTAGAAACTTGAAATTTGGTATGAAGGTAGCTCTTATAGCACAACCACTCTAAAAAGTCTCAAAATCTTAAATTTTTATGTCTGTCTGTAGATTTCGCAGACCAATACTGCGTACATTTTGCTTAGGATCAGGGCTCTGCTAACACTAGACTTCTCAAAACACTGGGGAAAAGCGTTAAAATCTTTCTACGGAACCCTCGTGCGCGAGTCCGACTCGCACTTGGCCGGTTTTCAAATATTTTACAATGAAAAACTATTTGATTATGAGTAGCTGAGGTCTTAATTTATGGATTAATATTTGCATTTAAAAAAAAGCGTAATGTGTCATGATCTATTTAAAAAATAAAATCATACAATCTGTTAAAAAGATAATCGTAATGTACAGACTACGATAATTTATTCAAAGGTTCCTACAAACCTGCCCATTGCTACCTCGTATTTTCTTTGTGCCTAATTTCTTGTTTTACCTGTTATGTGGTGTTCAATAGAGTTATTGCATTGTAATTTCTTTCACATTACAATCGCAGAATAGCGTCTACTTGCTGATAGGGCAAGTTTATGCGTACACTTTATGCCATTAGTTCTATCGCGATGTGTATCTCTGCCTCCGACTTCAATCAGGGCGTATTGTCGGCGCTGACGATAGCAGTCGTTACGTTTGATATAGGCACAGCCTTGATCAATACTGGTTGATAACTCTATGTTGACGATGTAATTGTGTTTATCTTTGAACAGATGTTAGATGTGATCTGGATTAAATGGGCGATTATGGAAAATTTTAGTAAAATACCTAAGCGCACTCTGCTACTTATGAGCGTACGCAAAAAAGTGTAAAAACGCTTTTGCAATACTTAATTTAAATAACTGATAAACGTTAATTTACGTACTTAGTCCTGTCCGTACTTAATTCTGGGACCCTGTACATCCCTTTGTAATTTAAATTTTCACAGATATTTGACCTGGAGACCCTATACATCTCCTGCTCAATTAAAACGTGCCAGTAAAGTAAAGTGTTCTGGTTTTGCTGTTCTAATAATTACTTTTTACACTTGTTTCTAAAATGCGGTATCTTTTTTCTCTCTTAATCTTTTAATGACAGAGTGAGGTTTCTTTGTGTAATTTGTCTGTGGTTACGTATTGTAAGAGCTAATGTAACTTGTTTTTAGAAAAAATGACTTTGTGCCAAGTTTCTTGCGGCGCATTCTTCTTGGCAATCATGGTCTTTCCGAAAGCGCTGGTAGACTCAAAAAAAAAATGACGTGTAAAAGAGCATTCAACTGTTTATTTGCTGAATAAAATTTTGAATTTTGAATTTTTTGAATTTTTATGGATAGTATGGTCTGCAATCAGCACAGTTGCATTATAGGTACAACACTTAGTAATGTAAGTACTAATTGTATTGATCAACCTGGATTGATCAATACAATTAGTACTTAGGTAGGTAGGATTTCCAAAGTATTGCCTTTAGTATATATTACCATATTTCAATATCGTTTATCACATTGTAAAGTTAAGAAGTCAATGGCGGGTAGCTAAGCTACTTATTAAACAAAACATTTCGCATGGCCAATTATTAATCGTCTAACTGAACTTCACCCCATCGTGTCTATTGATCATTGCAGGAGCTTTGCATTAATTCCGCTTCAGTTTGATTTTGCGTTTGAATTGCGTATTTACTATTGTATTATGTATCAGTGCTAGGAGCCTAACTAGCGGAATAAATGTGTTTGTTTACTTCATAGGTACATGATCCAGTCTTTATACCACCAGATTTGGACGATTCAATTCACATTCAACCCACCCATGCCTTACTTCTTATGCTGAGAGAGGAACTCGAATAGTAAGTAAGTAAACACTTTACTGTATGAAAAAAAGAGATACAAACGCAATTTACAAACAATCAAATTCAAGTACCTACAAAGGCGGGCTTATTCCTTTAAGGGATCCCTACCAGCCAACCTTAGAGTGGTGGAGAGGAATAGTAAGTAAGTAAGTAAACACTTTATTGTAAGAAAAAAAACAGGATAAAAACACAATTAACAAAAAAATCGAATTCAAGTACAAAGGCGCGCTTATTCCTATAAGGGATCTCTACCAGCCAACCCTAGTCTTATTGAAAGCTGACAAATTTTGAAATACTGAAGAGGTGCGACCAGTTTTAAGTTTCTTGTGCTACTTGGTAACTAGGTATTTTTAACCCTAACGCAGATGCAGAATAATGCAGATGAGTGGTGTATGTTTAATATCTATGTGTATTTGTGTGTCTGTATGTGTTGTGGTATCGTAATTACTCAGGTGATTTTGAGATATTGGCCTTTGAAATGAATATGTCGAGGGTTTTCGACAGTTATTTACCTGGGTTGGTAGACGAAAGAGTCAACATTCGTTTGTGTAGATACTATACTTGGAATTTTCCAAAGTGACTCGTATTTTGCTCGTCAGTGTTTCTGTTTTTCCTACTGTTGTTGTTCATTCACCTAACTGTTAAGTGGCCATAATTATAATGGTCCCCGGGGGGCGCCAGTTACTAGCGCGTGACCCCATCGTCTGACCCAATATTATAACTTAGCACACAATAGGACCGTACACATTTCGATGTTATCAAGTAGGTAGGCTGCCAAAACTATAAACAAGGCCATCTTTCTCATAATAATATGTTTAGTACTCTTGAAAAATGGCTAACAATAAGTAAATAATTGCATAGAGTCGTAATTTTTTCTTCGTCGTCGAGGTTATTGTAACTTGATTTAGGACATCAGAATTAGCGTTAGGTACTATCGGCTCATCTTCAGTTTCGTGGCATTATCTCAACGTTAACTGTAAATTTAAAAAAAAATCCTTGCGTTACGTTCAGATCTTTCGTTTTGGTCTCTTAGAGTTCTTCAGGCTCTTCGATTTTTGCTAATATCGATTACGTCATTTAAAAGTACTGCTTATTTTTAATATCGGTAAGAGGTAAACAAACAAGCAGCTAAATTGAAAACAGAGTTTAATTCTTAGTAAATACGGGTTGATCACATAAAACTAAAGTCAAAACCAAAGGTGTTGCCTTACCTGCTTGAATAAGTAGGCCTAATAAGGAATAAATTAAGTCTCAAGCAAGAAAATCGCAATTGGCACCCAGACCGAGGCGAAAACTTGAACCATTCTGTATTTGTGACTTTTAATTAGAAAAGGCTCTGCGTAAGTCCGTGTCCCACAGAAGGTTGTAAATGAATTATAGTTCCATCAGCCGACCGCTCGGCCCGTTTCCTAACCGCTAAGTATGTTACCTGCCGCCGACATAAGTCACCGCTTAATGTGCCCACCTAGTGTAGGTACTCACCCGGAATTTACGTAGTGGATTTAGCGAAACTTACCACGGATTTTAGTGGGATCTCTTAGATGTTAGTGTCGTTAAGTTTGGGGTTGTTAAACGTTCGGGCGCGTCAGGGAGCACTCTGTAACAGCCGTCAATTGATCATCGTCGTCAAACTATCATCATATCATTGCGCAAGATAATTACAGTTTTATTCAAAGTGACTTTTTCTCTTAGTTAATGTTATTAGTAACTATAGCATTAAAAACCTTCAAAAAGTGATAAAATAAAGTGTATGTATTGTTTTTTGATGGCTAATGCTAATTCAGACTTAAATAAACGATGTAAAGAAAACTGATTGTAGAGGTCAGAAATACAATTTTCCAGAGTTACCTGCAATGAAATTCAAAAAACAAAATCTAGAACGAGAACGAGACGTTTTATTATTAAGCCGAGCCTTAGAGGGCTCTACATTATAATGTACACTATAGTGGGCGTAAAGTTTCTGTATTTTTTTTACAAAGCAACCTTTCTCCGTTTTCTTAGCTTACCTATTCTGGGAAAGATATTAGCTTCTAGTGGTTCCTGCCAGTAAAATGTTAAAATTACCCGAACAGGTACCCAATTATTGTTGTTTTTTTTTATATAAGTATAATGTAAGTTTCTGGAAAGATTATACAGAACTAGTAGAGAAGAAAAAAGAAATCGCCGCCTGCTGCCATTACGCAGGGTCATTCGTCATCCTACTAGTACGTGGCGTAAATCGGTCTTCGCCCAATTTTTTGTCTGACCATGGAAATAACGCAATAATTGGGCTTTCACGTTACATTTCCGTACTATGCTATACGTCGTTTTTTATGAGGACATAACAAATCTATTTTCATATGATTTTAAGTGAAACAAAGTTAACGTTCACTGGAAAATTTCATATGAAAACTTCCAAATTTTAAACATAATAAGAAGTAGTTAAATATTTCATTATCATTTTCCAAATTTCCTCTCGCTTTATAGATGTTTGATTTCTTTCACTTTCATAGCTATTGAGTTACTTCTAAAACCTGACTTACGTTTATCCAATTAGGTAAATTTCACTTGACTTAGCGTCCTGCACTACAGGTCAGGTTGCAGAAGCCTGCAATATTAATACCTGTGATGTGCGCTGTGCCATAATGCCTAAGAGGTCTGCCTCCAGATAATTGACAGCAAATACCAGTGCACATGTAAACACGGGTACAAAATCAATTCAGTCCCAAAGGCCATTCCTCACTGGCTCTGATTGATTTCAATTAAACAGGACACGTGAGTTTACCTATTCAAGTTAATATTCTTAGTTACCACTACATTATAGATAATTTGCATTATTATGGAATAAAATTATCAAAAAAGTATGATACTTAGTCGACTTAGACGAGCTAGGCCTCCAACAAGATGGAGCGACTACCTAGTAAAGATTGCGGGACCGCGGTGGATGCGGAAAGCATAAGACTGATCTGAGTGGAGAGCCGCGGGGGAGGCCTATGGCCAGCAGTGGACGTCGTTCGGCTGACATGATGTTGATGATGATGATACTTAGTTGGATTTTTTAAAAGAGTAAACAATTCAGAGATTTTAGCCTTAAGTTGGCTAGCTAAACTAGTGAATTGTCGATTTAGTCTATCCTCAATACATGGTTTCTCTTTATGTCTCAAAATAGTTCCAATTAGTAAATCAAGATACCTACAGATCGAACGGGCGATCACAACTATTATTAGATTACTACCAACGCTTCAAACGTTTTAGCGTAGGTATACCTGAGTCACTTGGGATTTCAAACATTGCGATTAAGTTTTGCATGAAACGTTTCTCAACAACTTTAGGGATAAGTGTGCCTAAAAGGCGTCTTTTCTGAGTCACGAAATAATGTAACCCATTCAAGAATACTTAGGCTGAAATGACTAGGGGAAATTTCATCGTAGGTTAGGTAGTAGCAAAATCAAATTCTAGCTAAATATATTCTGAAATTATAAGAAGATAATGTCTGGAATGGCATCTTCATATATTGGTGACCCTAAGAGGCTTAGGCTTTGCTTGTTAAGAATTTTGATGTTTGGGCAAAGAGTATTGAAACGTTGGACAAGGTCTGAAGTATTGTTAGAGTTGCTCATGTACTGTACAGTTCGCATTTGTTAAAATTTAGATCTAACCCAATAGCCTTAAATTTGTGTATAATTTCCGAAAGGTCTGATAGTACCGTATCTGCATCGCCTCCTAGAGTCCCGTCAGAAGATAATTTGTTATAATAGGCAATCAAAGCATCATCATTTTTTTTTTCTTTCTTTCTATCATAGTTTATTTTTAGGATTCTGCACCTCAAATGATAAAAACTAAACCCATATAGGACCACTTAGTTGTCCGTCTGTCTTTCTGTCTGTCAAGACCCTTGTTCTCTGGAACGCGTGGAGATAGCAGGCTAAATTCATACCCATACCCAATACTCAAGCCTGCAACTTCTAAGTCAACACAGTAATTTTAATAAGTATTTCCATTCACATTACCGTGGAACCAAATCCTATAAGGTATTTCAACTTGTCCTAGAAACTTGTAGACAGCTTTTATAGCACTGCATAACCAATCAGATAAATTAAAAAATATGTATATTTTTTATGTCTCTGTGTACCTATAATATAAATACAGGGTGTTTTTTAATGAACCGTTAAGAATTCAGCCAGGGGATGAGCAAGTCAAAGTGAGCACCCCTGTGAAGTTTTTTTTTAATAACAAAAAGGCATTCTAGGTACTGTGAGCTGGTGCCTATTTAGGCACCGCCGTTGGGTGAGTGTAGCCCTAGTGGCTCAAGCTGCGAGAGGCGTAAGAAGAGGGAAGACACTAAACTTGTGTTTTAAATTATTTTTATTCTTTTCTTCAATAAAAACGGATACACGACTTTTCGTATGAAAGCCGGTGACGGAGTGTCGCTCATGTTTTTTTGTCTTTTTAGACACTTTGCATTCGTATTTTAAATTCAACGAACACAATCATCAAACAATGAGCGGCCTCTTCACAGTACCATACAACCAGCAGAGGCAATGAATGTATGAGAGATTTTTTTATTATTATTTTCCAAATAATAACTGTACAGAGTGTTCAGTTTATGTAAATGTTAATAATAATGTTGTTTCCTCTTAGTCAAATCAGCGACTTTTTATGAAATGTCAAAACGATCCGTTAGTGTGAAGTTTGTGTTGAATTAAGAACTATGACGTCATAATTTTCAGTGATCAAACTGCCTCCTTTTATTAGTTTTTGTTAAATTAAAATTCGTTTTAATTGCAGTAATAAATGAGGCATCGGTTTTTTATGAGTATTTTCGGAAGCTTAATAAGTGAAAATGAAAAATTATTTCGTTTTGACATCAGTAAACAACCCTGTTATTATACAGGGTTCATTTTAATGAACCGTCAATTCTTCAGCCAGAGTTCAGTTTTTTTTTAAATACAAATAAAAAAAACATTCTCCCATATAAATTGTGAACCAGCAGAGGTAATTAACGTAAAAACCTTACAGAGGGTTCATTTAGACTTACGCACCCCTGGCAGTAGTCTTAAAACGAACCCTGTAGTACCTACGTAAAAAAAATCGGCGTTAGCTCTAGAACAGTAGTTACTGATAGACATATTTCATCATATTTTCCATTAATAATTGTAATTAATCGTTACTGAAAGAAACTGAACCAAAACGTTTAACTCCATTTTTTTTCAATCAGCAATAATTTGTTCCTGCAACTCTTCAGGATTTTCTTTCAGTAGTGAACAGATTTCTCGTGGGTTAGAAAGGGTTACCTGCAAGTTTTGTGTAAGCTTCACTTTGCATTATCGAAACTTAATATTAGTTCGTTACTGATACTACTTTCATCTTTGGCCCTACTTACAGGCTCTGGTTTTCCACAACTTCTCATACCACGCCACCTCAAGCCAATCGTTCAATTATGGCGTCCAAGTTGTCTCACCATCTCCGCCTGGGCCTGAGGGTCGAGCACGACTTTACGAAAGCTGCGTATCGTAAAATCGAATAGTAAACGTTGTCGAGTTTGTATGACGTTTGGAAAGCGCCCGCCCGTGAGCGTATTTGGAACAAAAATTTAGTATGAGGTTTCTCGATCTCGATACGATAATCGTAACGTTACGCAGCTTTCGTAAAGTCGTGCTCGACCCTCTGGCCCGCCGCTGGTAACCGTCGTGCGGTACCTACTATATGGCTGAGTGCACCCACCTTTCAGAGTGGATCCCGCAGTCTCGCAGACTTAATGTCTGGCCCAATAATATATTTAAGCTCGGCGACCTTGCTTCCTTAGCCGGTTATACGAGTTCTGGATCTGGAGTGCAGTCCGGTATTTCAAATTCGATCGATCCTCTTCACGCCCAACATGCTGTGCTCCATTGCTCGTTGACAAACTATCAGTTTTGATTTCTGGTTCTCTGTCAAAGACCGAAAACACCGCACCGTAAGTTAGAATGAATACAATAATGTCATTGGAAGGTTACCCTTCGGGATGTGCTCTTTCGTGGACCGGTATCTCTTCCACGCATTTTCAAGTTGTCATTCAATTTCTTTATCCTGCTTATAGATTATATTCGTCTACATTGTATTATTTCGTGTGCTTTTTTCGATATAGGACTAAAATAAACGAGCAAGCAGCTTCTTTTCTTTGATATTGCTTCCAGTATACTCGTAAATGTAGGTCCTTCTAAGAAACACTGTTTCATCAACATATCAAAAAATACGAACTTATTGTTGTGAATTGTTTAATAATATCGCTGGGTTATGCGAATCTTACTTTGATGTAATAACTTGTGTTATTCACAGAAATATAGAACGTACCTATTATTCATAAAAAACTGACTAAGTGCGAGGCGGACTCCCGCTCGAAGGTTTCCGTGCCACAGTACCTAAAAGTATTAAGCACCTCATATTTTGTAAACGTGTTTTGTATTGGGACCCCCTTTAATTTTGGCTATAGTGACCATAGTCAATCAGGACAAGTTCAATCAACTTTAATGTGTTATAATTCTCAAGAGACAACAGCGTACCTGTACCTAGGTACAGGGTGCCTGGAAAGATGGTTATAATGTATACCTGTACACCCTCAATTTCCTTTAACACAACTTTGTTGTCCAACCACTCTCACTGCTGCAACAGCTGCCCGGCGCTCGGATCAATTAATAATAATTTATATTGCAATTAATATTGCACGCTAACCGGGGCGATTTTGTTGCTCTATATAAAAAATTGCTTTTATTTCCGTGGCTCTACGGCTATTTTTGAGTGGCTTATTCCAATACTGGACTACTTGAAAACAGGCGAGTGATTTTCCAGATTGCGCAAAGCCGAGCGATAGGGTTTTAAACTTAATTCACCCATAAATCTGGAACCGTTGAAAATGTCGGTAAGAAAGTAGGTAAATAGGCGTTTTAGTGGCTTTAGCTGGGCTCTGGCCTCGGACGTAATAATTATTCTTTATCCTAACCTAGAAAGCAGGGATTCGAGGATTTATAATTGATCCTGTGGAATTAGGGATGAAATTTTAATTATCACTAAGCCTTACTTCAATTGTTTTTCATGAAAAATCTGCGAAGATGAAAAAATATCAGCATCGTAAATTCTGGTTAAATAAAGCTAGATTAAGTATTAAAGGTACCTTCTAAAAGTGAAAGCTAAAAAAACTGCCATATTATGAAAACTTTAGTAACAATGCATTAATCTATAACTATCGTTAAAACGCACAACTATTACATGGTTAATGATTAGCTTTTCCATTCCGCTTGAGGACTACATTGGAAAGGATAAAATCTGTCTGTCACTGCAACATGCAAAATGCTGACCGAACGACAACCAAACCAAGAATGGTCATTCTAAAATCAGGGATACTGGGGTGCAAACTTCATCACTAAAAAACTTAGTGAACCACGATGCATTGTACTTTAACAAGTATTATTTTATTGAGGACTAATTTAATTGCGGCTATTAGCCAAGTTCCCATATTGTCCAGTAATGCCCTCTAACAACTAAACACTAACAAATTTTAATAGGAATTTGACATAATTTGCTTATATTTTACGTTATTCAGTTTTACAGAAACATAGCAGCATGTAAATGTCGCCGGAAACCTTGTTTATGCGAATGTTAACCCTATTTGCGTGCCCCCTTTTTAGGGTCCCGCACTTCGATGGTTCAAATTAGGTGGAATTATTTTAAATTCGGAATTTAGTCCCATACTCTATTTTTATTAACGTTTACGTCAGATTCCTAATTTTGACGCTAGTGGCCATTCGTTATTTACAATTTTTATGCAATATCATGTACGATTAAATAGATACAAGACGATCACTGAAAATTTTGCTATTTTAAGACTCTGTTAGTATCTATGTACGGCATTAAATCATTTGATACCGACATGTCGAAGCTCGCTTTTTATCAACAGAAAGCTAAAACTGTGATTCCTAGCTACTCCAAATTAATTCAAAATTTACTGTGCACACTTACATGAAACAACTCCCAACACCCTCACTAATAAGCAGTAGGCACCATTGAAATGCTTTATTAAGCTTGTTAAGGAACCCACCTCTCAAGTAAGTATGCGTCATACTTCACCGTTTGAGAAAACATGTGACATAACATAAGATGTGGAACAAAGGGGGAGAAGAGATTAGATAAAAATAAATGTACCTATATGTTGAACGTAATTTCCTTGCAAGCTTATTTCCTGCACCATGTGTTACGAAGCATGAGAGTTAACGCAATTGATCTCTAAGCACTTCAATTAAAGAAGGGCTTTTGAAATCAGCTTTTAATATTTTGGGATGTCATTTTGCTTGGCTTAAGTGATTAAGATAAGTGTTCCTTCAGTAGGGATAAAGCTTTAGACAAATCTCTTCCTAGAAGGGCCTGTGCAGCGCTTGTTGTGATTTCGTAAGCATAAATTAAGATTAAGTGATCGTGCCGTCAACGGAATCGAATTTGTTGGAGCGTGTCGCCTTGCTATAGTTTGGATTAATACGGTTTTATGCACAAAAGTTAACTTTTCAACAAAGAAAGAACTCTTATTTGAATTTACAGTTTTACCACTTTGACTAACCCACAAAGCGCAAAACGTAATTACATATGTAGGTATAGGTACAATAATATCGCAAAACCGAAAAAAAGGAAAAACCGCACTGCAAACTTTTTCATCGTATAGTCCGCGGCAAAATACTTGTCAAAGGCCGTTTAACTGGGTTACATCATTTTTTTTAATTCATACGTCCCCGTTACTGACGCCCAAACCCTCTAATTAGTAGGTACTTCGGCCCTGAACGGGATTAATTTATGAGGGAAAGCTGTACCTTGGCTTGTGCTTTCAACTTGGCTATTCCGACAGCATTTTCATAGCGCCCGTGGAAATATAATAACTGTTGAATTAAGAATATCTAATTATTTCAACGTTCCCTTTTTACGGAATGGGCATAAATTAACATAACAAAAAAGCTACAAGCGGAAAGCCCTACTCTTAAAATGGAGGATGTTTTATTAAAACACTGTCAACGCATGAATTTTTTGTGCTAAATTGCTTAGAGAAACATACCGTTCCTAGATTAATAAAATTTACACAGGGAAAGCAGAACCAGAGAATGGCGAAAAATGGTGTTATGTAAAACCATCGTATAAAAATATCAACGCCCAAAACGCTGACCGAATCACAGGTTGACTGACCGAGTTACAAAAAAAAATCTAGTAAAAACTTCAACTACACTTTTTGTGTAGGTATTTAAAAGGGAAAAGTAATGTTCACTCAGAAGCAACTTGTACGGACTTCTGTCTAACATAAAATTAAACATCAAATAATTTTCCGGTACCGTTCCTTAAGGGAATCATGGTAGGATCACTTCGAAGCCCAATTAGAGATCAGCAAGCTAGCTAACGGAAAGGTCGTCTACGTAGATAGGCGAATACGTGCGGATCTAAGCTTTTGTTTCATGAGTATAGAGCTGATTGTCGAATGTTGAGAAGACTCTACCAAGTCAGTTTATTTAGATGGAAATACAAAACAACGGTGAGAAATAAGAAAACTATTGTTTCTGAAGGAATTTCATTTGTCGACAATGTTGCAGGGAATTGTCTCCCGGCTTATGGTTGGCTGATTTTATTCAATCAGCATTCTTGAGTAACAGATATTGACAGTTGGGTACAAAGTATTCGCATAGTTTTGTTTCGTCTACCACCTTTGGTACTTCATCCAAGCCGTTTACCATCGTATTTATATTACACGTAACGAAGACAATCACTTTGGGTACAATTATATTAGGAGTATCTTTTTGTACTTTTTCTCCTAATTTTTTATTTTTACGGTTTTCCCGTGAATATCAATTATATTTTTTATAAACTCACTGAAACATGAATACACAGAAAAAAAAACAGAAAAATGCCAACCCCGGGAGTCGAACCCGGATCCTCGACACTCCTGGTTCGATTCCCGGGGTTGGCACTTTGGGTACACTTAGTTTCAAGGATAAGTTAAGTGTATTATGTGCCACGATACACATTTTATCATGATATTCGGGACTTAATCACTTAAAACACGTTTTTACGTGATTAAGTCCCGACTGTCATGATGTGTGAAAATTGCGAAAGTTTAAATCAATACATGACACACATTAACCTTATTTATAAGTTTAGCAAATAAATATTTACCAATTATTACCAATTTCAATTTATTTCAATTTATTCATTCACAGAGAACATGGTAAGTACAGTAAGATCTTATATAATAAGGTAACTAGGTATCACATATTCTGCCGCTATTGCAGCGTGTAAATATTATATTATATTACATTACATTAAATTATATTATATTATCTCTGCTCTGCTGCGAGAGGAAGGACTACGAATTAGTCCGAAACATGTCGTGGTAAACTCGACTTACATACGTGAGTGATCCGTTTTTATTTCATTATGATTAACATGTTACTTAAGCGTTCGTGTAAATACGCCAAAGGCTACATCCAAAAACATAATGCTCCATGAAAATAAATAAATAAATAAAAATCATGGGACAATAATTGACACCAGTAAAATTATTTACCGCCCAAAATAGATAAAGTGTGTACCATACATACCTACCTACTAGACAACGGATTAACATACTTGTATAGATAAATACATACACAATCATCAAAGACCCGCGAAACAAACATTCGCATTCATTATACAAAATGTATCTGCCACGAAGGTCTGGTTTTCTGATCACTATTATTGGCTATCCGGTCGGCACAGCTTATACTAATCTGAGAAAAAAGCTGATAGGGAGAGCTGTGTGGAGTGCTTAACTGGGGTTACTGAGGATTAGCACGCCATCGCGCTATTTCGTATTCGTGATTCATTTGATTTATTTCTGTTATCATCAAACTATTACACTATCACGGAATCTCCATTTCTACAACGCACACTTACGGATCGTTGTGTAAATATTGTCCAAGAATAGGATTATTATGAGTATGACTGTCGTGAACTGGGATAGAGATTCGAGTCAGTTTTAGACTAATAATCGTAGTTGGCATAATACGCATCTACACGCGTGCTAATTTCACGTTTGGGGCTACGTCAACTTTTATAAATTTTTCACCCGATGCTTGTTCAGATAAATGTTTTTTTTTCACCTATTTTAAGAATAAAATTTATGAGCTGGTGTAGCTTCTGAATGAAGATAAGATGGATAAAATATAACAGCTGTCATTCTAATCGGGTTACTATTACTATTCTACAAAGACAGCTTTTATTAGAATATGAAAATAAAAAATCATTGTCATCATTTATTCAACTAAAAGTGGTCAGCAATGATTATTTTGACAAAGCTAGTTCATCAACGTTTCTTTTCTGGTTAAAACTATTTTTTTTATTTCTACTACCGGAGTTTCGATTCACGCTTCACGAAGATACAAGTATAATCAATCGCACTTAAATTGTTCCACATGAAGGTACGTTTCATTACTACGGGTTTAAACGTAACTTTTTCAAAGGTTTTCGTTTTATCTTTAAATCAAAGCCAAAGCCAAAAGCCAAACACTTTGTTTTAACGCAATTTGCCACAGGCAATCAGGGATTAATTATGTTAGCACTATATATTATGCTTATGAATGAAACTGGTTAAGCATTTAACAGTATTGTAAAGAAAAGACCGGAAAAGATAGGTAACTCTGGAACTTTAAGCTTAAATTGTCACGAAACAGCCAAGTGCGGTGTTTACTTGAGTCAAAACGACTTTTCAAGAGCGATATTGCTACTTACAACTCGGTTCCCAGGTAGTCTACTACTTCGTGTGGTTGCCAACATGGCGTCCGCTTCACATAGTCTCATTCATAACTCACAAGAGTTTGGAGTGCCGCCATATAACAACTCAGAGAAAAGGAGACAGCGCGTTGGGGGAAGTTGATTGGAAATGCCCCACGAAATGTGTCCGGAGATGTTAATTGCTAAGTTACGTAGATTGTTTAAAATGTTGGAACTGTTTATCACTAAGTCATATAATTTCTGTACAGGAAACTTTATTTATAAAATACCTTGACGTGTAAGCTTAGCATACTTTACTATTTTGTGTATTTTGTACACCCATAAATTGGGTTCAACTTCAGAATATCACAGCACAAAATTTACAGTGTTCATCGGTGTGAAAGTGCCAACGGCCGCCAA
This sequence comes from Clepsis dumicolana, assembly GCA_963691665.1. NCBI lineage: Eukaryota > Metazoa > Arthropoda > Insecta > Lepidoptera > Tortricidae > Clepsis > Clepsis dumicolana. The sequence goes on from OY829518.1 coordinate 9,662,360, forward strand.
TTAAAAGTCGTTCATTTAAAATTATAGCGCAGGTGCAATTTGTATGACTTTGTAACTGGTTTGGTCAAATTACAAAGCCGTAGCCGTTCAAACGTTAGCTCGCGCGGAATTCACAAGTAATTGACCAAGCGAGCGCGAAGCGCTCCGTTTCGCCTTGGGCAAAAATGCTTTCCTAATAGGTATATGTCTGCCTGGCTGTTTTCCTCACATTGCTCAACCGATTCTCGTAAAAATTCGTGAGCAGGTTTGGTAACTTTTAGGATTTTTTTAAATCGAAGAATGCAAAAAAAAGAGCTCCCGAGGTCTACAGCAGCTCACACAAACAGTGTAGAATACTTTTACACTTTCAGTTTGGCGAAATAAACCGTAGTTAAATAAAATTCGATTTCTTTATATTCTAACTAGGTACCTAGCTATTAGGTGAAATTGATTGAAAGCTTGTAACTAAATTGCTTGTAAACATTTACCGTATAAGCGATGCAATTTGTAGGTTTCTCGCAGCGTTATTTTAAGCGATTGACATCATTTTAAGAATGATTGATTATATCCAAAAAGCTTTTGAACATTTTCGTGGTGTTTTCCTTAAAGTTACGGGTAATTGAGCTTTTGTAATAATTGTATCGCTAACCAAATTTTGTATAGTGCTCGTTTAGAAAAAAATATGAAATGAAAATGATTCTCGTATGTCTATGAAGCTTGAGGTCCCGGGTTCGAATCCCGGTCGAGGCAGATGTTTGTATGATGAATACGAATGTTTATTCTCGGGTCGGGATGTTTAATATGTATATAAGTATGTATTTATCTATATGAGTATGTTTATCCGTTGTCTAGTACCCATAGTACAGGCTTTGCCTAGTTTGGGACTAGGTCAATTGGTGTCAATTTGTCCTATGACATTTATTTATTTTTATTTATTTAACTAAATAAAGTGCCGTATAGTGTGTGCAATAATTGACGTATGTCGTGTCACTTACAGAAATGGTTTTGTTCATGACAAATTAAAATAGTTTGAGCGTAGCATTGCGGGAATCTTGATTTCTATAATTACTATTTTCTGTCCACTCGTAGTTCCTATTTATACATCTCGGTGAACTTAGCCGACTGTAGTAGGCCTGAACATTAAAGCAGTTTCTTTAATTTTTTATCTTTTATAAATAAGTTTGCATGTAGAGCTCACGTTTCACAGAAAATAACATTCAACATAAAAAAAAGTACACCCACACATAAAATGTGTTTTTATTCTTAATTCATTGACTAGAGAGGTAAAAAAGTCGTTCGACGTAGAAAGGAAAATTTGTTCGAGCAAATATTTCCAAAGCAACTCACAGAATATTGATACAACTGTGTTTAGACGAGTCGATAATTGAAAGCAATACCGCCATTCAAAAATGTTTGCGGCGTGATGAAATTGATGTTGCAATAATTTCTTATCAAAACTTGCGTACCTACTTGTCTACACAGCCATGCAATCAAGATGATGTGAGTAAGTATTATATTGACTGCATGTAAACAATTTCCTTCAACGTGGCCCCCAAGTCCTCAAGGTATCGACATTAACACTCTTTAAAAATAAAAAGGGTGAACTATAAAATACGAGACGAATGAAAATTCAATATTGTAATAAAATACCATACACATTTTCAGATTCACCTCTAACCGTAATGAAACCCACTAAGTAAATAAATTAATGCATACGCATTTTGAGATTCTCCTCTTATTTAATTAAAGTATACTAGTAAACGTATTCTAATACAATCTCTACTTTTTTGGCTTCGTTGGTACTTGAGTAACCCGATTTGATAACTTAAATGCACACAGTTTCTGATTAAAAAAATTAAATGGCTGTCGATACTTTGAGGCCGTCCCCAAACCTGTGCATCACGGCATCAAGGCACTCGCAGCGACTGAGGCCCGAGTACGAATATTCGAATACTGCGTATCGTAACGTTTTCGTATCGAAATCAAGATACTTCATACAACATTTTAGTTCCTAATACGCTCACGGGCGGGAGCTGTTCCAAACGTCGTACAAATTTCTCGGTAACGTTACTACTTGAGTACTTTACGCAGGATTCGAATATTCATACAAATAGATACCATGTGGATGGATAAACAAAAAAATATTTGCCATAAGCAGGTGGTTTTAATTTCCTAGTCAGTTGGTTCATAGCACAGGTCTAAAAATCTGCATCTTATTTTTAAATGTGTATAAGAATAAGCAATTCAAGTTAAATTAAATACACGCTTTTTAGGAAAGAACAAATAGCAATTCAGATCTCATAATAACCACATTTAAATCAGGAAAAACATGTAGAGGTATATGAATAATGTATATTCTGCTTGGAATATAATTATTTTGAAAGGAAGTCGTTGACGCGCGTTTTCACTCAGAATAATGTATGTTGCACCATGTAGTATTGTGACTATGTTTGTAACAAGCTTATCTTATAAAATTTAACCCGCAGAAAATCCTGGATCGAGACTATTATGTATATATTTATAACATTTTGCAAAACTGCTGTTAATGGGTAACACTCACTGGAGTAGTCTGGTATCACACATTCTAATTCACAATTTAATACAGTAGGAATAACTACTTAATTTAATTTATTATATACATTATTCAGCCGCTGGGAAATAGTTTCGTATTAGCTTTAAAGATAACAAAAGACGGCCGATTATTTCTTTCTCAGGGATGCTACGGCTGTTGCTGTTCTAACCGGCTAGCATCAAAACAGATCATGTCATAAGACTGTGTCTCCAATACGTACAAAGTTTGTTCAATGTACATTTTTTTATTATTGAATAAAACATTTCAAATTTTCATCAGTTTACCGCGGAGACAGAACTGATACCCTACCTACTCGTAAGAATACTCCAAAATTATTTAACTTGGTATCTAAAAATAATTATGTTCTTAACGAAGCATTTACTAACAAAATTATGGATTGAATTATCTGAATTAAATGATTTATTATTATTATTATTTAACCCAATTTAATAAGTTTATCAAATTAGGTTCCCGGTTACGTCTCCATTCCGCCGTTTAGTCAATTTATTTCAATTGTGTTTTCCATTCAGGAGTTCAAAGAAACATTTATAATAGACACAGGAAAATAACTCTTCCACGAACACTTTGAAATATAAATTTTATTTAACTCGAAAAAGTGTTTTGCGGGTAAAAATACAACGGCGCGTTGGTAAATTTATCCCGTTTTTCAGTTTAACTTTAAGCTGGTCAATTAGTAAAATTTGTATGCCACCACCGACCCCAGCCGTTTACCGGGAAAAGTTTCGACGACGAAAAAACATCTCCAGCTAGTTACTAGTAGCGAAGGCGACATTGCGGCTTTACAATTATTTATGTTCATCGTTTATATAAGTTTAGTGAAGAAACAGCCTCTCAAAAAAAAGTGGAAATTAAATAAGTCCGCCACTTTCTACGTATCTGTCACATCTTTGACGTAAATTGCTTGAATAAGGCATCATTTGTATGAGCAATTTTAGTTACTCTTTTCAACGTTTTCTACTCTTTTTTGCCAAGCTAGACATAGACTGAAATTCAAATTCAAATTGCGTATCGAAAAAATAAAGTTTTTTTACGGTAAGTCTTGAAAAAAAAATACAAATTCAGAGGTTCGAAATTTTGTCCTACTTATTAAACGGTTAAGTAAATTTACTTACATACATACAGTCACGCCTGTTTCCCGGAGGGGTAGGCAGAGACCACGGACTTCCAATTGCTACGATCCTGACATACAACCTTTACTTCCCTTAATCTCATAACATTACTGTGAATTTACTGCTTTTTAGGGTTCCGTACCTCAAAAGGAAAAAACGGAACCCTTATAGGATCACTTTGTTGTCCGTCTGTCTGTCTTTCTGTCTGTCTGTCAAGACCCTTTTTCTCGGGAACGCGTGGAGGTAGCATGCTGAAATTAATATCAAATACTCAAGCCTGCAGTCCCTTGAAGCTGTGAAAAAAATCAACCTTCCAAGTGAACGCAATCAAAAGATACAGTCATTAAAAAAGTGGTTTCCATACAAATCGCCGTACTGAGAAAACCTAAAGGGTACTTCCAGTTGTCCTAGAAACTTGAAATTTGGTATGAAGTTAGCTCTTATAACACAACCACTCCAAAAAGTCCCAAAATCTTAAATGTTTATGTCTATCTGTAGATTTCGCAGACCAATATAAGTTGACCCCACACTGCGTACATTTTGCTTAGGAGCAGGGCTCTGCTAACACTGGACTTTTTAAAACACTGGGGAAAAGCGTTAAAATCTTTCTACGGAACCCTCGTGCGCGAGTCCGACTCGCACTTGGCCGGTTTTTTTTTACATGTAATTGCTTTTTCGTCGTTAAATTTTATTTGCGACTTTGTGTGATTCTTTCTCTCTCTCTCTCTCTCTCTTTAAACACTCGTGAAATTGGACTTTAAAAGGTCTTAAAAATACACTACTGTTTGCCTTATAAACACGAGAGCGGATCCTCGTTTCCGTTTCCCGTTTCTTTCCGGGCGTGTGTTTGTTCGGCTCTACTATCGCCGTACATTTTTCACCTACTCTCTCTTTTTCTCTCAAGGGTTTTTAGTAAGACAAAATGTAACTGAAAACTTTGTGATAGAACAGCGTCGAACATCTCTGATAACTCGAATATTATTAAAACTGGTAGTTGAATCTTCAACAGCGAATGGAAATAAAAATGTTTTTTCCAGGTAGGTGTTTTGATCGTTACGCGAAAACTGTAATTAAACAATGCTTTTTTTTTAATAACATTAGTATGAAGTTTTTATTTTTATTTAGGCTAATAATCATTTAATTAAGTAGGCAATTTGTTTCACATAAATATATTTAAATAATAATGTTTTATATAATTTTCAAATAAGTAACGATCAAAATACTTGTGGCCCCTATTTTCTTTTAAGTACCTAGTATATTAATTATTTCGCCGAACATCTTTGCTAATACGCTACCAATACAACAATGATGCATGGTGTGGAATATAATTAATAAATCTGCCCTAACAAGTTCAATTTCTTTACAAATCTTTGTTGTTTTTTTACGTTAATGAACAGTTAATAATACGGTCAAATAAAAAGTTATTTTCACGGCTTCGAATCAAAATAAAATGGAGTTGGGCACGATGTATTACCGGGATAAAAAAGGGTACTTACGCATTGCGTGCAGGAATATATTGCGGGGATTTTAGGTAATCCTAATAAATAGATTCGGAGGGACAGCTCCAAAAATAATACATCTGAGTAGCCTGACTTTGTAAAGTTAAAAATGGGCTCATTCGCTCTTTGAATCTTTTTACGGCTACAAAACTTGTCTGGAAAATCGGTTAGGTTAAATCTTAAGCTCAGGCCACACATAGGCTACATGGCCTCTAAAGCAGAAAATAGCGGGTTCGAGTCCAGGCTTGCAATTTTATGGAAAATTGATGTGCAAAATTACATTTGTAATTTATCATGGGTTTTTCGGTTCAGAGACACGAAGTGATGAAACCTGCACACTCCTGAGCAAGCCTCACACGCAAAAGTGTATTAGAATGTAGCTCGCATAATTCTTTTGCCAATCCCACGGGTCCAAACTATTAAACTTGCAACAGGTACAAGTATAATATAATGCAGTGTAGGTATTCGATATTGCAACCAATATCTGGCCACAAAGGCTTAGTTAGCCATTACGCACTCCTCGTCTATATTAAAACTCCGCCGCAAGTATAATGGCCAACTAGTATCATAAAGTACTATTATACCGTCACTCCGTACATTTGCTTCAAATATTTCGGGTTTTTAACTGAGATACACCTACATTATTAATAACATTTCAGCTAATATCCGTTGCTGCCATGATGCAAAAAGTCAAAATTTTGTCAAAAGGAAAGCAATAATCCAGTGTGACATTAACGGATGACCTTAAAAAAATGTTTCCTCTTTCAAACTCAAGAAAGTAACATCTCTATTAATCATTTAACTTCACGTACCATTTCTTTTTTTTCGATATTTTGCGTACATTTGTCTATATCGTCTTTATTTGTCACCGAGAGTACCTAATAAAGATACATGTCAGCCACATAGCACCTATACAAGAGTTGTTTACCCGCTTAATTTTTTGCTACTTTTCGAGGAAGTGAGGTACACACGTACAGCTCACGTCTACACTCATGTCAAAATTTGCTACGATCCCATAAAATCATAGACAAACAAAGCTGTCACTCAAGTGCCAAAACACACAATAAAACTAACATCCCTAGTTTGTATGCGTAAAGACAGTTTCTTTCGATTGTTGACACATACTTACTATATGGTTTACTTTGCATGTAAAGTTTGTATAACATCTCTGTATTTGTGTACCTACTGTATTTATGGTCGACGTAGAAAAGAACATTAGAGTTTAATCTATCGTACGTAGGCACTACAATTTTTTTTTAACTTAAAGCATTGAGCATAGCTATCATGTCAAAACCAATCTGAAAAAACCGCACAGATATGAGAGTTGAAAAAATTCCGTGACAATAATTGATCGTTATCCTTTCACAGCGAGACGAAATAACTAGTATATTATGTACATTGCCTTTGCTTAGTAATTCCGTACAAAGTGTTGCCGTTAGTTAGATTTACTCGTCAGTGTAGTTGCATGCCTACGTTTCATATAGGTAAATTTATGTGTATATTCAACATTTTCCTCGTTACTATTGTTCAATGAGTAATTAGTAAAATAGAACATGTTTCAACATTGCAGCGCTAAAGTATGCTTTTAGATGATAATTGAATTAGGACATTTTGGCTATGTTTATAAACTGCATTGTTTAACATGGCGCGGCTAGAAATATCGCATGTTCACTAATATTTATTACTTCCTAATGTAAACATGACGTTACGATAATTACTAAATGGTATTATGCCCCGCGGGCCAATCAGTACATAATTATTATTTCTGTATTAATTATTAGCTCAGCTTGTAAAAGGACTTTTCCGTTTCGTTTTTATTTTACCTTACTCTATTAAAATTCTGAAACTAATTACACACATTAACGCGAACAAATATGTATTAAAACCGTTGCACTTCGAAAAGGTAATTGAAAGCGCTCCATGTCAGTTTATTTGCATAAAACGCGGCGAATCAACGATATTTATGCAAACAAAAAACCGCAAGAGACTGGTGGGATTGTTTACGAATTCTTTTGTTTGTTTTACGTGCGAACATTAATTAAATCGTGGAATATTCTTTTTTTTTTTACTATGTTTTAATACTAAATATTATTATAGATACCTTAGGTGTGCACGTAAGAGCTTTAAACAGTCTCGAAGCAATGCAAATTATTGTGAAACTTTCGCTTAGACCGCCGATGTTTAAAGTGTTATTTTACAAAAACAACTCTTATAACGAATTTACGTTAAGTACGCATTTGATGGCTACACACATTCAACAACGCAGCGTGTATACAGGATGCCAGACCATGGACCGTTTATATTTCAAGAAGTGATTGAGTATACTGTGATTAATATAATTATCATTAACATTTCAGTGCTACGAGCGTACGCAAGCATTTTTTTTTTAATTTTAACGGTTCGCTGCCCGCCCCATGTATTATTTCATATGTAGAGTAACTTAATTTAAGTAACGCACGAAAGTTTCACACACAATCAAATCCGCTGACAACCGGTAAGTTAAAAATATGAAATTCGCTGTCAACGCCAACGTTTTCCAACTTTTTTTCTATGCTGCAAGTTTTAATGTAGTGATAGATTTCCCTCGGGGCACTCGCTTCATAACCCCTTTTCGTGGTTTTATTCAACGCAATAATGCTGTACGTGTGGGATAAACAGTCTAACTCGCACTATACAAACAAGTGGAACAATAGCGGGCGTCATAATAACTTTTTGGGTCCGGAATCCTTTCGAACAATCCGCCATTACCAAACATATCCCGGAAGTCGGAACAGCTTCCCGCTCATTCAAAATTGTTCGTCTCTCATTAAATCTAATTATAGGCCGACAGTTTACCTAATTTGTCGTTATGACAAAAAACATACATACAGTGGAACATAGAACTTGAAATATGGTACGGATGATGGTACAATATTATGTTAAATAGCTCACATTTTTCAAAAGTATCTGGCATGCAAAATTTTACAAATTAAAATTTAATATTACTTGTCAATTAAAAACAATCAGGCGTACATTATTGTTTTATTCTTGGTTAAAAGAGGAAAAATATTCAGCCACACAGCAGAAGGCTTTTCGCACAAGCCAATGCTTCGAGTTTACGTTTAAAAAACACACAAAGGTGAAGTTTAACTTTTGTCCGTGACTGTTCAACAATAAGTCTCATGTTGCCCAGTTTAAGCAATTAAAGTTCACGATTTATTATGCATGTCGCCATATTCATTATTACTGGTCATTTATTTTTTGTTATCATTTCCGTTACTTTTTACACGACTGCCCGAAGAAAAAGAGTGTATTGTTTAATTATTGCACCTGTCGATTACTAGCCTGCCAGCAACATGAATAATGTTAATAACCGTTCTTTAACGTTATTTTTTTATTGTTAACCTCTAATCAACAAAAGGCTGCACTTATAATGAACCTTTTAATTGATTGACCCTCGGCGCAAAATGAAGCGTGCTATATAAGTTAGACGTGATGCTCTGTGTGTCTGTCTGTGGCATAGTAGCTCCTAAATAGATGGACCGATTAAGAGTTTTTGAGACGTTTGACTATAAAATAAAAATGTCGGGGGTTTTCAACTTTTCTTGATCATTACTTTCCAAACCAAATAAAAAAAGATTAGTAAATTGAAACGAAGGAAGCTTCGTTAAGATAGTAGATAAGTGCTTCTACGTAAATCGTAGCTGAATCCGGCTAGGCTTCGTAGCTCGTAGCATGTGCTACGCTTGCGTACGCTCGTAGCACTAAAATGTTATATTTTCTTCAGAGGGTCGAGCACGACTTTACGAATGCTGCGTAACGTTACGGTTATCGTATCGAGATCGAGAAACCTCATACTAAATTTTTGTTCCAAATACGCTCACGGGCGGGCGCTGTTCCAAAAGTCATACAAATTCGACAACGTTTACTATTCGATTTTACGTGTCGCAGCATTCGAAAAGTCGTGCTCGACCCACAGTGAACTCATTTTTTTTTTCAACATATTCGTAAGCATCGAGACTTTAGGTAAGTGACATTCACGATTTAATAATCTTATTATAAATGGGTGCAGTTTGTATCAAATACAATTATTTCCATTTTTCACCCTTTCGCACATAATTTTTTTCTTTACTTTTAATCAGACCGAATTATCGTCAGATGCTAATTTGGAAGAGATGTCTGAATCAGACTGCAAACCTACATTTTTAATGGTAACTCACAAAAATCAAAGTGACAGAAAATATTTCACAAATTCAAATTAAATTATTCAGAGCAGTTTAATTACAATCACAATTTAGAAAAGATTTTCATTTAAACAAAATTCCAACGAAGGCTGAATGTTACAAAGAACTCTAGCGTAAATAAGGTCCGCGTAAAAATAAATTGTCAAAGCTCCCTAGAGAGGGAACGTGTGAAACGGTTGTAACATATATATTGGAAAACCAGGAACCTACTATGTCTAGGTATCTAGGACTGCAATACACTACAGAGGCCCGAGTACGAATATTCGACTCCTGCGTAAAGTAACGTTATCATATCGAAACCGCGAAACTTACAAATAAAAATATGCTCACGGGCGGGCGCTGTTCCAAACGTCATACAAATTTCTCGATAACGTTACTACTCGATTACGTTACGCAGGATTCGAATATTCGTACTCGGACTTCTGCGGCTCTAGCGCTTTCGGTTAAAAGTATGAGTTTGAACAACGAAAAATAAGAAAATTAAAGAAAATTTCTCATATTCAGTGTTTGATAGCGCAACTAAAAGTCATCGCTTCGTTTCGCTTATATGTATCAGTTTTGTATGCATAAAAGATTCATAGTCTATTTGGCATACTAAGACCTTGAGTATCGAGATGACACTCAAAGAGGGTTGTTTTTTTTTCGAACAACTGCTTTTTATCATTTGACGGGAGCGAAGACGCGAGGTTAGGATAGTATAAGTAACTAACTGAAAAGGTATTCCAAAAACACAACTGTTTTTTTGTGGAAAATATCAATACCAAAGTAAGTTGACGTTTTTAACCATTTGTTTTATACCGTTGTTTTGATACATATGTCTCTTGAAGTTATACATTATGACTACCAGACACAAATACTTGAATAGCCTTAGAAAAAATATATGAAACACATAATACGTGCCTATAAAATTTGGGGGTTGCCCTCGATTTCCCTGGGATTCCATCATCAGATCATGACTTGGTGACAATGGGACCACCTCAGGAGTATGCACTTTCGAATAAAATATTTTTTTTTTACATCGGTCTACAATTGACGGAGTAATCGATGAACATACATAAAAAAAAAATACATACAGTGGAACGTAGAACCTCCTCCTTTTTTTGAAGTGGGTTAAAAATTGTTTTCACTTAGCCCAGCAAAGTGCCATAAATATTTTGTAAATTATAGATTTCGAAGTAAAACTTTATTTTAATGTCAATTGTTTTTCCACTACCCTACTCACGCGCGCCTTAATTCCTTCCTTACATCCCACTCCAGAGATCTGGTTTAAAACTAAGCTTAAAGTGTACGTCATGCTTGCTGGCTTGAGTGCCATGAACATTGCATAGTAATTCAACTCCAAGTACTAATGCAACTGTAACATTATTCCCTTAAGAGATGAAAATTAGGAGAACAAACCCCTAATCTACATGCTTAGCTATTGCTTTTTCTGATGCTTAAATTTGTCACTCTACAGCCAAGTACATAACATTATACAAGATCGGCTAATGTTTTAAAGCGACAAAGCACAAAAGTTTAAACTACTTTTGTCTTTGACTGCAAGTAAGTGACGAAAAAGAAAAACAAACAAAAACATAAAGGCAGCTTTCCTGAAATAAAAGAAGAAACACGTGTCATGTTAGCGAGATAAATTATGTAGAGTTCAATTGGCAGTGTAATCCTGTCCTAATAAACACACTACTAATTACGTTTGCCAATTGGAGCTAATTAACCGCATCAGTTAGAATTAGCAATTGGCAGGTCAATATTTACCGTCTTAACCACTGCTATGTGTTCCATTGTTTGAAACACAATATTTTATAACTTTAGAAATTTTCGAACAGTTACGATTTGGTTACAAAAACACTCCGAAAGATTTAGAATTTCTTTATTTTAAGCAGGGCCCAAAATACCGGTAAAAAACAAGAAAATGTTACAAAATAAATACCTTTAAAATATATACTTACAGTCAACATAATATTTTATACCGGTAAAGTTTAGAAAAAACGGTATTTTGTGAAAAGAGGAGGGATTGGGAACGAAATATTTTACCGATACTCATAACTTGACGTCTTGTCTGTCTCTTACCTATATCGAGTATTGAGGCGGGCGAAGATATAGCTAGAAGAGCAAACTGGCAATTCACTTTGTGTTTATTTGGCGTATCGTTAATAAGGTATCGGTATTTATTTCTGTACTTGTGGAATCGTTCCCACAATAAAGTTACTTTGCAAAATACCGGTAAAATACGGCAAATACTGGTACCTGTCCCGGTAACGTTACCAGACCCTGCACTTGTGTGCCGTTTAAAAAATATCTTGCCACAGCTACATAAGAGTGTTTTTTGGAACTGAAAATTATTCTAATCTTGCTAAAATTATTCTAATTATTCCTCTTACTATATTGTCAGTATCAGCTTATTCACTCAAGTCTTGACAATACCTGGATTGACATTAAAACGTAAATTACTGTTTAAATAAGTGTAGAGACCTGCAGAACTCGGGAAATGTTAGGATAAGCATTTTAGCCAAAGCTAACGGCGCCATATTTGTCATACTTAACTAAATGGCTCATGGTTCATACATAAAATTTCCCATAAAGTATGTTTAACTTTAGCTTTCAACGTCACTAATAATATCGTCCATTAGATGCCAGAAATATTTCTTTCCTGAAACGTGAGAGGGAAAACAAACGCTTGCTAACACAACCTAGAGGCATTTGAAGCAGTAACGACTTGTGTGATTTCTTTTTTATGTGAAACGTGACAAAACATTCAACTGGAAAACGTTAATTCAGTAGCAAAGAAAAATCAGTCTTAAATTAAATCAGTAGTCCAACTAGAATGGTAAGTACACGTTATGTTATGAACCAAAATGTAAATAATCTAAAACTAACTTAAAAATTATAGATCTAAAAATAAACCACTTCCAGTGGGCAACGTTCCCAAAATGCTGGCGTCATTGCCACGTTGAATGGCAATGCTAAGCCTTTGAGCTAGATACAGGCCAGCATTTTGGTTACGTGTTTCGTTGACCAGGCGCCCAGAAAGATCTTTAAAGATCAAATGATTGAAATGCAGAGGCGAATCTCTGGCTGTAGTCAATTGGAAATAAACAACGGAAATGACCGTTCATCACTACATAACCGTAAACAAGAGAACTTAGTATTTTCATGCGCAAAATTGATGAAAAACATTTTACCAGTGGGAAGTTAAAATTGCCCCCCTCCTGCCCTCCTCTCCCCATAGAAAAGTTTAGACGTCAGTGACCTAGGCATGGCTCGTGTAATAGGTTGCGCAAAGGTTACAAATTTGATGTAAATAATTTGATATGAATTCTACTTTATTTACATAATAAAAGCAATTTACAATGACATTAAATCTAAGCTTAAACTAAATAAACTACAACTTAAAACTAAATTAAATCTAAATAAGGCCCCCGTGGCATAGTGCCCAAAAGGCTGGCAGCGTTGCCTCGTTGAATAGCGATGCTGATTCTTTGAGAGAGAAAACTGCCAGCCCTTTGATATTAAAATATATTGGACACCCAATGGAGCGGGGGGACACTATTCCCATAGTAAAAATTTGACCATTTTGCTAAATGTTAAACTATTTTTTTTCTGATTGGTTGTTTTGTTTATCGACATTCTTGCGGATCCTCCAGGTGAGTTGTTGATTTTAGAATCGGATCGTTTTGTGAGGATGCGCGTAGTGAGACAACCTTTAGGTTCGATTAATGTCTTTATTCTCTCGTCCTTAATCTAGGTTACACGTTTATATAGCAGTATGGGAGGAGAGCATGTGTGTGTGGCGTGACACACACTACAGTTTTTTCTCTCTATTCGGTTTCTTAACTTTTTGGGTCACTGAGCCAATCTAGTTAATTAGTTAGTTTTTTGTTTTGTTTTTATTGAATAAAAATTTGCTTTCAAGGTTATATGCTGAAAGTCAACATAAAAATTAGCTTGTCATTTTTTTACATGGTCGCAATCAATACAGATTAAAAAAAACTAATTTGACGTACAGCTATTAGTATCGTATCTACCTACTTTTATTTTTATTGGATTTAAGGTAACTCACTATCCATTTTCTATTTAATTGGCTACATCATTGGTTACGAAATAATTATCTAAGCAGTAGCTTTACTGAGCTCTTAATAAGGTGACAATTTGGAATAAGTACAATAGGCAACGAAGCCCTTGAATGATCTAATGCGTCTTCAGCATCGCGTTACCTACAAGGCATTGAAATGTATTCAAGCACCTATGCTTAACCCTACTAAGATACATAATCCTGTTCTGGCAAACATTATCAATACCACGTGAAACTCCCTCACTCAAACATCTTTGAATAGCAATCGCGTTTAGTATTATGAAATACGGCACTATAATAAACTAAGACATCTCAAATTCCGAATGGAGTGACGATGATAGATTATTCACAATTCGATATCTTGCTGTAGCTTCGACGTTAATTGACTACTGATTAATTAGAAACCGCTATTAAGCTTGGCGGGAATTATACGCGTACAATTACTCAGTTTAACTGCTTTTGTTGCGTTGTTGTGTGGATTTTCAGAGCAACTGAGATAAGCAATTAAGCGTGGTGTTAATTATAAATGAGACCCGGCGAGTCGTAAAATGACATAATGGATTAGTAGGAACGTATCTCCTGGACGGTATCAAACGGGTATGCGTACACGCTGGTTTTACACAATCATGTTAGAATACAGAGCGTCTTGTGTAGGTACTGTGTAATCAATGGCCAAAAAAAACGTCTCGATCTCGTTTGCGTTAAAGTGTCAAATTGTATGAGAATTGTTTATTTATAATTTACCCATAGTAATTCAGACGCAAACACGAACGCGATCGGGACGGCAATTTTTTGGTAGTTGATTACACAAGGCTGTGTGAAATGTTAGCACAAAATTGCACGTAAATTTTTAAAGCAAACTGCTGTTATTGACATAACTGTGAAATAATTACTTAATTATCAATAGAACTAATAAATATAAAATGATGACCACGCGGTAAGAACATAAATATAAAACTAGGCACTAAAGGTTGTAATGCTTTTATTTTTATAGGCTGGTTTGGTCGTTTTTTTTGTGGGCGTAATTAAACGCGACTCGAATATGTTGCAAGCTGCTGGCAACACTCGCCGAACGCGGATGTCGTATCGAGAGCGGCCATTGGCTTTGACACTTTCTCTTTTGGAAAAGACGGGCGTGGCTGTCCCCGTAATATTTTTTGTGTTTATGAATCGGTAAGTTTTCTGCCAGTTCAATGGAGTACTTAATCCAGCGTTATGACGTAGGCCGTCATCGAATATTATTGTTACATGTCATTTTCCTTTTTCGCAGATCTGTTGCTCTGTTGCCTTAACTGGGCATCCTATTGTGTTTGTGGGGCGATTTTGCCGTGTGGTGTGAAGTTTTTCTTGAGGTCTGTGGAGGGTTCGAGCTCTAACACCTCTTTGGAGTCGACAGCGGGTCACGAAGACGTCGCGGGACTCACATTCCTCCAAGGTTGGTCTCTCTACAGTTCCGACAGCAGCTTTTCCACCCTGGGTCCTTCTGACCAAATAAAACTTGCGTCGGTTGTCTCTGACGCTGTAATTCTTGTCATAGGAGGTGTTTTACTACGGCGGTGAACTTCCTTCTTGTCGGCGTTCCGGCAAGGGAAGGAGTAATCCTGTGGCTGCATTGTGGGATTGCGGTGTGTTCCTCGGTCACCCCGTCTGAACAGGCGTCGTGAGCTGCGTGGACTCCTTCCAAGAGTGCTGTGCACGAGGCAGTATCCTTGAGAAGTCCCCGGCATCCGTCTAGTAAGGCAGGGGCCGTGTTGGAGGTATCAAACCCTTATTTTTAACCGTAATTTAATAGTAGAGTGATAGGAGCCATTGTGGCAAGTGTAGACTGAGTGGTGTCCTGGTTGGCGAACTGTGTCGGCGTCCACGAGGGTGCTGGGCACGAGACGGCATCCTCGGGGAGGTCACCGGGGCCACCAGGCCGCTGCTTGAGTCGAGCTCAATCTTCAAGTTGTCTGGCCAAACGCGACTGCGACCCTGGAGTGTACTAGAGTATGAATGTACCCCTAAGTAGGTTACCTGGAGCCAATAAAGCTTGTAATTTGTGATCTGTGTATTTTATTTGTGGGGGGGGGGGGGAACAAAAAGAACCTCCTTACAAGGTAAAGTTTTATCGCATAAGTTCAGTTTAAAAAATAATCAAACATATGCCCAACCTACGAGGTATACCTCGTATACCTACCAGGTAAAATATAGTTACTTAACTTTTGTTGATAAGTACGGGTTTCCGATCACTGAGGGTCGAGTACGACTTTACGAATGCTGCGTAACGTTACGGTTATCGTATCGAGATCGAGAAATCTCATACTAAATTTTAGTTCCAAATACGCTCACGGGCGGGCGCTGTTCCAAGCGTCATACAAACTCGACAACATTTACGATACGATTTTACGTTACGCAGCATTCGTAAAGTCGTGCTCGACCCTCTGGCCCATGGGGGCCCGGTCACTTGGAAGGCGTTCATGGGGCCGAAGCCAACATAAGGAGGCCTTTGGTACCACGTATCTATTATCATTAAATTCTTTGGGTGAGTAGGTTTCCTTTTGGTGATAGCTTTCTACGTAAGTCGTGTTCAATTTGATCTTATCTGACGACATCTTTTACTGCCACCGTAACCATAATAAATATTCATATACGTACGTCTTCACGTAATGGCAAGAGTCACGTCACTATTAACACCCTTCAGAGCTATCTTGCCACGTGGCATCCCTGCAAATGATGCACACTTTACGAACGCTACGTGATTCGACAAATAAAACAAGGGAAATATAAGAATTTGTCCGCACACACTTCATAATTTGTATCCCAATAAATTTATGAGCGTAAAATGCGTAAAACGTGATTCAGATATGAAAACGTTGCGAAATTATTAACATGTCAACGTTTCATGGACATTTTATTATCTAACGAGAGTTATGAACATGCTAATTTGATAGAAGTTTACTGTCGCTCATTTGTATTGTAATGTTTAGTTTATGTTTTAGCAAGCCTATGGGTATGAGTTTTTGTTACAAATAACGATAATAATGTAAGTGGTTCTAATTTTGCTGATGTTACATTGGCGGCGTAAAATTATTGATTTTTAATAATATTAATAGTATTTACATAGTCTGACAACTATTATACTCGAATATTTTAGATTATTATAGAGTATCAAGCCTACAACGAATGAGGCAGGTACCTGAATAATACTACAACAACGCTATCTTTACTCTATCAAATTACAATTATCTATTAATAACTTAATATTTTCAACAGTAGACGGTTCTCCACAAATTTGTCGTATGGATTATTAAGTACGTGCAACGTAACTACTAATAAATGTAATGACGTAGCTTATAATGGAACTAACAACTGTGTACCTATATCAGCTTATCGCTTAATTATTGTTAATAAGATAGTGTTCGCTATGATTCTTGATTTAACATTATTCCTCAGTTACATACCTACAAATATTATATACAGCATCAATCTACAGAAATAACCTTTCACTGTGTCCCTTTCGGCCATTCAATCTCGCTACGAAAGTGTTGAATGTCTACTTCGCTACCGTTGGCTTCAATCATTCAATATTAAATTCTGCCATAAAAGGATCAAATTCAGAATTTAATATTCGCGAAGCCAAATACCTAGAAATTTCATATTGTATAATAAACGTGAAATAAAAAGATAACTCGGCGTTTTATTTATGAAATTGCCTTTTTATGTACCGCAAACAGATTACCAATTTCAAGAGAGCATCCAAGTGGTTAAACGAAGAACAAAATAGCGTTCTCATGGAAACGTGAATAATGTTTCCAGGAAATTAACATATTAAAAGATCCAATTATATAAAGGCGATCTGTGAAATTATTTGGCATCTGTTTGTTCTGTCAATTGAAATCAACGTCTTCTGTAATTGGACGGCTCGGCCTGTTCAGTTAGAACGGGCTGGGACAAAGGGGTGGCCATAATGCGCCATTTGCCTCGCAGTCTTTATTTCCATCTTTGTTCTCTGGGGATTACGGACTAGGCGTAGCGTTCAGTTCGGAGACACGACCTTTGAATATTTCTCGTAAAAATGAGGCCAATTAATATCTGGCACGTAGCGAGGTGTTCATTTCTGGGTTTCTTTGTTTTTTTAGCGACATTTTTTGAGACAATTTGGTTAATATTTTTTTAAGTGGCGTCTTTTTGATTAATTATCTGATAATATCGTAATACTTTTAATGGAGTAGAATCAAGTATAAGTGCGTTTTTTTTTTCAATGTAGTTTATATTAAGTCAACTAAATACATAGTGAAATAAACTGATCACTCACGTATGTCAGTCGAGTATAGCTCGACATGTGAGCCGCCGTCAGCTGCGCCGAGCAGCCGCGCGAGCAGAGCCGCAGCGCGCAGTTTACGTCTCGCCACCGGCGTAGCGTGTGCTCCCAGAGGAAGGACTACGGATTAGTACGAAACATATCGAGCTATACTCGACTGACATACGTGAGTGATCCGTTTATTTCACTATGATTGAGTCTCACGGTAGTTTTATGTTAAAAGCAACTAAATACACTTCGAAGAAATCATTTGGGAGAATAAAGTGAAATTACCAGCAGCATTTAAATACTTATTTAGCTATTTTCTCCTCACTATTCCTACACCTAGTGTTGTTTCCTTTCAATGTGCAGCTCAATATGAGATTTTTACCGTTCGACGTAATCTCAGTATGTCGAAAAATCTCGTAAAGATTTAGCCGTTTTAATATTTAAATTCTGCCACGGTGCTCGCGCTTTGCCTGTATCAGTGTTCTTTGTAACGTTCGCTGAGAATTTTCTAAAGTACCGTGTTGCGAGTATACAGTAAATTATTTAGATTCGTGTGTTTCCGAGGTGTTGCTGAGAAGGGAAACGTGCCTACTTAAGTTTTCGCGATAAAATGCAGGTGGATTCACGCTGTGGGTATTTTGATATTTTTATAACGATTTGTAGACGCTTTAGTGTGTCCTACTTATAGTTAGTTTGATTGTTGTTTTAACACTTACTTGCACTGCTGTGTTCCGATGTGGAGAGTAAGACAGCCGGTGTAATTACGGGCAAAAGAGCCATTTCATCTTAGCTCTCTAGGTTGGCAACGCATCTGCAAACCCCCGGGGTTGTCGGTGTCTATGGGCAGTGGTGATCACTTACCATCAGGTGACCCACTGGTTCGTTTTCCTTTCTTTTCGTATATTTGAATACAGGCAATCTTCAGAAACACGATGTCAGGTAATATACATTGGATACATAAGAAGGCTTTTGTATAATGTTTTTTTTGTCATTAAACATGTTAAAAAGAACGATGAACATGCAATCAATGCTATATTATTATCATCTGACATTCACCGTAATTGATATCAAGTTACTCGCCCATTTCAGTCAAATAATTGTGAGTCGATCAATCCCTCCTCGTCAAATGGCAAAAAACAGCGAACACCAGATATATGATCACACAGATAAAGATCTTATACACACCCTAAACAATTTTCGAGAGAGAAAGCGCATTTTGGTGACACTTTTGACCTCTTTGTTGGTGTAGATAAACATACTTTCTGTTTGCACTAAAGTGTAAACGTGCAGAATTAGTCAAAACTGTACAAATCTTTACTTTTGGTGAGGTCCGTCTTGTAAGTGGGTATTAAGCAGACCCCCTGGAATGTCCAGTTCGAAGTAGAAGTTGGCTTCGTTTTGCATTGTGTACAATCGCACATCAAAGTAAACTTAAGTACTCATATCAGATTAAAAATAAGAACGTCGTATTTATAGTTATGTCAAGGAGGCATGGCATGATAACGTTATGTCATTGTACATTTTCTAAGGCCACTGAAATAAAATACCACCTTAAGGAATGACGTTCAGTATCAATAGATTTCCAAATAAATTCCGACAATAACCATTGCAGTGGTCGCGTCGCCACCATTCTAATTAAACGTACTTAAGTTTGACCAACACGTACTCGCTCTTAATTAGCACGTATTAGATTGTGAGTGGGTAGAGCATTAACTAATGTAGGCAGTAAATTATCACAGTGCATCACTTAAACTTGTCTATAGTCGTCCCACGATAACTCTGCAACGAACTGACAACAGTAGAAATCTAAAGTTTGTTTATGGCAACACTGATTTATAATCAAACAACACGTTTTGAACTTTTGATTAGATTTAATCATAAACAGGTCATCGTTCATGCACCATCCACCATTAATATACCTCTCAAAGTTCGTTTTATATATTTTTTTACCGTACAACGACAAAACCTACTAAACAGTGGCAAAATCGTCCTCCAATGGACAGAGCCATAACTATTTAAGAAAAAACAGCGACTTTTGATTACTACTATCATTATTATTTATAATTAAAGAAATGTCTGAATGTCATGAAAAAAGTATTACCACAGCGTGATTTTTCTGGGTTGCCAGTTAATATCTTATGCAGAGTTATCGTGGGACGATTATAGACTGTAGAGTATGTCGTTTTGCAATCAGATGACAGGCGTGTCTTGTCTTGATTGTTTCAGCAAAACAAGGTAGAGTTTGCAATGACTTTGTAGTATCTCCTTCATTTTAGTGCCGTCGTTGATAAATGTTTGTCACCTCCTTCTTTAGTTTTCGTTAAATTAAAAATCGTCTAAATTGCAGCAAGAGATCTCAATAATCTGTAAAGCCTACTTAGCTGTGATAGTGTTCATTTTAAATTAATTATTTATGCACTAATACCATGGTTTTTTTTTACAGTTCCAAAAAAAAATGTTTCACTGGTAACACTAACTGGCTCGTAAGAAAAATTATCACTGTAAAGCTAAATACTTCGCAAACGGATCTCTGATCGAAGAATGGACTTCAAACACCCTCCTTATTTTTGAAAAAAGAGAGAAAAAGTCATCCCCTCTTTAAGTGTATTAAGAAGTCATCATCATCAAACTTAAGAGTTACACTCATCTCTCCTATAAGCCAGCTCCTTGACCTTCTGATACGACATGACACCGGCCTTCTCCTTTATCTGGTCCAAGTAGCTTTGCCTAAGTCCGCCTATAACACTAAAATAGAGAGGAAGTAACACAAAAAAAATATATATATTTTTGACATCCGGGAAACAGGCGTGACTGTATGTACATATGTATGTATTTTTGCCGTCGAGACTATTATTACAAAATTACAGCTTAATAGTCTCTGAGCTACGCCGCGAACAGACGTATGAACTGATGGACGTAATAAAACTACCTAAAAGGATTGTTCCTTGTTAACTGCGGAACCCTAAAAAATTGAGAAAAAATACACTTAAAATACTCCATTGAGTTTTTTCAAATCTATCAATTCCTGATAGTGCAGTGGCAAAATCTGGGTCACATTTAAAAAACAATCGCGGTTTCCGAGCTATTTAAATGCAAGTCCGTGCAAAGTGATAACTGAAAATAAACTGTCCAAGAGACCAGTCTACGGAAAGTTCAATTTATTCCCGAATAAACGAGTGAAAACTTTCCTGTGCTTAGGGCGAAGAATTCTACTACTGTGCGGTTTGCAACAGAGAGCACAATGGGTGAGTGTGCAGAGAATTGTACAGAAATTCTGAGAGTCCGAAACTTCATAAACTTCCTCATGTCTTGTGTTACGGTTTTCAAAAGACCCGCAAGATGGGAAAGTTTTCCTCTGGGATTCGTAATTAAACTGAAATGTAGTTTGACGACTTTTGCGATGTTTCTTTTACCTGGACTCAGATTTTCGGTCTGGTTAAAGTGGAACAACTATTAAGTCAATGCCATCCGGTTTTTTGTAGGGGGGATTTTTAAAGCATGTTCGTAAACTTTTGTGGACCGTTTAAGACTGAACGACTACACAGCTTCAGGTGTTATCTGTGGAGGTTTGTTGTCGCAGAGTAGTCACGTATTCCGGTTGATTTCGTATGTAGACCCAATTGAAAAGGTCCGTGGATGAAAAGCGTATGGCGAGTTACTGTTGCTCAGTGTTTAAAAAGTAGATCCAAATCGAATTTATCAGTATTTTTGTACCGAAAAGGTGCCGATTGGACTATAAATAACAATAAATCCGTCCGTCTGTCACAGTCTACATCTCTTGAATTGTAATAAGTAAGAAGACACTTAAAATTAAAAGCATTTTAATAATAGCGATTGTAATTACGGTACTGAATCCTTTATGCGTGAGTGAGTACGGTCAAGTGCTAAAAGATGGGTGCATACAACTTACTCAAAAATATGTCCAATGGCTCTTATGTCAGCCAATTAAGGTCGTGGTATTTTTTGTGTGGTGGATTAATTCAATACATATTTTTGCACTTGACCGTACCTACGACTCATATTAAATCGTGTTTTTAACAAAGTGCAAAAGTTGGTATTTTTTATTTTTACTTAGCCGTAACGCCTCTTACCCAGGGGCAATCTTTGCCATCTGGAGAGGCCATAAAGGGAAACGTCTTAGGTAATATGGGCAGTTAAAATGTAGTGGGTATTATTACGTGCAATCCAGTGTAATTGACCCACATTGACCGTTATTTTTGTTACGCTGTTACGTGGAGGAAATGTGGTGGAAAAGCAATAAGGGAATTTAGGATCCCTTTGCGGTACAAACTTAATTTTCATTAAATGCTGAGCTAGCACATTTTGTTTGAGGCTATCGGGAATTATAGTGATAGCTGCAAAAACTTTTCAGAGTTTTCCAAGTTTAATTCAAGTACATGTACTACGCTTTTTGTTGTTGCCGACTGAAATTTATCAATCGCTATAGTAACGAACAACACAATATTATTATTTTCATTTCATCTTCTTCTCACAACATAAAAGTACATTAGCACTACGATCGTCGGTCGATTGTGTTGAATATAAAATAAAAAATAAAAGGCAATTTTCATGACATCGTTG
The DNA here is from genome assembly GCA_963691665.1 of Clepsis dumicolana. NCBI lineage: Eukaryota > Metazoa > Arthropoda > Insecta > Lepidoptera > Tortricidae > Clepsis > Clepsis dumicolana. The sequence continues at coordinate 9,684,704 of OY829518.1, forward strand.
CAACCTAAAATTAAGAAAATGGTATAAATAATTGCGGTTTGAGAAAGACGCCTATAAAAGATTTAAATATTCTTATGGAAACGATCGGTAATTCTTCGTAAATTAAAAGCGGACGGATCCTAAGTTTAGTGTATCAATACTAAGCTTCAACGATCGCGGTTAAAGTTGGGCGGTGAGTTCTACTTTTAGTGTTGAATTTATTTGCTGCGTCATCTCTACGTTAGTTAGTATTTTCGCTTCGGAGGCGAATTTTCACTTCCGTGAAGTTTTAACTCAGGTATTTGACTTGTTAAACTGTAAACGGTTGATATATTTTCTTTTCCAAGCATCTATTCTGTGCTTGCAATATAGTATATTTGGCTTGACTTTCCCGTGGTAAAATTAAAAATGATCCGTTTCAAACCCTAGGAAAGTGATAAGGCTTTGAGATAACCGTGATTCAACTTGGTTATCAATGTATTAAAAACATGTACTTACTTTTTAAATAAGTCGATATTTACATAGTACTTACCTATTTGTGAATAGGTAGCTACCTTATATACTGCAACCAATAGATTTTAAAGAAAACATCGAAACCAGTGGTTAAAACGCTTTGTTCATTTTTATTTTTTTAAGTATTCTACCAAGACATAATTAAATGTACTTTCGTTAACAACTGCACAACTTCCTAAAGCGTATGTTTACCTGTTCCACTAAAAAGAGCTGAGTTTTTGAAAACAGCAAAGATTACCAGACTCGGCACATTCTGAAACTGTTGTTGACAAGTTTCAAACTAGGTACCAGTTTCGAAAAACCTGTCTATAGCACAGTTCCTTACTTCCACCTACCTATTTTAATTTCGAATATGGGCTATTTGTCCCTTGTTTTAGTCATTGGTATACTTATAAAATATCAGTATGATATGAAATTCTATAGACAGATAAACAACAATACCTATGTAATCCGGTTTGATCGTAATAAATATAATTCTAAACCCTCATTTCTGTCATGAAGGAAGCTTAGAAGTAAGTATCAAATCTCTCTCAAAGAAACAATGAATCCATTACAGACTTCATTCACAAAGCAACCAATTGATACAATGTGTAAGTACTCATTTACGTCAGAGCCATTCTGAAAGGGTCGCGACTTAAATAAAATGTAATAACAAATCGGATTACTAAACGTTTAATTAAAAACGTTTTTCAAAGGAAGTTGAACGTTTAAGGTTCTATTGGACACGATTTGCTGATTTTCTGTATTAAAGGCTCTTGGGATAATTAAACTGGAAGCTGAGCACAACTTTTACGAGAAGACTCGATGGAATTGATATAATAAAAGTTGTTATTGCTAGATGCTGCCTTAACCACAGATTTTTTCGCTAACTTGGTAAACCAAAGACAAAAAAAAACAATAGGAAGAAAGGTTTTTTTTTTGCTTCGGCGGTTACTTCAACGTTAAAGTTTATATACGAATGGATACTTAACGGCTTATTAAAATCGCCTTTTTACAAATAATCTAAATCAATGTATTGTAAACTAACATAACAAAATGAAATTCATATTCAATTCGTTATCTTTTCATGTGTAAATTCATTGGGTTTTTCCATTTTAGCTCCACAAATGCAATCAAACTTTTCAACCGAAACACCGAAAGCGTTCAAAGGTAGGTGCTTTATGCAATTGGGAGCCTGCTGAACCTAGCATTTTATTTCGCCGAACTAACTTTTCATACTAAGTAGGTAATGTCTTTGTAACGAAACGCCATAAGTAAGCTCTAATCAACTTTATACCGAAAAGTAACTTCAATTTGTTTTACTAAGAAAGATACCTACGAGTATTCCAATTGTTATATAACGTAAAAACTAGTTTGTTTGCTTGTTCCTCCTTAACGCCTCAAAGCATTCACCAATCTTGACGAAATTGGGCATGCACGTTTTTATCTCGAGACACCGATAACCGAAATCTAAGAAGCAGACGAAGTCGTGAAGAACAGCTAGTGTAATCCTTTTCTTATCGTGTTCCTCGTTGTTGAGAGTCTTGACCTCAACGAATCACTTTTTGGATGATTGCTTTTTACTTTTTTCGGTCGTCGATATTGCGAATGTAAAGATTTCGTAGGATTTTTTGCTTTCGGTATGGCACTCCTTTCCTTTGGGCGTTTTCCCTAACTCTTTCGTGTCACCAGAGGTGGAGGAGCAGGTGTTCTACGAACAGCTGGTCTATTAACAAATAAAATTGTTATCACCAAAGATGCAGTAAGTGCTGTATAAAGATCCTGTGATGTTTAAAAATACAATATGTTAAAATCGAATCTAAACCTTAACCCCGGAATCTGGATCATGTGTCATCCATAGAAAATGGACAAACGAATGAGTCCGATAGGATTTACGTTTATTGCCCAAGCATGTTTCGAAACATCAAGACAACATTTACCTTGGATACTTCTGTGTTACATCAATCTATCAGAAGCAGTAGTAGAGTCCGTTCTTATAGAATGTCACCGCACGTTATATGTTCAAAATAAAACCTAACATCATATCATGGATGTCAGGTAATACTAATATTCTACCAGCTAGGCGATCGGTTCAGAATTCTTTTTAATCATTCGATCTTTATCCGTGTCTCATCTTACGGTTCTTAATTAAAACTTAGCATCACGAAGCACGATGTATAAGACAGTGTCTTGAGCAGTTAGTTTTTAAACTCAAGAAATCGCGACCGCTGGAATCTAAGAATATTCATGGAAGAGACTCCAGTTCCAGTCAGTAACGTAATGAGATTAATTCGAAAGCCTTGTGACTCCAACTTGTGCTTTCAAACTAGGTATTTTATGCTTTTCCAAACTAGCTTCCTGTAGTCTTTATTTCGCTCGTTCAGGCTTAATAGAATGCGTAACAGTTCATAATGAGTTGGGGTTTGAAGTTAAAAAACGGTAACCAAATATTTGAGACGTTTAGTGTCGTAACTCTGGGGCCTTGGAGATCAGGAGCGTGCTACTTCTTCAAAGATCTCTCGGCTTGCCTTACAGACTGCATTTACTGAACAAAGTATTGACTTTGTTTAGTAAATACAGTATTGCCTTTCCACGTGGCCATGCTGCAAGCCTGCTAGGCATTCCTGATAGAAAGAAAGAAAGAAAGAAAGAAAACCATTTATTGCCACACAAAATAATTAATGGAAAAAACAAAAATGTAATATAATTTAATAGGCGGTGATTTGGAGCAGATTGTTTACCATTGGTTTTGTAAATTATTGGCTGGGTTTAAATTAAGTATTATTTTATCAATTTAGTCATTTCCCTTGTCTTTTCAAGTTAAGATTTGAAACTAGTAAAAATTTTAACTATTTTTAACACGATGACGGTCTGGTCTGTATCAAAAGTACATGGCATAGGCCAGAATCATTGTGATAAAGCACAGAAATTGCCGACGGTTATAGGTTGACTCTGAAGCGCTTATTGTTTCCACAAACACGACAATTATTGCCGTAGGCGCACGCCATGATCTCGGAAACAAAAGCCAAGCGACCAATGTTTCACAACAGACCACTCAAAGACAGCTGCAATAGAATAGAGTAAAACACATCACGGCTAATTAGTTTGCTTACTTACTTACTTTGGCATTAGTACTTTACAATTGATTAACACCCCACTTTTTGAGGATAATGAAAGAAGTTATGGCAAGAATTAGTTAAAATTACTATAAAACGGCTTAGCTATTATGGTCACGATTTAATGGGAGACAGACAATAAGTATATGAGCTTGCAAGAAGCCTAAGCGTTACGGGTCTGTGAATTGGGAAACGCTTTTACATGTCAAAGTGTTACCTTGACATAAGATTGATTTTTGCCCGATCTGTGGAAAAACTTTTTTCGCTATACCTATATCTCAAAATTTGAGCAGGATTTTTAAGGGAATTCCATGGACTCGCCATAAAAAACTACGGTTTTTCCATGATCAGTCGACTATATAAGCGTCCATTATATCGTTTAAATGGCTAGTAAAACTGCTAACTAGGTAGCTGTAAAGTTAGAATATCCCCCGCGGGCTTAAGGTGTTAATGGTGTCGCAATCATTCATTGGCAAACTTAATAATGCCATGTCAGCAACTCCAGACGGGCTCTTTATTGCGTTAAAATCAATACGATTTTTCTTGAAACTTAATTGTTCAGTTAATAATAAACGAATCTTGTACTACTCGTGCATAAAATATGTCGATGTCAATGGCGTGTCGCGAAGCAATTCCATTTTCTATTGTAAAGTAATTTATGGTTTTATCCGTGCCTGGTGTCTGTTTATAAGTTTCACGATACCTAATTTGTACAGTAACACAAACTGATTTACATGATTAAAATGTTTGTATTCATCATCAGCCGTGAATGGGCTTACGACTTGCTCAATAATATTAATTGCAATTTTCAATGCCTGCCTACATAGAATTCGACCACTAATTAAATAGGTCCAATTAAATTGGGTCAACACAATACTTTATTCAATATTGGTCCGTTGATTATTGGAATCAAAGTAAACAATATTTGTATTTAACAGAAACACTTCAGCGCACTCGTAAAGTCGAAAACAATCCGGCAACAAAAATGCCTGTGGTTTGCTGGAACACGCTGTGCCGTTTATTTTATTCATGACCGCTCCACAACTGAGCCGAAATGCGTAAAAAGTTGCTAATCTGTCCGACGATACGGCAATGTTCTTTTTGTTCTCGATGCGCACTGTTTCTGGCAGCACTCGCATTTTGATAACAAATTGAGATTGATAATGTTTTTGTGCGCTGAAACCCGCTCATGCGGAAAAACACACGTTCATTGTTTTTATTAGTGGCGCGTGACTTAAAAGGGTGTGCTCGGCTTGGATTGTTTTTTTATGGTTTGATTAGGCACTCGTTAAAGTATTAAGAACGCAACATAATAAAGTTATAATTAGCCATTAAAATTCTGTGTTGAAAAATTCTACATATGTTCTAAATGATACGTCATTGAAGTACTACGCCAGATATTATAGCGGTGCTTATCCCAATTTAGTTATTTTGCCTCAGTAACATTTTTAAGTATCCTGGATCAACAGCGTACCTAAGTTTAATTTCAGGGCTCGGAGCGAAGATAATTGTTATTGTTGACTGCAGAAGTGCCAACTAAATTACCAAAATAGACGGTGTAAAGGGGAATTGGGTTTTTCTAATTTCCTCTATCGTGATGGAGCAGTGTCTCGCGCAGGTTAGTGGGTTGCTAAGGAATTCGGGGTTGCTGACATGGAGAGATTAATGCGTTAGCCCTCAAGATCGGAACGCTGGATTACGGGCTAAGGAAGTTCATTTAAGTTGGTAGAGGTGAGGAATCGACGGCCCCTTCTCTTGGAAACTAAAGCTTGCACTACGGGGTCCGCTTGGAGCAATTTTAAATTGGAAAGTTTAAGCGAGTTGTGTGGGGAATGCAGACGTAATCAAGCTTTGGAACCTTTTGTATTAAAAATGCTTACTCTAAAAAAAAATGCTTTTCATGGGTATTTTACAATCACACAGGCATTGAGATAAGATATTTACTAATGCATTTTCATAAACTTTAATAAAACTTTGTTGAAATTCTCGTAGCTGACAAGTACGAGTAGTAAGTGATTATTATAGGCATAGAAACAGACGCAAAAACAAACTTACTTTGATAACATACGACTAGTGTTATATATGTACCTTATGGTATAGGTACGTATTATATAGGCAGGTATATCTAAACAAAGGGAAGGTAGGTATAAGTAGGCAAACCAACTCTTACCATCGTCACACCTATGGCTGCTTCTATCGGTGTAATGAACTAATGGAAAAAACGTGTAAGACATCTTATTAGGGTTCTGTACCCTTAGGCAAAAGGGAAAAGGAACCCTTAGGAACTCTGTTTGTATGTCTATCACAGGAACTACTAATGCTATCGAGTTGAAATTTGGAATAGTTTTAGATGGATGCTTTACAAACTATTTTACAAATGAGATAAAATATTAATGTTTTTATTTCTTTGCAAATTGCAATAGATACTGAAAGTGGGTCTTAAAAACGTTACAAAATACCGCCTGTCCCTCCCCCCCTTATCTCCGAAGCTTGCCTAGAAAAAAATCTATAGATAGAGGTTTATGTAAAGATTACCGTAAAAATAAAACGACGTTTCTAAATAACACAATTTTTCAGAAATTATAAAAAAAAACATTAGTTCCACTAACAGACAAGAAATAGCGCTGTGCATCCGTCTGTATAGCTTAAATTTAAGAACTACATTTTAGGTAAAGTATGACAAACAATTATTATTATGATTATGACACGGAACCCTCGGTGTGCAAGTCCGACTCAGTCTTGACCGGTTTTTTTCTAGAAACATTTATACTTATTAGCATTAAAATTAATTATGTTTGAGTCAAGATTACTTTTCTAGAACTTATCATTTCTATAAGTATTTTAAACAAGTCATATTTGCTTATAATATAAGGTGCAATCCATTATCTGCCTCATTCTAACGTACGGCTGTAGGTTTCCATAAGCTAAATCTTATGGCTATTATATTCACCAACAAGTGAAACTTTGAAATAATTGAATAATTTATAATATCGCCTTCCATAGTACCGAGTCGGGTTCACCCAAGCCAGCTGGAGAGCCTCCATGATAAAGTAAAGCTTTTATACGAAAGCAATTTTAAAAATAATAACCAAACCATTAAGCCTTACCTTATTTGGGTTACGTAACGTAATCGCTAAGCTACCGAATGTATATCAAATTGGCCGAGAAATATATCACGAAAGGCTTGGGCAAAAGGTATAATGGAGATATTAATTGCCAAGGATAAAAATAAAATTAGTCCATTTGTTGGGCGATTTTGCAAACAGGTGTTTTTAATGGACATAGTTACAAACGGACGCGATGGACACGAGCGTTGCGAGTTTTGGATATTATTTGAAAACCGTTTGCTTAATGACTTTAATTAAAGGGTACCTACATTACATGAATACGAAATACTCAATTCTGAAGTATCATTAGTCCGAATTTTCCAGGAATTCCGAACGCTAAGTTCCGCGTAGTTGGAAATGATTTTTTAATTAAAATAAAACAAACCTAACGTAACCTACATCTACTTCATCATATACAACAAACTTTTCGATCAGCAGAACGCTTCAGAATAATGAAAATTTGGACTAATGATGCTTTCGGAATTATGACTTTTCGTAGTTTTTGGGTGTTCCCGACTTTGGGGGGTTATGTTTCAGCTATCTAACACACTATCTTTGCGTTCCAGTTAAAATTGTGTTAAAAGAACTAAAATAAAATTGCAACTGTTCTTCAATAAATACCTACAATACCTACATAGATAATGATTGTGAAAGAAAAACTACTGTTTCTTGTGGGACAACGTCTGTAGTCGTCTGATTTGATGCTGACTAGAATGAGGAAACAGAATAACATACCAGGTACCAATCATTAAAATAAACACCAGGATTTGCCCTTTGGAATTTTTTAAACAGGAACGGTGTTGCGCTTGCGAACCCGCCAGTGGCGAGCGGTGCGCCGGTGGCACCTCATATCGCTAACACTAATTTTGGTTCCACAAAATTGGCAACAAAAACGAAGTACCGAAGGTATATTGTCTATGCTACCAACATGATACTTACATGAGTCACGTCAGAAGGATCCTGTGCTCTCCCACGACTATATCTAAAAAAAGGTGTCATGATTATTCTACAAGCAAAGTACCATAATAATCCCGGCGTCATATAAGCAGTCAAAAGGTCATCAAAAGGGTTTCTCTTGGCGGAAACGTAACTAGAATTCCCGGCACGCTCTCAAAGCCAACAAGGAAAAAATCGGTTACTTTACCCGGAGGTCCTACTTGCCAATTATATTTATTTGTCCCTAGACCGCGGCAAGCCTTCGCCCCTTTTTTATGACTCTTCTTCTGTTTGTCTTTTCGAGTATCGTTGATTTTGAGTCCAGTCACTGAGGAATAGTTTCGTTTAAATAAACTTTCAACACAGCTTTGCTTGTTTTTCGTGAGCAGGGATGGCAAACTAGTAAGCGAGGCTCCTAGGATGTAGTGTCACTCCCGCAATGCCTGAGGGATTGTAGATGGGTTTCCAATTAAGGTGTCTATGACTGGAGGACGACTTTGCCAGGAATTAAAAATTATAAATAAATCGCTCCTTCGAAGCGGAAAAAATAGTAAACAACCGTTATATTAATATGTGAAACTCAGGGTTTTAATGGTTTTAAAATGAACATGCCTTGGTTTTAATTGCACTTATCAATCAGAAATATATCTTCGTGTGCTTGACAGATACAAGGCTGCTTTTCACAATATTGCCAACGAGACTTGCGACATAGCGTATTTTGTGCTGTAAATCAGAGGTTTTAAAAAATAATCATGTTTCTTATTACTCGTTCTTTTGGGCAGTCGTGAAAAAAAAACATATATTAATATTAAATTTCTACTACTTCACATAACTGATTTTATTCAATGCAGAATAAATAAACAAGCAGACATCGCCATCTCTGGTCTGCTATTGGAACTAATGTATATTTTTTCATAATAAGGAAAAAATGCGGTACTGGTAAAAATGGCGGGACCGCGGTGGTTGCGGAAAGCACAAGACCGGTCTGAGTGGAGAGCCTTGGGGGAGGCCGCCTCCAGCAGTGGACGTCTTTCGGCTGACATGAGTGAGAGTGAGAGTGAAAGAAAAACCGTGCTACCTATTTAGATAATACATTTATTTATGTTCCCCTAATCTTTACACAAACGTCTATTATAAATATAAAAATCAGATTTTACTTTCTACAAACTTCAGAGATAATGACGAGAGATAATAAAATTAAAGAAAACTGGACTCGACTTCCCCGGTGTAATAAGCCAAATTTAGCCCGACATGTTTCGGACTAATTCGTGGTCCTTCCTCTCGACCTACTCCTCTTTGCGAATGCTTTATTAGCGAACGATATCATTTAGGAGAGTTTGCGAAGTTTAAAAACATAAAGGTACTAACAACAATGTCCCGTACCTACAACCAACACAAAAACGGCCTCAACGCCCTTTCTTCTTTAAAAAGAGGACACATAAAAATTCTCCTAAAAGATAAAAGAAGAAGAAGAATAAAAAGCTCCTACCCTACTCGTATGTCGACTACCAACAAACCACAAGATATTATGCTAGCCTCCCTAGTAATATAGTTAATTCTACATTGTTGGTTTCATACTCACAGTAATTAACGTTCAAATTTCACCTACAGATTTCACACGTAAATGTTCAGTTGCAGCTGTTTCCAAATTAGACAATCTAATATCCAAATATCCAGATTGCAGGCAGACCGACTGACTGCAATAATAGGGAGCTGCGCAATTTGAATCCGATATACTCTTGATGCAATTTCATCGTCATCCGTTTTTAATTTTATTTACCTCTTGAATAATAAATCTATACTTTGGCGACAATTTTTACGTTATGATTTTAATGTTATTTTACAGAGCCCTCGCTACAACTTCGATTAATATTTTTCTACTAAGTAAAATAGAGACTTGAACTTAGGTCCCTGAGAGTCTATGTCACGCTTTTTTACCTGAACAAAACAATTCGAGCGATCCTCGAGCGTTTCATCACCAGCCTTCTTTACGTCCCACTGCTGGGCACAGACCTCCTCTCAGAATGAGAGGGCTTAGGCTATAGTCCCCATGCTGGCCCAGTGCGGATTGGGCCTCGAATGTATGCTCTTCAATAATTAAGTTCTATTCTGAGAAAAAGTTCGGGGTAGTGCCGAAAAATGGAATGACCCGATTCCATTGAACCTTGCTCGAATTAATCTGGCAACCTCCTACTTGCCAAACCAATCGGTATTCATGTGTCAATGTTAGTTTAAACAGTTTCACACAACGTTCACTCCATTCGGCTCAGTTAAATTAGATTTTAGTTCCCGTGATTATTAGTAAACTACCTGTAGTAAAGGTATCTAGTCTAGCGGCTCATTGAGTTAGTTTAGTGCCCAAGGGATTAATAATGTAACTGATAACTTATTAGATACATCAGAGGATATAAAGTTGTGCGGTGTCCTCATAATTGTAGTTTGTAGCCAACTGAGTTTAACGTGGGTCGACAGGCGAGTAGGTACGACAACTTGCTACGACTTTAGATGTTGGTGAATTCATAAGTATACGAGTAGAATATCTAAGTTTCGTGCTTACCAAGAATTGGAAGGTCTAATTAGTATAACTGCATAAATAGATTAGATTTTCACTCTTTAAATTCGCATTTCAAGTAAAAACGTTTTCGTCGACGAGAACTAAAGCAAGATTGTAAAGAGTCTGGGTGTTTTTCAAAGTCTATTTCAGTATTATTTCATATAGGGGCTAATATTATCAAAATTTTATTTGTATTATCAAAAAGCGTTCTTGATTAAATAGTGTAAGAATAGCATTATAGCAACAGCGCCTGGTAACTGTAAATAGGTATTAACATTTTGGAATTTTTAAAAACGTTCTCGCTTTGAATATTAATTTTTGTAACGATCCTTTGAAAACAAAGGGAGCCTTATTCCTTTTAAGCTATTATTATATTCATGTTTGCTTTAATGCATATTATACACTATTTAAGCATAAGTCGTGTTTAAAACGAACAATGACGCGTGGATTTTTAATTCCGATTATTATTAATGTGCCTACATCTTTAGTAGCGTCAAATTACTGTTTTACTTTTTGCATCTTGTATTATTCGCGATATTATTATTTATGTATTCTTTTTCAAAACTTATTTTAAAATCGTACTTAATTAAAAAAACTTGATTTATTACAGTGCTATCTTCGTCACAATAGACTCAAAAAGCATGTGTTATTTTTACTAGCTCGTGCCCGCGAATCTGGTTCCGTGGTAAAAAACGGCTAGTTATGGAAAACCCCTTCTTATGGAGCTTAAGCTTTGTCAAAATTCAAATCTCTATCGCCAGATTCGCCAGTGATCTATGCTGTGCCCTATCTGTCGGTCAGTCAGTATGTAACGTCACTGTTTTACAGGTATTAAGACTCTTTTGTTAGTAGAGAGCAATGGCAGACTTATTAAAAGCAGTGATGGAATTCGTCTTATTTTGAGACACTTCACATTTAATCAGGCCGAACTCAATATTGTCAAAGTCTTAACTATAAAAACAGCCTGCTCATTTGAAATCTGTCCAATGGTACTCTGAGTGTAGCGTTTGATCATTTATCTGAGGGTCGAGCACGACTTTTCGAAACCTGCGTCACGTAAAATCGAGACAGTAAACGTTGTCGATTTTGTATGACGTTTGGAACAGCGCCCGCCCGTGAGCGTATTTGGAACTAAAATTTAGTATGAGGTTTCTCGATCTCGATACGATAACCGTAACGTTACGCAGCATTCGTAAAGTCGTGCTCGACCCTGATCTGATGGTGACTGCTACATGGCACATGGTTCAAAAAAGGGGAAAGCGTCAGCTGCCAACACAAAGACCATTAATAATGAAACATTTTGCTATCTACGTGACTGCCATTTTGCGCGGCAGCAAGTCGCCATACGGACCGCAGCCCCACAGATTTCGTAATCTGTCTGTCCTAGAATAGCAAAGAAAACACTCTAGTGGGGTCATTGTTACAATACAATACAATACAATAACTCTTTATTGTACACCACATAACAGGCAAAACAAGAAATAAGGCACAAAGAAAATACAAGGTAACAATGGGTGGCCTTATCGCTACAGAGCGATCTCTACCAGGCAACCATAATGGAATAAAGTTTTTTTTTTTATACTAAAGCCGACCAACGGGCATGCGGTTCACCTGATGGTAAGTGATCACCGCCGCCCATAGACACCCATTGGAACTGTTGGTGCGTTGCCGGCCTTGCAAGAAGCGGTACACTCGCCTTTTAAAGGAGCCCATGTCGAAGCAAGATGGGAAAACGTCAGCCGCCAGTCCATTCCAGATTTTGCACGTACGGGGCAAGAAAGACCGTTTAAACCGTACAGTGGAGGAGCACCATCCATCAAGGTGGTGTTGATGGAAACTACTTTTATGGCGCGTCGTACGGTGATGGAACTTGGCAGCTGGGACGAGGCCAAAAAGTTCTTCGGAGCACTCCCCGTTGTAGATCTTATAAAAAACGCAAAGAGAACTGACGTCTCTGCGAAGAGCTAGAGGATCAAGTCTCCCAGAGAGCACAGGGTCACCAATGATGCGACACGCCCTACGTTGTAAGCGATCAAATGGTAAGAGCTGGTATTGGGGGACGCTAGACCAGAGGTGAGAGCAATATTCCATTTGAGGGCGAACCTGAGCCTTGTAGAGTTGAAGCCTATGGCTCGGCTTGAAGTATCGCCTTGCTCGGCCGAGGACCCCCAATTTTTTGCAGCCATTTTAGAACAGATTAAAGCAGGTGGTGCTATTATATAATATTATAAGGATTTTTTCTTTTTAATGTAAAATCTAACAATGGATGCCGTATTGGTTCTGTAAGTACAGACTTATAGGAATACCTATTCAAAAAAAAAGCTTGAGGGTAAATTAGTGTCTCAGACAAAAGGAAAACTAAGTACCATGAGACTCAATAATAGTGAGATTAACGGATCACTCGCATATGTATAAAGTAGAGTTCAGCTCGACATGTTTCTCGCACCTATAAGCCCACTCCTACCAGTGCTGACCGAAGCAAGGATAATGAAGCAATCCCTATTCATAACCAGTATTTTTGCGTCCCACTGCCGAGCACAGGCCTCCTCTCACAATAAGAGGGCTTGGGCTATTGTTTGCACGCGGGCCCAGTGCAGATTGGGAACTTCACACATACCATTGAATTGCGTCGCAGGAGTGTGCAGGTTTCCGTACGATGCTCCTTTACCAAAAAGCTCGTTATAAATTTTATTACAAATGTAATTTCGCTCGTAAATTTCGAAAAACTCAGAGGTGCGAGCCGAGGCTGGAACCCACGAGCCTCTGCTTGAGAGGCCATAGGTCAAACCACTAGCCTATACGGCTGTTTTTGTAATCCCTATTGCCAGATTGTGTTCCTAGCAGACCGCTTAGCTACCTTACATAATTGTGGCGGTTTTGCAGTCTTCTACTCGCTTTACATTACTTTTTTTTACAATTTGGCGCACGTTTCGAACTTAAATTATTATTGAATATGATGGATGGAGTGTAAACTAAGCTTAAACTCCCGGAGCACTATTAATTTTCCTTACCGACTCACTCTGCATATTAATCTTGAGATGTTATGTGAACGAATAATATTTTCATACGTATCATGCAATGAATCCGGTATCATTTGTTTTATTTATAAGTATGGTAAAATTCGAACCCTCTGTTCATAAAAAGTTCAAGGCCTTCTATAAACTGTTATGATTAAATCTGTATATCTGGCCAAGTAGAATGTCGAACTGAAGATGAAGACAAAATAATGTTTTAGTAACTTAAAGCATTTATGAATAAATTGGACATAACTTTTAATTCACTTTAAAATATCTCTTTCACTGAAATCCAATTTGAAATTAGATAGTTTCAGTATTCGACAATAAATTACCTATAGTTTTGTGTTCTAAAAACCGCAAAGCACTTCGTAATTAAAATAAAATGCTGAGAACTCAGATTTAATAAGCTTCCTTGAGGCGCGCGATTTTCAATTTGTATTAAATTTAGGTAAAGCGATTGTATGTATATATTAGCATAGTATTAATTATATGCAAATCTCAAAATCTTATACAAGATTGCAAAAGCATGAAAATTACAAGATAACAAACTGAACTCGTTCTCGTTATTAAGAATTTTATATGAATAACATTATAGTGTTTATCTAAGTTAAATTATTTTTCAAACATACTACTACAATATTGCTTAGCACAGAAAAAGAAGTACTTACAGCAATGTATATTTTCTGTTGGAATGAAAATTTTAAAACCGATTTTTAGGGTTCCGTACCTGAAAATGAATAAAAGGGTACTCTTTTGTACCTAAGTTCACTTCGTTGGCTGGCTGTAATGTCCATATGTCTGTCAATCACAAGCAAAAACCTATAACACGAAGTAAAGTCTCACGGTAAAAAAAAAAATCACGGGCACACATCGGACTAATTCGTAGTCCTTCCACTAAACTTGACTTATACACGTGAGTGATCCGTTTTATTCCACTATGATTGACTGTCACGGTAGTTTCATGTTAAAAGAACCCTTTTCAGTATTTTTTCTGATATTGAATGTATTGTGAGATACTTACATACGGAATATTTTGCAATACATAACGACGTCTATTCGAAAGTGACCACTACAGTCAACAAAAACTTGAGGCCTTATTGTCTAACGCGCTCAGATACCCGAGCACGAGTATTCGAATGCTACGTAATGTAATCCAGTGGAGCGTTATCGAGAAAGTTTGTATGGCCGTGAACGTATTTGGTACTTACTGAAATTTAGTAATTATGAAGTTTCTCGATGGTGATACGATAACGATTACGTTACGCAGGCTTCGAATATTCGTGCTTAGGGCTCAGCTTCACTTTGGCATTCGCCATCTTTTACTCGCATCGTTTTCTTGTACCGTTTGACAGAAAAAGATAGCGAATCCGAACGCGTTAGATAGGTAATAAGTCCTCAGGTGTAGGTAATTTAAATGATGTAACACAATAAAACAACCCCATTTGGTTGAGGTAATAAATATCATTATTTTTAATTAAGACCTTATGAAGGCTTGTGCGCCCGAGGGTTAATGTTGTAAGAGCAAATGAGAATATCCAGGCTCGAGATGATTACCTACGCGTCGAACAGGGATTTGCTATTGTTAAATTGTTAATGTAACATGATATAATAACTGTTAATTGTTAATTTAGTAGTCGCAAATTTAAAATTATGTGAAACGTAGGTTTTTTTAAAGTCACCCAGGCCAGACTGATCATTTATTAACCATTGGTTCCTACCACTCATAACACTCACACTAATAACACACACATTCTACACTTGCATGAGAACGTTAAGAACTGGTCAGATTATAAATGAATCTCTACGGAATCCGACCCGTCGTCATAGTCTCTTGTTATGTTTTAACACTTTTCAAAATTCCTACCTATCTACTTTGACAATAGGTACGAATGCATAATTTTTCAATCAACTCATATCCCGCACTCGGCAAAGAAGCGGATGTAACAAATCTGTTGGTAATTTGTTACTGTAACTTACAGTTGTCAACAGATGATCTAAAATGTAAATGAACCTGTCCATGTCCATATTTGGTGCTTGTTTTTAATCATGGCCCTTTCCATTTATAAAAAAAATACACACTTTTTTTTTGGGCAGTAGTGTAAAAATTGATTTAGAGTCAATACACACAATAAAAAACAAATAAGGTTGTCTTATCCTTTTGTACTTAACGTTGACGACTTGGAGTGAACAAACTTTATTACTTTTATTTTTAACTGTGCTAAAGGTTGGCCAGGGTCACTCAGCGAACTATGGAGAGAGGTTTCTTTAAAGGATAAAGTCCGCAATCACATTATCCGACAAAGAAAGAAAGCTACCGACATTGCTCAAAGAATTAGTTCACTGAAGTGGTGTTGGGCTGGCCACGTATGCCGCAGGAATGAATGGTGGAGCAGACGAGTGCTCAAATGAAGACCATGGACGGGAATACGTACGTAGTGTAGTAGTACTTAGTGTAAGTGTAGGGCGTCCTGAGGCACGACGGACGGACGATCTTAAAAGGGTTGCTGACGATGTATGGATGCGAGGGGCCGAAGATAGTGTTGTGGCGCGCCATGGAAGAGGCTTATGTCCAGCAGTGGACTGCTGTGGCCTTATGATGATGATGATGATGAAAAGTTGGCCAGGCGCTTTACATGCCGATGTAGAATTTACCTTGACTTTTGCCGCGTCTACAGAAGAGGCGCGAACAATAAAAATTGCTGCGACAATTACGCATATAACCTGTAAGGTCTATACGGGAGCGACAGCTGCAACCTCATTATTTTGATAGATAAGTCTAGTCATGCCCAGCAATGTATTTTAAAAGCAAACACAATTTCTAAAGCTATCAATATATCCGTACTGGTACCGGTGAACTCGCCAAGTATTTTCAAAGTGAGACGGACTCATACGCATGGGCTTGGAACATTATAACCCAAACTCAGTCTTCCTAGCCAAGCGGGCGTGTCATCATGTACAAAAGTTTCTAACCCTTCTGAAAATCGAGTGCCTAATAGGCTGGAAACTTTGGGGCTTAAGACATGCAAATGTGCTAACAATCTGAACAATTTCATTATGCCTCGTACCCTCTCAGACTGGCCCACGTTTAGTCGGACATCTTACACCACCATGTGAGCAATGTGGGCAACAGCTTTGCGTTCCTTCAGCTTGTCTGTAAAATTATAAGTAGTACTTGTCTCAATTGCACAAAATTTGGAACAGTCTACATTTATGTAGGGCCACATCGTTTTATTCACAAGTCACCGAGGCTGGTAGGTCTTTTTGTCTCATATTATACTACTGTAGTCTTTGGTCTGTACTATTTCACAGTAAATGTGCAATGACACGTCTGTACTGTACGCCTAAAAGACATTTTGTAACTCTACAGCGATTCACGATCGAAGTGTTTTGCCTGTCCATTAACTTGAATGATTTATTCATCGTTGATATTAACTTTAATGCGAGAAAATTGTTTAAAACAACGGAAGTTGAAGCTAATTTGAATTTCGTATTAATTACAGTTCCATCAAGCATCTAGGTATCAAATCGAAGTTAAATTACACCATTTTATTGTCATTTCTCACTTGTCATCATAGTACCCAAGTCTCCATAATCCATTTGGTCGATTTGGTCGTGTGCAATACATTGCGTGTCATAGTTCTTTATAGGAGTTAAGTAATCCTACTATTAATAGTTGACACGCAATGTATTTTAACGAAAGGCATGTTGTAAGCATGTTAATTAAGCTCGATAGTAAGCCTGGTTATAATATTAATACGCCGTTAATACGACGAAGGCAGATTCTACGAGCTCAGTCATATTGAAGCCGAGCGGATTACATTACAACTAGGGGTAAACTCTATTTCTTTCATTGAACTACTTTATCAATCGACTATCAGCTATACATATTATACAATATAATATGTATAAAACAAAGTTGTGTCAGTTAGAACATAACTCAAAAACCGCTGAACCGATTTTTATGGTATTTGATTTGTTGGATTTGTCTCTGCTCCGTACAGCACAATAACTATTTAAATATCGAAAATATTCAATGATTAAAAATTAAACAGAAAGTTGGTTTTCAAATAAATTAGGTTTCAAACTTCGCCATCTTCCGCAATTGACAAGTCTCGTCACCCATACATTGACTGTTAGGCGGTACCAAGTTCGCTGGGCCAGCTAGTTTCACATAAAGGCCCCGGGTTTACATGAAAAATAATGTAATTTTTGAGATATTCCGCAATTGAAAGTCATAGTATTGGAGAATGAAGAGTCGATTAATAAAATCAAACCCGTTAACCGCACTGATTTTGGAAGTCAAGTCAAGAAAGAACAATGTAAACGAGAACATTTTATTGTTATAATTTTCAGATGGATATCGATATCATAGTAAAATGTCAACTTGATTAGCTAATCGTGCAATCATTCAGAAGTCGTTATTGTTAACAAAATCAGAAAAAATCATCAAAGACTGATTTAAGTCTCCTATAAATCGATTACTTAACCTTCTTTAACTCGTAAAAGTGTCTGAACTTGCTACACTTCAAATATATTTTTGTATTAGAGTATAATTAACGTAAGGTACTATTTTAGGTACATTACGGTGAAATATTGTAAGGGAATACGAGTGCGGTCACTGTTAAATAAAGTTTCAACCAATTAACAAAACACAAAACAACTAAACTTACCTTTTTCACGAGCAACAATATTATTTCATCTTCAAATCATGATATAATTCAACAACTTCGAACTTCGCGAACACTCAAATTACACGAACATTTAAATACCACTACACCAATTGTTAAAACTTTTTGATAAGTCCTCTCAACTTTTTAAAGTGTCTACTTTTTAATAAATGCAAAAGAGAAACCATCCACTTAGTCACAGTATTTCTGAGTTCACTTTTAGCCCGCGTATGGTATGGAGTTTCGGAGTAGTGTCGGCTGTTGAACCTACGTTGAACAGAATTGATGTGCGCGCCAAAGCGAGTATTAGGGACAACTGAATCTTAACCGACATCAAGGCTTGAGCGCGCAGGCGTCAACAAGGCTTCAAAATGCTGCATATGCTGCCTGAAATGTTAAAGAATTCAAATAATGGAACGGCTTAGGGTAGACTGACCGAAATTCTTTGGTGGTTACAAAACTAGAAATAAAAGTACGCCCTCTCCGTTAAGGTCACCAGGCCCCTAGAATATTTCACCAACGTTACAAATGATAGTTTTCAATGACAATTCGGCGTCACTTGCTGACGTGAAGAACTTTTGTTTTAGTGCGCCAATATGAATATTGGCAGAGGAATGTAGATCGAATAGTCGTTATAAACTGACAATTGTATAGTTGTTGAAATAGGGGCCAGGTTATAGTTTGTTGACAACTGTAAAAGTTGTTAGCTGGCGTAATATGCTGCAGAGTATTTTATACATCCTAATTAATATTATAAATGCGAAAGTAACTCTGTCTGTCTGTTCGTTACCTTTTCACGGGAAAACCGCTGCACCAATCTAGATGAAATTTGGTAAGAAGATAGTTTGAATATTGAGGAATAACATAGGCTACTTTTAATTCGGGAAAATTATATAGTTCCCGCGGGATAGCGATAACCGAAATCTACGCAGACGAAGTCGCGGGCAACAGCTAGTATTGAATAATACCACAACCTGTACAGTCAGCAATAAAAGCTGCCAACCAACCGAGGCGATCACACTGAACTGGACAAGCTCTTACGCCTGTAAGAAAACAGACGAGCTTTGATTAATGTGAACGTAGTTGCTTACAATTATTTAAAAAATGCAACTGTAACTTACAAAATTTCGAATCCCGCTGACATTTTTATTTCATACTCCAACAGCTCAAAAACGGCTGAACCGATTTTCCTAAAACTTAGAACAGTCTACCCGCTTGGGAGTTACAATGCTGCAAACAGACACACAGATACAAAGAGACAGACATACACACGTCAAACTTATAACACCAATTTGTAGATAAATTTGTAGTATAGTCAGAGTCAAAAGTTGCTTGTAACTTTTGTACCTTGTCGCTCTACAGCCTGTGATTGAAAAGTGTGTTATTGTGACAATGTACACGCTCTACAACCTGACACAACGGGTCATACCTGATTGACAAGTATGTTATTAAGACTAGGTACACACGCTCTACAGCCTGACACAACGCGTCATACCTGATTAACAAGTGTAATACTGCCACAAGGTACACGTTCTATAGCCTGACACAACGCGTCATACCTGATTGACAAGTGTGTTATTGCGACAAGGTACACGCTCTATAGCCTGACACAAGGCGTCATACCTGATTGACAAGTGTGTTATTGCGACAAGGTACACGCTCTACAGCCTGGCACAACGCGTCATACCTGATTGACAAGTGTGTTATTGCGACAAGGTACACGCTCTATAGCCTGACACAAGGCGTCATACCTGATTGACAAGTGTGTTATTGCGACAAGGTACACGCTCTACAGCCTGGCACAACGCGTCATACCTGATTGACAAGTGTGTTATTGCGACAAGGTACACGCTCTATAGCCTGACACAAGGCGTCATACCTGATTGACAAGTGTGTTATTGCGACAAGGTACAAGCTCTACAGCCTGGCACAACGCGTCATACCTGATTAATAAGTGTGTTATTGTGACAAGGTACAAAAATAGCTAAGACATTGCTTGTCGTCATGATGCATTAAAATTTGACTAATGTAAATAAATAATAAATAAATATCACGGGACAATTTGACACCAATTGACCTAGTCCCCAAACTAGGCAAAGCCTGTACTATGGGTACCAGACAACGGATAAACATACTTATATAGATAAATACATACTTATATACATATTAAACATCCAAGACCCGGGAACAAACATTCATATTCATCATACAAACATCTGCCCCGACCGGGATTTGAACCCGGGACCTCAAGCTTCATAGTCAGGGTCTCTAACCACTAGGCCATTCGGTCGTCAATGTAATAAATAAACTTAAAGTAAAAGTACTCCGTCAGTTTCTAAGTCGACAAGTAAGTAGGTCCTAATGACTGCGCAGGCGGCGAATTCTAATTCTAAGTTAAATTGGCGCTTAATTACTATTCAAATAAATTAAAAATCTTTTTTATTTAGATGAAATGAAGAAATTATTTTACATTAAGGTCTGAATCCATTAAATTTTCGGCGTAGTCTGAGGTTTGTGTTAGGGTTGAATTACATTGCGCGTTGACCGTCGTGTTAATCTTCACGTTATGTGTAGCGTTTAAAATGTACACACAACACACTTTTCTATTTTTTCTGTCAAAATTACATTCCGCTCAAAACATGAGTATTTATAAATGCTAGGATTGAATATTGACAAATGTTTAAATTTTACTAAATACAACAACAGTACTACTGCGTTTCACATCTTTTTTTTTAATTTTTCAATTGACTAATCCAAAAAGTTTCACTACAAAATAAATTAAAAACGAAACTAATAATTTAAACACTAAACTTTTTATGCCAAAATCATAGTACTTAGTATCCTTTATTCACCAAAACGATTCGATAATCTCAAAACTTCTTTTACAGATATCATGACATTGGATAGTCGAAGGGTCATTAAAAAACATAGCTGAAAGTTACTAACTGTCAATAATTGGTCTACGTAATCTATTACTATACTATCGACCATTGATAATTAATCTCAATTTCATATTTATACTTACTCGTATATTGATTAGTTCATTACGAGTATGACTGTCTTCGAAAGTACTGGTTAAAGGTGGACTTTAAAAAAAAGCGTCAGTGTACCCATAGTACACTTTATACCTACCAGCGGTTCTCATTTTGATGGGTAGCAAACAGGCACAAAGCAGCAAACAGGACAAAAATAACATATCGCAGCGTTCTTGATTTAAATAGGTAATATTATGGAGCAGATGCGTCGATCATCGTGTTGTCGCATAGCAAGCGACACCGCAAAAAATAACTTTTGATGTTTGGGAAACGCTGCACTAATGTTTGAACTGTCATTGTGTGCCGCTCGGTTGCAGTATCACTGTCACGGAGTCGCTGATACTTGCAGAGTTGCCAGTTGTTGGAACGCGCGTTTTACCAGCTGAGCGTATCACGGCCCTTAGGAGCCGTTTTTGATTCAATGAAATTTAAATTACTTTTTGTCGTGCATGAAATGATTGAGGCTGTCAAGATAAGCTGCGTTTAGAAATAATGAATTATTGGAATCTAATAATGAATGAATACATTTTTAAGTTTTAATAACGCTCACTTGTTTGTTTTTTTGCCGAAAATTTTAAAGGACGAAAAATAAGGTTTTTGAGTCAATGCGTAATAATCAACATTGACATTTAAGGACTTGGCTGCTACTAACAAATCAGTATTGTTTGAACGCCCACAAAAATCTTAGAGCTCTGGTTAGACAAATGAAATACCCAATCTTGTTAAAGTTCAAAATTCCAAACTCCATCTACATTTTCTTTATAATTTTTAATGAGACAAGGAATAAAAACTATGAACATAATTAATTGCCTGATTACTCTCTTCGCATAATTATAAAATACTCTAAGAAGTCGCCCTTTGTTGGAGTCTTAGACAAACAAGGGGCGCCTTTAGATTATCTAAGATGTACCTGCTACAATTATATTTCTGTCATTTCAAGAGGGACGAGGTACACACGTACAGCACACGTCTACGTTCATTTCAAAATTAGTTACGATCCTACAAACTCATACTAAAACAAAACTGACACACAAATGCCAAGATCATGTACACAATCAACAGACCCTTTGCATTTTGCACAGATTTATTGTAAAATTTTTGACAGAGGGGAAATCGCTCGTTAACATCTGCTTTGCTTTCCTGCTCTAAGGTTGGAATACGACAGGGAGACGAATAAACACGATTCTGGTTCCCAATTTATGATTACTGTTTATTTAAAATAATGTGTCAGTTCTCCAAATAGCAAGACGCTTGGTTTAACATTTAGCCTTAAGTATGGAATATTTTATTTTTTCAGATCAGCATAAGGTTCAATTTCAAACACGCAACCGGTGAAACTTAAGTATTTATACAAGCTCGATGTTGTCTCGATTTGATATATGTTCTCGGTAAATATTTTCAAAAAGTTCAAAGCAAGAAGGGAAATGCAAAATTCTTAGTCACTCTGATGTTTCAGAATACATGCGTAGTATTTAAAAGCGTTGTACAAACATTCTTAATAATGTACCTGTACCCAGGTAGGTATAGGTCTAGTGAAAAAAGTTTTTCCACAGGTTAGGCAAAACATATTTTCTAAATTCAACTTTAAGCAGGTTTAGAACGACATGGTATACGTATTTCCTTGCTTACTTTTAAACCTAAACGTAAGTAACGTAAGCGTAAAACGAAAGGAACTTTGTAATTGAATTCTAAAATTCGGCATTTACAATGATATTCAACATTCATTTAAAACCCTCTTGTTAATTATAATTATGGATTCTCAGCGCATCGTTACTCCTCTTGCTGTATTTCTTTGCTACGTGACTAAGAAATCGGGAATAAATGTATAAGTATATAGTACATCTAACTGGCTTTGTGTTAATTTACACATTAACTTTTACATTGAAAACGTGTGATACATTTAAATTGTCACACGATCCTTAGAGCTTTGATTAAATTGTTACAATGAATAAAGTTGCCTCAGTAAAATGTTGCACTTTAACCAAAAATAATCTATAAATAATTAATACGTGGATTAGATCCCTTATAAAGAATACTGCGCGAACCGAGGTTTGAGAGGTTTCATGTCTTTGTTTTTTGTTTTTTCGACCACTAAGCGATCACCACTAATATTAATAAACCAACGACGTGTTTTACTTCATAACATGCAATAAAATAGATTAGTTACAATTATTTATTTACATATTATATACGAGCTGTATGTATATGATAGGGTACACATATTTTTCGTTAGAACGACATAACATTACATTTCGGTCTCGACGAATTGTCAAACCCGCTAAAACTATGTCTTTATAACATGGCAAGAAAATGGCAAGGGGTACTTTTTTTCTTCGGAATACCATTGTTGTACCAAAAATAGACGGATATGCCACCCCTTCACCGCGCGCGGACAAGCAATATAGGTGATTAGGTGATTCGATGACTTAGTCAGTGACATCTCCTTGACTTGCCCAATTACAACAGTTTTACACATTTTTGAACTGTACAAACAACACGAAAAAGAAAAACAAAGCACAAGGAATCACATTACTTAATAATATACTACTTATTTGTAAAGAAAACCATCCACTTAAAATTATAATATTAAAGCCAAATAATGCAGTGCCAACAATTTATTTCCCCCCCTGATAAATTCCTACCTCTAATATTATGGCCAAATGACATAGGGGCATTAATTTCCCGACCTGATAAATGCCGACCCGAGTAGAAATTCGGGAAGAAAAATTCCCGGTTAACTTTCATAGAATATTTGTTTTTTATTTTTATTTTACTATAGCTTTGTTAGATCCTGTTAAATTGAATAAAACTATTGCGGAAACTGACTATTTCATCTATTTCCACTGATTTTCCAGTTTTTAGATCTACCGATTTAGACTGTGCAGATAATGATCTAGCCAATGACGACACTGAAATATCTTTTTTGTATTTTATCCGTTATTTTATATTTTTACCTTTGAAACAGTTACGAAATACTTGCCTTCCATTCCACTTGCCACTCTGTGAGCTTTCTCTTTTCTTATACGTAAAATATTGTCAGTAGTGGCTCTGTGAGCTGTAGACCTCGTGAGCTAATTTTTTTTACAAAAAAAAAACTGTAACTATCGAGCCTGTTTACAATATTATACACCATAGAGGAGAACAGCTGGACAGACATATTAAAGATTTTTTATCCAATTTGAAATGTTGACGCTTCGCTCGCTCGGTCAAAAAAGAACGGTCGTTATTTTATGTTCGTGAATTAGCAGGTCATTGTTATCATGCGACTGCTTGTTATTTTGTGGACATGAATTAGCAAGTCGGTAGTCGTACATTATCCAGATGGTATATTTGTCTGTGGTATATTCCCTTGAAGTTTAACATGTCAGTGTAATGACAGCTAATGACTGAAGGCCGCATTTTGTCAGCACTAAAGAGGTGCGTGGCCAGTCTTTCATGTTTAAAAGTCGATGTTACTTACTTTTATATCTTAGTCAATACGTAAATACACACATTATTTTCAAGATTGTCAGGCCTAAAAATCCACATGTACCTACAGTTGCTTAGTTTTGTTTCCTTAGGTCTCGTAGGCTTAGGTATAGTCTTATTACTTTAATCTAAGTAATTACTTGGTACATAATGATAAAACAGCCTGTTAATGCTGGAATGGGGATAACTCAAAATGGAGTGCCGAAAAGCCATAAACCATAATATCAAAAACCATAAACCAAAATGTCTAAAAAGTAAATGAGTTCGCCCACAGCCGTATTAACAAACTCCAAGAACCCTGCCTGGTATATTTATAACATAGATCATTATAATTCCAGTACCCGCCTAACAATATTATGAAAGTCTTGCGGTTAGAGTTATAAACACCATTATTAACTATTTGTATGCATTTCTGGTCTTGTGGCGATACTTTTTGGGGCGGAGTTTGTTCCACTCTAGTTGGACATAGCTCCAGTAACGCGTGTGTCAACAGAAAGAGGGGTAGATATAATGCGCTCAAAACGCATGGCGTAAGCGCCAAAGCGTTTCAAATTACTCTGAGTAAGAAACTAAAGTATTGAGTTGATTTTTGTCTAACCAAAAAGAAGAACAAATAATTAACTTTTCTTTTCGTTCAATTGCAGTTTCAAAATTTCTTCCACTCCGCTTCCGAAACGATAACAGGCCGATACAGGCCTAACTTAAAAAATATTTCTGTGGGTTTTGTTTTTTTATTCGTCTTTGAGGTAGGTGAGCCCTAATATTAGAATCTTCAACGAGCATCAATAACCAAGGTAGCGCTTAAAGGTGCATATCGTAAGAAAATTCGTGAATCCAGAACATAAACAGACTGTGGCTGTAAAGAAGGGCCTTAAAGGACCTTCTTTCATATTAATAGCTTTGTTTTGCCCCCATTACCATACCTCAAATCCACGGCGATGTTTATGACATTTTGACCTTGTATTATAAAACGTTCCCTAGCATAAACCTTAATGTCATAAAAAGTAACTCGTAAAACCCGTTTTATTTAAGGTTTTGTAAAATAGTAAAAGCAAGCAATTCGGTCGCAATGCTGCCAGTCTGAGAGGCAATTACAAAATAATTTTCCTGATATTAAATAGAAAAACTGGCCAAGAGCGTGTCGAATACGGAAAGGATAGAGTTTCGTAGCCGTTACGACAAAGTCCTTGCTTGGTACCCAGTTTCAATAGGTTTTTTATGTGTAAGTAATTTTTATAATTTGGTCAAAATGGTCAACTATTACACTTGTTAACCTATAAAGCCTAATCGCTGTATCAAATTCATCATACGCACTACTGACATGATTTTTTCACATTTCCATTATGATGGTTTTGCTGGTGGGGGCTGGGGGAGGGGCAACATAACTCTAACAAAAATCAGAACTTCATTAAGCTAAATATTTTATCTACACACATATCATAAGTCCTCTATAATGAGTTCAGAAACCGTAGAAAATGACCAGAATTGCAGCACGCCGACGACTTCGCCGCCAGCGCCCCCCAACCACCACCCCAGCAGTAAAGTAATAGTCATTACTATGATAAAAAAACAGTCAAATTCGTGACAGGTATGGGTATGATATATGCCTTCGGCTTCTGAACCCATCTTAGAGTACTTATAATATGTGTGTAGATAAAGTAATGTATGCAACTCCACACAATAAGGCCTTAAAACACTCATTATGTAGTTGTTTTCTGCTATATATTAATGACCTCCCAGATGTCACTGATTTTAACTGCACGCTTTTTGCTGATGACCTATCTATTGTTATACCTGGTCACGATTTGCAGATATACAACAAGAAGATAAATGATACGTTGTCTAAAATTATAGTCTGGTTGCACAATAACAATCTAAATGTTAACTTAAGCAAAACTACGTTTATTCAGTTTATTAATAAAGGGGGTCGTAAACACCCTCTAATGATAACGTCTGGGGGTCAAACTATTAAAGAATCCTGCCAAACAACCCTCCTAGGAATCACCTTAGACGACAAATGTTCTTGGAACGAACATATTGATAAGTTATGAAATAAAATTTGTTCGTTTTCATATGCTCTCTGGCGACTTGTAAAAATTAGTGGCCAAACAGTGGCAATAAAAGCATACCATGGTTATGTGTGTTCATTGCTTAGGTACGGTATATTATTGTGGGGTAACTCGTATCATGCAAATCGGGCATTAATAGCACAAAAGCAAGTGCATTAGGTCAATATGTAACTTAAACGCTCAAACAAGTTGCAGACCATTCTTTAAGGATCTACGACTATTGACAGTACCATGTATGTATATCTATGAAATTTATTTGTTTGTTAAAACTCATCCATGGCTGTTCAAAATGTGTAGTGAAACATGCTAGTTTAACACGAGATATTATATTAATTGATACTCACGGGAAGACCGTAAAAATAAAAAATTGGAAAAAAAAAACAAAAAGATTTTCCAATTGAGATCATAACACGAGATATCCTAACCGCCTAGTAATGCCGGCTAAAGGGACCAAATTATATGGTAGAAACACTTATTGTATGAACATATCTATTTACAACACATTATGCGAAGACATTAAGAATTGGCCTGTTAGTATGTTCAAATGCAAACTTAAAAGCTGGTTAATACAGCATTGTTTCTACTCCGTAAACGAATACTTTGAGCACTTTAATAGGTTAAAGATGTGACATATTATGGCTAATTGACTTGTTAATTTTATTAAGTAGTAAGTATTTTTGTTAAGTGTGACATATAATATATATATATATATATTTTTAAAATATATTCATTGATTCTGTTGACTTGTCTTCTCTTTTTATTTTGTTTTTTGATGCCTGATTCCTTGTTTTACCTACTTGTATTAATACTTTGCATGCCTGATGCTGGTGAAGTGTGTGAAACATTTTCTTTTTTTTTGTATTTTGTATATTGCAAAATAAAAATATTTGAATTTGAATTTGAATTTGCATAAACTACTATAGTAAACGGATAAACATATCGAAAAATGGTCTGCGCACACCCCCAAAATGTAAAAGGTCAACCTAAAGTCACCCCACGTCTGGGGTACGAAAAAAAGTCATCCCTACTTTATTGTAGGCAAGATAGGTATAAGAAATCATTTTTTTTATATTTTGTTCTATCGCTTAGTGGGACGGACGGACGGACATGGCGAAACTATAAGGGTTCCTTGTTGACTACGGAGCCCTAAAATGACGAAAGAAAGGAAAGGGCCTAAATTCTGGCAGTGAAAGAATCCAAGTTGATTTATAACGAGGACCCTATTCAAATAAATAGGCGCAATAAGTAATTGCTCGCACTGAAGTATCAAATTGGTTCAAATAGGGCCACTCGGCTGGCCGTACCTGCGAAGGTATACTTTTAACTCTTCATACTTATAACAATGTTTTAGGGTCACAATAACAATAAAAACAAAATAAATAAATAATGATATTCACGTTTAATAAGTCGAGTTTAGCCCAACATGTTACGGACTAATTCTTAGTCCTTCCTCTGGGAGCGCGACTACCAGGCGCAGCTAACCGCGCCACAAAACTACCCTCGTTTTCATTGTCACTTTTATCATTGTCAATTGTATCACGTCACTTTGTAAAGGTTCATTCAGACTAGCCGTTGACGCAGTATATTATTATACTTATTTATTAGGTATGTTTAATAGTCTTCCCACACCATCCTCTGTTGAAATTGGGATGACGGTTATTTACATAAAGCAGACAGACGCGAGGCGCCTTGGATTATCTTTGCACTACAATTTTTCGGACACTTTTTGAGGGGGACGAGGTACACACGTAGGTACAGCACACGTCTATGCTCATGTCAAAATTTGTTACAAACTCATACTAAATCAAAACTGTCAAACAAATGCCAAAACATTTGGCAGAGACCAAAATTGCGCGTTGACATCTCCATTCCTTTCGTGCTCTAAGACTAATTACAATGGCTTCACGTCCTTTCAGCTTAATGAAAACTTTTCTCTCGCCAGTACCGACACCTTATCAAAACGAATGCAGTACGTCGAATGTGAGTCCATTGAGTCTTTTCGGTCATAGCAGAACCTCTATTGTGATTTGTTTCTAGTTCTGGTTTTTTCAACTTATACGTTGAGTTTTCGATTACAAAGCCGCGTCCAAATCGGTAGGTATATACATCCGTTTAGGATCTACGATACCACAAGACACGTGGATTCACGGACACATAGATATACACGTCAAACTTATAATAGGTACCCTTCTTCTTGCGTCGGGGGTTAACAACGGGTGTTGACAAAGTTTAAGTTTCAAGGGGTAAAAATTGTAACGCAGTCAAGTTCTGTTTACATAACCTAACCAACTTAGAAAAGTTGAAAAACCCCCGACATTGTC
The DNA here is from genome assembly GCA_963691665.1 of Clepsis dumicolana. NCBI lineage: Eukaryota > Metazoa > Arthropoda > Insecta > Lepidoptera > Tortricidae > Clepsis > Clepsis dumicolana. Next base: position 9,713,465 of record OY829518.1, read on the forward strand.
ATTTCGAAGTTCAATATTTCAAAAACGGGTGAACTGATTTTAATGAAACTTGGCTAAGAACCATCTCGATTACATTAACTTTCGGTAAAAAAAAACGCATCTAAATCGGTCCATCCGTTTGGGAGCCATGATGCCACAGACAGATACACAGATACACAGATACACATGTCAAACTTATAAAACCCCTCTTTTTTATCGGGGGTTAAACATTCAGCATAAGTCCGAAGTAAGTAGCATTTATTTCGTTTGCGAACTGTTTTGTTTGTATCCTTTTCTCGCATCAGAGGCCTGTCCGAGGAACCTTCGATTTGCGCCGCATGCTACGGCTCGGCCAATTTCCCTAATCCGTGTCCCAATCTACCTTTAACAAATCCCGTGCAATGTTGACGTTTCGACTTTTAACGAGATGCCTTTCGACGTGACTCAATTTTCACATCAGCCCAGTTCCCGTGATAAAATATGTATACTGTGTACTTTTTAATCCGCGCTACCAAGCTGCCGACGATAAGGCTATTAATAAACGAGAGTAGGAAATTAATTGGGTAGAAAATTGAAAAATCGTGTCACCACTTTGTGGCAGGGAATGTTTCTCCCAGAGCGTAGGTTCTACGTACAGTGGTACCTAAAATGAAAAGCATATACCTACCTGTATTTAGAAAAAAAATCTAAGTCTTAAATTATAATACTCAAGTATTTTACAATTATCAGTCTGAAAGTAGAAACGGCAACAGCGAAACAGTCATATTTACAAAGGTAATACAAATACATGAAAATTAGTTTATCAAGTCAATAATAAGTTATTAAGACTTTGAATAATTAATATTAAGACGACAAACTAATTATGAGTAAAAATAAATAAGTAGGTACCTTCTCAATTATAAAACTGTAAGTATTTTTGAAATGACGTTACGTTATAAATTACAACTCGAAGCTCGCCTTCGCGAAATAAACTTACGCAGGTAGGTACCTAAGTATTTCGCAAATTGATTTTGGCAAAGGTATACCCCACCCCAGTTATATTATAATTGACGGAGGGTTGACATCTTATTAGGCTAAAATAAAGGAAAGTTCGAAAGCAATGATTTCGGAGGATTAAGTAATTCAACGTGTTACGGCCTTGACAGAAATTATTCTAATTTAGCTGGAATTCTTGACTGGCTAAACTAGAACCCACTTGAACTTTCGGAGCTTATTTTGATTGCAGTTTTGTGTTCATTAAAATTTATTTACTAACTGTTGTCCGCAACTTTGCCTGCGTAGAAATCGGTTAATAGCTATCCCACGGAAACTACTAGATTATGCAATTATCCAGGTTAATTTGATCCAAATTTCTCTGAGCAAATTAAGTACCTAACAAACATCTAAACATAGGAACTTTCTCATTTATCTACCCGTACCATTTATCTGCCTGTACTATAATATTAAATAGGATACTTCCTACTGGATAGGATATTTTACCAAAAGCTGTCGGATATCGTCGTACTTAAGCCATCATCTTATTGGAAGCCGATATTTATGTTGAAGATAGTTTTCCAATTGCCATAGAAGTACTTACCTAGTAACTTAGCTATTTGGCATCAGCCGCAATCCAAAAATGGCGAAAAGAAAAATTGTTAAAACAGTTTCATATTTTGTGGTTTATAGGCACTCAAAACTGACTAATATTAAACCTGGCTTATATATTGTATGTGTATGTAAATGTATGTTTCGGTCTAAAACTAAATTCCTTCGGGATTAAACTTATGGTACGCAAACGAAATAATGCCGAAAACTATCGTAAAGTCCATACAACTTCCCTTATCACGTATAACATAAACTTTTGAATAGAGGATGAAAACTAAGGGTCAAAGATAAGGTGTACTAGTTGTTATTGACTAAACTATATAACTGTATAGGTGCCGTTTTATAGGTAGGTAGATACCTAGTTATATGTTATCTAGAATCTTCGAATTTATCGGACCAGTAGTGAGCTGAAAATATTACTAATATTATAAATGCGAGGGTGAATTTGTGTGGTCCTGGTATGCTTTCACCAATTATCATGATTTTTGTTACAGGATAGATGGGACCAGAAGGACGTACACTACTTTTTATCTCATAAAATTGCTTAGTGGGGGTAGCAGACAAAGTCACGGGCGGACAGTCTTAGATGTTTGTTCTTATCCTGCATCATATTTATCAGAGTCAGGACTGGATGTAGTATTCCCAAAGCTCGTGGCATCATGGTTTATCCTGCTATGATCACCTTCTGCTTTCTCAGCTCGAGGATATTCAGTCCACTGCTGAACAAAGGTTATCCAAACCCTTCCATGAAGAACGTACGTAAGCCTTCACTGATATCCTGCAACGCGAACCTAGGGGTCAGCCCATCTCACAGGCCTTTTCCGGCTCATTTACTATTAAAAATAGACAACAAAATATAAAACATAAACATATCCAGTATGAACTAAATTAAAATACGCGAGGAACTAGATTAGATTAATACGGAACGTACAGATGAAAATCGAATCTCAATTCGCGACTCGTTGCTCGAAACTCGGGCTATCTTACGTACATTTAGTCTACAAGTGCTTGTGAACTTACTGCATAATTTCAAATTTACAGTCAATTTGCTACTCAGATTAGCGCAAAGTTGTAAAATATGACGTTCGCTCTCTAGGCTGGAAATTATGTGTTAAATGGTCGAATTTTCATTTAATTAAATTTAATTAAATAACTTAACATTTAACTCAATCTTTTTGTGGCGTTAAATGTCAACTTATTCACTATTTACTCAATGTATAACTTAAAAAAATATGATACAAGTTTTTTTTTTTGCTGACTATACTTAACGATCAAGTGCGTGTCGGACTAACACCGTGCACCGTAAAGTACTGCGATACAAGTTACAGAACAGATGGACGGACGAACATACCGAGGAGGCTTAGTGATAAGGTCCCGTTGGTACCCTTTGGGTAGGGAACCCTAAAACGACATCAATTAAAACTTATCAACATCGAAAAGTCAATTTGTCTTTAAACATTGTGTACCTACTTACCTAACTTTAGTGCCCTGAATAACGTGGAACTTACTGCCTATTTAATCAACTTTGAAAAAACCGCTTTACTTACCTATAACTTTTCGAGTACAAAATACAGAAAATCTTAGTTCGGCCCCTGGGGTGTGATTTTATTTCTCCGTGTTTACTACACGTATTATGGCAGGTACTCCAGTAGTTTTTTTTATACAACGGTGATGGTAAGTGATGATCACCACTGCCCATAGGCACCCGCAACCCCGGAGGATTTGCAGATGCGTGCCAACCTAGAGAGCCAAGATGAAATGTCTCTTGTGCCCGTAATTACACCGGCTGTCTTACTCTCCACACCGGAACACAACAGTGCAAGCACTGCTGCTTAGCGGCAGGATTAACGAGTAAGATGATGGTAGCGATCCGAACGGACCTTGCACAAGGTCCTACCACCCGCAAAAGAGTTTAGCACAAAAAAACCGGCCAAGTGCGAGTCGGACTCGCGCACGAGGGTTCCGTAGAAAGATTTTACCGCTTCTCCCCAGTGTTTTAAAAAGTCCAGTGTAAGCAGAGCCCTGCTCCTAAGCAAAATATACGCAGTGTGAGGTCAACTTATATTGGTCTTCGAAATCTAGAGACAGAAATAAAAAAGTACATTTTGAGACTTTTCTGAGTGGTTGTACTATAAGAGCTACCTTCATCGCAAATTTCAAGTTTCTAGGACAACTGGAAGTACCCTTTAGGTTTTCAAAAAACGGCAATTTGTATGGAAACGACTTTTTTAATGACTGTATCTTTTGATTGCGTTGACTTAGATGCTCGATTTTTTCACAGCTTCAAGGGACCACTGGTTTGAGTATTTGATATTAATTTCAGCATGCTACCTCCACGCGTTTCAGAGAAAAGAGGTCTTGACAGACAGACAGACAGACAGACCGACGGACAACAAAGTGATCCTATAAGGGTTCCGATTTTTCCTTTTGAGGTACGGAACCCTAAAAATGACTCGAGAATATCGCTAAAGCAATATGTTCAGATAAGTTTTACGTAGGTTCTATGGCGTAAAATCTATAAGGAATAATAGCTCAGTTAATCTTTCAGTAAAGACAGTTTGAATATGTCTTTATTAGCCTGGATTGCCGCCAAACGGCTACCTACTGAAATAATACAGAGCTCATCGATTCCAAAATTATTCCCTGATATTTTACATTCACCCTCCATTATCTTCTATTACAAACCAATGAATGGGGTTTGATTTATATGAGTCCAACTTAATGACATACATGATATACATAACGACAACGAACATGACGATTGTAGACGATTATCTGTGAAATAACGTTGAAATCAGATTTGGGGTTATTGGCCACATTTGAGCCAAAGATTGGATCAATTTTGCGAAGTCAATGACCGTTGTTAACATTAACACCAATCTATTTTACATCCTAATCCTAACTAATATTATAAATGCGAAAGTAACTCTGTCTCTCTGTCTGTCTGTTTGTTACCTCTTCACGGGAAAACCGCTGCACCAATCTAGATGAAATTTGGTAAGAAGTTAGTTTGATTATTGAGGAATAACATAGGCTACTTTTTACTCGGGAAAATTGTATAGTTCCCGCGGGATAGCGATAACCGAAATATACGCGAACGAAGTCGCGGGCAACAGCTAGGAGTTTTATAAAAGGAAAAGTCCTGACTGACTCATTAACGCCCAACACACACAATTGGCTCTAGAAGGCTGAATATAATTAGGTAAATAATTAGGTATATCAAAAGAAAAGTCTTGACTAACTCAGTGACGCCCAACCCAAACCATTATACTGAAATTTTGCATAGAGGTTCCCTTTAAATCCCAAGGAGGAATAAGAATGGGTTTTGCCAAATTCCCTCCCTCCCTGAAATTCGGCAAAACCCCTCCTTATCCCCTCCCTAGGATAAAGGGAACCTCTATGCAAAATTACAGCAATTTGAGGTTTTGCCAAATTTGAGGGAGGGAGGGAATTTGGCAAAACTCCTCCTCATCCCTCCCTGGTCTACGTTATATAGGGAACCTAGTGAACAAACTCCCCCTAAAGAGTTTGAGTTCTGGCGTTGTTTTGGTTGTCGTTGTATTATACCTAATACAAATGTTGCTGTCAGATTAGTATCCAAAATCTCTTTTCTCATTCATTTTATAATATTTATTTTGCTTTCGTTTGTTTTGTTGTAATAATACTAAAAGTATATAAGTACATTTAACCTTATCACTTAGCTTACATTGCAAGAAATCTTGAGTTATGTTTATTAAATCGTCAGGAATATTCTTCGAGGATAATGTGTTTTGCTTCCAGGAAATTCCATGTTAAAGTGTGGCAATGGCAACAGCACTTTGCTGGAGATATTTTTATGAGAGAAGGTTTAAAAAGAATGTTATTGTACGTAATAATACCTTCTCCATCTTTTATGTTTATTTTCAATGCAAATTGAGACACAGTTTGACGGTTATACCTCTACATCATTATTTATGTCTACTGTAGTTGACTCTCAGAATAGTGTATAACAGAATAAAAGTATAACTGTTTAAGAAGTTGTAATTTTCTTGGATAGGTTCATAGGCCCATTCGTAACGTAATCGAGTAGTAACATTATCGCGAAAATTTCTATGAAGTTTGGAACAACGCCCGCCCGTGAGCGTATTTTGGTATTAAATTTTAAGTTAGTAAGTAAACGCTTTATTTTACAGAAAATACAGAAATAAAGACTAGTTACAAACGATGAGATTAAGTAGAAAGGCGGACTTATCCCTATCAGGGACACCAGTCATCCTTAGAGCGGTAGAGAGAAGTAGTTAATCTAATATGAATTTTCTCGATGGCGATACGATAACGTTACGTTTACGTGACAATAACGATAAAACTAATAGGACTGCCAATATCTAGCTAACTTCGCTATAAAGAGGTCTCTGTACCATTCATTTTGTATGACAGCTAGGCCTCTGCTTAACACAATAGCGCCAATCAGACGATGTATTGACGATGTCATGTGTATGATGATGCGCCAAGTGCCAAAGATCTAACCGAGCTTGTTAGTACAAACAGTAAGTAAGTAAGTAAACACTTTATTGTACAAAAAACAGTATAAAACACAAGTTACAACAAACAAATTCGAGTATAAAGGCGGACTTATCCCTTTCACAGTTAGCGTGTATAGTAAACAAAAGGCTCTTGATACATAATAGCTTGAAACTTGTAATACCCGAAGAAAATCTTATAATTTTTTTTTCAATAACTTTACAACCCCGGCCCAGGTCTTATAATAAATTTTGAGGGATAAGTACTTACCTACTAATGTTTTCCAGTTAAATGCCCCAGTACGAAAGAATTTCCGCTAAAAGCGTCAGACTCAAACATAACAAAACACTAACCCTTAAACATTCATAACCTTCCAAAACAACAGAGTAACGAACTCTGAAAACCAAAAGCCCTCTGTTTAGATTTCGCATTTTCACTTAAAAAACCGGTCAAGCGAGAGTCGGACTCGCGAACTGAGGATTCCGAGTCATCTTCATCATCTATTTGTGCTACTTTCGTACAGTCCGCTTAAAGAGCGACAGGAAGACAACGCCATCTCTTAGTCTAATAGTGGAACTAAAGTAAGTTTTGATGATTTCTGAAAAACTGTGCTATTTAGAGACATCGTTTTATTTTCCTTGTAATCTTTTTGTACATAAACGTCTATTATATGTAGTAATTTCAGATTTTTTTCTCTGCAGACTTTGGTGATAAGGGAGGGGAGGGTGAAAAAAAATGTTTCATTATAATTCGAAAACCATGTGGTTTAAAAAAATTAAAAAATATGTACAATGTGCAAATACAGCCCTTTCATACGTGGTCTAGTAACATAACATTAGTCGATAGCATTAGTAGGTAGTACCCGAGATAACCAGCTGTGACGGACAGACGGACCTGGGACTCGGTCTACCCCTAACGGTTCCGGACCCTAAGGGTTCCGGACCTTAAGGGTTCTTTTTAACTATTTTGGTTCGGAACCCTAAGATAAGCCTGCAACTCAAATGCGTAAACAATTCAAGCGTTTGCGTTATTCCGGGCTTATTTACCCAGCTTTTGCCGTCTTAGTTAATCCGCCACGGATCTGAAGATAAATCGACCCTGCCCGGGTTTTGCATGGACTGACTCGGAACGGATAACCAAGCTCAGCAACCGCCTGTCACCATGGCTACGTTGCGGTCAATATAAACGGTAAAGGTCATAAGTTGCAAATGAGAGAGAGAGTGAGAGAGACATTTACTCTTAACTGTTAATTCACCATGTAATAATTAATAAATAAATAATAAATTGCCACCATTTACTCATACAAATTCGACACAATCATAGTATAATACTTGCACACTCCTGCAAAGCAGGTCAATGGCGAGTTTGAAGTTCCCAATCCACACTAGACTGGTGTGGCATCTATAGCCCAAAGCCCTCTCATTGTGAGAGGAGGTCTGTGCCCAGCAGTGGGACGTAAATAGGCTGATGATGATAGTATAGTATTCGACTGACATACTCGAGTGATCCCTTTATTGCACTATCAAAATCACTTTGTCTAGGCACATGGTATTAGCTACAGATGAGCTGCGATTCATAATTCATTTAGTTATTATTTTTCCAAAAAAACTTCACAGAAATTTACCACTACACTTGCCAATCACTTCCTGAAATTATTCCATGCCATTTCTAAAATTCTTCCAAGACTACTTAGGTCCCAACGGCATTATCACGTATCCATACGTAGTTAATGTGGTGGAATACATTAACGTAAAAAAATCCAGGGTAAATCAATTTGAACGAGCGAAATCACACCGTCACCCGTCGAAAGCTTGAAAACGTAGTTAACGAGCTTTTGTAACTAAGAAATGTCTAATTAGTGCGCTTGTACTATCCGCTAAGTTGGCAGTTTGCTAGTCACATAAAGGTAGAGCAATGACACCTAAATGGCAAGCACGGCTGCTTACCGCTTTGCTTGTGCTAATTTGCGCTTTAATTTGTCGACGTGTAACCCGTGACTGCCAAGTAGTTACAATCGCTTGTAACAATCAATTATGTTACCTAAAGGCCATGTTTACCTAAGTTGAACATAAACGAGATAACACGCAATATTCTTTTAGATAAATAATAGTAGTTTATGCAACTATAACGTAGCGAGGGTCCTTAAACACGAGTGTGTTTTTATGAAACGAGGAGAAGTTGAGTTTCATAATAGGATCATACGTATGTTTTAAGGCCTAATTATGTAGAGTTGCATACATTACTTTATCTATATTTAAGTAGGTACTCTAAGATGGGTTCAGATGCCGAAGGCATAATAAACCTGTCACGAATCTGGCTGTTTTTTTTTAAACATAGACAAACATATTGAGCTGACGTTTCGTATCGACTTTTTTTAAATTGAGGCCTATTTTAAATTGTATTGGTTTTTGAAGACGAAAATTTGCCGTCGTAATGATGGTAATAGAGAACCTTGCGATATGCGTGTAGATAAATTAATTAACCTACATCTTATTGGTGACAGACACAGTAAAATATTGCCAGCTTCGATGGAGGCAAAGAGATTCAACATTAGTATGTATACTTGTATAGAGCGATCATTGGGAATTTGCTCATATCAAATATTTAATCTGAAGTGTCAGTATCAGCACCTACCTTCGAATAGCAAAAATACACCGTTCTCAATCACTTAATAGTACTTACCAAAGCGGTACAAAGTCGTGAATTATGATTTCGTTGCCAATGATCGCTCTATGCATACGAATGTTGAATCTCTTTGGTTGGAGGTAACCTAAAAAGCACAAAGGGTTCTTTGAATACCCGTTACTTACAACAGGAACAGACAATTATCCATTTTATAATAAATACTGTCACAAATCAATGGTTCCAATCGAAATGTATACATATTAAGGAAGTCATTCCATAAATAATTGCCCATTAAATCATTATCAAGGGATTGATCTAATCGTACACCGTAATCATCGCTAATCACGATTGAATGTGAACGTTAAAGTAAAGGGCGGAGCCGGCTACAACCTGACATGGTTAACTACTACAGCCCCCCGACTACGAAGTGCAAAATTCGAACTTCGTATCGTGTCGTCCCTCTCAAGCTAATATTATTTCACACGAGAGTGAGCGGAACGATACGATACGAACTTCGATTTTCGAATTTCGTAGTTTAGGGGCAGTACTTTTGCGAAGTTAATTTGCAACTTTCATACTAATTTTGTGAGGTAAGTAACTTAGATTCAACGCATTTATCTAAAAACTATACTTAATTTAGTGACAAATTTCAATCCTTCTTCTTTAATAAGTAAATAAAATGAATACAATTTCATAATTTCTTTGGATACTTACACACAAATGAAACATGTTTTGCGTAGCTAGTACCTTTCTGGTATGTGATCGGGGTAACCTAATGACAATCTTAATAGGTAGGTACGTAACAGTTTTCCTTGAAATAAGAAATTTTGGGTGGAAAAAGAAAACAGGTATTAAATTAAGTATAAAGCATTGAGTAGTTACTTCGAAAATATTACTATAACGCATAGGTACATATTTAGTGAATACAAAGAGTCAGAGATAATGAACCATAATAAACATTTCCACAAGCGACTAAGCGAGTTTAAGCGAAAGCACCTGTGAATAACAACAAGAAATTTCCCAATACATCCATTGTCTCTGCTGGTTCACAATACGAATTAGCTACGTTGCGTTGCTTTTGTATTCGAAAAAAGGTTTACAGAATTTCGGTTCATTATTTGATACCATATGTATAATGAAGATTATTATGTGGCTACCAGTGGGTACAAAATAAAAAAATATATACCACACAACGACTGTCTTACCTCCCAAGTCATAATAATTACTAATAGCCTGAGTCTCTATACCTACTACACTAGTAGTAGTCGACTGCCAAAAATACGTCTCGAACGCGTTTGCGTTGAAATGTCAAATAGTAAGAGAATTGTTTGTTGTCGATACGGGCTAGGTGGTTACTATTGGCGCTGCCAATTTGCCTATAGTAATTTAGACGCAAACGAGAACGCGATCGAGACCTTTTCTTGTGTCAAAAATTACACTAAAGGCTCTGTTGTCATTCATAATTTCATCACCCACTACGCTAAAGGCGGTAAAACAACTAGACACTTTCCTGACTCTTCTTTTAGTTTGACATTTTACAATTCCGATATATGTGCTGACTGTACCACGACTGTACCTACCTGCTAGTAAAAGTTTAGCTACCCTCATTATTATTCCATGCCCATTAGGCACGGTCTTATCGGAACCCTTTCTGTAATTTTGTTCGTTTGCAAATTCTTAGCCAGTTTTTTGGGATTTTTCGAGTGCAAAAGGTTTTTGTTATAGAATTTACTGTATTAACAGCGAGGTATTTTCCAGAACAGATTTTAAACAACACGTTTTTCATCACATTTTATTTAGCACTAATAGTTTTGGAATAAACCTAATTTAAGCTGTATTTTAAGATTAAATTCTATTTGAGTTGACTCAACAATAATGTGAACTAAAGCCTTCCAAAAATAACATATTTACAACACAATACAAGAACTCTACCACATACCAACAGAAGAGAAAAAAATAGAAAGAAAATACAAGGTAGCAGGTATATTAAGCAGAACGAATATAAAATAATGTAAATAGTATTAAACCAATGGGTACCCCGTATTAGCAAAAAAAAATGGTTTGTATTTACAAACAATATAATATAAATTACGTTCATTCCTAAAGCCGGGGGAGCCAGCTTATTGTCCGGGCAATAAGGATACGGATTATTGCAAGTTATTATTATACGAAGGAAATTAATGTATAATAATGAGAAATACCAATAACCAGAGCACGAGTCAATTTATTTATTAAATATTTATTTATGGTAAGCCGAGTAAAAATAACCCACGTAATAACCGGTCGGCGTAAATGTATCGGTATTAATATAAATATCGGTAACAGTGGTAGAGGGTAAATTGCCAGAAACAACTGACCCTGGGCATAATTAATTCGGGGAATACGTTTCTTGTCCACAAATTGGTGCACAAGCATTATGTTGAAGCGTCTTCGATGGAGCTCCGCAAATGGTGCGCTACATTAAATCATAAACTTAGTTTGAGGACATGCCGCAAGGGATATTTACGATTGTAACTTGAAGAAGACTCGTGACTAGGCAGAATTTGATGTTTAATTGCACTGAAAATTAAGGACTCGTTTTCAGAAAGGAATATTTTCGAGATTTTAGTCGTATGGTTTCAGTCTTTATATTTAGATTATTATTAGTGTTTTTACGTTAAATAAGATGAGGACAGGTATTCCTTTAATTAAATATTATCAGTTTATCAGATCTAGGTAAAATTTCGGTTTAAATAAAGTTTACATACGCTTAGCGAATACAGTGTACACCAACAAACCTGTTTTAGTTTATTTGATCTAGTTTCCTAATAAGGAATAGTTCTGAGAAATCTTAATATCAACCTTACTGCTATTCTCACTGCAGTACTTCTAAAGTCTGCATACATACTGAATTGTACCTACGTAACCGAGCGTTTGTGTTGAATTTTAAAAAGTTTCCCGACAGAGTGATGACGATACTGAAATGGCTAAGCCTGTAATTTACGAAATCTCGTGTGTAAAGAGCTTGAATCTTTAAAGCTTTTACCTAGGTATCAAAGGCACCTTATTTGGCTTTGTTTAATACGTGACAATCACTTAGACTTACTCAAACCCGGCTAAAGTCTTGATGGCTCATCAAAACGAACCCTGTGTTATCGTATGTGGCAGCTTGTAGCTATCTATGCACCACATTTATGCAACTTTTCGAGAGGGACGAACACACGTAAGCACACCGTCTACGCTCTACCAAGCCAAGTCTGACGTTTTTTTGTTTCTTTTTATTTCATTGCATTTTTGAGAAATAAATAAATAAATCAATATCATGGGACAAGTGTCACCAATTGACCTAGTCCCAAATTAAGCAGAGCTTGTGTTATGGGTACTAGACAACGGATAAACATACTTATATAAATAAATACATACTTAAATACCTATTAAACATCCAAGACCCAAGAACAAACATTCGTATTCATCATACAAACATCTGCCCCGACCAGGATTCGAACCCGGGACCTCAAGCTTCGTAGTCAGGGTCTCTAACCACTAGGCTATCCGGCCGTCAAATATAAAAAAAAAAAGAAAAGCACTATACATACCTCGGCGTGAAAAGGGGTATGTACTATTTTTTGGCAGAGGGGAGAGCGCGTTAACATCTTTGTCTGTGCTCTATTCTGAGTACCTACAGTAAAATATTTCAGCAAAACGATTATTACGGTTCTCAATGAATTGTGAAACGTAGGGATTTAAACTAGAAAAATTAAATAGTAGTAGAAGTTTACTTATCGACATTATGCATTTTGGGTAAACCAACGTAGATTTTCTAACATCATTATAGTGATGAGACTGAAGTTGCAGAGTTATCTATCGTAGTTATGTCGAGACTTGAATCGAGACAAAGTTTTAAATGTTATCGGTCTCAATAACACTTGGAATTGTGTCTCGGTAACGCCGGCAACAATGTCATTAAAAACATACTTTGTTAGTAAGAGGAACCAGTTTTATGGTTTCCTGTTCGAAAACATCGTATTCTAACATTTCTTAGTAAACAGAGGGGTTTACTTAGTAACTGACTAGTATTGGTAACAGTTCCAGGAGCTACAAGTACCTACAAGATGCAATTACATAATACATAATAATATACTCAGGCACAATTAATCGCACACTCTATTTTTTACTATTTATTTTTACACTTCTTTATTTATTTATTTACAGTTTTTACAATAATCAAGGAAAAAATGGTGGGCGATTAATTTTGCCTCTGAGTATATTAATACTAGGAACCGGTGTTTGTGAAACCTGTGCTTTAGACATAAAATTAACAGTAAACGGAAACAAAAATAATAATTCAATTACCAATTACATTTTAAACAGCGCGTTAGTACATATCTTGGGTTAATTTAATTAGAATCTAAAGATAAAGGAATATGAAATAAAAATATGGATATAAAAAAAAAATTAGAATCTTGTACTATTATACGTATATTATTATCTATTCTACTTATAGTGATGGTGGCAACCGCATCGATATCCGTTTCGTAGTACACGTAGTGGTTACCCGTTATATCCTAAGTAGGTACCTAATATTATAAATATGATTGTCTGTTATGTTTCTTCTTCTGGACGCCTCAACGCCGATGAGAAAATTTTGCTCACACATAAGCCTTTGACATGGAAATGGGCAGTGCATTTTTATTCTGAAAAATTGTACAGTACCTACCCGCGGTAGAGCATTACGCACACTACGCGGATGAGGAAGACATCAGGGATGCTATTCTCTAAAGTAATCCACGGCTGTGTAGCGTCGAAATGACAAATTTGCTCTTATAGTACCTATCGAAAATTACACTTCGACATTTTCAACAGCCCGACATAGCCCGAATAATTGCGAAATTTAAGTGGCAGTGACACACGTAGGACACATTGCTCGCAGGACTGATGGCCGATGGGGTCAGAAGGTTCTCGAATGGCTTCCGCGGACCGGGAGACGAGCGGTCGGTAGGCCTCCAACAAGATGGTGCGACGACCTGGTAAAGATCGTGGGATTGCAGTGGATGCGCGAGACTTGGGGGAGAGATATATTCAGCGATGGACGTTTAAGGCTGACATAATGATGATGATGATGAAACAGCCGTGAACGCAACTGCTATCACTTTAGAGAATAACACCCCAGCTATGTAGTTTGTTTGTATTTAGCGAAAATTATGCGCTAGTTAGCAGAGACTTTGGGGCAATTAAATTATCTGCATAGCGATACTCAAATTCTATTACCCTCTGATACAGAGGCCAGCACTTAGCGCGTTGCCGAGCTTAGAAGGCGATACTCGTACTCTAACAACTGGGGAGTTAGTTGTTGCTCTAAGCCGTGATTTAAATCCACGTCGCAAAGCAATTAGCTCACGTCCAGAGTGCTTGAATAAGCTTTTATTTAACGTTGTCATTGTATCAGATTTAGACGTCCAGTTGAAAATTTGTTTATTTTATGATTATGTGTGAACCAGCGAGGGAAATATAGCCCAAGCCCTCTCATTCTGAGAGTAGGCCTGTGCCCAGCAGTGGGACATTGAAAACGCTGATGATGATGATGATGACGTAGTGTGTGTGTGTATACAATACAATACATAAACTATTGAACACCACATACCATAAAAAATAGAAAAAGGGTAGGTACAAAGAAAATACAAGGTAGCAATGGCCTTGTCGTTATAGAGCTATCTCTACCAGGCGACCGTAATTGAATAAAGGTAAGAACAGAATAAAGCAGACGGTGCTATTTAGAAATATGCCTATTTCCTATAGTGTATAATGTCAATGTACGTTTTGAAAAATAACGTCACTTTCTCGAATAAAAAGACGATTTTTATACAAGCTCATTTCATCCAAATCCATTTTCTGTTCTTCAATTTTAGCTTCCCGGGATCTACATACAACGGCGTCTTGTCTTCATATGTTGCGAAGCAATTTTGCAGCCAGAATACAATGGGACTTTTAGAACACCACATTTGTGCCGAAATTAATTTTCGGTAGCTGAATTTACGAGTACGTTCGCCGTGTACTACTGCAACGACACGGCAAAATTACGCATAGGTACACATTCTAAGTATTTTCTGCGATGTTATACTGCGAGATTTTCTCCCTGAAGCGCAAATACTTTGCTATTTTTATGATAATGTACTTACCAAATTATACTTTTGCATCAGGAAATTTTAAATTGGTTCCATTCTGTTAACAATTTGGCGCGTATTCTATGTAAACTAAAACATTTAGCTTTAGTCTTAAAATTCGGCAAAAATCCGTTTTATTATTGGAAAATCATTTGGCTCATGTCCGTGTTTCTGATTTTGTTCATTGTGATGGATGAGTGTAACAAAAAAATGTATGTTCAACGGAAACAGATGACACATGACACGCAACATAGAAAAAGTAACAGATGACAGAAACAGATAACATGACATGCAACATAGAAAAAGAAACAGATGACAGAAACAGATGAAACATGACACGCAACATAGAAAAAGAAACAGATGACAGAAACAGATGACACATGACACGCAACATAGAAAAAGTTTTTTAAACTTGCCTACTATAGGTGCTGATTTTGGTGTCAAAAACGATAAGTATAAGATATCTCCTCCTTTTATGACTGATATTGATAAATAACTATAGCTATTCTATAATGAGTTCGCTACATGTGAAATTAATACATAAATATGCATTCTACTACCTCATGGTATAATATGCTATGTTACAAACTCATACTCGTATCTAAATTGCTCTCATTATGAACTTGTTGCAAAAATACCGTAAAATAAAATAAATCAAAAATAAATAAATATCACGGGACAATTTGACACCAATTGACCTAGTCTCAAACTAGGCAAAGCCTGTACTATGGGTACTAGACAACGGATAAACATACTTATATAGATAAATACGTACTTATATACATATTAAACATCCAAGACCCGAGAACAAACATTCATACTCATCATACAAACATCTGCCCCGACCGGGATTTGAACCCGGGACCTCAAGCTTCATAGTCAGGGTCTCTAACCACTAGGCTAAAAAGCAAAAGCAAATGTAGTGAGAATAGCAACAGAGAGCCAATTACAGGATCTCACAGTTAATAGACATAACAAATTTAAATAGGCTGACGATACGAAACATCTGCTTTATATGTTCGTCTACGTTTTAAAAAAAAACATTCGATTTCTTGACAATTTTGTTATGCCTTCGGGTGTAGATAAAGTAATGTATGCAACTCTACATAATTAGGCCTTAAAACATTCGTTACGCTACGCCTTGTTTTATAAAACTACACTCAAGTTTTAAGTATCCTCATTATGTAACAGTTGCTTATACTACTATTATTTGTCTACGTGTCAAAATGCATTTGAATACGAAGGTAAAATAACGAAGCGCAGTTTGAGATATCAACAATAAACCGCAGTTTAAAAATGAATGTGTCCACAGAACCGTTAATAACCGCTGCGCTAAGGGTGCGATTGTTAAAGGAATCGCGTTTCTTTGGAACGCGAAGCGGAACGCACTCCTTTGCTGGAATAATGCGGTACTTTCTTCGAAACTATTTCTATGCATTTTTTTTATTAAACTCTGTTATATTTCCGTAAAGATGGACTAAGTTACAACGCTGGATTGACGGCATCTGACGACGGAGGTTGGGTCAGGACGAGACGGGCGCAATTGGAAAAAGAGTGAAGAGGACTACCAAGTTTAGATCACCAATGGGTCACCTTGATGATGATGGTAATGACGCTGAGCAGAAATCTCCAACGCTCTAAACTTTAGTAATCACGCCTAATTTAAGAATCATTCATCATCGTTTTTCTAATTTGTAAATTTAAAACTCCTACGGCCTTTTCTTGAGAAACATACTATTTAACCCTTCATTTGGCAGTGTACAGCATGATGGACATAGACAGTACATAGCACAAACGTCATAAATGAATTTTTCTGCTGTTCAAAATTATGTCATAATCCAAAGACACTGAATGTCAAATATCAATAGCAACAGAAATTTACTTAAAACATTTTTGTTTTGAACCGTCATCAGTATCAATAGCAGTCTTTTTGTATTTTTATTTTATTACACATTTTTAGTAGGTCTAAGATCAGAAAAGACTAGAATTCAGGTTTTCACTTTTCAGTTCTGCCAAATTAAGGGTCTCGTAAACATGATGAATTCACTAAGAGCGGCACCTTAATTAAAATGACTGGTTTATTAAGTCATATGCCTAAAAAATTAGTGACATATTATATGAGTTTCGATCAATCCAAGATCAATCCATTTGTGACAGCTTTAGTATATTCCAGACCCAGACACGCGGCAGCGGGTCAAGCCAAGTTCAAGAAAAATAAATTGGCGACACAGACGCATATATAGAAGTATGTAATGCGAATCATTTTTAGCCACTTTTGATTCTTTAGGTAATAACTTAAAATCTATTTAACATAAGCACATGAAAGTTTTGTTATTGATCCAAAAATTCAATAAAACTAACCAAGTTTCATATGACTAAGATGAAGAGCCTCTTGAATAAAATTTGGCACCCGTTGAGATATTACCTGTTCAGTACCTATTGAGCTTGGCTCCCATTTTCACATTTATGTTTTAGTGGGATTCATCTATACTTACAAGGTCAGGAGAATCTCAATTTTGACAAATGAAATACCCGTAATGTATAGCTATGAACATTTGTGGAGATTTAATATCTGCAGAGGTTTTCATTTATCATCGTGACAGTAATGAAAATTGTTGTCAAAATTATCAATTGTAGATGTGGCATTTATTTCGTGCTATCAAGCAGTAACCATTTGTAGGCGTTGTAGCATTCTTTAAAAATAATTAACCACTGAAATATGTTGAAATTCCAACACCACAGTCCTAAACAAAAAAAAATCGCAAATAAATTTTATGAAACTCAAAACACGGGCACTCGCGTAAGAAATGCCAACGGAGGAAAGTACAGAGTTTATAAGAAAATGTGTACAAAATCAAAAAATAATATTAAAAAATGTTTATATACGTAAGGGCCTTGGAGTTTTCACCAATATTATGCCCTAAAAGCCGCCATTGAGGGAGGAAAAAGAACCCAAATCTGTATAAGCATCCTAAACCATAAGGCAAACCATGTTTTGAAAAACTATTACCGCATCCGTAACTAAAATATTATTACTGATATCAATGCTTATATTTGCGGTGATTTATGATGTAGGTACCCAATAGACGCTTAGCCTTTAGATAGGTATATACATACATGTCTTGTTAATAGTACTATTGCGGCCCTTGTCAACAACGAAATTTGTAAGTCGTATCTTTTACGAAACTGTTACTTTTTATTACTAAATAAATAAAATATCATTTATTTCGGATAACTGTGATCCATATTCCATATTATTGAACTAGCTTTCGCCCGCGACTTCA
Organism: Clepsis dumicolana; assembly: GCA_963691665.1. Taxonomy (NCBI): domain Eukaryota; kingdom Metazoa; phylum Arthropoda; class Insecta; order Lepidoptera; family Tortricidae; genus Clepsis; species Clepsis dumicolana. The sequence continues at coordinate 9,731,577 of OY829518.1, forward strand.
TACGCGCATAAACATTAATTCCCTAATCCGTGGAAATTTCAACAAATCCGCCCTAGTAGTTGTCTACATCATAAAGGTAACCTCTATGCAAAACCGACCGAATAGCCTAGTGGTTAGGTTAGGTTAGGTCCCGGGTTCAAATCCCGGTCCCGGGCAGATGTTTGTACGATGAATATGAATGTTTGTTCTCGGGTCTTGGATGTTTAATATGTATATAAGTATGTGTTTATCTATATATGTATGTTTATCCGTTGTCTAGTACCCATAGTACAGGGTTTGCCTAGTTTGGGACTAGGTCAATTGGTGTCAAGTTGTCCCGTGATATTTATTATTTATTAAAAGCAGTGAAGTGTTTCTAATGAGTTGGTAAGTAGGTATGCGAAAAGCAAACAAGACTATGAAAATTACGCGTCCATCCACATGTGCCCGGCAAAGGCAAAATCTGGAATGTTACAAATCTCTTTATTGCACAACATAAAACAACTACATGACAATAAATAAAAACCTTGAACTAAATAAAAACTATGATTAAAAAAAATCTGGAATAGATTAAACATCGGACTAAAATCGTTCAGTTTTATTAGGTACCCACTTATGGTCCTTGGTACCGACTAAAGCCCGTCACTAAATAATTGTATGATGGAAGGAATTTATGATGAGGATCAATTCCCTTGTCAGCCTTTGACACTGCCTGTAATAAAGATTTTTTTCCCTTTTAAATGATTGCTGGAACTCGACAAGTAATACAGGTCAGGTATGTTTCTTGACAAAATGTACAGCTTTTCCACGAACGGTAACAGACTGAGCCATGATTTTTATTGTTTGTACGTTTGTACCGTCGTTTTTCTGAATAATATCTCCTGAATTCCCTTTGAACTGCTCGATATACATGCTTCACGCGAATAATTGGGTGACATAGATCAACTTGTGTATATTCATTTATTGATACCTACTTAATAATTACATTCCGTTCTTTCTTGTCTGATGTCGGATCCATTTAGGGTTCCGAACGTTAAATAATAAAAATTAAATCCGTAGAGGGATTATCTCGTTGTGCGTCCGTCTGTCCATCCGAATTAAGTCACCTACCTGCAGAGTAAGTACAGTACTTCATTCTTCATGAAATTCGGCACGAAGCAAGGTCTAACAACACAATCCGAAAAAGGTATGGAAAACTCGGTGTGCGAGTTCGCCGCACATTTGCACGTTTTTTATCGGATTTAGATCGTTTCCTAAACGACAATGAAACAGCCTCGATACCATATTGCCACTAGAGTACCCGTCATTGTACCATTTCAAATACCCGACATGATGTATGGGAACGGGAGAAGTTATACGCGATGGTTCTGAAACATAATCCTGAAAATGGACACAGTAATATTTACCATCAAGTCAATACATACAATCCAGTACCTAACTAATAATTACATACTTACATGAACCCTGAAAACAATACACTGTTTTTCTTTGGGCAGACAAAAGTAAAATTGCTGCCTAAATTTTCATAAATTTTATTTTATTTGACCGTATGTGTAAATAGTAAGATAAATGTCCCTGTGCCCGACACTGTCCCAATAGTTGGCACCTTCAATTTTAATACGTAGCAATAAAGGTGACAAGCGGGGTGTCAATTATTGGAATTAATTTGTCGATCTGGGTTTTAACCCAAGGTTTACCTTGCCAATAAATAATAGATCTTTGTAGAAACACATGAAACGCTTGCTTTGATGTTTGATGTCTGGCTTTGTAACAAAGACATACAGCAAACATTTCAGTACTGATTTGATTAGGAACAAAGAGCAAGCAATAGAACATTCACAGAACAATCGTTCAAAGAGTTAGTACAATACCGTCTGTATGCCAATCATCAGATAGGTATCATCCCTTTTGCCAACTTATTACCCGACTGCGAAACGCAAAGGAGGGTAATGTGTTTATCAGCCTATGTATGTTTGTTCCTTTGTGGCACTCTAGAGACCGAATGTACTTTATACATAGGTAGCTTGAATATTATAAGGAGTGCAGGCGGGGGCAAACAAAAATGACGAAACAGCTGTAACATGCCCCCGCCTGCACTCCAAATAATATTCAAGCTACCTATGTATAAAGTACTTATAATGAGCTAGTTTATTATTTATAGTCTTTTTAACCGACTTCAAAAAAGGAGGAGGTTCTACGTTCCACCGTTTTTTTTTTTTTTTAGTTAATTGTTTTCGCAGTCGGGTTTTTAGTTTTTAAATATGTTTGTTTTACTTCAGTAAATAGTCTAATCAATTGCTATGATTCAAGTGCCTTCTTTATTGATTAACTCTATCTAGAATTTCGTTCTAATTTGTTTTTCTTTTTTTTCCGAAACAGCACTAACACGTCATTTTTAAAATTATTCAACAGATGAGTATTATTTTTTTTTTTCAGTAAACTTCTATTGCTAATGATATTTGACATTTAGTAAGATTTATTACAACAAAACAAACAAAAACAAAAAGAATAATAATAACAATAATTAAATTTATAACCTAAAATGGAAAACGTCCCCGAGTCCGCTACCTCGGGGCAAGGTACCCAAAAGATTGGCAGCGTTGCCTCTTTGTATAGCAATGCCTATACGTTGGCCGAGGAACGCGCCAGCCCTTTGATCACCTGTAATTTTGATAATTTTTTTTCTTAATATCACAGCCGCCCTTGCAGCCGAAACCTAACTGAATTGGCTGAAATTTGGGCTGTAATGTGGGCAGTATGTGTTTGCAGCAAATTTTGGACGCAATTCTCCTTAAAATCCTTTTTTAAGGAGTGCACAAAGATTTGCGCCACATAGGGTCTCTGTGATTAAGGAATTTACCTTACCTGACAGCATCAGATTAATAACTTTGGTCAAACTGGTTAAGAGGTTATAGTTCCGTCCACCTGGAACGCCTACTAAAAGATCTTTTAAATGTTGTGGGGTGATGCCGTCGAGGCCACCTGCGGAACCATTCTTGAAAGACATGACGGCAGCCAGGACGGCATCTTCTGATGCTGCAAGGCAAGGAGACGTGGGGCTTGGGGGGTTTGGGAGATTAAGATTCGACGGGGCGGAAGGATGCTTTGATTTAAGAGCTGCCAAGGTTTCGGGAGAGTTAGGCGCCGCAGTGTCGCTGGAGAATATAAGCCGAGCAGCGCCTCTGAGATCACCATCATTGAATTTAGCCTCAACCTTCTTAGAGATAGGAAGTGGGTTTTTTCTAGTAGCGTTGGGGGTCAGAGTTACTGAAAAAGAGCAATTATTCTTTATTTTAGAAGTTAGGGAATTACCTGAGCTATTTATTTTAGTATTGTAAGAAAAAGTTAGAAGTTTATCCCAGGATGAAGGTGAGTTTTCTGCAATAACACTGTCTAAAGCTTTGCAAAGACATTAAATCTTGCGCCCCTGGGTATTCTTTTTAAGACTGGAACGCTATTTTTAAGGCTGCTTAAAGTCTGGGAAAGCTCTATTGGTTGCGGTGTTGGGGGAATAATTCCTGATGAGTGAGGGATGGGTGGATCGAGTTGCGTGGTCGTGGACTTATGCGTTTTACCAATATGGATGGCAAGGCCACGGTGCCCTTTGAACAATTTTGAATTTGGACAATGAAGGCATTCGAGGAAGTCATCTTGGGACGCTGAAGTGGTTGGGACATGTACATGACGGCTGTTGGTGGGCATATACAAAGAAAAAGTACAAGAAAAGTAAAAATAAAAGTAAAACTATATAAACAAACAACATCACAAGAAGTCTATTTTATCAGGAGCACTGCACTATTATTTAGTTTCCAAATTAATTTAGCTTTGTGTTTGCGAAACAACAATGAATTAACGCCCAAAATGTTTGAGCGTTTCATTCTATTTGAATAGCCATTGAAACTGTTGAATTAGAATAGGATAGGTTATTTTTTCATTTAGGACTTTTATTTTGCACAACGTTATTCCATTCAAAGGATTTCGAACACAAGGCCAGATATCTAAATATATAAAACAAACTCGTGTTGGTTACACCGTTTGTGTCAAGAATGGCTATACCAATTTTATAATCTATGATTTGTTGGATTTGTCTCCGCTCCGAATAGCAGAAAAAGTATTAAGAGGGGAAAATACACGAAAAAAAGATTAAAAAGAAAGTTCATTTTCTCATACATTCTCTGTGAAACGGCCTAAAGCGGCACGAAGTTCGCTGGGTCGGCTAGTTGCTTATGAACATAATATAGTTATTTGTTATACAAGGGTGCAAAGTTGTATTTTACCCGCGAGTGTGGAATTGAAACACAAGCAAGCGAAAGGGTTCTATAGTTGAACCACGAGCGAAGCGAGTGGTTCTAAATTAGAATCCTGAGCGTAGCGAGTGTTTCAACACACGAGAAGTAAAATACATTTACACCCGTGTGTAACACAAAACTTTTCACCTCACTGTAGCGAGGAAAGCGCAACATGTTGGAATCACTGTTTTTTTTACTAAGTATATTATAACAGAAAACTCTGGAAGTTGTGTATTTTTACGTAAGTCGGAATCGGTGAGAAAATTTTTGTTGACAATGTTGACATTTCTGACGATGCGTTTTGAAATTGCATCGACTTGTACGTTCAGAATTATGTTCAACATTATTATAAAAAAACAAATGTTCCTATAGAATTTTAAGGATCATTAAATAAAGCTAAATTAGGTATTTTTATTAAATTCTCAAACCATTTATCATTTATTTCATGATAATTAATATTGAATGAACCATTATTATGAGCGTTTCACGTTTTGTTATCTGTCAAAAGCTACTTAAACACGCTCCACTCCAAGATCAAATTACTTTCCCCACTAGTGGATAAAATGCGATTTTACCCGCTTGTATTAAAGGATAAAAGACGGCTTTCCGAGGTTGTGAGGGGAAAATAAGCAAACTGTAAAGTTGATGACAAAGTTTTTTTATCGCTGGTTTATGTATTCATGTGTTAATTATTATTTGCATTTTTCATGACTTTGTCTACGTCAATGGATATTACGCGGATTCTGTGCAGTTTTTCGTGATAAAATGTTATCTTATTTCTAGGCTTATGAACTACCAATTTCTAAATATTCAACACGGTCCATTGCTCTATTGCTGCATGAAAGAACAGCCCAATAAAATTTGTAATATTATTAAGCATTGCAGTGTTTACGGAAAAATAGGCTGATGACTGAAAAAACTGAACGTTTACGTCTAAACATAATCAAAGGAAGTCAATATTGCTAATAGGACCAAAGTCATTACCAGCAATGTTCGTAATACTCATCGAACTATCACGTAAATTAGGTTTGGCATCAAGCGCGTATCCCAGAACAATAAAATTACACCAGCGTAAGAAAGCGAATAAGCGGAGGTTAGGCTAATCAAATTTCCTCGGGGAGAAAGCTGCCAAATTGAGTAAGGTTTAGTGTAGGAACAACTTTCGGACCAAAGGGACTTCAAATATCATTTCTTTATTGGGTTTACAACACGTTTCCGTGTATTTGTTCACAAACGTTTCAAAAGTGTCGAGTGGAAGTTAAGCTGACGAAATGAATATCCACGTGAACTTTGAAGATTTTTTCCTTAGCTACTCGCGTTTTCCTCGTAGTTTCGTATTTTCCTGGTCTCAGTAGTTTTCCATGGTAAGCCTCAGCATTTGCCGCTCCTCAAACGAGTTAAAAAGTAGACATTTTTTCGCCGACATGCATAGACATCTAATATAGCGTATGGACGGACCCTTCGATACTCCGTTATTGTTGCTAATTTTGTAGTAAGTACTAAACTTAGTGCCAGCGATATTATCCGCACCGCTCCCCGCCGGCGGGCTCGCAACGCTGTGCCTGTTTTAAAATGTTCCAAAGAGCATTGATGTATATTAATGCCGCCATGCATTAAGTCTCAATTATAATGTTATACCGAGAGAAAAACATAAATGCGGAGTGTCGAATTTTGGTTTGTCTCAACGACTTGCCTGTGTAGGAAAGAACATTGCCATATCTGTATAAAAATTTAATGCTTTTCTCTTCTCAATGTTTTTTTTATCGCATCCCAGCATTCAGTTAGTTTTGGGACCAATCACGGCATCGTATGAACCAATAAATTACCCCCTACTACGTTTTTTCTTATACTTATTCCTAGCTAATGATTTGATTACGCAGTTGGCATCCTGTAAATGTAAGCGCTCAAGTTAGACGATGCCCTTTACATACAGCCATATATAATATTGAGGACAGTAATACTCGTACCCACGTTGCCCACACCAACCCGCCGTTCACTATAATTTATAGTCCACGGTACCGTTGTTAATAACGTTGTTACAGACGAGTTGACACTCGCACGGGCTGCGACACGGAACGATACCGATTTGCTAGCCAAGCTGTGTGGATTCCGAACCGAGCAGATAAGTCACCGAATAGCCGCCTCCGCGTGACGTTAACACGGTGCACTAAAGCTTGTAGCAGTTTAGTTCCTCGTACTTGTATGGACTGTGATGATATGGAACTATTGCGATCGATTTAAACTTTCGCGATTTTCACACAAACATTATCATGACACTCGGGACTTAATCTCATATAAATAATGTATTACTAAAATACCTCGACGCTTGGGATGTGACGTTACGTTCATGGTCTCGAAGAGATTGAAGAGGCGGTTTTATAATAGAATGCACGTGAAGTTGTTGATATCAGAAAACACCGTTATTTCAACCGGGAGGATGGTTTTAAGCTCTCATCTTCATGGTATCCGGTAATCAGTATGTGTAAGCGTCATCAAAAACGTCTCATAAGTCGGACCAGTGGCAACCATAGTGAGAAAACTAATAATAAAGACCAAGTGCGCGTAGTTAGAGAAACCCGTGCAGCTAGATGATGTTGATACCCGCCTCTTCAGTCCCTTCGAGACGATGGACGTAACGTCGCGTCCGAAATGTCGAGGAATAATACATATTTTTACGTTGATTTCACAGTTATGTTTAATGAATGGGGAGTATGCAGCTCTTTTACAGCCAAAAGGTTTAGTGTGGAGACCACGAGAAAGAAGTACTTACAAGTGTTTAGCGGCCCCCTACTAGCTGGACAGATGAGTTGGTCAAAGTAGCGGAGAATGGTTGGATACAATGCACTCAGGCTCGCTTTTACTGGAGACCGGTAGGGGTGACCTAATGTCCAATTGTCCAGCAGCGGGTCTTCCGGCTGAAATGATTATGATGACCAGACAACCTACAATAGTCAGGCAATCATTTTTTTTTTTTTTGGCCAGCGATTGACCCATCTCACTTAATGGAAGGTGCAGATTAGGCCAAGGTGTAACTCACTGGGTCAGCAAACTGGTTCAGTATTTTGCTAAACCAGCCATTGCAGAACGATATATGTACCTAAACCTAAATTTCGTTTCTTTGATAATTGCATATTCTTACATACAAAAGAATACTAGGTAGGAAATAGGACTCTAAAAATTTACATTGGATGTTCGACATTAATACATTTGTGTGCCAAATCTAAGCTTGTAAACTTAAACCGAGCGATACCCAATTTTCCAAGCTTCATAAAAATGAGTAACTGGAGTTGCCACGAGTTTTTATAACCTCCTTTTCTTACTATAATAATATAACCTACTTAGAAATTAGGTTTTTATTCGTTTAATTTTTAGACAAGCTTTTCTGCTGACCTGCACTTGCATTGTCATCCCATTTGAGTAGGGTTAAATTTAACCTGCATATACTTACTAACAAATCTACGGTTCAAGAGTGGCGACCGCGAGCCGGGAGACGTAGTGTTGGACCATCCCCTACTAAAATTGGTGAATGACTTGGTCAAGGTCACGGGGCCGATACAATGGACGCAAGCAGTGCCCTAAGCACGACTTGTCGAATCCTGCGTCACGTAAAATCGAATAGTAAACTGTAACGAGTTTGTATGACGTTTGGAACAGCGCCCGCCCGTGAGCGTATTTGGAACTAAAATTTAGTATGAGATTTCTCGATCTCGATACTATAACCGTAACGTAACGCAAGATTCGACAAGTCGTGCTTAGGGCACTGCTCTGCACATGTAGCACGGCGCGCCATTTTGTCGCTTGTCGCGCAGTGCGTCCCTTTCATAGTGACGGAATCAGTAAAGGACGCACTGAGCGACAAGAGACAGAATGGCACGCGTGCTAGCCCCCCAGGAGCGATCTTGACCCTTTGAACGCCAACGACGCTTACAAAAGTTGTCATCCACACGCCAAGTTGACATAACGTCAATGCGGACTTAAACCTTAAGCAAAGCATACGTTCGTAGGTTGCATTTGCACTGTGCAGCCGGACGCCTATAAGCGTTGGTGGCGTCGTAGGCACGTCGGTTCATGACGCTTTTAAGCGTCCTTGGCGTTGAAAAGATTAAATAACTTCTTCCTCTTTTTTTCTTCTTCTTTTTTATTTTCTTTGTAACTTTTTCTGTTTTGTTTGTTATATGGTGTTCAATAAAGAGTTCTTGTATTGTATTGTATAACTGGCGATCGGTGAGGGATGCCTATACCTGCCAGTGGACAAAAATGATCATTATTTGGAAAGGACCACAATAGACAGATCTCCCTCCGGGCAGATAAGTATGTTATGCCTGGGGACCGAAGTCGTAGTGGGAGCCGAAGGAAGAGAGTTGGAAGTTGTATTTATGCAACCAACTTTAGAAACTTCATCAGCGTGATTTGGAACAGCACTTGGAAGTTATTGATTAATGACTAGATGGACGCTGCAAGTATGACAAGGTAAAATTTAACTCAAAGCTTGTATATAAACGCAGTTGACAAAAATAGTAGAAAATGTTACAGCTATTCTCAGCCAGTCGGCGGCTTGCAAACTAAATTGGCAAGTGTGAGTATTTGGTTTACACGGAATAAATAAAAGATTCTATTGCAGAGCAAGCGGCGTTGCAGAAGTTTGCATAATCGCTTAGTTCACTTGGAAAAATCGACTTTTAGGATTAAAGTTTTCCCATCAGACTTTATTAGTCGTAACTCGTAACTATTGGCAGCAAAACTTTGCAATTTATTTAAGCCTATTAGGCTGCTGGCGACTTATTTTGCGTCAATTGCGATTATATCGGTCCTCAGGAACTTTGCAATTTTCCGGGCTCAATCCTATACATCAGAAACTGACGCAACTCTGATCTAAAAAAATTAACCATATTTATTCCATAGTTACCTAAATAAATGAATAATGATTTTTTGTCAATTTATTTTAAAATCTTACGCGCTTTTCATGCTTACATTTTGTGGTATCACAGCAGCTCATTATTCATAAGGTTTACGTCACATTTTTGGCGAGGCATAAAAATTTAACTACCTGCCCTAAAAAATACGTAGGTACTTATCTACAGTACTTAATTTTTATGGAGATACCGTGTACCTTACCCAGTGGTATATCTTAATAAATTTTAACCAGGTTATAACTCATTACTGGTCAATGGAGGTTTCCGTACTTTGCTCAACATAAATGAATATCCTTCAATAACTATGGATTGAAATAAATACTCATAATAAGAAGAGTATAAATTGAATTGACCAAATTAGATTGTGATCGTCTAGAAAGATTAGGACTCCCTACGTTGTGTAATTTTTTGTTTTAGTAATCCCAAAATTCTTTAAGATGTGGTATGTCTGGATTAAAACAAGGTGTAAGTTTTAGAGGTATTCATGTATTCAAACTAAAGACTTATAATTAAACACAACTAATGTCACACAGTATAATAAAAATAAAACATAACTAGTATAATAGTATAATAGAAATAAATAATGTAAGTGTACTGATCTCTGTAGTAAGTGAGTAGAATAGTAGGTAGGGTCTGGGAATGGGAATGATGATACCGGGGCCATCATTGGCCCCGGGCAAGGCTCCAACCACTAATGGAGGTGACACCAGTCACCAACATTACCCCCTCCTTGCTACCTTCACACACCAGCAGAAAAATAATAATAGTTTAGGTTAAATTTAGAGCGCTAACCACGGCGCTAAGTCAACTCAAATAAAGAGACTGGCTAGGAGGAATGAGTAAACCCAATTCCAAGATAGATTTAGTAATTAGATGGAAATACATCCGATCCAACCAATGCTCGTTTATTCTGCTGCGTCACCGTGCATAAAACACAGGTAAAGTTGGGTAATCAGTTGGAATGCCTAAGCATAACCAATGGATTACAAAATATTCGGTATAACCAAGCTGCAAGCAGACAAGGTAGTGTGGGGTCTCATTAGAACGTAAGGAGAGCGGAATCCACCAGTCTTTTCATTATGCTTTCTCTTCCCACTGAGTGGGCCTCATGGAATAGACATAACTACATCGAAAGGCGATTCGGCAGGTATCCAAAGGTTCATAACAAGAAATAATTAGATAAAGGTAGCATGTAAACATACTACCGAATTGTAGAGTGTGGTGTGTAGGCACTGAGTATTAAACACAGGTTAACAGCACACGAAAAGCATCTGGTAAAACCGGATGGAAGGTTCGAGTTGCAATAACTTGAACAATTCAATAATTATAGTAACATTGTAAATCAGGCACTCACAAGGAATGGTAGGATTATGATAGACAAATATTTGTCTTAAGTTAAATGAAACACCTTAAGTAGAATTCATTTATTCAGATAATCAACACCATCGCAAGAGCTTCCCAAATCCTACAATGCAATAGTCTCAGATATATTGGTCCAATAAATGGTCATAATATGTTTTGTAACACAAGAGGACATTGGACTCTATTTTGTTCTACCAATAATCCTGGATCAATGGTATACAAAAACAGAATTTTAGATTTGAGTGATTGAGACACTAAGATAATCCAGAGGAAATATCAAAGTCTAGACCTTCAGTTAACACTGACTTGAAGTAGCATATGAATATGTCTTTTACACAGACTTACTGGTGGCAGGTCCGCCTAACCCAGTTTAAGTGTAAGATCCATGTTTCATACTTAACCAGTCATTAATAACCGAATTACATACAGGCAAGATAGCTCTTGACAGGCAATCAAAAGATTGTCGTTCAACAGACATAATGAATGATATGTTATAAATTCAACATAACTATAGTAAGAACTTCACTCATATAGCCATGAAGAATAGATAACACGTTGCTGGCTAGGCCTTCACTCAGGGGAAAACCTATAGTAAAACACAGTTCGATTATGATAATTCCTGGACCATACATCCAGACACTTCTAATCATAAATGTATTATTATAAGATTAAGGCAGCTCTGCATTACACCTCATTTCTACAACATATTGCCGTCCATAGTCTCATTAGACCTTTAGACATTACTTTATAGAAACTACTTCTCACAAATACCTCGCTCTGAATTTCCATGGAACGCTATACAGCTAATCCCTTCAGAAATACACAACAAATATAGTATGGAGTTTTTGTACTGATAGTATATTGTGTGAATAATGTGTATGTATAAAAATACATAAATGCATATAGCTAATAGTTTAGTTGCATGTTGCAGGCATATTTTGTATAAATAACACAAATGTATTGTTCAAACAGGTGATGTCATTCTCATAATGGAATCTATTCTGTTAAAATGGATCTAATTTTGCTTACAAAATTATAGAAATTCATGTTCTGAGAAAAACCACCAATCCATTCAAACAATAACACAAATTAATATCTTAACAGAAAATAAAACATTCGCAGTGCAAACCACACAAAGTAAAATATAAATTCCCTAACTTTTCCCTACAACTTGTCCTACTCCCTAGCATTGTATAGTCAGAATTAGAAAGAACCTTAGCCTCCATACTATGTTATGCTTACTATACACTACCCATTACATATTTTATTACAACACAATGAAAAATGAGGCAAAGACTCAATTGAAGTCCGACATACACCCTAACCACAGAAAAGCATGCTTACATACCTTTTATTTACCAAGATTAGGTAAATATATATAAAAATCCAACCTGCAGACAAGAACACACTACCTGTCACACTAAGACACAACACAAATTGCCCATAATTTCACTAAAAACACCCCTAGCTAGAATCACTCCCTATTGCGAACTGAAATTTAGTCTAAAACCCATAAACTAGACTACCCTCTAAAATATTACCTACCTAGCTAAACTTCTAATACGCGTAATTCAAACCGTCACGGATCTGACTACGGAGTTTGAATCGCCATAGATAAAACCCAGCACTTCCATTTGTATTAAAAACAAATGAAAACCTTCATGCAGTGAGCAAATCCAGGAATTCTAGTTAAATACTAGATTTATCCAGTAACAACTAAATCCAGGATAAATATGCTAAAATAACAATGAAATCCTGCTGAAAACCAACAACACTTCAGTAGCACAGTATTATTGTATAATTAACTGCAATAAACCAAGGAAACACAGGATTGCTCACTAAAAGAAGTTTCTGGCTTTACCTGAAGGCACTCACAAGGAAGGGCGTTCCGACGACTCGACTCTTCCAAAGCTGATCCGAACCCGACTGAAGACTGAGTAAAACTGTCCCGAAGCTCACCTGGAGCCTCATATTTATAGCTTTCCCGAAGGATCGCAAACATTCCCTTATATGGTCATGTCCAAGGAAGCGTTACAACCGAAAAAAAGCCTCCACGCCCATATTTGGTCATCCATAAGGAATCGTTCGAACGCGAGATCGCGAGATTACCTAATATGGTAACATATAAGGCACTCTTCGCTTGGACCCTTCGCCCCACCACTTTAGTTACGATATCAATTCTGAAATATTTTCAAGAAGTGTAGTTTAAATATATTAAACACCTCCAACAGGTTACACAATTGCCTTCTCAATCCTTTTGTCAAAATAAATACTTTGTCAAAATTTGAACTACAACTGTGTAGTATTTTAGTCATAATTTGAAATAAAGCATAAAACAGCAATTAGAATATCTTCTAGATCTTCGAAAATAGCGAACATTTTCCCAACCCTAGCATCCCAACTTTCTTGCAAAACCGTCTCCTAATTGGGGAATTACAACAGCTGAAACATGATTGGCTAATGCTCTAAAACCAAGCCAAATATATAAGGGTCTGATTGGTAGTTTGCAGAACATCAATTATCAGGTCCGAAATTTATTAGAAGTAAATCAAATGCACATTATTTGAATTTAAATTTTCCACAATGGAATTCAAATAGAGAATTTTATTATAATTTGAGATGAAAATTATTAATCAAATCGACTCTGTCATTTTTAGGCTCACAGAAATCATTGACTCAAACAGTCTAGTTTGACTTTAATGAGTGAAATGTTACTTGACGTCTGATCGGTATTTGCTATTAAATATTGATTTATCATAAATGTGTGTATTATAGTAGATAACACAATTAACAATCACAAGTGCTACTTCAGCATGTGACCTCCTCAATGCTTCAGCAACCATGCCTCAAAATACAGGTAAACCTCACTCTAAGTTGAATGATTTCGTATGATTATTTCATAAAATAAAAGTGTATCTTTTAACGAACTACACTTGATGTTACAAAACGATGATCTTTAATGATGTGTTAAACCTAATTTATGTTTCAGGTAAAACTCAAGAATTTATGAACCAAAAGCATTTTTAATCCTATGTTGGGTTTCATGCTATTACTGAAAACGCTGAAAATATATCATGAAACGCCAATTTTTTTACTCTTAGTCATGTCCACCTAAATCCCAGGTAAGAGTATAATAGAAATTTCATATCTTAACTTAAACCTCATACTGTTATTTTCATAATATTTTTGTGTTCATATTAGCCATTCTTATAACTTTAACTACAGCTAATTCATATAACCAAATGAGATAAGGTATACTAAATTATAGTATTTGTAGTGCACAAAGAACAGATTTATAATAACAGTACTAATCCATGTTTTATTATACAAGTTATTAAGACCGCTAAATTGGTCTAATATGGAGAATTCACCTCGATGACTTGGTTAAAATCCATAGGATCTAGAAGACTAATTATTGTATAAATATAGTGTATTAGGGTGTAGGGATAAGGCTTATAAAGATTTTGACTATAAACACACAATACTGTATAATATTAGATGACATAACAATTTCAGTCTCCGGAGCAAAATATCCCATACAATAAATTACTTATATTGAATCATTTAACTAATAGATCCGAAATGAACTAACTAATTCTATTTTAGAACCGATATTAGGAACAGATGTAAGCATAAGCGCTTAGATCTAGCTTGTATTTAAAATGAGAATGAAACATTCAAAATGATGTTGGATTAACTCGGTAAAAATTCCTATTACAGAGAAACTTTTAAACTACGCCATGGATGTTGAACTATTTGGTATCAAAATTGCCTGTGCCGCTGAAATGAACAGAAAATAAAAGAAATGCTTTATTGGACACGGATTCAATGGACTTTTCAGCTGATGGAGGACATCATAAGAAGAATCCTATAAATGGAACATTTTTATAACTATTTTACATTAGTTAGACCTGCTTTTGTTAGTAGTTCACAGTAATAGTATCGCCTGTTGTAGAATTAATTGCTTATGCTTATAAAACAACAAAAGGAGCATAAATAAACCTCATATATTATACCCTGTTTTATTGATTTTTCTATTACAACGCCATCTATTATCGAGTAGCTAATTTCCTAATTTTAAACCAATAACCTGAAGCTTTTAGTTCGTCAACTCACTCTAGGTGTCGCTCAAGTATCCAATTACCTCCTACATGGTGACATCTATTGTTGAGTAGGGAAACTCTTTACCCAATCAACACAGCTGTATGATAAACTGAAAACTCTTTCTAATTAAGGGACTAACTTCACTACTCGTCCAGAGATGTCACTAGTTTCTATGCATAAAATGATTGACTAGTTTAATCTTGGGATTATTTATTAAATTGACGAAAGATGTGATTTGGAATAGAATGTATGCTTTTATTAAAGTCAAATAATATTATTTAGAATCGAAAATTTTATTCTCATATCTATTCTTATAAAATATAGCCAATTAAGGCAATATTATAGTAGGTCTGGTACAACCGTAATTAATGTTGTATCGTTAATCTGCATTAAAACCAAAATTTGATCACTATTCATCGCTAGCATCATTATGTAGGTATAATAAAATATGAAATCTGTTCCAGGTCTGCAATAATGTGATTTAGGTACAGTCACCAGCAATAATATGATGATGGACAGTGCTGCAAAAATATCTGATCACGTTAGAAAGCAAAAGTATATGACGACACTCGACGGCATAAAGATGTAATGGGTTGCGGCCGGCATAAATATCCTTCTTGGTTAAGGCCATAAATATCGGACACTGAGTCGCTTAAAAATATCTGATACTCCACAAAATCAAAATCATGTGACTCATCACCAGCATAAATATGTATTCACTTTGGAAGCAAAAACATCAGATCACAGGGACGGCATAAATATCTGACATGTTGTAAAATAGAAAATATGTCATCAATCAGCAAATATGAACTTAATTCGCCTGTCTTACGAATCTAATTTGAATGCAGCTATCTGACGCTTCTTGAAAAAAGTGCGTACTTGTCACTACATAATGTCTGTCTCACGTTTCTCAGCTTTTGAAATAAGAACAATACTTTTGTGCTTGAAGTTTTTTATTAGCGTTTAAACTCCTTGGTAAAATATATGGAAAAAAAAAGTCAACAGGGTATGTCAAATTAGAAACGAAGAACTGAATTTGTTGGATTTAGATAAAACAAAACATGAGACAGACATATGCAGTGACAAGTACGCACTGTTTTCAAGAAGCGTCAGATCGCTGCATTCAAATTAGATTCGTAATTCTACTAAATTAAGTTCATGTTTGCTGATTGATCACATATTTTTGATTTCGTAAAGTATCAGATATTTTTAAGCGACTCGGTGTCCGATACTTATGCTGTACGATACAAGCATCGCACATTCCACGCGTCAGCTCTATTCATAATTCATTATTTTCTTTATCGCTGTGTTAGCATTAATTGTAATTATATTCAGTTTACGTTTATACGTGCTCCTAGCTAGTACCTTTTATACCTTGGTTATCAATAAAGTTAAACACCATTATAAGTGTTTCTATCATACATCAATAATCAGATCAATGCTGTTGTACGTATCCCGTACACCAAATGGTCCTTCGAGCTGGATTGTTTAGTGACTGCGTGTGACAGTAACTCGGTCCAAACGGCCTCCCACAAGCGGGTCTCACCGTAAGGATCAAGAAGGCACAATACCACATACAGAGTATTAAACATTCCACATCAAGTGAACATCATCAGTTTTAAATCATCATAAGAGACGTCAAACTACTATCAATTTAAACCTTAGATATCTTAGCAAGGTCTAAGTTCTAAGCATCAGAAGCTGCAGCAATCAATCAATCAATAAACCAAGGACAACCATAAATCAAGCATCAAACAATCAACATCAGTGGCCACAAAAACATCAGACAACAATCATCAGACGAGTTTATTTTAATCACCTATCAAGGCAACTACTTATCTTTACAAGATGAGTGGCATCAGAGAAATGGAATCCCTATCAAATGAACAAACTCAACTAATGGCGAATATGAATCGAATGTTAGAAAATTACAAGAAAGATGGGCCAAGCCGTCGAACGGTGTCTAACATCACGAGTAAGTTATACGCTATCGACGGATTCTGGCAAGAATTCTTGAACAATCATAAAAAGCTAATGGAATCCAAAATCAAGGACTTCCCTTACTTCACCGAAAACAGTTATGAAAAAACAAAGGCTTTCTACGAATCAACTAAAGCCATTCTGACAGATCATTTAGCGGTAGCACAACAGAGACCGCTATTACCAAGGGCACCTGAACCGCAAGTCAAACCTACGCCGTCACAACCATCAACAAGTTGGGCGACTGAAACCGAAGAAAAAACATCAGATCCCGCCCCGGAGCATCATCAACCCGAGGATAACAACTCCACCGAAAACATGAACCAATCAGACACCGAGCAGAAATCTAAGAGCAATCCTCAGAACACTCAAGAATCATCTTATCAAACTCCGATCAGTCCAGTGTTCGCCATTCCGCCAATTTTTCATAACCTTGACAAATCATCTCTAGATTCAAGCAAGGTCGCGGAAAAAATGAGAAAGCAACAAAGCAACTTCAAGGCTTTTGCACGCACTATTTTTTATATCGACATTTCAATAGTCAATGAGAAATGGGAGTTGGAAGACTTGCTTAAGACCGTTCAATCTCGCTGGGCAACCATTGATTCCCTTCACTGGGACATCGACAGTGAGCTTCTCGAAGATGATGAATTACACAATCAAGCTTTCTGCAAATATGAAAGGAAATTCCAAGATATCAAGAAACTTATCAATACAAAAATTTGGTCTATGAATCATCGTCAGAAGTCAACGCCGATGATGGATATACCACCTTTCAGTGGAAATTATCAACAATGGGTATCATTCAAGAACCTATTTAACGAAGCAATACACTACAATCGCTCCATGTCCAATGCTCAAAAGATGCAATATTTAAAGAATAAAGTGCGCGGTGAAGCTGAGAAACTCATACAGCATCTTAACATTGTAACGGTTTCAAGCTTCATGTGAGCTAGAAATACAGAACACGAATATATTTCAGTTTAAATTACATACAGAGGACTGTAGAATCTCTTCCTTTTTGAAGTCGGTTACATTAAGAATTATTTTAGTTGAAAGTTTAATTCTATCGCCATCTAACGTAAGATTTTGATAGTTTTGAGGCTTCAACTCTACTAAATTTATGTTCTTGATACAGTTGTTAGCTAGCTATCTAGTTAGTACTATTTTCAGACTTCAGAGGGCGTAATAATGTTAGAGACGGATATATTTGATTTGGCGATGACGAAAGTTTTAATTGTAAGGAAAGTATTCAAAATGCAAGGAAATCTTTTATTGAATAAGAAGCTTTGGTTTCTTAGTTGTCTTGTTGTCAAATTTCATGCAATATGGTTTAGTCTTTCGGTCGTATAAGCTTGAGAAAGTAGTAAGCGGGATTATTTAACTTGTAGCGTTGATACGTAGGAAATGCGCAAAATGCAAGGAAAATATTTACAGGATAATAAAGGCAAACAATAGAGGAATAGGGCGTTTTAGTTTCATTTAAATCTGGTTAGTTGTTTATGAGTAGTGGATGTTTTAGTATGTAGGGAAAGGCCGAAGTAGAGCTATAGAATGGAGACATATTTATTTGAAGAAAAGTTAAATGGGGAATTATAAAATTGTAGGGCAAAAGTTATTTAGGCTTTCTGGTTTTAATATTCACGTTGGTAGTGGAGAGAATATTTTAAAGGTTCCTTAGGTATTTATTTAAGTAAATAGTTGTTATGTTATAGTAATCGCCTGAGGCTATTGACGCCAGAGAAGCTATTGACGCCAGAGGAGCTATTGACGCTATTGACGCTGGAGTGACGGTAAAAGTCTATATAAGGAAGTGTTTTCGTTTGGGCGGGGGTTGTCAGTTTTGGGACGAGAAGGAGTCTACTTCGTTTACCTGGTTATGAGGGATTGTCAGTTTTGGAACGTGAAGGTGGCTACTTCGTTTACATGTTTATGAGGATTTTCTTTTAATAGGTTACTAATTGTTTTCCAGAGTGAGTACGAATGAAATATTTAGATAGCGTAGCTAAGCTGGGTATTGGTTTACTGCTTCCGGAAGTGGTGGATTAATTCTTTAGCTTTACTTTACATTTATAAGCAATGCTCATTATTTCATGTATTTTTCCCAATTTAACAAGCGGTCTGGAGCAGCTTGGTTACTCGGAAATCTAACGATGTCAACGTAAGAGTAATTCAAGTACGCTTGTCTTCCAGGAATGGGTGGGCATTCCTGAAGCATTTCAATGATATTTGAGTTGAATTGAGATGTTTTACCACTCACTCGTGATACTGTTTGCCGTTGTAACGATTGTGTAACAGGCGTCTGTGTATGCCTTGAAAGGGGCGCATAACTCAGTGCTTCTGGAACTCAGTATTACGGTCCCTTATCTATATTGTTTATGTATGAACACCTGTAGGTATCGTCGGTCCGTTGGCTTCCTCTTCTTAGAGACTATATTGTCAGGAAGCTAACAACATTTAGGTCTGCGTGGTAGGCAATAGGAACACACCTTCTTTGAACTAGGAAAGCTAGCTGAGACCCTTCTTATACCGGAAGACTCAACACTACACATCTAAATGTAAATGTGGAATTGAATTCCTAGTTTTGCCAGCTACACAGAGAATAGGGGGCCTGTGCCAAGTTAAAGTACACATGTAGGGTTGATAGGTAAGTTTTCATAGGGATCCAAGCTAGAAGATACCTTCTTACACCGGAAAGTATCTACATTACACACACCATGTTTAAAATAATGAGGCGAAACCTCTATAGCTACACACAGAGCTAGGGACTTAGACTAAATTCATACACATCTGGGAATAGGATAGGTAGAATCTAGGCTTCAAGTATTGCTGGAACTCCAAGGAGTTGTAGGAAACAACTTTTCATATTTTAGCGTAATTTGTGATCAGAAGTCTAATTCATAAGAAATTATATAGATAATTTATCTTCTAGCCAAATCTTGAATCATACACAAAGTAAAAAATACTTTACCAATAACTTAAGAAGTTATTAACCTAACAAGGGTGACGACATGGAAAGCAGTCTGAGTATACGCTCTGTTAGTTGATTCTGCACCACACGGGGGAATCTCTAACTAGATTGAGTTCTATTGAATCATTTAAAAATCAGGTCATCAAATAGAATTGATATTGTTGGTTATCTAAATATCTACTTGCCAAATATTTACAAAAGGTAAAGCTTTAAGATAAATTGCAGTTATTCATAAAGTCGATAAATACGCTAAACGTCGATAAAGACGCTACATACACTGAAATATGAAGTTTGTTATATTGCTAACATTATGCTAGTTAAATTCCCTAAAAACTATGCCAAGCAGAGTTTACTTGGTAGGCTTAGAATGATCTCTTTTAATATTGGATGATGAATTTATTAGGACGGTAAAGAATAGAGTCCGACGTTGCTTACGGGAACTATAGATGCTTAAGGGAAAACACCTTTTGTTAATGATTGTATTTGTACTGGCTTTGAAAGCACCATTGTTAGTGCATAAACTATCTCTCACATCTTAACAGTTCGCATCTTACGATACGTATTGTTCCTGGCGTGGACTGGTTGAACTTCGTTGGGGAAGGCTTTTGGAGGAAGTTCCCGCTTCTCTATGAGAAGCGGTTTATCTAAAGTACATTTACAATCTATAGTTGAGCCCAGGTAGTGTCCAAGAAACCTTGAGGAAGTCTAAACGTAGCTCTCTAAACATGAAGTGTAGGTTAATCGCTAGGTAGTTTTCCTTAAAATCTGTTTGGTAATTAATTAGAGTTTCCGTTCTTATTTGCCACTTAAATTACTTAGAGTTACTGCTGCTACTTTCGTAGCGATCACAACGTAGGATCTTCACACATTAGACGAGTCACGAGGCCATGTTATGTGTTATAAGTTGTAGTAAGGTGAATAGAGGTATAGAATGTCTTACATTAGTAGGTAGGGTAGATTGGGTCCTTGGACTGTTACAACATCAGCACAGAAAACTATCAAACCTGTTGGGAGATTTTAAACCACAGATACAACAACACAAAGCTCATCTTTACAGCTCACCTTAGCACTCTATTATCAGTGCCAACAATGCAGCATCAAGCATATCCACAAATCAAGCGTTTACATGACACCACAAATGAATGTTTGAACGCAATCAGAAACCTCGGTGTAGATATCAAGTCATGGGACCCACTTATTGTCCATATTTTGTCACAAAAACTGGATACGGAAACTCATACAGAATACATCGAAGCACTTAAAAACCCACGGGATTTGCCGAAACTAAAGGAGTTCCTCGATTTTCTAGAAATGAAATTTACATCATTCGAAGCAAGTCGACGCAAGTTAGATACTCCAAAATTATCGCAACCTGAAACATCAAGAAAACCCCACTATAAATCATTTGGAAACATCAAGGACCCATCATTAACCCCAATGAAATCAATGAACTTCAAATCAAGTTATCAACAACGCAAGAACTGTCCAGTATGTAACAAGAACCATGGAATATTTCATTGCGAAACATTTCAAAGCGCAAAAGCCGACTCCAAACGTAACATTATTTCAAAGTTACATTTATGCAAGAATTGCCTTTATAATCATTATGGCAAAGACTGTATTTCATCAAGTCGATGCCGCACGTGTAATGAAATGCATAACACGTTAGTACACGATGCCTACACACTGCAATCAGAAACTAACGAATCGTCGAATAAGTGGAAAAATGTGGGCAATGTCACTCAAGAACACAATAATATGATTGAAATATTATTAGCGACCGCACTAATTAAAATAAAAGCCGCAGATGGAAATCACTATACTATGCGAGCCCTAATAGATCCAGGTTCTCAAATGTCCTTAATCTCAGAGAAGGGAGCCCAACTTCTGCAACTGCCACGACAGCGATGCAAGGGCATAGTCTATGGCATTGGTGCTAAGGAAAACACCTGCAAAGGCGTCATCAGCGTTACAGCTTCATCACTGCATTCGAACTTTCAAATTGGGACAGACTTGTATATCATGAAGACGCTCATGAATCACTTACCAAACCGATCATTCTTTAAGCCATCGTGGTCGTACTTGAAAGATATTCAACTGGCAGACCCTGAGTTCAACATCAGCCGCCCTATCGATCTTTTGCTGGGAGCGGACGTTTACGCCGCTATCATACAAGGTGGCATTAAACAAGAGAGCGAAGCTCTTCCAGTCGCACAGCAAACGCGACTTGGATGGATCTTATGTGGAAAGGTGCCATTGCCACCATATCAGTGCAATAATGTCATAAAAAGTATGGACGACATTATGCGCTTCTGGACGATTGAAGACATCACAGAACCTTCAAGTTTGTCCTCAGAAGACCAGCACTGTTTACAACATTATCAAGGCACCACATACCGCCAAGAAGATGGAAGATATGTAGTACGTCTGCCACTGAAATCCGAAAGAGAACACATGTTGGGAAACTCAAAGAATGTGGCCATAGCACAATTTAAACAACTCGAGAGAAAGTTTCATAAAAATCCGATCATTGAAAAAGATTACAAACTTTTCATTCAAGAATACATTAAATTAGGTCACATGCGCCAAAGTGTGACAAGCAATCAATGCAACTCGACACCAGTCTGCTATTTACCTCACCACTGTGTGCAACGCGCTGACTTTACAACTACAACACTGCGCGTGGTATTTAATGCGTCGGCAAAAACATCGAATGGACTAAGTTTAAATGATATCATGTACAGTGGGCCGAATTTACAACACGATTTACTGTCTCTTATCATTAAGTGGAGACAGTATAAAATAGCCCTTACCGCAGACATAGGAAAAATGTTTAGACCGATTGTTGTCGATCATCAAGACCAAAAATATCAGAAGATCATCTGGCGAGAAGAACCACATCAGATGTTACGTGAATACACACTGTCGACTGTAACTTATGGCACAAAGGCAGCACCATTCCTTGCCATGATGACGCTACGCCGGTTGGCAAATGATGAACGCCATAATTACCCAGAAGCAGCTAGCGTCGTGGAAGAAAGTTTTTACATGGACGATCTTTTACACGGCTGCCACACTATTAATTCAGCGAAGACATTGCAATCAGATTTAATCGCATTAATGAAATCCGGTGGGTTCAACCTCCGGAAATGGGCATCAAACGAGCCAAAGCTGTTGGAAGAAGTGAGCAAGGCGCAAGAGCTACAAGAAGCCTTTGAATTCAAAGATCAAGCAACGACAAAGACACTCGGCCTGCGCTGGCATCCTCAGGAGGATCAATTTACCTTCCAGATGAAACTAGAAACGACACCAAATAACACATCAGAGGCGATGACAAAGAGAACACTGCTGTCGAATATAGCAAAAGTATTCGACCCCGCTGGGTGGCTCACCCCAGTAACAACAAAATTAAAATTACTGTTTCAAAATGTTGCATCAAATGACATTGAATGGAACGACCAAATATCAGATGACATCAAGAAAGAATGGGATAATATCTCGCAAGATCTTCAAAACATCAAAGACATCAAGCTACCACGATGGCTTAACTGCAACAATAATCAAAACGTGGAACTTCATGGGTTTTGCGATGCATCAACCAAAGCCTATGCTTGCGTTATCTACTGCCGTGTTATCAACCACGACGACACAAAACCCGCGCCGCCGACTGTACCAGTAGCGGCTAAATCAAGACTCGTGCCGACGAAAAAGAATATCACTCTGCCGCGATTAGAGCTATGTGCAGCGCTGCTTCTATCAACTTTAATGAGCAAAGTGAAGCAGTCATTATCAAACTTAAAAATTACGACGTTTGGTTGGTCCGACTCTACAGCCGTCTTAGGCTGGTTACACGGAGAACCCAGCAAGTGAGAACCCTTCATATCCAACCGAGTCACGAAAATAACGGAAGTCATGCCGCCAGCCTGCTGGAACTACGTCAAGTCACGAGAGAATCCTGCAGACTGTGCTAGCCGAGGAATCATGGCTCAGCAATTATTGGAACATCCGTTGTGGTGGAACGGTCCAAATTGGCTAGAATCACTTAGTGAAAATCAAGAAAAATCGACTTTCACCACCGATCAGGAAGTCAGAACATTCAAACATTGCCACGCGTCAACATGTAAACAAACAACGGACGTCATCAGTGACCTCATCAACAAGTGTAGCAGCATGACGCGTGCTACGAGAATTCTCGCATGGGTGCTACGCGCTACGTCGCGGTCGCCCGATCAGCAAAAACCAACTTATTTAACTACGGATGAGTTACGTCGTGCGAGAAACAAAATCATCAAACACACTCAAGAAGTAGAGTTCGCGAACGAAATGAGCAAGCTAAATCTGCATCAAACCGTTGATTTAAAGAGCAATATCTCACAATTAACGCCATTCCTAGATCAAAGTGGAATGTTGCGGGTCCGCGGACGTCTTGAAAATGCTCATATTAGTTGGGATAAGAAACACCCACTAATCATTCCACACAGCGGTCGCCTTACAGATCTGCTCATCGATCAAGCACATGAAGCTGTATTACACGGAGGCGCCCGCCTTACTCTATCCCGACTAAGAGAATCTTATTGGATTGTGGGAGGGAATAGAGCTACAAAGAAACGCCTACGGCGATGCGTCACGTGCTTGAAGCAAAAACCAGAAAAAATATCACAAATAATGGGTGATTTACCCGAATCAAGGTCAAATCAGACAAGACCTTTCTTGAATACTGGAGTCGACTATACCGGCTTTGTGAACGTCAAGGCCAACAAAGGGCGTGGCATCAAAACTACAAAGGGGTATATAGCTGTCTTTGTTTGCATGGCAACAAAGGCAGTTCACTTAGAGCTGGTGTCGGATTTGACCTCCGAATCATTTTTGGCTGCCTTGAGAAGGATGGCAGCCCGGCGAGGAGCACCACACCATATCTATAGTGATAACGGTACCAATTTCGTCGGCGCCAGCAAGAAAATCAAAGAAGAGTACCAACAGATCAAAGCTACAATAGATGAAAATTTTCTCAACGCTATCAGTGAAATGAATATCAACTGGCATTTTAATGCACCTTCCTGGCCGAGTGCTGGAGGCCTGTGGGAATCAGCGGTGGCCAGTCTGAAGCATCATCTCCGGAGAGTACTCGGAGAACAACATCTGACGTTTGAAGAGTTTTCGACGCTGTTAGCCCAGATAGAAGCCTGTTTGAACGCACGTCCACTGTGCTCGTTGAGCGAAGACCCTGACGATTTGGATTACATCACGCCATCTCACTTTTTAACAAGCGGCCCAACCTTGAATATCATCGAGACAGAAAGAGACGAACGAACTCGCTGGCGACTAACACAGAAAATAATCCACGACATTTGGAAAAGATGGCAGGCCGAGTACTTATGTCAACTGCAATCACGTTGCAAATGGACTCAGCCTAGATCAAATATCAAGGTCGGCGACGTTGTGATCGTTCATGACGCAAACTTACCTACCGGCAAGTGGGCCCTGGGCCGCGTGCTAGACGTTCATCCGGGGAAAGACGGCTACGTCCGAGTCGTGTCAGTCAAAACAAAGAACGGAGTCATCAAAAGACCTATCATTAAATTATCAGTACTGCCTGTATCAGAAGAGAAACCATCCAACGATCAACAAAAAAATGATTTAAACGTCACACGGCCAAGAAACACAAGACGTAGATCAACAACATCAGGTAATAAAGTAATCAATTTCATATCAATGGCCTTAATGCTATTCATGTTGATAATATCACCAGCGCAATGCAATTACACCGTATCAAGTTTCAAAGACGGTCAGGCGATTTATTTCGACAAGATAACAAACATGAAATTGGCCCGAGATGAGTGGAAGCTAGTTGTTTACTACAACATCAACCCTTACTGGGAAGGATCCATATTGTTTTCAAAATATATAAATCATCTAGAAAATTGTTGTCATATAATCGAAACTCATTCACAATGCAAGATCGTGTTACTACAATTACGTCACGCCTTCTCGGAGTTAAAATACTACGACGGCTTGTTACTCGGTCAACGCGTCGAACTATCAAGACAGAGAAGAGGACTTATCAACGGAATCGGCAACATAGCTCACAGTCTATTCGGCGTGCTCGACGAACAGTTCGCCGAACAATATCAAAAGGACATCGAGTTGACCAGAACCAATGAAAATCATTTAGCAAACTTATGGAAGAATCAAACTTCGGTTATTGAAGCAGAATATAATTTGCTGAAAAGGGTCGAAGATACCGTACAGAAACAACAAAAAACCTTTAATCAACATCTGATAAACTTGGAATCAGCCTACAACAAATTGGGCAATCAAATTCAAGATACAGCCCTGATCAATGAGTTTACCGTATCATCCATTATCGCCAACAGCATCCTCGTTAATCTGAAGAATATTCAGGATACTCTATTAGACACAATCACTAATGTCATATATGGAAAATTCAACATTCATCTCTTAGCGCCTCAACAATTAAAAGAAGAGCTAAATATTATCGCTGGACAAGTACCGAAGGACTTGGCACTTCCATGTGAAAACATTAACACAGACTTGCCCAAACTCTATCAACTAATGAAGGTGCGAACGAGAATGACCAGCCAGTTCCTTATTTTTGAAATCAAAATACCGTTGGTTTTTCGGGACGCATACGAACTCTTCAGATTAATACCAATTTCACATCAAAATGAAAGAAATATGATCAAGATAATACCAATAGCAAATCAAGTGGCTATTAACATACAAAAGGAATCATTTATACCGATGCTGGACGAAGTTGTACAAAAATGCGATCACTACGACGCTAACACACTTATCTGCACGCTACAAGGTCCAATTTATCAATTGAAGTCTGACCAACGACTATGCGTCACGGATCAAGTTACAAAACAGTGCAAAACGGAAACCGACACCTGCCAAAGCACATAGACGGAACTAAGCGCTATCAATACGTACCTATTCTTTTGTTGTGGTGGATGCACCGCGAGAATCATATGCGGACAAGAAGTAAAAGCAGAACATTTGAACAAAGCTGGCATCATCGCGTTATGAAAGGACTGCGTTCTCAACGGAGATACTTTCACAATATTTTCACAAAAGAGGCCCTCCAGTGAAATTGGCGCAAGAACTGATGTTGTTCAATTTGATGTACCTTCTATAAATCATGTCATCAATTTAACTATACCTGCCATACCTCTAGAATCAACCGATCATGAAACCAATAAGAAGTATTTCAAAGTCGTCAGAGAACAGATTGAACACATGAAAACAGAAGGAGTCCTAGCCGATCAAATCAACTATCACGACGTTCATCATTATGCAACCATCTACGTAATGATGGCCATAGTGCTCGTAATAGCAGCTCTGGGCGTACGCCGCTGCCTCCGGCGACGTCGGCTTGTGGCTCGCCTCACCCCGCCATCATTCGCCGCGGTTCCTGTAAGGCGCGGACGCGGACCTCCCTCAGTGTTATCCGCATCGCAAAGCTCCCTCCGATCAGCAGCAGAGCAGAACGGCGCTGGGCAACGCGCGGAGAGACAAGACCTACCCGTCGGTGCAGCAGCAGCACCCGTATTTAGAGGATTTACGTCAACACAATAATCTAATCATGAATTTGATTTAATTATTATGTATAACGAATCGTAATCATTTCATTGTAAAAAACTATTTGTTTGTATAACATCAATCACAGCATCCTTATCTCTCTGGCCGGGAATATGTACGATACAAGCATCGCACATTCCACGCGTCAGCTCTATTCATAATTCATTATTTTCTTTATCGCTGTGTTAGCATTAATTGTAATTATATTCAGTTTACGTTTATACGTGCTCCTAGCTAGTACCTTTTATACCTTGGTTATCAATAAAGTTAAACACCATTATAAGTGTTTCTATCATACATCAATAATCAGATCAATGCTGTTGTACGTATCCCGTACATATGCCGTTACCCCAGAACGATATTTATGCCGGCCGCAACCCATCGATCTTATTGCCGTCGAGTGTCGTCATATGTTTTTGCCTGCTACCATGATCAGATATTTTTGCAGCGTTGTCCATAATCATATATTATTGCTGGTGACTATACATACCTAATGATGATGATGCTGATGTGTTCCTGTAATCCCTCAACATTTAGTGCATATACATAAATAATGATGATAAATTTAAAAATAAAACTATCACATATATAATTGTAGAGGTATATCCATGCCAAATTGCAGTTTTCTAATAGTATGAGTCTCTAAGCTAAGCCACGATCAGACAGACGGAGACACAGACGTCACACATGACGAACCTAAGGGTTCCTTGTTGACTAAGGAACCCTAACAAGGATACATCCTACTTTGTATTATTATTACTACTTCACATCGTTTCGTACAAACCATTTCCGGACTTAACCCTGCGCCCGCCGGTGTTCTTTATAAACATCAGAGGAAAAATAAAAGGCGTAAAATCAGCTTTCAAGCTCTGCTGGCTTCGCATCCGCGGCGAATGATTTGTCGTTCCTCACAGCAAACGAATCCCGTTTTTACGTTTATTCTCTTCATTCTACCCGCGCCTGTTTCGTTTACAAATAGACTGCTTGATCCGTTGATTGAAATGTGATTGAAATAAACCGGGAGAGCGCAAGGGCTAAGGCAGTGTTAGGGTTCTGTCGGGATTTTTGGAAACTTACGAGCAACGAAAAGAACTCCTTGACATAGATGCATTGAAGCTCTTGCATGTCAAATGCCGAGTAAAATCGGAATCAGAATAGTAGTTTATGCAACTTATACATTATAATACGGGTCCTAAAACCACGAGTGTGGTTTTATGGAACAAGGCGAAGCGGAATTTCATAATAAGATCACACGAGTGTTTTACGACTTAATTATCTAGAGTTGCAAACATTGCTATACACATATTATAGGCAACAACCCTATAACGAATTTGGCTATTTTTTTAATCATACAGAAGAACAGGCATGACTCGTCATTGTGCATTTTGCATAAAATTATACTAAGTCAGCTTTAACCTGCTCTTGTAAAATAATTTAAAAAATTAAAATGGTTGAACCTGTTTTAAAGAAGAAAACATTATCTCACTAATTTAAATCTTTAGGGATGTTTACTTACTGTTAACTGAAAATATGGCTGTCCAGTTTGTGATATATTGATCATTTAGAATAGGATTTGGGCTTAGAAATGCTTAGACTGTCAATGGCGCTATTTATGCCGATACGAATTCACCCGAATCTGAATTCTATTCTAAACGTTCATGGACTCAGTTTATTATAATTTTATTTAAGTTTTGTTTATTCATAATGTCTGCTAATTTTCTCTGTGAACGTTTCAATTTACGGAACCTTAAAAACGAGGAACGCAGCCTTAGTTCTCAAAACTTTATGACAGGCACAAGGCACAGGCATCACCATAAGACAGCCTTGTAACATCAGCCTCTGAATCCACTTAAAGTCTTATCTCTTCAAAGCGATCTCAAAACGCTTACACGAGAAACAAAATTACTTCATCCTGAATACCAGGAAAAATTATTACCTAGGTAAACAATATTTTTCTAAAAGCGTACGAACAATATTTCTCATAGAATATTGGAACGTATCACCATCAACTTATTTACGACCCACTGCTGGGCAAAGGCCTCCTCTCAGTATAAGAGGGCTTGTGTTTTAGTCCCTACGCGAGCCCAGGGCGGATTGATAGTACTTCATACGAACCATTTCATTGCCTCGCAGGAGTCTGCAGGTTTCCTCACGATGTTTTCCTTTGGTGATAATTATATGTTACACATGTAGTTTCAGACATACCTAAATTCCGAAAAACTCAGTGGTGCAACCTGATGCTCGGGATTTTTTTTTGGAACGTACGAGGGCGGGATGATAAGTAACTAGCCTTAGGTATTTAAAAAGTTTTAATTAAAAAAAGAACTTTCTCATTTTTTTTAATATGTCTCTGGCTATATTTGTTCTAAATTTGAATTTGGTGGCTTGAATATTTTATTGATTTTTTGGCATTTGAAAATACATTGTGTCTGTTGTTTTTCAATATGGATAAAATTGAACAAAGAGCGGTGATTAAGTTTCTTTATATGAAGGATATGAAGGGGCTTGATATTTATGAAGAGTTAAATAATGTTTTGGGTGAATGTGCTCTTTCTCACGCCACAGTAAAAAACTGGGTGGCTGAGTTTAAACGCGGCCGTACAAGTGTCCAAGATGAAGCCCGCCCCGGACGTCCAAAAATCGTCACGACTCCGGAAATGGTGTCCAAAGTACATGATATAGTTTTAGCAGATCGACGATTGAAGCTATCTGAAATAGCTGACACTGCAGGTATTTCGAAAGAACGGGTACATCATATCTTGTGACGAATTAAATATGAAAAAGTTATCCGCCCGTTGGGTGCCGCGTTTGCGTACGCACGATCAAAAATAATTAGGGTGCAAAACTCGAAGGAATGCTTGGATCGTTTTCAGAGAAATAAAGCAGATTTTATACGTCGATTTATAACAATAGATGAAACATGGGTTCACCATTACACGCCAGAATCAAAAATTCAATCAAAACAGTGGACTGATTCTGGGTGTTTGGCTCCTAAAAAAGCTATGGCTGTAAAGCCGGCTGGAAAAGTGTTGACTTCTGTCTTCTGGGATGAAAATTGAATTTTGTTTATAGATTACCTCCCCAAAGGTCAAACTATTAATGGAGAATACTACGCTAATCTTTTAGATAAGCTTTATCAATGTATTCAGCAAAAACGACCAGGTTTAGCGAAAAAAAAAATCATCTTCCATCAAGACAACGCAAGGGTTCACACTTGTGTTAAGGCTATGGCAAAAATCAACGAATTGAACTATGATTTGCTGCCCCACCCACCTTATTCGAGTGATCTAGCACCATCAGACTTCCACCTTTTCCCCAAGCTAAAAAATTTTTTGAGTGGACAGAAGTTTGCCACAAATGATGAAGTTATTGCCGCCGTAGAAGAGTATTTTGCCGGTCTTGAAAGAAGTCATTTTAAGGAGGGCATTACAGCTTTAGAACGAAGATGGAACAAGTGCTTAGAGGTACATGGATGGTATGTTGAAAAATAAAATCAATTTTATGACGCCAACCTAAGTATTTTTATATTAGGCTAGTTACTTATCATCCCTCCCTCGTACCTAATCAGTAAGGTTTGACTCAAAAAAGTTGTAAAAAAGTTTCTCGTGAAATACTCGCTTTCGGGATCCCTTTGTGGTATATCGTTGCTTCATTACACGGGTTGGTCCTCTGCATTAAAAAGATTAAAGTTGTACAACCGACTTTATTATACACTTATGAAATGTTTGGTAGGTAGCCGTAATTACTCGTCAAATTAAACACCAATTCAGATTGTTTTTTCATATCTTTAGTAATATACATGTAGGAATGGTCAGTTCGGAAAATTAAGGGTTAAAATTATGTACTAAAATAAAAACTGACAATTAATAATAAAATAAACATAGCAAAGAGAAAACAGATCCACAAAAACCACCCAGAGAGTTAAAATTAACTTTCCAAGACGTTCCTTAACGAAAGACTCCGGAGTTTCGATAAATTATATCTTCAAAGCCGTTTACACCCTATTGCATTGCATAAAACACACACACACATGACATGACATGTGATAATACCTTTTATTACGAATAAATGAGTATGAGTATGAGTAAAATATTACATGGGAAATTATTGGTACCTGCCTTACTATAGAAGTCACTTTCAATAACTACATTACAAAGCACAAGCATCAATATAACTTCTGTTTAATAGAAATAGAATATAACATCAATCGAACATATTGTTTTCAAAGAAAATAATGATATGAAACTTAAATTAATTATTTCAATTGATTCTACCAGCACTGTGGCATGTCTTCATGATAGGAGTTACAGGCACTGGAAAGTTACAATGGAAAATAAGGTTAGGATCAAAATCGTACACTATTTGAAACGTCGCAGGACTACCGGAGGAATCGAGCAAGCCAAGAACGGAACAGAACAGTTAAGGCCCCACTTTGTAAATTTATGTCAAATGATTACCTAGTTTTGTAACCAATTTTATCGTCAAAAAAAATCATAATCTGCTAGACTTGAGAAGTAATTTAGTTTTTCTGAAAATTCATTTTAACAAAAGGAATAAGTAGAAAAAAAATCTAAAGTAACCCCTATTTTCCGGTTTGTAACCGTGCTACTGCTGCATGTATTACGCGAAAAATATGATATTTTGTAATCTGCCGTACAAAAGAATTAACAATAACCTGGTTTTCTTTTTTTTCTTCAAATTTCTTAAAAATTTACCTCATTTTATTAAAATTTCTAAAATTTTCCGCCCACTCCCTTCCTTCTACCGCTCCCCCGTCCATACTGGCAAGGACAAGCGCAAGCCTTAAGCTCAATTATACAAACTGATGCCGAAATATGCGTAGCTAGTAATTTTAATTCGTGTAAGCACAATTTAACCCGATTATAACTACGGAGTCATGAAAGTTTACGTACAAAGTACATACACAGCGTTACAGTTGTACGTATCACGTCATTAAAATCAACAGCGATCCAAATACGGAAGTAGAATTTGAAACTAATTAATATCAAAACGATGACACAACCGCACGCGACGCGAGTACCGTCACGACGGTATTACTTAGTGCTTCGTCGGTCCCCAGTGGGCATTACACAATGTTATGGATAGAACTGTTATCGTTACACACTAAACTAGCATTATATTTATTACAACGGAAACGGTCAATAATTAACTGCATTAAACAGGCGCGAATAGCAAATACAAATAGATAAACGCTTTTGTTATTGGGTAATTAAACAGCATGCTATTTTGATGGTTAGTTTTCGCTGTTGGACTAGTGTCTATGAGCCAGTTCTACGCGGAATAGTGTTTTTCACATATGAACAAGGTCTTACATTGTGACCACAGACATGACATTCGATACAGTCGATGAAGATTTAGTAAGTGCATAAAAAACTGTAAGGGATCCCAGCGAATAACATTGATAACGTCAGCGTCAAGCGAGAGTGTGTTTTAGTAATAGAACCCTCAACCGAATCGTTTCAAAAGTGCCACATTGCTCGCAGCAAGTTATTTTTTGCCAATTTTGTAAAAATATCCAAAAAATGAGCCAACAAAATGGTTCTTCATTGTGTATCTCTACAACACTATGTCCTGTGTGAGTTTAACGCTCTATGAATGAGAGCCCTGTGTAGCAATACTTTTTGTCCTACCTAAAACGATATTAGTAATACCTATGTATGATCGTATCGCATAAGTATTTTCCTTTAACTGAAAATGAAAATATTTTACATGGGCTATGTAGTACAGGTTATGTAAGGTTTACTTCATAACTTTCCTAAAATGTCGATGTTTTCAATACCAATTTCCGATTATGCAAACAATCATTCGTTCAAACATTACATTAGGCCAATCAATATATTAGTGATAGTAAATCAATATATTGTATGTCGTGTTTCTGCTCACCGGCTTTCAGCATCGGATTCTCAGCTTGCAGAACGTTGGCTGGGCGCGGTGGTACGCATAACTCCAATCTAAAGCTGACCAACTCTTCGGTAGTAGGCATGTCACAGCGAAGAGGTGCGGACTTCAACTTACCAGCGACTAACCGCCCAAACTTCAATGCTGCCTGGAGCATACAAAATTGATAATCAATCTACGAAGAGTAACAACATTAAGAGTATTCAATGATGCACGGTTAGTTTCATTAGACATACCTAAAGTCTACCAGTGATCATGATGCATGTAACTGCATCGAAATATCAGGAGCTCATCAGAACCTAGTAAGGTAATCGCGACCAATATCGTGTAAGTACTTAATACCTATGTCAATAACATTTTCGTCATCATAAGTAAGAACGCAGTAACGATACATGATAATAAAGGTACATAATTATAATTTTTAACCGACTTCAAAAAAGGAGGAGGTTCTTAGATACCTACCGTGCCTTATAATTCATGTTACAGATCTATCAACCTCCGTGTAGCACGTAGTTTTTTTGCAAGTTTCCTATAGGATTAAAGTAAGACAAAATTACAAAAATAATGTTTTCAGAATCTGTTTTAAACCAAAAATTAAAATTCCTCCTTTGCCTATAAGTTGTAAAGAATTCGATATTCCTAAATTACTAACATCTTAGTTAACCAACCTACTTACTCATAATCTTAACACTGTCAATGCAAATTGCGTTCACGAACTAATTGGGATATTTAAAATTAAACGCAGCGTTCATTTAAACCAGGGGCGTAATGAAGCATAATAATTAAGACAAAGTTTTAGTGACACGCAAAGTTAGAATATTGTTGGACGTGTGAATTTCTAGAAGTTGTACTTTGTACTGTACTATTATAATAATGGCGGCACATTAAAACTATAAAACTGGAAGTTGCGTTTAACATGCTAAGCATTTATTGTCAGCTTTAAAAAAAGGAGGATAGTAGGCATTTAGACCTAATTAGCTTACCTTACCATGTCTTTTAGAAGTTTATTATTTAAGTCTACGTAATTTATTTATGTCAAAGCTAAGGAAGACGAGTTTTGGTATGTTTTTGTGTGTAGTAATTTTTGTTTATCAGCGGTCGCGGTCGTATCCCAGGTATCCAATGTAATTGACCAAATGAACGAAGTGAGCGAAGCGTCTCAGTTTCAGCTTGGACATTTTTTTTTCTTATGTCTTTGCGGCTTTCTCCTCTACGGGTTGCATTTCTCAACCGATTATCGCGAAATCTCATAAACAGGTTCGCTAATTAGGTATATAGGTACATTTTTTTGTCGTTAAAGTCGTAAGGTCTACAGCTCACAGAGCCACTAGTTTATTTTACTTCTAAACACTTAAGTACTTACTAATCTTGTTAGAACCGGTAGAGCCGGTCGCGCGTAAACTGGAGGACAAGCCAGCAACGCTGACAAAGGGACACACATCTTCAACACAGCAAACGGTATCGCAGTGTGCAGTAACGCTAAACAGGCATAACATTTACAAAAACTGGTCAAGATAGAGTCGGACTCGCGCGCCGAGGGTTCTGAATCATCATCTAATAATATTTGTGCTATACTTTACGTAGTCTGATCAATGTAGGATAGACGGATAGGCGGACAGCGCCATATTAGCCAGCGCGGTCCTATAGTGGAATTAATGTAATTTATGATAATTTCTGAAAATTTGTGCTATTTTCAGATATTTATTTCTCTCTGAAAACTTCGGAGTTATGGGAGCGGGAACGGTTTATTTCATTATAGGTAATTCAAAAACTGAAGCTTACAAAAGTACTGAAAAAATGCTTTCAAATGTACAAAATAGAGCCCTTTCATGATAGCTGCCCCACTTGACCTAATAACCCCGCTTTGAAATTTTAAGACGCTCTTTCAGATCCTGTTTCAATAATGATTAACAAGTTGTTTTTCTATTTTCACTTGGGTAAGCATTATCTAAAAGAGTTTCAAATTTCAAGACGATGGCATAAGTATTTCCTGAAATAATTAACAGTGACGGACAGACAGACAGACGGCCCAAATCACCCAATAAGGGTTCCTTTTTACCATTTTGGTTCAAAAACCTAACAGTTAGGTACGTCCAAATTACCCGCCAACCTAACTCAGAAAGGGAGAATAATACAACTAACAATATTCATAGAATAGGAATTCCTGAGAACTCCCGACGGCACAACATTAGTTACAGTTGCTACCAACTTTAATTTAGTTAACTTACTGGGATAAATCCTTGAGGAGTATTTCGATGACGTTGAAAATACGGGCTTGACATCAGGGTAAAAGTCTTCGGTTTTCTCCCACACTTTTAAAATGGCCCCATCCTTAAGGCCTTCGGCGTAGAATATTACAGTATCACCGATATCTAATGCAAAGCCCGTGAGCAACTCGTCAGGAAGCATAGATAACGCTATGCTATCATTTAACTCCGTAACTTGTCGCAGCATTGCCATAATCACATCAGTTTTCTTGATAAAACAGAACATTCTAGAATAGCTTCTTTGCGGCCGGTGTGGTCTGCATCCAACGAACCCCATACACACTTGCAATGTCATCTGAGATTCCAAAACAATATAAGGCTGAACCACCAGCTCGGGCTTCACTTGACATCTTATGCCATTTATATCGTTAGAACAGACTGCTTCTCGCCGCAAACTTTCCACTGACAAACTAGGTGGATACAGGTCAAACTCCCCTCTTATAAGAACGTTAAAGCCTTTTGCAAGAGATCGCACATCGATTTTAGTTGTAGCTATAATAATATCACTTTCGTTATTAGGCAGCTTTTTAGGGAAAGCAATACCAAAATCACGGTCTTCTTTATCATATCCGAAAAATTTGGGGCTTTCGTTCGATTTTGGAGATTGCCTTATTCCGCGCAGCTGCAAAATAGCATTAGAAAAATTTATTCATTAAGGGCCGTTACAAACAAAAACTGCAATGGAAAATGTATGAGGAGTCAGCAGTTGGCAGTTAGGTTCAGTCAAGTGCAAAAATATATAACGAATTAATCTACCACAACAACAATACCAGAATCTTAATTCGCTGACGTAAGAGCCATGGGACACATGCACCCATATTTTTGCACTTGGCTGTACAATGTAGTTGGTCTGATGAGGACCACGATAATAAATTATAACAAATTATGAAACCTCAATTTGAAAGCAGGTGTCTAAGAACTCGGAGATTATCTGAAACGCAACATCGCACGGCAACGGTACAGCGTGGTGGTCGTTGAAGTTAATTTCTTTATTAACTTTTAAAAATTGCGGCTCCGAGCAGTGATCTTCGTCACCCACAGTCCACTTGGTATACAATTGCGATATCCTAAAATCATGTAAACCTTTTGAACGCCAAGAGCCATTAAAGTGGTCGAGTGCTGTCGTGCCCACCACGCCAACAACCCATAAAAAGGTCGGAATAAAGTTGTACTTTGTTCATGAATAAAATCTATTATGACCTGCTTTGCTTTATTTTTACTGGCTTAAATTTTACATTAATTTATGTTTTGTTCCTTATAAGAATTGACGAATGTTTGGACAGCTCAAAATGTGAAAATTTCGGGATTATTCCTTGGATATGATTTGACGCAATAATGTCAGTGTCCCATACGCCAACAGCCCATAAAGTGGTCGCTAGTGCAGTCGCCGGATCTGTACTATTTATATTTGATTTTTGTGAAAATATTGTTACGATGGTGTCTTTTCCAATAATTGTAACCCTATCTATTTTATAACATTAATTAAATCATCGTCTTAGCATATAAATCTACTGAAACAAAATTTAAGCCTAATAATTACAATTTACTGACATTGATCTGTCGATATAAAAATATATCTGTATAGCGTAACAGTCACTTCTCTATGATCGTGGGAAATCATAGTTCCTTATACGCCAACAACCACTTTAGAGACTAGCCTAAGACGTCATTGACGGTAAATAGTCTGTACTAGTGATGGCATAGTGGTGTAAATAAAAAACAAAATTAGTAAAATGGAAAGGTCCGATCCGTTTTGTTACGTATGAGATTCATTACATTTCTGCAAAAGAGTATAGGAAGATAAAATCAAGATTTACCCTGCAAATTATTACTGTACTACAAATATGAGTAAGTGGCAGTTATCTGCATCTTTTTCTTGCATAAGAGATTGTCTTAAAACATGCTTCAATAACATAGAGGTGTAAATTTCGCTTTGCAATAGAGGCGGCAAAACTCCTTACAAGAAGTACTTATAATTAAACCTTATCAATGCAATTGTCTATCATTCTGATTGTTAACTGTTATGTCAGTAAGTGGGTAACTGTCATGTACTCTGTCGTGGACCTTTCGCTCTCGATATCTACAAAAAAATGTCTACTGCAGAAGATTAATTCGTATTTTGGAAAGTGAAGACTGCGATGACTACGAGTTTGAACAAAACGAAGAATTAAATATTTTTGACGATATCGAGAATGAAAACGCACAATCTTGTTTGTGTAATAATCGCCAATCAAACATAAGAAAAATGCTCTTGTTAATTCCACCGGAAAATATAGAAATATTTTGGATTGCCGTGATGAATGTCCTTGAAAAACATATTTAACGGCATTTTTTATTGTAATGAAATAAACTGTATAAGTAGGTATATGTTGTTTTATTTATTGAAAATTTTATCATTATCACGTCTATTTTATTTGAGAATTTTTACTTGCTGTAGTCATACCTACTCATTTGACATACTTTGTATGCCATTTCTTTCAAACGTCATCAAGGGCAGTGTAAGTAGAACAAAACAAAATTACTTACTGGTTAATAAATGTAATAATTCGTTTATGCCATAACTCGGGCGTGTTGCTGTTAGTAAAATAAGTTATACTCACAGCAACACGCCCAAGTCACCATTTAAAGGACTTACGTCAATGTCAATAAGATTGCTTCAATAAGCACTCACTCTCGTACTACGATTAGTACGATTACCGAGGCTAGTAAATTTTATCGATAAATGTTTTGCACAGCACTACGAGATTCGTCATTTTTGATAAGGCAACAGCTCTTGGCGTGTGAATGATCACTACATTCAAATATGAGAGCGATGAAAAGGTTAAAGGTATAACGACGCATCATTGTTAATTTTCTTGTGAATACCTAAACCTAAACACTATATAGGTACACTGTTGGTGTCTGAACGTGATTCGTGATTCTTTAACATCATTATTGACAGTTTTTTCCGGAAGGTTTATTATGTATAACTAAACATTCTTACATAATTATAAGTAAGTAGTTAAACTACGGGGCCGCTAGTTTTTAGTTTTTTTAATATTTCTTTCATGATAATACTTGCTTCAACTTCTTGAACGTTTCAACTGGTACACCAAAGAGAGCTTCTACGTTCACGAAAACTATCGGTAGGTCATCTGAGGCCGGCAAGTTGCTGCTGGAAACTAGAACAATCATCTTTCCGAGATCCGGCGGGCGGTCGCCAACGGTTTCAAATGGCACTTGTCGTCCGGTACCTGGAAAAAGTACCTATTTACTCACCGAAATATTTTTAAATAGGACGAGGCCCATGTTTTACTGTAGGTATGTCTTCTCCAAGCGCCGAGTTTCGTCAACTCACTTAATCAATTTTATCAAACCCTCTTTTGATGTTTCTACGATTTCAGTTGATTTGACGTTTTTTTATCATGTTAAGAAAGTTAAAGATTCTCAACAATCTATTTAGAACTTTTCAGGTCGCCAACTTTTGTAAAGTTAAAATTCGGCATCTCGGAGATACTCGATAGGGATTGCCAATTTTATTCACCCAATGGTACGTTTTCAATTCAGTTTCAGTTATTATCGGGTTGGTACAGACGGCGTCGAAAATCGAGTGAAACTTTCGAACTCAAATATGAAAGTAAACTGCAAAATGTGCTTTAATCGACTTTAAACTTTTGTCACAGTTAGCCATGTTATGAGACACAAAACGTGCTATGTGATTACTGTGTTATTTTCATCGAATAATTATGTGCATAGATTTCCATTGAGACTAAAATAATACCCACTGGTTCATAAATACTTCGATAACAAACTCTCCACTAGATTAGTGTGTTGCAAAAAACTCACTAGCTAAAATAGTATCCCCGGACAACTTCAATTCGAATTTGATCTTGGGCGCCTCAACTTTCTTCTTGACTTCCTTATCTTTAGTTGGTTTCGACGACTGTTGTTTGGCTGCGCCTGATTTTACTTCCACTTCAGTTTCTTCCTCCACAGATACTTCAGATACTGAGCGGCTGAGAATGCATTCTTTTACCTGATAGAGTATAGCGTCCTGATGCCTAACATCTAAGACAAAAATAGAAGTGCTTGATACAGGGTTGCAGATAAGGTAAATGTCCCTGTGCCCAATATTATCCCAATAGTTGACACCTTCAATCTACGTAACAATAAAGGTTACCAACAGGGTGTCGATTATTGGAATGAACGTGTCGATCATTGGGACGGTTATCTAAATGAAGCGTCAATATTTCAGCATGAGTAACAGCAAGTCCAGATGAACACACCCCTGTTAAGTTTTTTTAATAAAAAAACCATCCATTCATTGCCTCTGCTGGTTGACAATAATTCTATCTAAGTGAAGTTGTTAGGGGTCCGTACCAAAATGGCAAAATGGTCTGTCCGTCTGTCTGTCTGTCTGTCTGTCTGTCACAGCTACTATGTTATCGACTTGAAATTTGGAATAAAAACTTAGACTAACTTGCTCAACCACTTGCTGGAAGATTTAAGGTTCAATAACTGGAACCCTGTATACATTTATTAAAAAACAATAAACATGAACAATGGAATACCTCCTTTTTGGAATTCTGTTAAAAATACTTTGCTGTTTGCTGCTTCGTGGAAATCGAGTTACTTATTTTTTTGACGTTAGCAACTTATTTAATGGAAATGAGTGCAGGATTTCTGCTTTGAGCATAGAACGTAATTATTAAAGCTAACCTAAGACGGTTTCTTATAATATACATAGATCTATTATATTTTTAATAAACTCACCGAAACATGAATTCACAGAAAAACCAGAAAAAATACCAACCCCGGGAATCGAACCCGGAACCTCGACACCAGAATTGGTATTTACCAAATACCAATTCTGGTGTAAGGGTGGGCACGCGACCCGGAGTGTCGAGGTTCCGGGTTCGATTCCCAGGGTTAGTATTTTTTCTGGTTTTTCTGTGTATTCATGTTTCGGTGAGTTTATTAAAAATATAATTGATACTCACGGGAAGACCGTAAAAATAAAAATAAAAATTGGAAAAATAAAAAACACAAAAAGATTTTCCAATTGAGATCATGGATACATAGATCTGTTGCGCAAACAATCAACCCAACAATCGCTCACGTAGGTTAAGTTTGGTTAGAGTTTAGCCTGACATGTTTAGGACTATATGTAGTCCTTGCTTTGAGAACGCACGACTCGGCGGCAGTGAAACGTACACCCAAAGCAAGGACTACGAATTAGCAAGAAATATCTCGGGCTAAACTCGTCTTATACTACCTATGTGAGTGATCCGTTCATTTCACAAATGTTACCGAAAGAGGGTGGTGCAACAAACTCTGCGTTGTCAATTTTATCTGAATATTGGGTATTACGCTAGCTTTTGCGCGTAACTTCGTCTGCGTCCTGCGGGTACTTTACAACTTCCTCGGGTAAAATAGCCTATGTCTGCCAGGGATTGTTTATTCTTTCTATTACCCTCTACAAACAAAGCATCTCTTCTTTACAGTCATTATTAGTAGGTACATTAGTTATTTAATGTTAGTGCCTGCGGGAATATCGCTACCCGGATCAACAATTTAAACAAACACTAGTTTACATCAGCTCAACCAATGCGCGAGTCCAAGCAGCTTAGCGTATGCTAAGTTACTTATACCCACTGGCTAAACGCTACAAAGAAAAACAACCACTGCAGTATATAAGTAGGTAACTCTCATGATCATGAATCGTCCAACGAGCGGGAATTTGAATAATACAAACCTTTAACAGGATGCGGGACATCAAATACAGTATCCAAATAAGAAGCTGGTATGTAACTTTCCACCCCTTTCCATATCAAATCGTACACGTATTCTAGCAGACTCTGTTCCGTATCTTCGATGGGGGCGAAATATCGCCGTTCCCCAAACGCCAGAGGTGGTAAGTACACTTCTGTATTTTTGTCATTTTTAGCGCTGAAAACAACCGTTATTAAGTTTTCGCTAAGTATCAAATTCCTAGGCCCTAAGACTCCCCACACAAAACGCATCACCAAGAACTTTCGATTTTATTCGCATCGCGCATTCATCTCAGTTATTCGCATCGCCTATTTCTGCGATACGACGTCGTAATCCCATCTCATCGCAGTTTTGTGTTATTGCTGAGGAAAAAGGTAATTAACGGTAACTGGTCACGAAAAAACGGTATTTATAACTAATACGGTAATGCATTTCTTTCGATAAACAGAGTATTTAGCGATTATGACTTCATCTTCCGTTTCCGGTTGCCAATGATCTTGCATGCCACTGGCCGTTTAAGTACGATATTGCGAGCAATTTACGTCTTCCGTGGTGGGGACATAATGGCCTCTTAAGCAGAAGGTAGGTCGTGGATTTGATTCCGGGCTCGCATCTCTGAGTTTTTCGGAATTTATGTGCTAATTTTATTTAAAAACGCATCGAACGAAACAGGAACATGCACTTTCCGCAAACAAATTTAATGACGTTTGTGAAGTGAAGTTCCCAATAAACCCGAACTGAGTTTCTGGGTACGAACTATAGCCCAAGGCCTCTCATTCTGAGTGGAGGCGTGTACCCAACAGCGGCCAAATAGGCTGGACGCTTCGATCAATAATTACAATGGAGGCTGGAGGTGATTATCTCTGTGATGCCGTTGTTTACAAGTGACGTATTAGCACCAATGCAATTTGCAGCATGTATCATGAATCCATCAACAAAATTGTTGTTGTCATTCTATTCACAGTGGTGGGTTTGTATTGCAAACATAATAGGTATATCTATAGATGCCACGCCGAGTCGCACTGGTTATCAATCTAATCTGACTAATGAATCTCACTATAGGAGTGACGGCTAAAATGCATGCAACTACAAAAGTTTGCGTTGGACCGAAAGCGTAGTTATTGAACATGAAAGACCGTGGAGGCGTTTTACACCTCTGCTGATTTTAAATTTAGTTTAAATTGACCCTAGAGACTATACATCTCTAAGCCATTTAGATTAAGTATTATATTATAGTATTAATTCTGGGAACCTATACATCCCTTTGTAATTTAAATTTTCACAGATATTTGACCTGGAGACCCTATACATCTCCTGCTAAACGTGCCAGTAAAGTAAAGTGTTCTGGTTTTGCTGTTCTATTACTTTTTACACTTGTTTCTAAAATGCGGTTTTTTTTTTCTCTCTTAATCTTTTAATGACAGAGTGAGGTTTCTTTGTGTAATTTGTCTGTGGTTACGTATTGTAAGAGCTAATGTAACTTGTTTTTAGAAAAAATGACTTTGTGCCAAGTTTCTTGCGGCGCATTCTTCTTGGCAATCATGGTCTTTCCGAAAGCGCTGGTAGACTCAAAAAAATGACGTGTAAAAGAGCATTCAACTGCCTATTTGCTGAATAAAATTTTGATTTTGATTTTGATTTTTGAAAGAACTTTAAAAAGGCTTCATCTTCATTCAAAGAATACTCCAACATCACCGTACCGACTTCACAATTTGTGCTAGGCCATAGCACGGCTTTAGAGGATTGTTTTATGTTTTTTTTAAGGCGGTTTTACTTTTCTGTTAAATAAAAGGTTTTTTGCCTTCCTACGCTACCGATTACTCAGCTCACAAGACATTGTTAAAATTGTCACACATCGTTACAACTTCCGCTGCCGACAAATTGTTATTGGCACCGTTGGCAATCGATGTTGGCAGGCGCAGCGATGATAAGCCGTAAAGATAACAAGTAAGTAGGTACCTACGAGTAAACAAGAAAAAGAAGAACATTACTTCGAGCTGAGAGCAGCTAGCCCTTGTGTAGGGTTCACGGTAGCCATGTGGTTCCGTAGGTCAACCACACGCACTGGAAACAGGTGGCTAATATCAAACGTAAGCCATCGGCGATCGAGAAACTGCCAAGTTCGTACCCAACCGTGATTAGCTCCACACCATATCTGAAACCGTGAAGGAAGCCGTGACAGCCTAGTGGTTTGACCTATGGCCTCTCAAGCAGAGGGTCGTGTGCTCAAACCCGGGCTCGCACCTCTGACTTGTTCGGAATTTATGTGCAGAGTTACATTTGTAATTTATCATGAGGTTTTCGGTGAAGGAAAGACATCGTGAGGAAACCTGCACACTCCTGCGAAGCAATTCAATGATGTGTGTGATTTTTCCAATCCGCACTGGGCCCGTGTGGGAACTATAGCCCAAGTCCTCTCATTCTGAGAGGAGGCCCGTGGCCAGCAGTGGGACGTAAAAAAGGCTGGTGATGATATCTGAAATGCAATATGAAATTAGAAATACTAATGCCAATTCTACGCACTTAATATTGTCGCCCCGTTTAAACTAGGTAAACACCTATATGTCGGAAGCCGATGGAATTGTTGGCTTGCCAGGAGTTAATGTGGCACCTTCGTAAGTTTAACAGTGTACCTAAGCGTGTGGTTGTAGTTTTAATTGGACAATTACCTTCGGGCCCGCCGCGCTGCACTCAGTTCTAGTGCCCTTTATTGCAGGAGATTAAGGCTTCGTAGTCAAGAGGCTTTACCCTTGACACCAACGTTATTGCTTGGCGCGTAGATTTAGTATTAATGCTGAGTATAATATA
The DNA here is from genome assembly GCA_963691665.1 of Clepsis dumicolana. Classification (NCBI taxonomy): domain Eukaryota; kingdom Metazoa; phylum Arthropoda; class Insecta; order Lepidoptera; family Tortricidae; genus Clepsis; species Clepsis dumicolana. Next base: position 9,775,522 of record OY829518.1, read on the forward strand.
ATAATCAATAATAATTAATACCTAATAATGATATCCGCGGTAGAACTAAAGTTACCGACATAGCCCGAAGCATTGCGAAACTTAAGTGGCAGTGGGCGGGGCACATTGCTCGCAGGACTGATGGCCGATGGGGTCAGAAGGTTCTCGAATGGCGTCCACGGACCGGGAGACGAGCTGTCGGTGGGCCTCCAAAAAGATGGAGCGACGACCTGGTAAAGATCGCGGGACCGCGGTGGATGCGGAAAGCACAAGACCGGTCTGAGTCGAGAGCCTTGGGGGAGTCCAAGCAGTCTTGTCCAGCAGTGGATGTCTTTCGGCTGACATGATGATGATGAATAATTAATAATCTAGGTAGGTAGGTTCTTGAACCGATCAGAAAATTGCTGAGGACAAGGTGGACATTTGTTACGGCAGCCTCCCTACCTACATTATAGACCAGGTAGGTACATAATAATACCTAAATTAATAGTCTTGTTTGAAACTTATGATTTCGCTAGTATATACAAAAATTTGTTAGAAGGTGAAGTGATACCATAATTTTCATCAATACATTCCGTCTGGTCTTATTTGCCTACGATACGCGGTTGAGCTTCATCATCATCAGCCTATTTTACGTCCCACAGCTGGGCACAGGTCTCCTCTCAGAATGAGGGGGCTTGGGCTATAGTTCCCATGCGGGCCCAGTGATAAATTACAAATGCGAGTCCGAAAAACACAGAGGGTTTGAACCCACGGCCCTCTGGCTTGAGAGGTCATAGGTCAAACCACTAGGCTATCACGCGGTTGAGAGCTTGATCCTAATACCTACTTACTAAGAAAAGGTGGCTTTGAAATAACTTACCTTAACTGCGTGAGGCCATATCAGAATATCAATATCGAAATTTTGTCCTGGATAAAGTTGATACTGAATCTTCATGCCCTGAGTACACGGCCCCAGATCAAGCCAGCCCTCGTTACAATCGTGAAAAACATCGATACCGAGTATTTCTACAGCAAATGTCAGAGTAAATGAACTTCGATTGAATTGAGCCATGTATTTCTGTTGAATTCTCAAGTTTACTAATATCAGTTTATTAAATCCATGAAGATTTTATTGTTTTAAAATGTAAAACACTCGGTATTTCACTCAATTATAGACGTGATAGACGTAATAATGACGTAACAAATAAAGTCAAATAATAATGATTGAACGAAGACAGTTTTTTTTATTACTTTTGTTAAAAATGTCCACGTAAACTTTAACGACCTATTTTTAAATTTCATTTTAAAAAGTACTTTTATACGACGCATCTAAGCCTTTTCGCAATTAAAAGAAAAAACAGCAACTAACATGCTGTTGCTGTTGCTGCATTGATCACTTTTTAGCTAAATATTTCTACTTCATGGACTCACAAAGCCACAAAACTCTTTACTACGTCTTCATCTCTTTCTACCTACTTTTATATTGCTACTTAAATAAGTATTTAATAGCATAATTTGTTTTTATCAAGCAGTAAACAATATTTTTCTTAAAGTCAGACAAGAAATTTACAGTACGCATTTATTTAAAACCAAACATAGGATTTTAGCAACATATTAGTAACTTCAGGCTTTATGAAATTACCGATTAACCTACCTCGAACGATTAAAGTAAATTTTAGCCACTCTACATTCACAAAGGGAGAACGTAGTTTCGGCTCTTTTTCGTTTTATTAACCTAGCAGCACTGAATAAATGTCATGTCAATGTCAATGTCAATGTTATGTCATTCAAGGTGTGGGGGAATTTGGCGGGAAACCGATGAGAGTGGATCGTGTCGTTAATTGAATTTTAGTTTCTGTGCTTAATGTTGTTTGGTGAATAATAAAGATAGTGTATTATACAACAAATTGACGTGAAAGTGCCCAGCAAATGAAGAATTCAAGTGAAAACGCGTATTCCCTCTGTTTGTGACCCCCAGATATCCGCCGGCTGCTGCTCGCTGTAGCTCGCCGTAAAGTACACTATCGCTTTACGGAAGGCATGAGCAGTTGACAGGACGTGACTAGGACAGACTGACAACTCTGACGGTGACGGGACTTTAATATACAGAAATTTACAAAACACATCAGACGTGGCTGTATGGACTCAGTTCCTTTGCCTATCCCTTATGGGATGAATAAAAAAAAAATCATCCCATAAGGGATCGGCAAAGGAACTGAGTCCATACAGCCACGTCTGATGTGTTTTGTAATTTCTTTATATTAAAGTCCTGTCATCGTCAGAGTTGTGTCAGTCTGTCCTAGTCACGTCCTGTCAACTGCTCATGCCTTCCGTAAAGCGATAGTGTACTTTACGGCGAGCTACAGCGAGCAGCAGCCGGCGGATATTTGGGGGTCATTCAATTAACGACACGATCCACTCTAATCGGTTTCCCGCCAAAAATCCCCCTTATGGGATGAATTAAATAAAAAAATATATATATGTCATTCAAATTCTAGGTTATGTAGTTGACTTCACAAATGCTAATGTTTTGCGTTTTAAAATTAAGTCATTACTTTACGGAAAAACACCGAGGAAAATATTAACTAGATTTTGTAACGATAAATATATTGGAATCAGTCCTGCCTGCAAGTCTAAGGTGATTTTTGTTTCATAGTTTTATATTTTGTAAATCGAATGCACAAACGGACTGGCAATTTGACAAATTACACAAATTCCTTAGCTGTAACCAGCTAAACTTATTATTATTATTACAAAGCCCCTTGCATCAACTAACATTGCAATCAATGCCGTGAATAACTTGATAGATCTATTAAAAGAAGCTAAGGACAGTGTAGGTTATATCAGTTTCAATGATTACCTTGTTAGTGAGTGGGTAACTTTAATACTTTTTGTTTTATATCCTTTATTTATTAGAAGAATCATAGTCAATATGAAGTGTACCAAACTGTACTAAGTTTATTTTACACATACTTGCTAAATTTGCTTCAAATTCAAATTCAAAATTTTATTCAGCAAATAGGCAGTTTAATGCTCTTTTACACGTCATTTTTTTGAGTCTACCAGCGCTTTCAGAAAGACCATGATTGCCAAGAAGAATGCGCCGCAAGAAACTTGGCACAAAGTCATTTTTTCTAAAAACAAGTTAGCTCTTACAATACGTAACCACAGACAAATTACACAAAGAAACCTCACTCTGTCATTAAAAGATTAAGAGAGAAAAAAAAATACCGCATTTTAGAAACGAGTATAAAAGGTAATTATTAGAACAGTAAAACCAGAACACTTTACTTTACTGGCATGTTTTAATTGAGCAGGAGATGTATAGGGTCTCCAGGTCAAATATCTGTGAAAATTTAAATTACAAAGGGATGTATAGGGTCCCAGAATTAATACTATAATATAATACTTAATCTAAATGGCTTAGAGATGTATAGTCTCTAGGGTCAATTTAAACTAAATTTAAAATCAGCAGAGCTGTAAAACGCCTCCACGGTCAAATAATAAGTATAATAATACATATATTTAGTATTGCTTGTATTTTCAGATCCATCTAATTAGCACTGACTAATTATTGTGCACCGAGCCTAGCTGTTTAGTTAATTTATGCTAAGGAAAACTGAATGTGAGAATGTCTACTATTATGTCTCAAATTTCGTTGCGTATCAGTAGAAGATTTTTTTGTGGAATGTGAGTATTTTTTTACATTATTTTGTCAAATTTTCTCTCTTCTGCATTTTTTGTAACTATTTGGTCTATTTACCAAGCTTTAAAAAAAAAAGACTAGTGTGACTGATATTTATAATTTCCAATAGTCAACACAGAATATAACATTTCCAAGTATACTTCATCATCAGTGGGCTGACTGATGCAAATTAAATCAAAATAATGTTGAATGATATATGTAATATGGATATGACTACAATGGATGCATATATCTTATGCTATATCGTCACCATAATGCATCCATTGGCCGCCCTTTGTTCATCTCATCATAGTTAAATTAACGGAGTATCATCACCAGTCAATTTTATGTCTCACTGCTGATGCTGGACACAGACCTCCTGCCAGAATTAATTGGCATTTAGGCATGGCTGATGTAAAAGGGTTCTGTTTTTCTTGCCACCTGGTATTATGAAATTTGATATTAATTCCTAATGGGAAAACTAAAAATAAAAACATTAGAAAAAACATGAAAAGATTCAATGCTAATTAATAAGTCAACTACAGCTTTGTTTTTATCTACAGAGGTGCAAGTGAACAAAAGTCCCATGCTGTCCGATATTTAACAGTGTTGCACAAAGATGAGAAAACCCCGACTACAGTCGATATTGCAGATGTGAAGCACCATGCAAAGATTAGAGACCAGTGGTGGGATGTTAATGGACCTATGAAAGCATTACATGCATTTAATTTACTCAGGTAAAATAATTTCTATTGAGTTGACCATGGCCTGGACAAAAATAGACACTTTCTTCTTTCGTCCTTTAGTAAAGCATGTCAACAGAAATCAAAATGTTAAGTGTACTTACCTCTAAAACTCTAAATGGATGCTTTACCATTTAGGCTGACTTGCACTTGTCTTGCTGGGTAATTGGCTGAGTTAGCCAATAACCCAGGGCTAACCCAGGTCTGTGCAAATCGACCTTAAAGGTATGAAAAATAACATATCAACATATTAGTTATCACAGTCATGATTTCGTTTTATTACAGGGTGCCATGGGTCCGGGATGGGTTGGTACAAGTGCCTTCAGAGCGCAAGTCCAGTACACCCTTATTGCAAAAGAAAATTCTGGATATAGGCTGTGGTGGAGGAATTCTTTCCATGGTAAGTGGTTAACTTTTTTTTATTTCACCCCTCCTATTGTCTGACACACTTTCAGTAGGCGGATTAACTTGAAATTTGGCATTGACGTACCTATAGGTCGGATGCCAATGCAACTAGTCAATAAAAGGCCAGCATGTATTAAAAAAGTTTTTTTTTGACAAAAACTTATTTAAATTGGTTTCTCTTTTTCAGCCTCTTGCTAAACTCGGAGCAGATGTCACAGGAGTTGATGCGAGCAAGGAGCTCATTGAAATGGCTCAAGAACACAGTGAAGCCAATCCACTTCCTACAGGGAACAAACCTACTTATGTCTGCACAACCATAGAGGTAGGTAACAGTGCTGCAGTGGTGCAGTGGTGTGCATTGCAGGGCTGTCTAAAGCACGGCCATACGCCCGAAGCATACATGCGGCTCGCGGTTTATATTTGTGCGGCCTCCGTCATGGTTTTTATCTACACAATAATACGAAAATATTCTTTCCACAGTATCCACTAACAATCCACAGTATTTTTTCATGTAGTAATATTTTATTAGCCCGGGAGTATTTAAGTTAACTGCCCTGATCTAATAAAAATTGTTGAACCTACTTATATTGTTTGTATACATAAACTAGTTATCTTTCCTGTAATAGGCAAGCTTTTTGTGTTGTGTTTCTATTTGTCTTAAAATGTAAGTCTTATAATAACTAAAACACTTTTCAGGAGCACGCAACAAACCACCCCGACGTCTATGACGGAGTGGTCGCTTCCGAGATCATAGAACACATAGACAATGACAAAAAGGAGTTATTTGTGAAGTCCTGCATCCACACTTTGAAGCCTGGTGGTAGAATTTTCTTCACTTCACCCACTAGGACAAAAATATCACAATTCACATCCATTTTTATGGCTGAGTATGTTCTAAGAATTATACCAGTTGGGACACATCAGTATGGAAAATTCACAACACCAACTGAGCTGACATTTTTACTGGAGAGGAGTATGTATTTTTCTGTGGTTTTTTTTATAATTAATTAATTTAGTTTGCATGTTATATTTTTGTACCATAATTTGTGACGCAAAATTAATTACCTATCCACATTAAATATTATTTTACCTATGAACACTTCTACTATTACTTTTTAATTTTTTTGTGTCATAATAAAATGCCTCAAAAGTCTCGAAACTCCCATTAATATTATAAAATGTAAACATGCCTACTTAGTACAACCGTTTTCCTTATTATTGTTTTTTTTTATACGACGAGGAAGGCAAACGAGCAAGTGGGTCACCTGATGGTAAGTGATCACCACTGCCCATAGACAGATAGACACCCGTAACCCCGGAGGGTATGCGGATGCGTTGCCAACCTAGAGAGCTAAGATGAAATGCCTCTTGTGCCCGTAATTACACCGGCTGTCTTACACTCCACACCGGAACACAACAGTGAAAACACTGTTGCACTTCGTTTAGTAATACTTTTATGTTCCTACAGACGGCTGCCACGTGGAGTCTGTTTTTGGGATATTTTGCAATCCCCTTCAAAACAAATGGGAATGGATCAACTCGACAAACCTTTTCTTCGCGATACAAGCTGTTAAACTAGAGGAGGAGTGAACTGAACTTAAAACATAACATTTAATTTTTCCAAGTTACTAGTACCGAATCGTCTATGTAGCAAATTAATTTATTGAATCAGCCGTTACTTTACGGAGGTCCATATTTACCAGGTGTGAAAAGTAGTTACGTCCGTGCGGCAAATGTATGTTTCCATGGGAGGTGTTGCATAGAAACATACATTTGCCGCACCGACGTAACTATTTTCCACGTGTGGTCGCGGGTGAGCAAAGTTCATATGTAGCAAATTGTCCACGACTTCAGTTGGTCTATGAAACACTATGTGCATTATGTAAATTGTAAATTTTCTGAAGATGCCTAAATCGTTTTATACCCAGTTAGCAAATAGTCTATAAAGCGTCACGGCTAGATAACAAGTCTTAAGTGTGTAAAATTACTGCTATTTTTATATGTTCAAAACGCAATTTACGCAATGTCGACCATAAAGCTGAACAACTAAATAAGATTTTACAAATTTCCTATTTCTAGTCCTAGTTTGGACATTATGCTACACAGACCACCGTTCTGCGTTATGGGCGTTCTATTAATTGGGCAAAATGCTAATTGGGTAGGTACCTGACATTTTGCTACATAGGATATGTTAGACGATTCGGTACTAACCCTATTTTCTACTAGTCATTTAACTAGATATGTAGTCAGTAAGAGTGATCAAAATAAGGAACCTGTTTTTTATTTCCTATGAAACAGTATTTATTTAAAAAAAAATCCATAATGACATCGAAACCCAGTTTCCGTGTTCAGTGTAATGACGTAAAAGTAATTTAATTATGTTGTTAATTCTGTTCTAGGTTATGCTCTAAAAGTTATTCTCGGCTGTTTCAGTGTCGAAATGTGCAATTTGCTGTCAATGCTGTCATATACCCAGTATGTTTGAAGGTATCGAAAATTTCACACTTTGGCGCTGAATTATAATTAGGTACATTTTTTAACAGGCGATATTTGACAGTCGGCATCCCAGTACAATTAGTCAATAATGACATAAATTTTACTGGGAAGACAGCTCTCAAATATCGGTTTTTAAAACAATTAACTATAGTCGTGTAGTGGTTATCAGAGGTTATTTTTAAATTTTACATAAAATGTAGTTGTTGAGTACAAAAATAATAAATTTACTTTATGTTTATGGAGTATTTTGACTAACGTTATATTCGTCATAGATAGAAATTAGGAATACGAAAACCACAAGAGAAGCTAAATTTGCTTTTACTTACTTCAGGAAAAAAATTCCTTATGTATCTTAAACCTTTAGGATCGCAGTGGCCCAGTGGGTACGGTACGGTCAAGTGCAAGAATATGTATCGAAGGTTGTGAACAATACCACAACCTTTATCCGCCGAGATAAGAGCCACGTGATACATATTTTTGAATAAGTCGTACATGCACCCACATTTTTGCACTTGACTGTACATGATATGACTGTAATTTACAACGTGCCATGAACGTGCCCAATTTTTGACTTTCTTTTTCCTGTTTGCCAATTATATCCTACTAGGTATTCAGAACGTATTGATTACGTATATTATCATGTACCTACATCAATATACATTTATTGCAAACATAAATTGCAAATTTATTGTTAAGTTTTAATATCAAGAGCTCATCAAACCTATAAGGTAATCGCGGTCAATATCCCGTTTTCGTTATGTCTAAATTTATTGTTATTAAATGTCAGTCTATTACTAAGAAGAGTTGCGAGAGTTGGAGAGCTTAATTTTGACAGACTTGCATTATGTCAAGATGTGATTGCTGACTTGCATCAAAGTACTAAATTATGAATGATTAAACACTGCCATGTGAAGTAAATATATCCAAAGAAAATGTTGTTGACGAGGCTTCTAAAGGTGCCAGCGACATTATTCAAGAAGGATGTAATTTCGTTTGTTATAATTCGTCGACACGATTTAGGTGGTAAGTACCTATTCACAAGTAGGTACTGTCTTAATACTTGGAGTAGTAATTATTACTCATCGTCATCTTGATCGTCAGCCTATTTACACCCCACTGCTGGGCATAGGCCCAGTAGCACCTTTGCAAGTAAATAGTAAGCAGATTAACAGGGAAAAGTTTCATTTATAGTTCTCGATGACAGCCTTCGCTACGTAGCAGTTAAACCATCTGCGTCCATCTCGGTGCTGCGGCAGAAAGTATGGCACATACTCGACCTGCCGGATTTCTGTGAAGAGATAATCGTCCTAAAATTGGGTGATGTGGAGATACCGCTTACGGAACTGCGCAAAGGGAATAGTCCTCACAAACCTTTCATTCTGGAAGTGTGGTTGCCGGTGACGACGCAATGTAAGATGCTACAGCCATAGTTCCATCTAGTTATACCTATACGTTAAGTTCACACTTAGTAGGTAGGTACAGGTGATTCACAAAACTAATAGAGTATATGGAGTCAGATGGTCGCGTGACCATTACGCCCGGCTTGTGACGCGTACGCCACTATATAGTAGGTACTTATATGTGTACTTGTCAGTAGCAAATAGATAATCTAATGTAAGTAATCCGTTTTCTGGCGCAGCGTCGACAAAAATCAATAACATAATGCTTACGATGGGGAACGAACAGCGGCCCTCCGAAGCCATAAATCTTGGTGTGTATGAACAGAAAGTCCACCAAGATTACATGGAGAAGGAATCATGTAAGTATCAGCAAATTTGATGAAAGTTAACTAAAATATTTAAAATTAGTATACCTAGTTCATCATGTCAGCTGAAAGACGTCCTCTGCAGGACATAGGTCTCCCCCAAGGCTCGACCTACCTACCAACCTAGTTATCGACACCCAGATAAATATTCAGTGGACATAGTTCTATGTAAAGGCGACAGCTATCAAATAGTTTAAATGCAGTCCCATCTACAAAGGTGTACTGTACTTACCTATCCGTCATTGGATTTTTTACTACCTATTTTTAGGGTTCCGTAGCTCAAAAGGAAAAACGGAACCTTTGTAGGATCACTTTGTTGTCCGTCTGTCTGTCTGTCAAGACCCTTTGTCTTCTCTGGAACTCATGGAGGTAGCAGGCTGAAATTAATATCAAATATTCAAGCCTGCAGTCCCTTGAAGCTGTGAAAAAATCAAACTTCTAAGTCAACGCAATCAATAGATACAGTCATTAAAAAGGTTGTTTCCATACAAATTGCCGTTCCCTGAAAACCTAAAGGGTACTTCCAGTTGTCCTAGAAACTTGAAATTTGGTAGCTCTTATAGCACATCACTCGGAAAAATGTAGTGAAATAAACGGATCACTCACGTATGTCAGTCGAGTATAGCTCGACATGTTTCGGACTAATCCTTAGTCCTGATCCTAATCCGTTGTGAGCCGCCGTCAGCTGCGCCGAGCAGCCGCGCGAGCAGAGCCGCGGCGCGCAGTTTACGTTTCGCCACCGGCGTGGCGTGTGCTCCCAGAGGAAGGACTACGGATTAGTCCGAAACATGTCGAGCTATACTCGACTGACATACGTGAGTGATCCGTTTATTTCACTATGATTGAGTCTCACGGTAGTTTTATGATAAAAGTGACTCAGAAAATTCTCAAAATCTTAAATTTTTATGTCTGTCTGTAGATTTCAGAGACCAATATAAGATGACCTACACTTGCGTACATTTTCTTGGAGTAGGGCTCTGCTAACACTGTAATTCTTAAAACACAAGGGAAAAGCGTTAAAATCTTACTACGGAACCCTCGTGCGCGAGTCCGACTCGCACTTGTCCGGTTTTTTTAATGTTTGATATACGCTAACTTATATATGCAACTTGTGACCAAAGGGCTGGCAGTTTTCTCTCTCAAAGAATCAGCATCGCTATTCAGCGAGGCAACGCTGCCAGCCTTTTGGGCACTATGCCACGGGGGCCTTATTTAGATTTAATTTAGTTTTAAGTTGTAGTTTATTTAGTTTAAGCTTAGATTTAATGTCATTGTAAATTGCTTTTATTATGTAAATAAAGTAGACGGTAATATTATATGGACAGAACTAAAACAGAAAAGTGAATATTACACTGTAAAATACATAGCGTACTAAATTAATTCGTGATCCACTGTAGAACCTTTTCACAGTAAACGTCATAGTAGAAATCCCTAAGGATAAGTCCGCCTTTGTACTTGTATCTCCTTGTTTGTAACTTGTATTTATTTCTTTATTTTCTGCATAATAAAGTGTTTGCTTTCAAAATCGCCTCTATTCGAAGCCTAAGTGCCTACATTGTGTTCTTATTTTTACAGCACGATCGACGTCAGTAGCGACAGTTATGAATAAATTACGCGACAACTGTACGAAAAATACATACATGCCATCAGATTACAAAAAGCCAGACCTTTCTTGCCGCCTCTCCAGTTCGTCTCTGTTTTTCAAACTACAAGGCCGCAAGAGCCGAGACAATTTCACAAATATTTTACTGAAAATACAAAACGACCTATCGACGCTGAGCAATAAATTGTCAAATTTGGAGAGTAAAATCCCAACGTAGTCTTAAAATTTTTGTTTATGAATTGTGTGAAATAAAAGCTTTGTTTACGGAAAATAATTTATTTGCATAACTTAATATTTGCCTATGTCACTTGTGAAACAGTTCACTATAAAAAGGTATAAGAATAGCCATATACAATTTGCGCGCACTAGATTTCCTATTTACAATTAATTACACTATTTACAGTGTATTCACACAAGGTCAGGGGCTCGTTGCATATTAAAATACAAGACAGATAATATCAATGAAAAACAAGTCTCTTACTAATACAAGGAGTTTAAAAAAAGGCATCCGTTTGTATTACAAGTACAATTCGTTATAAAAGCCTCAGGACACGGACAACATTATTTGCTTGTATTTTAGTATGTAAGCCAGCCACATTAAAGATATGAGGTATACAGGTAATAAGACTACAAGTGACTAGGAATTATTTATGCTCATTTTGCATAATATAAACACCCATAGCTAAACATTAAAATGTTCGTTCAAAATATAATTTATGTACGATGTAGTGTAGTGTACTGTTGTATAATAGCACAATACTCTCGACAAACTCATCAGTATTTCATTCAAGTAATCTCTACATGGTCCATTTGAGTGTTAGGTAGATACTTCATGGAGTTAAGTTGTCTTTTTGGGAACAACTCTAAATTTGATCAAACAAATAAATATTACACTAATCCTAAGTAGCAGGTAGACCTCGAGGCAAAGATAAGACGTAAATCTTAATCAATTCGAAGCGTCAAATAAACAATATTATTGACAGCAACAAGAAACTTAATACCTTGTCCCCTTGTCCAATCACTCCTGACACATCGAGCACAATCTTAGTCTGTCATCATCGGAAGGCGAAGGTTGGCAGGCTTTAAATTTTTTTGGTGATTCTTGCCATAGAACTCTGAATGCTAGATGCGATTGGACAGTGTAAAAAACAAATAATTTACCTGGTAACCAATCACAACCCCGAAAAAACCTTTCGCCTTAGCATCGTTTCACCTTTTCTTCGTTTATCCAAGTGCATTTTTTTCTGAAACTTTAAATATTTCAGGACCATCGTTAGTCCAGGTTTGTTCTATAAAAATCCTGAAATATTTACAGTTTCAGAAAAAAATGCATTCGGACAAGTGAAAAAAAGGTGAAACGAGAAAATTGTGAAATGTTTTTTGAGCCAAACGATAGGTAGCTAAACTACTTTGAATCAGAATTACTTTTATTTGGTGATTTGTCAGACTTATAAATTCACTGCACCTGCCATTATTAGCTAAAGTTTTGGTTCGCCAATCGAATTTTTACCTCTTTACCAAATGGTATCTTGACTTTGTCTATTACACTAAGATATGCGGCGTACAGGTAAAGTATCATTACTGACCACGCAAATTTCAGACTGAGGTACTGTCTTTTGAACACTGAATTGGTGTCCTGAAACAAACAAAAAAACTTTAATAAAGTTATTATTATTATTATACAGGTGGATAAACGAACGTGTACCGTGGAGAGTCAGGGTAATTTTTTGCCATAAATATTTGACTGGCTACACGATTGAGCCAGGTAAATTTCAAACTCAATGAATGTCGTATTAATTATTATCTTTTTAACCCTCGATTAAAAATGAGGGCTGTTACAAGTTTGGCGTGTATTTGTGGCATACCTATATCGTATCTCCCAAGCGGACGGACCGATTTATACACGGTTTTTTTTTAATCGTAAGATAGTTAAATCGATATGGTTCTTAGGTGAGTTTCATTAAAGTCGGTTCAGTCGTTTTAAAGATAAACTTTGAAATGCAAATGAAAAAAAAACATAGGTCTATGTAGTCGGTTGACGGTTGCCGTTGGCAACCTAGATTGTATGATTACAAGTATTTTGAGATTAAGGCGTGTCATACCTTATACTCCTGTTGATAAGCGCTCTCCATGCAACACCTGCTCATGACGAGGAACCCGCACATCCTGTCCTGCATATGCAGCGCATACTCTATGCTGCGGATCAGGTCATTGGTCTTTAGCACCAACAACGCTTGCCGGTCCACGTGCTCCAAGCACTGAGTCACGTAGTGAAGGAAATTAGGCAGTTCCGTTTGAAACGTCGTTTTCTGAAAATATAAAACTTCGATGAGAATTATTTTTCGAGTCCGTATTGACTCAAAGAAAATTGATTTTTACTTTCGAACGCGTCATACCTACACATGAAAATAGCATACTTCCTAAAACCATTATTGTTGAAACTTGAATCTTTTCAGGATTTTTTTGCAAAAGTAACCTACTTACCTAAGAATTAAAGTTTTTGAAAAATAAACCTGGTACTTCAGCTAAAATGATCTTCAAAAAATGGCGACCTTTGAACTTGCCCAACTATAACATCGTTAGGTGTATCTGTATAGGTAGGTCTACTGTACTATCAGATTTCACTGTTACCTGTAACACTTTTAACGTACGCCTATGTTATTGACCTTTGCCTGTCGGTTTGGTATTGATTACGCAAGACATGGGTAAATAGAACGGTTAACACGGTGATGATTTTTTCGTTGGCCGACGCATTAGCATATTTTATGTTTACACTTCACTACATCAAGCTTGACATTCTAAGACTAATCAAATAGTCTACGACAGAGATGGCTAACCAATGGACAAAATAATTCCGGCACGCCAATAATGCGTAGGTACTAAGCTTGAGTTTTATTTTTTAAATCTTTTATTAAGTTCACTGGCTTAAGTTACTGGCTTACACGCAAAGATATCGAGAAGTTTAGACCCACAATTGAGTGGTGGTGGCAGTTGTAAGTTTGGACCCACAATTGAGTGGTGGTGGCAGTTGTAAGTTTGGACCCACAATTGAGTGGTGGTGGCAGTTGTAAGTTTGGACCCACAATTGAGTGGTGGTGGCAGTTGTAAGTTTGGACCCACAATTGAGTGGTAGTGGCAGTTGTAAGTTTGGACCCACAATTGAGTGGTGGTGGCAGTTGTAAATTTTCCCTCCCAGTTGTTAATGTATACGTTTGGATTACTCAATCACACAAAAACAGCTGCCCCCTATCCCACAAAAGATAAAAGTCCTACAATTTGACATAAGTATTTGTCACATTTTAGTATGAAAAACTTTACAATTATCTTAAATTACAAGTGCTTCAATTCGACGGACGGATTTGGATCAAATTTGGAATGGATATAGCTTAAGCTCTAGATTAAAACATTGACTATCTTTTATCACGGGAAAATACTTGCGGCAGGATAGCGATTAGCGATGACCGAATTCTACGTGGACGAAGTCGCGGGCAACAGCTAAGCGTTAAATGACATAACCAACCTCTTCAGAAGACGGTTTGGTCCTTCCAATGCCTTTCATAATGGAGTCCCACGGCCTGCCGGTGACCATGCATGCGAAGAGCCCGTACAGTTCCTTTCGGATGCCCAGTTCTTCAGAATGGATCCTCATTTCTTCGCGGTCGCGAGATATAATCGACAGCCATAGTTTCGAGTAGTGGTACCGGAACTTATCCGTCAGGGTCTGAAAAGTAGAAGCTCAATGTCAGATCTCTTGAAAAAAAAATGCAGCAGCTGTTTTTGCAGGTCACTTCTCGAAGATCTCTAAGTTGTGTTGTGGGCCCGAAAAGATACCTAATGAAGCAAGTTGATTTCGCATTCTTATAAACTTATAATTAATTACATTGATTTAGTCTGTCTGTTATTTGAAACACTTTTGGTGAGCAGGTCAAATAATTACCTACAAAAAAAAACAATTGTTTAAGACTATAAATCCATACCTATCATGTATAATATACCTTACCTAGGTGGGTTTAAATTTTGCAATACTAATCTATATAGGTACTAATAAATGAAGGGAAGACTTTGGATCCATTTTTAAAATACTGCACGCACAGAGTGAGATTTTGTTTAGGTAAGTACTTACTTAAAGTTTATACGTAGAAATGCATAAACTAACAATTTGACAAATCATGGACGAATTCCAACTAGCACTAGGCGATCGCTAATTAATTTAAATGTGGCATCCTATTGTTTTTATGCAAACTACGACATGACATCAAGCCGGTTGTAACATACTTAAATACAAATTAGTAGAAACTGTTCTACGGAATTTTACTTGAATTAAAGCTTCAATGCAAGCCCTTGTATGAGTAGAAATAGTATTGGCATTTAAATAAAATTAAAATACGTTTTTGTAAATATACTCAACAACACAAAACTTGGCCCAGTCCACATACAAAATTACCTAGGTATTCATACCTACATGTAGACATACGAGGGCCAAATTTTTTGCCGTTGTGTATAGGTAGTCAAACAAATAACAAAAAAAAAATTTTTTTCAAGTAAATCTCAAGTGGGATATTAACACTGGATGGAATTTTGGTTTGAGTTCTGGTAGATTGGTTATGTTGTATGGTCATGTATGGTCATGTTGAAATGCAACAAAGAGATACATACAAACATACATAATATTATAAATGTATAAAATAAAAATAAACAAATCTCAACCATACAACAAATCTCAGGCATGTTGCAGAAAAAAAGAAGGAAAGGAAAGGAAGTAGTCATTTAATGAAAAACAACCAGGTGAGTACTATGATTTTTTGACAATCTTTCATCAATATAAACATAAACTTACAGCATACAAACCGTGGTCCAGTAAGAAAACAGTGACATCCTTGGCTCCAGGGTCTTTCCTCACAAGGATATTGCCTGGATGAGGGTCGCTGTGCACAAAGCCACTGATGAAAACCATGTGTGAATACAGATCACCAAGCTTTCGACATAAGTCGGCTTTATCGATTTTGTGTTTCTGAAAATAAAAAGAAACCTTTTTTATTGAATTAAACATGGTTTCAAACTACATAAATATATGAAATTTGAAATATAAAGAAATGTGCAAAAGGCTTGTCTGAATGAAAACATTAAATGAGATGAATTGCCTCATATCTTGTACATAAAAAAATTGTGAGAGCAATGGGGTGGGATTCATCAGTACTTAGACTCTCAAAGTCACTAACATCTAGCAACACTTGTTACCAACTGAAATCTTCCTGGTGAATTTGGAGCCACTTAAATATTGTGTTCAATGATTGACTTGAAATTTGGGATATTTATGTAGATCATGTGACAGAGTTTACTAAAATAAAGGTACATTTTTTTTCATGATTGTATGTGAAAACAAATACATTGTGTACAATGTATTTGTTTATTTCCAATGGAAAATAAATAGTATTAGTATACTTACATCAATATATTTCACATCATTCACTTGTCCACCATGAACATACTCCATGACTAGAACTCGTTCAGTACTATAGTCCCAGAATATCTTAGGTACTTTAAGCCAAGTGTAATTTTTAAACATTTGACCAACTTTCTCAGCATTTCTCCCTTCTTGAAGGAAGTCCAGCTCTTTCATTATATTTTTCCTTGTTTCATCTATGAGCCACTGCATTTGGAACTCGGGGAATAATTTTGCCATTGTCTTTAAGACAATTTCCATCCATGTTATGTCAATTTGAATATTCTTACGTACAAAATGATGCTGGACTTTCACTGCAACTTCTGTACCATCTTTTAATTTGGCTCTATGTACTTGAGCTAGTGAGGCAGTACCCAATGGCTCGGGATCAAATTCAATAAACAAATCGTTTGGCTGGAATAAAATGCTTGAAAAAATAATTTACAGAACCAACCACCTATGTACAGGTACTACAGAAATGAAGAAAGAAATGGGGATTATTAAGGAGACATGTTTAGTACCTATATCTGCCCTTTTTATAGGTAAGTATTACTTACCTATGTAAACTGCTTTGAGTGGCACTAGGTCAAATATATCACATCTATTCTATAGAATAACAGTCAGATGTATCTATTGTCTTGTACTTACAATTTAAAATTTGCAGTCATTTTAACTTAATATTGCTTGTATATAACTTGACATTCTTTAAAATTAGTTACTCTTGCTTGGAAATACTTACATCTTCATTGAGGTCTTCTTTAATGACTTTATACAGCTCCTCCACAGAGTTTTGAGGTGCATCTTTATGCAAAACCCGCATTGTGGTTACATACTCATTTGGAAGTAAGTAGTCCAACGCTCCAACATGTTGACCGACCTTAATATAGGCACCCTTGTTGGCTTTACACAGTTCAAGCAATTTCTCTGCACTGATCTTGTGAGCTTCACTCTTAACTTCAAGGTACTCGCTTGAATTCGTATCCCATTCTTTACTGTACAACATTGTTTTATAGGTCCTTCCAATATCTATAGCTGTGACTGCAGTTCTCGTGATCCTGACGATGGTTGAGGTGTCGTAGTCGTATTTCACAGCAAAAGCAGTACCAGCGATTGCTGCCCCACCAACCAGTCCATATTTAAATGCACGTGAAAAATATTTACGAAGCATTTTTGTAAAATGCTGCTAATGCTTGTTAAAGTTAAACTATCATGACCTAAGTTTTCTTTTTCGTCTATGACGAAACAATTTCAAATTCACACGCAACACAACTGCGTGGAAGGAGAGTTTCCACGGAATGATCATGATGTGTCAATGTCAATGTCAAACGACATTAAATCTAAGCTTAAACTAAATAAACTACAACTTAAAACTAAATTAAATCTAAATAAGGCCCCCGTGGCATAGTGCCCAAAAGGCTGGCAGCGTTGCCTCGCTGAATAGCGATGCTGATTCTTTGAGAGAGAAAACTGCCAGCCCTTTGGTCACAAGTTGCATCAACTAAGCGCTTTTGTAACTCAGAAATAAGCTTGTAAGCGCTGGGACCCCATGGACCCAAAGTTTCAAACCCGACAGGAACAAAATTATAATTCGGACCGAGAGATTGATACTTAGATTTTTTTCTATTTTCGGCCGTTTCTGCCGCCGCACCAGCTTTTTGTGTGGTTCCCTGGAGATGTGAGGGTGCTACTGTATCGACACAGGTCGCATCCCAAACCAGAACCCTACCCATTCTCCAGGGAATCAGAGACATACCGTCCGGCCTTTTGCCATCGTCGCGGGCAATGCCGCTTGGCTCCAAAATGGCCGGCACGTTCGCAGAGGCAAGAGCCCGGCGGATTATGTCATTGAGCGCGGCATGACGGGAGAAACGGCCGGCGCTCTTTTGACAGGAAAGACCATGGTGTCCCGTTTCGTCCACATTGGTGCCACAGAGGCAACGGTGTGGTGAACACAGCGCAACACCCAGTCTTAGCCCGACTGCAATTCTCAGTGTTTCAGGCTCAAGAAAGGTTCCGGTGTTAACGGAAGGATAAGCATGAAGCCAGTCACCGGATTCCTTTCTTGCCACAGCCAAAAGCCTTGCGCGGTCTGGGCCTGAACTGGAACTGAGAATATTAAAATAAGTTAATTTGGATAGTGTGTCATCCCAGCTCCGTTGGAAATTTGGATAAGCGGGAGGATTTTCACCCGGACAAGCCATTAGCCAAGTATTCCTAGCATCGACCAAACCCGTCGTCTCGTAGTTTGAAGGACAATCCTTTAGGATTTTACCTACGAGGGTGGACGTGCTGTGGACAGATGATAGGAACGCTGGTAAAGCAACACTAGAAATTTTGCGGATACCTAGCCCACCATATCTGATAGGAAGGGAAGCCTGGGTCCAAGATTGCCCATTGAATTGTAAGTTAAGTATAGATTCCAAAGAAGTTTTCATAAGGGAATCAATTAAGGTCAGAGAATTTTGATGTTTCCAAAAGGGACAACAACGAAGCAAATAAGTAAATTTTGGCACAAAAAGGCAAAATTTTAGAATAGTGATAGCAGTGTGAGCACTGATTTCCAGCAGCCGGTCTGCAGAATTTTGAAATTTTGAAACAGTTTTTGCGATTAAATCTGGAATGGCATCGTCGAAGATTGGTGACCCTAGGAGGCTTAAGTTTTGCTTATCGACAATTTTGATATTTGGACAAAGTAAATTAAAATGTTGGAAGAGATCGGATCGGATCGCGTTGTTTATGAACAGTTCGCATTTGTTAAAGTTTAGATCTAAACCAATGGCCTTAAATTTATTTATAATTTCTGAGAGATCTGAAAGTACCGTAACTGCATCACCTCCTAGGGAACCATCATCAAGATACCATACGTTAAATTTGGACTTTAAATTTTGAATGATGGGGTTAATGGCTAAACTGAAAATGGCTGGTCCGAGGGGATCACCCTGCTGACAGCCGACTTCAGAAGATAATTCGTTGCTTTTGTACATTAATTTAGAAGGTTCATGATAACAGTTAAGTAGGTAATTATAAATTTCCGGAATATTATTCCTAATTTCTGTGAGCAAGGTGTCCCTGTTTACCGAATTAAATGCATTTTTGACGTCAATTTTGAGTAAAACCTCACACTGATCGTTATTAAGGTAGGTGCGCAGGGCATGGACTGCCGCTTCGCACCCACCTTTAGTACCGAAACCTAATTGAATTGGTTCAAACTGAGGTTGCAATTTTGAAACTATGTGACGAACTGAAATTTTAGAAGTTAATCGCCGAAATGTAGAGCCGACCGCAATGGGTCTGACACCTCCGTCTTTTTTAGTGAGCGCAATTAGGTTGGCTCCATAAAGAACGGGAACTATTTCGGGATTAACATTGCCAGACAGCATGAGGTTTATTAATTTTGTTAAAGCGAGGATTAAATGTTTGCCTGCGTCGCCCACACAGTGAGAGGTAAGGTCTTTTAGGTGTTGGGGAGCAAGTCCGTCAAGACCTGCTGCAGAACCGGTTTTAAATGAATAGATTGCATTCACTGTGTCTTTCTCGTGAATGTTTAAACAAACATCGGGCGACGTAGGCGGGTCCAAAAAGTATGCGTTTGTAGGAGCTCGAGGGTGTTTAGTTTGTAAGGCCGAGAGTGTGTCGCTATTATCTGGAGATAGTACGTCACTGGAAAAAAGTAACCGCGCGGCCCCCTTCAGGTCTCCGTCGCTAACTTTAGATTCCACTTTGTTTTTAAAATAATTTTGATTGCTATTTTTGCCTGTACTAAAAACTGTAAGGCAAGGCGGTGAATAATTGAAACAATTGTTTTTTATTTTTTGGGTAAGAGAAATCTTAGACGATTTATCGTCTTTAACGTGAAGTGTATTAAATGGGAAAAGTAACAAATTCTGCCAGTCCGCATAGCTATTATTGTCCAAACATTTCGTTATAAGTTGAGCCAAATGAGTAGCGACGGAGATCCGGGCGCCACGGGGAATTCTTTTTACCACCTTAACATTGTTTTTTAAGTGGCTCAAATGCAGATGGAAGGGAATAGTGGGTGGATTAGTAGGAGTACGGTTTGTATTTGGGGAGACAGGATTTATGTACAAGGGGGGGGCATTCTGACTTAAACATTTGTGCAATTTGGATTTGTGAATATTCAAACCTCTACTACTACTAAATGTTCTACTGCATATTGGGCATACATGTGACGTACCATCTACGGGTTGCGTTGCATTCTGCATATGATCTAAGGGCATAAAAACACAACACAACGGAAAACTAAATAGAAAATGGCTTCATGCTTATCCTTCCGTTAACACCGGAACCTTTCTTGAGCCTGAAACACTGAGAATTGCAGTCGGGCTAAGACTGGGTGTTGCGCTGTGTTCACCACACCGTTGCCTCTGTGGCACCAATGTGGACGAAACGGGACACCATGGTCTTTCCTGTCAAAAGAGCGCCGGCCGTTTCTCCCGTCATGCCGCGCTCAATGACATAATCCGCCGGGCTCTTGCCTCTGCGAACGTGCCGGCCATTTTGGAGCCAAGCGGCATTGCCCGCGACGATGGCAAAAGGCCGGACGGTATGTCTCTGATTCCCTGGAGAATGGGTAGGGTTCTGGTTTGGGATGCGACCTGTGTCGATACAGTAGCACCCTCACATCTCCAGGGAACCACACAAAAAGCTGGTGCGGCGGCAGAAACGGCTGAAAATAGAAAAAATTCTAAGTATCAATCTCTCGGTCCGAATTATAATTTTGTTCCTGTCGGGTTTGAAACTTTGGGTCCATGGGGTCCCAGCGCTTACAAGCTTATTTCTGAGTTACAAAAGCGCTTAGTTGATGCAACTTGTGACCAAAGGGCTGGCAGTTTTCTCTCTCAAAGAATCAGCATCGCTATTCAGCGAGGCAACGCTGCCAGCCTTTTGGGCACTATGCCATGGGGGCCTTATTTAGATTTAATTTAGTTTTAAGTTGTAGTTTATTTAGTTTAAGCTTAGATTTAATGTCATTGTAAATTGCTTTTATTATGTAAATAAAGTTAAAATAGAAAAATAGTCTGACAGCCGCGACAAAACTGCACTGACGGGGCTCCGCCAAGAGCGGCGCGTGCGGGAGTCGCGGGGACTCAGGCCGGCGTGGAAAGAGGTCGAGGTGGCCGGGATGCACATGAAACAAACATTATTATTAGTATTTAATTATTAAAATATTTGGGAGCTTTATTTGAAATCGTGTTGACGTTGACGTACCGTTTTTTTTTTTTTTTATGTCAAACGTCAACAGTGACTTTCCAGATTCAGTTAAAATGTTATCACTACTCGAAAATTTTGTACACGTTGTCCTAGCGATGTTTAACTGAAATTTGTAATTTACTTGTAATTTACAATCGATGCGTTGATTACCCAGGACCCGGCTCCCGGGCTTCCTAAAACTGTTCATCACTCGGGAGCCGGGTTCCTTCATTCTGTGACACTTTTGTGACACAGAAAGACCGAGACAGAAAAGAAGTAAAAGTCATAGATGCTAAAATGTCACAAAGATTTTATTTTTATGGCACTGGCTTTGAGGAGATTAGTTAGCCCGTACTTAACCCCGTCGTGACTCAGGTTTGTATCATACCGTCCCGCTCACTTTCGTACTAAATAATATTAGCGTGAGCGGGACGGCCACTTACGAACTTCAATTTTAAAATTTCGTAGTAGTCCCCTTGATATTGTGGAACCGAAAAACAAGTAAACATGCATGTATACATGCTTTGATATAATTTATCTCCTTAAGAGATGACTCTCTTTGACTTTGTAACGAAATAAAAACTTCAGAGGTAAAATAATTGTATTCCATTTCACGTTTAGTTTGGTACCTCCACTATCAAAGACATGGGAAAGAAAGAACGGAAGAACAATCACTATCAATATTGTATCTGTGACATAACCTAACTTAATTTAAAAATGTAATGTAAATTTCACAAACTAAATAGAAGATAAATAATCATCCTTTTGCTAAATAATTATTACTATTTTTGATGTTACTACAAGTGTTCTACTATTACGAATTTTACTTCAATCCCACATTGCTTAGAACAAAAGATACTGAATAAAATACATTTCTGAACAACAATTAATTACTTCTTACGTTGTCTATTTATCTGCGAATAATAAACAATCAATCAGTTCTTCTTTGGCTGCTCTAGACTACAGACCTTGCAGTTCGCAGTAGTATTATAAATAAACAAGTGCACTTTAAATCTGAGTTCCTAAACAGTTCATAACAATGGGTGATAACTTCCAAAATAAGACGATGGCGTCTGTAATGATGGACTATGATTTTAAAATTAAAACTCAGAATGAGCGTTCGAAAGTTGAAGATCTCTTCGACTTCGAGGGCTGTAAGGTCGGCCGAGGCACCTATGGACATGTGTACAAAGCCAGGAGAAAAGACGGTTCAGATACGAAGGACTACGCTTTGAAGCAAATAGAAGGGACTGGGCTGTCCATGTCAGCTTGCAGAGAAATCGCCGTAAGTTCTGTTTATCCTGTAGGTTAGTAACTAGGTATAATACTCACCTGTCTGTAACTGTGACTGCTTGCCATGATCAACTTGTTTAATAAATCCATTCAGCAAATCAAACGAAACTATAAGTACCTAATAGTGTGGTGATTAAAATGCTGAATAGTCAATTTTATCAGATAATGAGATAGAACAGTTCAGTGCATGGAAATAACTGGTTGGGTAATAATTGGTTGTCAAAAATATTAGAGATAACATTCACCACTCCATATGCATAGTCTCAAGTGCTGGTTTGAACTTACAAATGTATGTTTGTTAGTTTATTTGTTTAGGTTTACATCATCAAATCTTGCGGTTGGATTGACCTGAAATTTAGTATGGATTGCATGACAATTTGTAAAAAAAGCTTTTATACTTACCTGCTAAAAATTATAATTTTCACCAAAAACTTTTTCAGCTGCTCCGAGAACTGAAACATTCAAATGTGATAAATCTTATACGAGTGTTCCTTTCACACACTGATCGCAAAGTTTGGCTGCTCTTCGACTATGCGGAACATGATCTATGGCACATTATTAAGTTCCACCGAGCAGCAAAGGCGAATAAGAAATCAGTTATGGTTCCTAAAGGCATGGTGAAGAGTCTCCTTTATCAGATTTTGGATGGGATACATTATTTACACTCCAATTGGGTGTTACACAGGGACTTGGTAAGCCTTGTCATTATTTGCTGTAGTCATTAAGGCCTTTGAATATTATGATGATACTCATTAGTTACCTTTTATATTAGTACCTATTACCCATTTCGTTGTTGTTGAGTAACCTTTGTCCTATGCTAGTTATTTTATTATGCATGTGGTAATTATTGCTTGCCTTTCAGTACAATTTTTACCTGGACAAAGCGTTTCATAAAAATCATAAAGCAGTTTCAAGGGAAAAATGATTTGACTCATTTTCAAATCTGTGATTCACATTGCCTGTGATGTATTTTAGCTGAAATTTGGTGCCTTGGAAAATTCTCAGAATTTATATTATCTTTTTAGTTACATATTGGTTTTGGATTCCAGAAACCAGCCAACATCCTTGTGATGGGCGAGGGCCCTGAGCGAGGCAGGGTTAAGATTGCCGACATGGGGTTTGCCCGTCTCTTCAATGCTCCATTGAAGCCCTTAGCGGACCTGGACCCGGTGGTGGTGACATTCTGGTACAGAGCGCCAGAACTGCTCCTAGGCGCGAGACATTACACCAAAGCTATAGGTATAAGATTTTTTGATTTCAAAAACTTAGCTACTTGTTTGTAGTTCTTTTGGTTTATTTTCTTAGTAGGTATATTTGACATCAACTTCATCACCACATGAAATTTGGTTATTAAGAAGTGTCTTATGCCTGTCTCCGGGTTACATTCTATTTACATAATATGCAGATTATCATCTTTGTAAATCTATGCAGCTGTTTGTGTATGATTGAACAAGTGACTTCTTAGGGAGTATGAATGGAATTACTTAATATGATGGTATGCTGCAACCTACTAGTTTTATTTTGACTTTTTCAGACATTTGGGCAATAGGATGCATCTTTGCAGAGCTACTAACATCCGAACCAATATTCCACTGTCGTCAAGAGGATATCAAAACCAGCAACCCATATCATCATGACCAGCTGGACAGGATATTCAATGTGATGGGGTTCCCACAGGAGAAAGACTGGGAGGATATAAGAAAAATGCCAGAGCATGCTACACTAGTCAAAGATTTCAAGCGATCAAAGTAATTTCCCTTTAGTCATTTAATTTTAATATTTTATCATAATATCATGCACAACATTAGACGTTAACATTATCACTTTTCTTGATAGATAAATTTTATGTGGCAACATCTCACGAATAATATAATTTAAAACCCAGCAAGGCACAAACTGTGTATGCCCTCTTGAAGAGTTGTATTGCAATAAGTATAATTTTTTAATAGCTCGCTTACCATAGACAATGTTTAAAACATCTTTTTATCTTTCAGCTATCAAAACTGTTCCCTAGGCAAATATATGGACAGGCATAAGATCAAACCTGATAGCAAGGCGTTTAGTCTTTTACAACGACTTCTTCTAATGGACCCAAACAGAAGGATAACCTCGGAACAAGCCATGCAAGATCCATACTTTTCTGAAGACCCGTTACCCACTCAGGTATTATGGTTGTTATCAAGAACTCTCTTGACTTTGTAATTGCATAGAATTACATTAGATTTACCATACAATCTCACATTAAACTTGATATCGACGCCTTGTCACGAGTTGTCAGTTCCATTTTGCCATCATTTAGCAAAACACTTACGAATTTAGCACGTTTTCTATCGGCGAAGCACCTCTACATTTTACTAAATGTATTTTATTTTTAGGATGTATTTGCTGGATGTCCCATCCCCTATCCGAAGAGAGAATTCTTGACCGATGATGACCAAGATGACAAGAGTGATTCAAAAGCCAGACAAAATCAACAACAGCAACAACAGAATAACGTAAGTTTATTTACATATATCACAAGACAAAGAAACGAAAAAGAAGATGAGGCAAGTGATGCCTAGAAATGTTTACCTATTTTTAGTAATTCCATTTCACAACATTATTTGGGCTATGAAGGTATTCAAGAAATTATTGTACAATTTATTTAATATTTATTTATTTATTTACGTTTTGTGTGCGTGGTTTTTAATCCTCCATTTACATAATCAGTAGGTAGGTACACGTCACTATCACCACTATAGATCAGTGGACTTAATGAATTAGAATCAGAGTGTATTTAATACTAGTGATGTACAAAATGCTTGAGTCTGGTACTGTGTATTTATTAACTTCATTGTAATATTGCAACCCATATAAATAAAGACTCCACTGCTTTGAAATATAATTGAGTTCAGTTGACCGGTTCAGTCATTGCTCTTAAAACTACATGGTAACTTTTTATTTGTACTTTGAGTTTAAATGGAACCCTGTCCACGCGAGTTCTACTCGCATTTTGTCCAGTTTTTTTTTTATAAAGACGTAAGGTCTTGTATCATCTCATCATCTCACTTTTGTAAGTCTACAAAGCCGAACGACCGACTAATGAAGGAAAGTAGCCTAGGTTCAAATTAAAATTTAAAAAAACCTGTTAAGTGGGTTCCGTATGTAATGTAACGTTTTTCGGATTTTTCCCTTGACTTGTGTTGTGAGAACTTGCTTCTTACCAAATTTCATAATTCCAGGTCAATGGAACCTTATAGATTTAGATTACTTCGAATCAGTTCGAAATGACAGACAGACAACAAAGTGATCCTATTAGGGTTCCGTTTTGTGGTAACGGCGCCTTAATAAAAAACTTATAGCGTCGGTTGTTCTCCAGACTAGATGATAGTACGTACCTTTTTTCCGCGCTTCTAAAATGCGTTTAACTGCGCAGGTACTTCGGTAAGCCTTTTAAAGCGGCCAAACTGCCTCGTTCACCGTCCGATGCTACATTATTATGTGATCCAAGTCCACACATCCAGTGTTCGGAAAATGTACGGGTAGGTATACTTAGGTTTGAAACAAGTTCTACTCGACTTAGTATGCGACTTGATTGAAACCTTATGTATAGATGCTGTCTACATCTTAACATGTATATCAAGGACTGTAAAACTTACAGCTATATCCATGAAGTAGCATTGGGTATTCATGGTGTATGTACTGTTTCAGACACAGCAGAATCAAGTGCAAGCCAATAACCACGATCATGGGGCCAGTAATGCAAAAAGAATGAGAATGCCAGGTAAGACGCAATGTAGTGAAACAAAACGTACATCATCATCATCACCAGCCTATTTTACGTCCCACTGCTGGGCACAGGCCTCCTCTCAAAGTGAGAGGGCTTGGGCTATAGTTCCCACGCGGGCCCAGTGCGGATTCGGAACTTCACACACATCATTGAATTACTTTGCAGGTGTGTGCAGGTTTCCTCACGATGTTTTCCTTCACCGGAATGCTTATGATAAATTTCAAATGTAATTCCGCACATAAATTCCGAAAAACTCAAGAGGTGCAAGCCGGGGTTTGAACCCACGACACTCCGCTTGAGAGGCCATAGGTCAAACCACTAGGCTGTCACGGCTTCCTACGGCGAGTACAGCTCGACATGTTTCGGACTAATCCGTAGTTTAGCTTCGCCGTTAGTGATACGTAAATTCTCACGGTAGCGTGTGTATTTGTATATTCGGGCTTGGGGCTCCTGTAGTATGTATTCTAAGTATTAAAAAATGTTCACGTAACTCCTGCCTACTTGGTTCGGATAATTTCCCTTGTTTTTTATTCAAGACAAGTCAACGTTTTTATTTTGACGTTTATGAATCCTTAATATTCCAAAGCCTTTAAGTGAAAACTTCACCTAGCAACAAACGTTTCGACCGCGTTAGTGCTAACGTGTCAAATACAATGGGAATAGTAGGTACTTTCCTGATGCGTGCCGCCAGAGGCGCTCCGGATTTGCTCATAACGCGAACGCGATTGAGACGTTTTTTAGTCTCAGATATTACACTAGAAGCTCAGTTGTTATTGCTATATGAAAACGAAACGTCAAGTATCAAAATCCCGCCAACAAGTCTCCAAATTATACTTTCACATTATGAAACAAAATTGTTTTTTATTCCAGGACCAAATCAAGGCAACAACGCGGGCGGTGGCGGGCAACAGGAATTCCACCAACAACAACAGATGATGTTCGGCGGACAACAGGGCGGCGGCAACCAACAACAGGGCAACTTCCAGCAAAGATTCTAGATTCTAGAATAGAATAGAATCCAGGACCTGTTATTATATATAGCCGCCTTCCTAACCTGTTTTACATCACAAAGTATGCTTGGAAGGAATACGCTTTGACCATTCGTAACAGAATGGTATCAAAAAGGAATACATACTTTTAAACGGAGAATGCAATCCCCCCAAAATCGTAGTGCTTCGTAAAAGGAGAATGGGTATAGCCACTGATGAAATTAGTGTCATAAAAGCCGTGATATTAGGGTATGCTTTTTGTACAGAACTTTAAATTTTTCACAAAGTAATAATGACTATACAACGTCGTTAGATATTAAAATTGTCCCTGGCCGCTCATAGACCAAGTTCCATACAAATTTGCCCATTCTCCTTTCAAATTATGCGAGTACTAGATAAATCCATTACATTTAAAACTGTAGATGCTTTGGAATATTGCTACCAATATTGGACTACGATTGCGCATGGCTACTGCACATGTAGCTTTCTCTTACCGAGGGTTATCCAACATTTAGTCTACATTATAGTTGCGTCTTGTACGCGTTGCTGGCGACTATAATATACTTAACACGAATAGCTGACCATCATTGTGTATGGATGAAGTGAAGTAGTGAGAAAGAAGATGCCGAATGCCTAAATCTGTGTTCTCTGAATGCTACAGTCTGGCAATTTAGAAGTCTAGGGTGAATAGGGCATTCACTAGCCAAGCGTGTTTACGATTTTAGACCACATCATCGTTGTCCGTCATGAATGATTGTGGTCAAACACGAGCCTATAATGTATTAAAAAAACAGTACCAAATATAAATATTTTACTAATAAATTCAAACAGAACACCATTGAAACTAATGAAATGATGTAATAATTGTTTATTAAGATAATTTGACATAATGTTATAAGTGTTTTTACATTAGCAGTCCTCGGAACGCTAAACTGTGGGCTGTTAATGTAGATGTAGAACAATGATCATTTTTGTATATAAAGTAGTGTGCTTACATCTTAAATACAGACTGAATTAATAAGTTGTATATACCTTATGTTGTAATTTGATGAAGTCAATTTCAAAAAAATGTACCTATATGTACTGCGCTTAACTTTCACGCTGATATAAATTATTTTTTTCGTTTCCGTAGGAAACGCCGTTGATTCTTATTAACCGACTTCAAGAACGAAGAGGTTCTATGCTCTATCTTGTTCTTTATTATTGTATTTTTATTTTATACCGTATGTTTAGCCATAATTCTTTTTTTAGAATATATTTTTATACTGCTTTATTTACTAAGTTTAGGTGTAAGAGAATCTTTGACTTTTTAAATCAAAATTAGATATTTACACTTTTTTGAAATTGACCCTAAAATTGTAAACAATAATTTGAATAAAATATAGGTATTTAAAATTTAAAATAGATTGCTTTTATTTTTTAATAGGTATTAAATGTTAAGGAGGACAAAATAAATACAAATAGTCATTAGAATTTTTAATAACATAAACAAAAGGCTTAGTGAACCCAAATTAACCTAATAATCATAGTTGGACGGATTTTTTAATTTAGTCTTATGCCAGATTGAAATTTCATTTCAACATTTACATAGAACAAGTACTCTGATCAATTTTGTAAAGACAAACTACAAAATTATGGCGCTTCGTGAATACTGACAGACAACATACTTATTGTAATCAATATAACTATTATATTATCAAGGCGATAATATATCGCTTAAACACGATGTGCCAATATCTTGTGATTTACCCGTACAGTACAAATTAGACATTCCCTCTTCATTATTTCGCACTTAATGAGATAATGAGGACTTGACTTACATCCTAGGTAATAAACTAACTCTTTAACGTCAATGCTTAATTATATTTATAGTTAAGTTACTTAAATGGATATTAAAGTTGATGAATTGAATCATACAAAACACTGCACGACTCGAGCAAAATTAAATAAATTATTGTTAAGGGCAGTCAGATGCAATGAAGAGTTATCAACTTCGTCCCTAGACAAATGAGGACTAATCGCGAGTAAAAAATCCGCTAGGCCATCATCATACGCCATTAGGTTGTCTCTTATTGGTGGAAAGTGACAGATAGACTTCAGGAAACTAGGGATCCTAGCGGATTTTTGACTGGTGATAGCCTTCGAATGAGTAGAGGGTAATGCTTAATAAGTTTTATTTAATTATCAGTAGGTGCGTCGACTCTAGAATAAATAGTAATACTTCGCAAGTTCTGAGTTCTCAACCTGAAGACGTTAAGCTGTAACCTAGAACCTGGACGGGGAACGAAGTAATTGCTGCTTAGCTGTGGTGTGTTAGAAATTGAAGAGCACATTATCAAAAACATCAGTCCCAGGTGGCATTTAGAACGCCAGCCGGTCCAGGATCCGGAAAAGAGCGCTGATTTTTATCCTGTGTTTCACCACCCTCCAATATATATATCTATACAGATATCTGTCATACCGTCTCTGTTTATTTTGATAGAACTAACAGAGATGACATCAACATCACATTTAGAGCGTTTTCACATTATCAGATCCGATATCGGTATCGGACGCCGATACGATATCGGGGCAAGTAACATAAATGAAATATGTACCTGTCTTTCATATTGTCAGGCCCGATATCGGATATCGGAGCCGACACCGATATGTGGCGGCACCATCGGACGCCAGTGGGCTGTCGGACGATAATGTTTGTATGCGTGCTACACGTGGTTGTCTCTATGTGCCCGCACTTACCTATCGTATCGGAATGATTTTGTCAGAAATACCTATGTGAAAACAGCACAATGTCATAGTGTCGGCTATCGGGTGTCGACCATCGTCGTCCGATACCGATATCGGATCTGATAATGTGAAAACGCTTTTATTTGTAAGATATATCTTGGGTGGTGAAACATGCCCTTTGCATAGTAAAATAAAGGTAGACTTAAGGATTAAGCGGCGAGAATTCGACTACCGTCGGCCCGCCTTGGACGATGGTGTACGTCGCTTTGTTCAAGTCGTCCTTCTTGAGTTTATTCGCGTTGATGGGCCGGATACGCGTACGCAGCCTGCCGCATTTGCCGTCCGTTACCTTCTCGTATACTGGAAATGAGAAAAAAAATGATAATTAAATATGGTTATACAGAATAATAATAATAAATGCAGGATAGGTAATGAGAATACAGAATGTTTTTCACCTATCTACTGTGGCCCGAGTACGAACATTCGAAACCTGCGTAACGTAATCGAGTAGTAAACATCGAGAAATTTGTATGACGTACGTTATCGTATCGAAATCGAGAAACCTGATACTAAATTTTAGTTCTAAATACGCTCACCGGCGGGCGCTGTTCCAAACGTCATACAAATTTCTCGATAACTTTACCTACTACTCGATTACGTTACGCAGGATTCGAAAACTTCGTGCTCGACCCTCCGATTTTCAATCTTAAAGTTACTGCCAGATAAATATCTATTACCTACCTACCCGTAATATGAGAGCAGAAAAGTGCAATGACGTAAATGTGTGTGACTGTGTCATACAACGTTATGTAGGTGCTTATGAATGAACGTTATCTACTATTTTATGAGCCTTTTGAGCATCTTGTCCTGTATAGCAGACTAATCTGATCACGACTATACCAAGGTCTAACGCCAGCGCCGTGTTTTATAAAGCTACAAGTTACAATTTACAAGCGAAAGTCTCTTTTTAATAAAAGGTGATAGAATGAGACTTCCGCTTGTAAATTGTAACTTGTAGCTTTATAAAACACGGCAAAGACGTTATAATTATTGTCACTTAGGTGCCTATGTTAATTCTCCTACCCTGCAAAAGAGTAGGGTACGGCACTCTTTTGCGATAAAGCTATTACTTTTCGAATGAAAACGATTTCATTTTCAACCTTTCACTCTTGTCCATGGCGAAACAGTGCCTCTTTTTTCACCATTTCGTTCTCGATTCGGCGCGCGACGCACGCGCACATGCCTTCGCTAATTAATAATGAATCGCGTCAAACGCGCCGTCTTTGTGTCTTAGTTGTGTATGCGTTCACACTTATTAGCTCTATAGCGTAGAATACCGTGGCAGAGTTCCTATTGAATAGGTAACGGTAAAAGTGCAATGAACATCACCTAATTCTATCAATAACTACACAATAGCTACAGGCCCGTTGCAACACCGCTCTCGAATGAGGTAACGCCACATTATTTGCGCTATAACCGGTCTGAGTATTTTGTTTTGGTTAGGTTAGATGGACACGCACTATTTCGCCCATAACGCCGGCTAAGGAAACCGAAAGTTAAATCGTTCACAGCTCATAAATGTTGTCAAGAAATGAGCACTAACCTATGTATAACTGCGTTTACCAATATCGACAATTCAGGTCGTAGCCAATTTAATTTGGTAGGTACAGCTGCAAATTACTACCAACTCTGAAAGCGACTTCCGCCGGATTATTACTTAATGTATTTTACATTAAGAAGCCATTAATTGAACCGAATATTTTTCTGATCTCTTTAGTAGTAGTAGGTACTTAATTGTTTTTAGTTCATAAATATGGACCTCTGCTAAGTAATGTAACTGATTCAATAAATTATATAGGCAATACGTCAGAGATCCCTTTATTTCACTATGATTATATCTCACGGTAACTAGTTTCATCTTACAAAAGTACTTACATGTTTTCCTGAATGAGTTGTGGCATGCCATGTGGCACACGGATGGGAATCCTTTCAGAGTATCGGGATCGATCGGCGACACTCCCGAGGGACTCGCGCAAATCGGCTGCCTGGTCCCTCCACAGCCATTGACACATCCGTCATAGTTGTTCCGGTTCCTTCTGCGAGTCCGTGTAGTAGTGGGTCTTCTAGTCGTAGTGGTAGGAACAGTAGGGTTTGCATTGATTCTGACATTGGTAATGGATCCACTCGGAGCTACCATACGGATTCTAAATGTGGGGAATTGGGAGCTGACCAGTGGTACTGAGGCAGACGAGCCATTAGCACAGGGTGCCTGTGTAGACAGGCTACTCAAAGGGAAAGGTGTGGTTGTTACACTAGGAGGCAAAGTAGTAGTGGTTACAGTTGCAGGTGATGAGGGAGGACTGTTCTGTATATTTTGTGGCGCTTGTTGGTACAAGAGGAAATAATTGGGCGGCATGTTTGGAACCAGCTGAGGTGGCAATGGTGAGCTCTGCTGGGCTGTTTGTATTTGGATCTGCTGGGGCGTCGATGGAAATGGTGGAGGGGACGGGGGCGCGGGAGGCTGCTGGAACTGAGACACTGTCGGAAACTGCGGTGGTTGCGGTTGTGGTGGTCGAGTTGCTTCGGTGGTGCTTATAAAAACATTTGGGGTAGGCGAAGGTTGCGTTGCTTCGGTGGTGCTTATAAAAACAGTTGGGCTCGGCGGAGGTTGCGTTGCCTCTGTCACCGGTGGTAATGGTTGAACGGGACTCTCCGTCGATAAGGGTAAGACGTACACTTCAGTCGCTGAGCTTTTTGTTGTTGTCCCGAAAGTCGTGCTTACCGTCGATGTAGAAGCAGCAACGCTCGGTAAGTTGGACGTGGAAATAACCGAGTTAGGTGTCGTCGACAAAGTTGGTAGCACGACGATGGGATTCGTCGACGAGAAAGTTGCTTCTGTAGAGAATATCTCCGAGAGCGGTCTTGGCGAGTAAACTCCATCGTTTATAACGTTAGCGGCGTACCATGATTCTGGTAGAGTGCTGGTTATCTCTGTTTGACTCAGTTGTAATACTGGAAAAGAGAAAAAAAAAGTATTTTAGGGATGTTCTAAATATCATAGACCAAATAAGTTTATATTTATAAAGGTAGACGAAATAAATTTGATGGCTACTAAGATCCTACAAAAACCCAGTCATCGTCCACAGTAAATCATCGTGTTGCAATGTATACTTGTGGGTAAGCTAGATACATACATGTATACTCTTATTCCAGTAGCCCTATCGTATCAAACTGGTTTCCAAGGCCCGCTTTTTGCGATCCCTCCGAAGGTATTTGACCTCAGCCGGTGACAGATACAAAACATTTTGCTGTTTCATTGACTAAGTTAACTGATGGAACTTAGTACAATGTTTACTATTGTAGTGCTTGATTCATTGATGCCGTGGGAAATGGGCTTTCACTAAGCTTTATTGTATTACATAGATGGGTCAACGCGCGTACTTAGTTACGACCTCGTACTAACGAATGTTAGCAACGTAACAAATTTCTAGTTAAAATATTTATTAATACATGGCAGCTGCGATTTTCATGTGTATAGGTACCTAATAGGCATGGACAGCGTTCGAAAAGATCACTGGAAGAACATTGGAACAAAAACAGCGACACACAACAAAACTGCATTTCAAATGTCTAATCGAATCGAACGTTACCTCATCACCTCTATGTCTACTGATACCAAAGTAATACTCATTAATGTGTTTCGTGAATAAATATAAAGTGTGAAAGGCAGCTGCTAAAGATATAAATCATTTGCACGACTTGCGTCGATTATCTAAGACTTTTCAACTCAGCCCAGTCACACCGTTGAGTATCTACAGGGCAACGCACAGTTTTATACAGGGTTCGCTAAACCATTATCCATTAGTAGGTAATACTTAATATTTTTATGTGTCGCCTATTCGAATATTTCTAAATACTTGGCAATATTATTAATGTACAGTAGAGTTCTCCAATATCTACACAGTCAACAGTTCAAAATTATCTATATATAGATCTTATTGCCAGTTGCATAAGGTTCGTGTTTAGATATTTATGAACGGTTAGCTGTACAGATATTGGGGAACTCTACTGTAATTGTTCATTGTGTTCTTTTTCTGTTAAAAAATTTGTTATTTACTTAAACCAAAGTAACTGAATGTCATAGATCACACAAAGTATTGGTCCGGCTTCACATAAAGTTGTAGGTACTAAGTGCTTGTAAAAGTATATTGGCGTCATGTCCGTGACCATGTTTATAATTAAGCAGCCCAGAACAATGCGGAAGATGTAAACATGTATGTAGGTACCTACCTACCCAAGTAATGTTTCCGAGTAAGTCGCCACGCTACCTGTCATACTACCTAAGGCAAGTATTACACTTGAAAATAATTTTCAAAACAACTGGCCCTTAATTCACCAACTTTACAATTGTCAGTTTTCAATGACAATTCGGCGTCAATAGCTGACTTGAGGAGCTTTTGTTTTAGCGCGCTTCGTACTGGCCAAGGAATGTAGTTCGAATTGTCATGACAAACCGACAATTGTAAAGTTGGTGAAATAGGAGCCTGGTGCCACCTCTCGCTCGTGTCAACGACATTTAGCTATCAATCTGTTATTTGCGTGAGTTCCATTTTTATAAAGATTTGTTTTGTACGTATGTTTCTTCTAATTAATCCTCATAGCGACGCATGTAGTAATATCTCTTCATCATCATCATCACGTCAGCCGAAAGAAGTCCACTGCTTGACATAGGCCTCCCCCAAGGCTCTCCACTCAGACCGGCTTGTGCTTTCCCCATCCACCGCGTCCCGCGATCTTACCTACCTACGTTACCAAATCAGACCGGTCTTGTGCTTTCCCCATCCACCGCGTCCCGCGATCTTACCTACCTACGTTACCAAATCAGACCGGTCTTGTGCTTTCCCCATCCACCGCGTCCCGCGATCTTACCTACCTACCTTAGCACCTATTCAATTTAATTTCGCTCTTTTTTAAATACCTAACACAAATTTTGATAAGTAGGTAGGTACCTCAAATGACTAAAAGTAGGTATTAGTAAAGTATATTTTATTACATTTTGTTATTGTCTAACTCAAATTCATTGAGTTTTTTAACATTATAAATTATAATACATCATTGGCCATGTCCATTTGTTGGAGCGTATGGCCATGTCAGACTCATCTCGCGCGTCTAACTATCCGAGTGTAGTGTAATTTGACTACATTTAATTCACCTGATAAGAACATAATAGGGTACCTACCTGAAACTAAGACGAATATGGTCATTCGGTTAATATGTATTTATTTATACAATACAGTTGCTCACGACTACGCGCGTCTGCGTTGAATTCGATTATCGTTATCCCTCGGTTATATAACTAGGAATTTAAACTAAGTGTACTCAAGAGCAATAAAAACGGGTCACTTTGTATGAACAATTCCATTCAAAGTGACCCGTTTTTTTTGCTCTTGAGTATATTTTTGTGCCAAATCCGTTTTGTCGTTTTTGCATGATTGAGTAAGTATAAACATCTAATCGAACAAAGAAACATTCTCACTAAGAATCATATCAATCGTATGATGAATCGTATAAGAATCGTATGATGGACACTTTAATAATAGATGCTTTAGTTGGATATGCAGGTAAAAATCGTACATCGTTTTCCAACTAAGACAGACAGCTCCGAGTACTTTATTATATTGTAAGTGTTACTGCCAACTTAGTTTTTTCTACCAGCTTTTGATTTTATGACTGATGTTTGGAATGGTAGAGAAAAAATCCAAAAAATCATGTTTTTAAAATGTGTAGGTATATCTACTTTATTAAAACAAACGTAGAATTAAGGCTTTATTTTTCTTGTTATGGGAATATTACTTCCCGAAACGTCGACTGTTTCAAATCTTTCGTTTTCAGAACAGAGTTACTTAGGTAGAGTTTATTAAAATACAAAAACCGGTCAAGTTTAATGGTCGTATTCGTGTGACAGTAACTCTAAACGCGGGTCATAATTCTACAAACAGTAGTGAAATGAAACGAGACCGCTAACGTGTACTGAGAACCAAGCACGAGTATTCGAATGATACGTAATTGAGTGTAGAGTTATCGTCAGATTTTGTATAACGTTTGTAACAGCACCGCTCGTGAGCGAGTTTGGTGCAAAAAAATTATTATGAAGTGTCTCGTTGGCGATTTAAGTTACGCAGGATTCGAATATTCGTGCTTGGGCCGAATATTCGTAATTATCGTATCGAAATCGAGAAACGTCATACAAAATTTTAGTTCCAAATACGCTCACGAGCGGGCGGTGTTCCAAACGTCATACAAATTTCTCGATAACGTTACTACCTTCTCGATTACGTTACGCAGGACTCGAATATTCGTGCTTGGGTCTCTAGACCATATTTCATTTTCTAATAAGTATTCTTCGCACGGTTACGCACAGCAACTGAGTAGAATGACAAGAAACAAAAGTTGACTGACTCCGTACAACATGTACGTAAGTACTACATACGCATTACGAACGGTCCAGCCATTTCAAGTACAAGCCGTTGCGTGGAACCATTTCGAAGTAAATAAATGAAGAACACTTCCTTGTAGAACGCTAGTTCTACTTCATAATTTTTGAAGAAAATATGGATATCTTAAAAAAAACTTCTACTCACATACTGTGTAAAAAATATGTGTTTCCTTCCAACCTTGCCATTGTATGGGAATTTAATTACACAAATATGTAATACGACATTCTACTAATAAGTATTGAAATACCAACACCTGTGCCCTTGTTATTGTATTTGGTAATTAAAAAACTTAAGTCATTTAGGTACTTATTGAATCATTGATTGGGCAATCGAATGGATATACTTTACTTTGACAAGTAAGATTATTCATTAGTTAATTGGTAACATCAAATTTAAGTAGTCAGTCATCAGATTTTAAGTATAACTAACATGCACGGGAATTAAGTGTTTTATAAGCGTATTTTTTATCGCGTTAATTTTACAAGTATGTACTTGGCTATTCCATTTCTAAATAATCTTTTATCTACACACATATCATGAGTTATCTCTATAATAACGCGTTCAGAAACCTTAGGAAATTACTAGCATTTCGACAACCAGTTTTACTATTAAAAAAAATTGTAACGTAATGTCATTACATTACGACATCGAATTTGATAACGTCATGGGTTTTAAATTTGGAACATCTTCAAAAACCAATACAATTTAAATAGGCCTACGATACGAAACGTTTCGGCGTTCTCGTCATTAATATTAAACAAACAGTCAAATTCGGTGTGTTGTGCTTTCAGCTTCAGAATCCATCTTAGAGTACTTATAATGTGTGTAGATAAAGTAATGTACGCAGCTCTACATAATTAGGCCCTAAAACACTAGTGAGATCTTATTATGAAACTCGGCTTCGCCTCGTTTTTTAAACCACACTCCTGTTCTAAGGACCTTCATTGCGTAACAGTTGCATAAACTACTATTTCAAAACAGCGAGACAAAGAGAAAGAAAGTAGTTCAAACAAACATAAACAATAATTGAATGCACTTCGGTTTCGTTATCGATATCGCTATAGACAAGTTTAGAAGAAAAATGTAAGTAAAACAACAGGTAAAAAATGTTGTATACTTGGTCAAACTTTAAGTAACTCCTAATGAGATTCCTTAAACTTGAATTGACCTACCTAATAGAGCTAAGAAATCATTTTGAACCCAAGCTCTACTTCAAAGCGTAGCACAGACAGTGTTATAAGTAAACTCAGTACGAAAACATTAGGCATAGGAATCGTTGTTTTGGTTTAATTTCTACGTACTTTGTATACGAAATAAAGGCAGTACTCACGTGCTATAACGAGGAGCGATGACAGGCGCGCGTACTCCATGACGGCGAATGGCTAATGGCGCGCCGCGCGCGCAGCCAGTGTTGTCAGTGCCATAGACATCAAAAGTGGCATAAAAGTGGCTGTTTTATATCTTACTAGGCTTTGGATAGATATTCGATTTTCAAAATAGTGTTAAAAAAAAAGGAATCGATCTTTTTCAGTCTTTAACTAGGTAACTAGTATAGTAAAGTAAGTAAAGTGTAGTAAAGTTAACAATTTTCCTTCATACGTTCATCTTCGTTTACCTTCGTCATGTATAAGTAGTCTATACGTAGTATAAGTAGTCTATATACTTAAATATAATATGTTTTGTATAACCGTCAAATTTGTGGTCACATTTGTGGCTAAATAATCCAAAAAGCGTTTAAACGGCAACACTTCAGCAAAGTGAGTGGGGCGGTGAAGAACGGCTAGTAGTGTTATTCTCCAATGCAGCCTCGCTCAGTCACTAGCGCCAGTATCACTTTTCGGTACTAAATGACAGCTAGTTTGGCATTTCAAAGCTGGAACAGCCTTTAACGCAAACAACGCAAAGCTGTTTGTTACTTTAGAGCCTAACACCCCTGTATTCGGCACTGCTGATATCGTTGCACAACAGATAATAACGCTAACTATTAATCATAAGGGTACATCCAGCGTATGAGTGTATTAAAATCTCGCTTAGTATGGGGCTACGCTTACCGCATATTCGCTAACCGAATATAGAGTTTGTTGGGAAATGCGTGTGGGGAATCGTGGCGGGCTTACCGCTCTACATTCAGACTTTAATGACGGCTATCGTGCTAAAATTCACCGCTAGAGGCGCTAGTGTAGAGGCAGGTCTATCAAAATAATACGTAGTAAAGCCGTCATTGTTAAATACATTCATGTTGCGGAATTTTTATGGAAGTAATTTGTTACACTGGTACCATCCCACGATTTTTTACATGTTTTGACACTAAAAAAAAATATACCTGATATGAATAAAATAAATGTTGTTCTTTTGAGGAGATACAAATACAAAAATTCTTTATTGAAAACCACAAAACAATACAAGGAGATTACAGAAAACAGGCATAGTAGATGTTTAATAAAGCGCGATATACAAGGGAATACTACGACGTACTACGACGTATACAAGTGATGGCAAAGCAGTAGACAAAACAATACCTTTTATAAAACATATTAAAACCATTTCTATCAACACCACCTTGATGGATGGTGCTCCTCCACTGTACGGTTTAAACGGTCTTTCTTGCCCCGTACGTGCAAAACCTGAATGGACTGGCGGCTGACGTTTTCCCATCTTGCTACGACATGGGCTCCTTTAAAAGGCGAGTGTACCGCTTCTTTCAAGGCCGGCAACGCACCAAGAGTTCCAATGGTGCTGTGGGTGTCTATGGGCGGCGGTGATCACTTACCATCAGGTGAACCTCATGCCCGTT
This sequence comes from Clepsis dumicolana, assembly GCA_963691665.1. NCBI lineage: Eukaryota > Metazoa > Arthropoda > Insecta > Lepidoptera > Tortricidae > Clepsis > Clepsis dumicolana. The sequence continues at coordinate 9,814,903 of OY829518.1, forward strand.
GTCGGCTCTAGTATAAAAAAAAAACTTTAAACAATAGATTCTAGAGGCAAATTCTAAAGACGTAAACGTCACATTGACAACATTATGAAATTGTAGTATTTATATTATTATGTTGTATTTTTTCTATAATTCGGCCTCTAAATCTTAATGTACCTAACAACTTTACTCAAAATTCATTACCTAGTAAATGAATCTTATTCTTACATTTTTATTTATATTCAATTTATTGCAAAGCGATGGCAACTGTGTACCCGAACTATGTGTGAAAGATCTGAACGGAACTGAAGATGCACCACATTTTAGAATTTTCAACGGAACCCAGGCAAACCCTAAAGAGTTCCCTTATCAGGTAGGTAAGGTTTAGTATCCTATCGAATTCGCTTTTTATTTACTGCGTGTGGGTTAACTTACATTGGTCTCTCTAGGTATCGATGAAGATGCGGTCAAGAACTATATATTATACCTTCTGCGGAGGAACAATTATAGCTCCAAGCAAAGTTCTCTCCGCGGCTCACTGCTTCTACAATAACAAGGACAGCCTGTGCAGCTGTAATTCAGGGTAATAAGTATCTTTCGCTTTTTTGTATATTGACCACAAAATATGGTAGAGTTCGTAGGGTAGAGTTCAATTGAAATGACAAACAGTGTAAGCACAATCAAATGGCATAAGGCATAAGCATTTGACTGCATAGGCAGTTTTTACTGTAATATGAATAAGTAGTAAACCAATATTTTAATTTAAAAACCGGCAAAGTGCACGAGGGTTCCGTAGAAAGATTTTAACGCTTTTTTCCCCAGTCCAGTGTTAGCAGTGCCCTGCCCGTAAGCCAACTGTACGCAGCGTGGAGTCAACTTATATTGGTCTGCGAAATCTACAGACAGACATAAAAATTAAAGATTTTGAGACTTTTCGGAGTGGTTGTGGTATAAGAGCTACCTTCGTACCAAATTTCAAGTTTCTAGGATAACTGGAAGTACCCTTTAGGTTTTCAGGGTACGGCAATTTGTATGAAGACAACCTTTTTAATTACTGTATCTTTTGGTTGCGTTAACTTAGAAGTTTGATTTTTTTTCACAGCTTCATGGGACTGTAGGCTTGAGTATTTGATATTAATTTCAGCGTGCTACCTTCATGCGTTCCAGAGAAAAAGGGTCTTGACAGACAGACAGACAGACGGACAAGAAAGTGATCCTATAAGGTTTCCGTTTTTTCCTTTTGAGGTACAGAACCCTAAAAATAATGTAAAAACGAGGTTTACGGGTATCGATTAATTAAGTGGGTAATGACGAAGTAATAAAGGCAAACTATCGATAATTTTTAAAAGTTTAGTTTTTCGCCATTTCTTTGAACTCCATTAATATACTTACTTACTTCGCCGAAATCTTGTGTTGTCCAAGCGTAAACGGGACGTGATTTAAGTATTCTTTGAGGAGACAAATCTCTCTGAATCTCAGTTTGGGGTCTCTTTAAATATCACGTAATTTTTTCCCTCAATAATCTTGCCGAGAAAAACTTTGTTAATTTAAGGAAAAAATATTTAACGATATCAAGCACTAAACTAAAAAGCACGCAATTTCAAAAAAAAAATGTGAGATTTAGGGGGACGTGTGGAACCAAATCTCACGACATTTCACCAAGGAGGGAAGGGGAGGGGGTCAAAAATCACCAAATTAACTTATTTATCAACTCACTTAATTAATTATCAACTCACTTAATTAATAGACGCCCCCCAAGAAATCAACCGGGGTTTGAGTGAGTCTAAGTGGAGCAACCCTACTGTGAAGATTTTTTAAATAGAAAAACATTCTCTCATTACATATTGTCAACCAGCAGAGGCATTGAACGTAAGGAAGAATGTTTTTTTCAAATAAAAACTTTACAAGGGTGTTCACTTAACTCAACCCGTGGCCGAATTCTTGACGGTTCTTTAAAACGCATCCTTATTCAGGCGGAATTTGAATTAGTATACCTACAGGAACCAGTTTTTCTTACCCAGTATCGATGGCAATTACATTTTAATTGGAGGCACATAAAACAGACATGTTTTGTACAAACATTTATTTTTAATTTGTGATTTAAGTTTCAACCGAAATTATGGTCACTCTACGTTATTTGTATTAACTAACGTATCATTACTTCATGACTGACGTGTCACCTCATGAAATGTAGGATGACCATACTGTGCCCTAAGCACGACTTGTCGAATCCTGCGTCACGTAAACTCGAATAGTAAACTATAACGAGTTTGTATGACGTTTGGAACAGCGCCCGCCCGTGAGCGTATTTGGAACTAAAATTTAGTATGAGTTTTCTCGATCTCGATACGATAACCGTAACGTAACGCAGGATTCGACAATTCGTGCTTAGGGCACTGTTAGTGAACGTATTTTTTTTATTACTTTATTATTAATCAATTAATTCAGGAATAAAGTATTTTTTTTAACACACACATAGTTAGGTTTAGAAAATTGGATCCTGCATACTAATTCAAATTCAATCCTGTATAATAAGGCATGGTAAATTACAATTAATATTTATTTTTAATTTTTAAGAAAGTTATCACAGAAGTCATTGAGTAAGATGTACGTTGTTGCGGGGTCTCTGTTTAATAAGGATAGGGAATCAAATAAGCTTAAGCGTCCAAATCAATGGCGAAGGATCAGCCGGACAGTCGCGCCCAAAAACTACAACTTCCCACGAAGAGACATCGCTATAGTTGTGAGCTTTCATTTACAATATTTTATTTAGCCAAATGTCCCGTTGTTTGTTTGTCTGTTTATGTGTCTATCTTGCAAGTTAAATTTGAAATGGATGCCAAAGCAAGTACAGTGAATAAAGTACAAACCCTTAATGTCACAGAATTAAAAAAAAAATCAAATTCGAGCCTCTGCTGATTTGATATCCTAGATTTTTTTGCATTGAATAAAAAACAAAAAGACACTTCAAAAATAAGTATATTGTACTTTTTGAAATTAAGGGTTAACCTACAGTTTATGTATATGTATGTATTATGTTCGGGTAAAATCTTGCAACTGAATTTATTTTCAAGCAGTTATCCTCAAGCGATTGAGATGAAATTTCGCATACTTATTTAAATCCGGTGACAATACAATAATTTGGTAGTGGGTGGTCCGGCCAGGACCGTATTCGCAGGAATGAATTCTTCAACGGTTAATTAATGGCATCGACTTGAAATTCGGTATGGAAATGTAAGTTGACAATACAAGTATAGACAACAAAAACTACATTAACTTTATATTAAGTATGACTATTATTAATAAGTATGTTTTTATTTAAGAGATAACTTATTTTTAATGAAATACTTGTTTCAGTTTACAGCAAGTCCTTTCACTTACGATGGTTATGTCAACCAAATTCCTTATGCTCTGGAACATAAGTCCTACGTAGGATTAACATGTATTGCATCTGGTTATGGACAGACTGAAGTGAGAGTAAGCAATCATTTTGAATTAGAGCATCTATTAGTATAGTATTAAGAGCGGTTTCCGCCTAACGTGTCTTTGTTCGATGAAGTAGAAACAATGAATTGTATTTTTTTTTTCTGCATTAACTTAGATACTCTACAATACAATGATACTTACGTGATTTATATGTATTAAAAACAGGAAAAAAAAATGTTCACGCGTGCATTACGTGCAGTCAGCAGCAAAGGTAGCTAAGCAAACGACGCGTTCACAATGATCTAATCACGGCTCTATTGTTGTAGACATAAGAGCTTGTGCAGATCATTGTGACCGCTCGGTTGCTTAGCTACTTGTAATGCTGACTGTACTTACAGTGTTCTGATTTGGATGATAGCTGGTAGGCCACTTTTCCAAAAGCTCTCCACTTTTATGTACATTTTAAAAGCGTTTCTCATTACTAAAAGCCATCCAGAATATTTTAACGAGCGCGATAAAATGTTCGCAAGAGAGCTGCTTATCGTTTTTCAGAAAATAAATTATCTATATAAATTTATAATCCTATAAGCGCGTCTACCGACTTTTTACACGACTGCCCAAAGAAAAAGAGTCACTGTCTATGTGTGTGTGTGTGTGTGTGGAGATGTATCACTGTCTCAAAACCGATTGCTTTTGGAATAGAGAACCTCATGCCTATAATTTATTATTATTAACTGCAAAATTTCTCTAGAGGAATATTCACTTTACCAACTACCTGTATATAAGTTGCATTTTTTTTTCCTTAACCAGCGCCCATCAGATGTACTGCTGTGGGCAAAACTCGACGTAATTTCAACAGCCACGTGTAGCAGATTGCATAATAACAAAATGACACGATTTGTGTGTACCTCAGGAGCTTTGACAGATGTCGGGAAGGTACAGTCACTCCAATAATATATTTATTTCTCTCTTTTCCCACTTAGGTACTTACCACATTCCGAGAGCAGGCAGTTGCTCCACCACCGACGAGAATGCGACTATAATAGCTATCGACTATTTTCTTGCTCGAGAATACAATAATTAGATGCAAATCATTTGTCAATACACAATATTGCACCTTGTTAAAAACATCATGTATACATGTGATTATTGTGTAACGGACGGACGATCAATAATTGTATGGGACCGTGGCGTGATTGGCACCACAACTGTCGTCGACGATTAAAGTCTTCTACAGTAGATTGTGCTACTAGTGCATAAAACACATAATCTTACCCGAGATGTTTGTATTTACCCGAGCCACAGGCAAGGGTGGATAGTTAAGTCAAGGGTAGGTAGGTAAAGTGGGTTTTATGAAATAGTTGTACACTTTACTTTTCACTTTGATTGCTTGGAAATTAAACAACATACTTTTTTTAATACCTACGAACTATAGGTAATTCGCCATCTTGGATCCAAAAAAGATTTTTTAATTCGAGCTCACCGCAGCCAAATTACATGAAATCGTCACCTAAAACATCATTTTTGAGCTAAAAATGTCAAACTGTCATTGTGGTAAATTGTGTTCGTCGCTGTTGTTGGCCTGATTGCTTTAGTCTTAGAATAACTACTATATGTACAAAAGAAATAAAATAAGTTTCTATGAGGTTCTAGAGTAGTATACGTAGCAGTTTGACCTGAAGCCTTTTTCGGGAAATTTTACTTTATGCACTAGAGCATAAACCCATTTTATGCAGCGTCCACCCAGCATAATACGATCTTTAAGAGCGTGAGAAGTGAGAACACAATTTTTTTCATTCATAGGGAGATTCGGGAGGACCTCTGGTCTGCAAAAATACTGGACATTCTAATGAAGGCCCACGTGGAATTTTAGTCGGTGTTACAAGCGGCAAACGGGAGTCCAGGCGAAAAAGGGGCGGAAGACGCTCGAATAACGCGTTCTTCACTAGAGTTTCCAGCTACAAGAAATTCATTCAGAACAATAAGGCCCATATAATAGGGCCATATTCAATTGCGTGGATGAGTGCTTTTAGTTGTTATTTTAGAAGTATTTTTATTCGGACTCTATAGAAGGTGACTTTTTACCAGACTGCGTCACGCAAAGGAGTGTAATGTAATGTGATTTAGTTGGTGATCAAGGAGTTGAAAAACATGAATGACAGCTAAAATGAAATTCAATTAAGTCTCATTAAGTCATTGTTCAATTAACAAAATCGTTCACACCAACATCCATCCACTCTGCATGTCATCCCTTTGGCGCGAAATTTTATAAATCTTAAGTGAAAGTTTATTCATAAAATTATCCATAAGTAAATTATCTGTAAGTAAATAGTAGTTTACGCAACTGCTACATAATGAGTGTTTTAAGGCCTAATTATGTGGAGTTGCATACATTACTTTATCTACACACATAAATTATAAGTACTCTAAGATGGGTTCAGAAGCCGAAGGCATATATCATACCCATACCTGTCACGAATTTGACTGTTTTTTTTTTTAATCATAGACAAACATACCGAGCTGACGTTTCGTAAACTGTTTTTTTTTTGTGAAAAAAAAAATCAATACCACATTATTAATTATACATGTCGGACTGAACTCGACTTATATACTTGAGTGATCCGTTTTATTTCACTATGATTGTAAATTACGTTGGTCGTAAAATTCGAAAAATTTAATTCGATATCGAAAAGTCATTACGACATCGAATTCGATGTCGTAATGACTATTACTTTACTGCAGGACCTGCTGGTGGAGGTGGTTGGCGGGGGAGGCGACGATGTACTGCAATGCTGGTCATTTTCTACGGTTTCTGAACGCATTTTAGAGGACTTATGATATGTGTGTAGAGATAAAATCAGTTACTGCATGATGTTACTCATCACTCTTGTGAACTGCTGGCCCGATTTTTATATTTTTTTGATGTTGTATTGGTGTTTGGTATTGGTGAAAGAATATTTTGCGGAATTTAAAAAACGCAACTTTGGTAAAGCCGCAAGAGTGAGCTAGTTCCCATTAAAAAAAGGCGTTTTGTTTCAGATTACGCCATTGATTATTAATGCGGATTTTTTTTCAGATCACCGATTAAAAATCACTGTGGTTTGAATTGGTTTTGAAATTGTGTGATTTTTAATGCCCACTTTTTTTTTGTAAATACTTATTGTTAATTTATACTAACTTTATTTCGTTAAAGCATTTTTAAATACAAAGTGATTGAAGGAATTAATGTTTCGTATCTCTTTTCTCATCGTAAAGATAGATGGGTACCATTCATTAAGTACCATTAGTTAAGTACTAATACTTCTTATTAGTAGTTAGGTACTTAATTCTGTAAATTATGATAGGGCTCAACAGCTGGTCAAATTTTAAACTATTTCAAAAAAGGAGGAGATTCTTAATCTGACTATGTTTTTGTACTTTTAGGTAGGTACCACAAATATGAAGTCGGTGGTTCATTCAAAGATTGCAACCCGCTCTCACCGCACCGTCTTCATATTTGTGGTAGGGCATAAAACTGATGGCTTTAGAGGATTATTTTATGTGTTTCTGAAGGCGGTTTTACTTTTTGTTAAAAAAAAAAAATTTCACAATTTTTAAACAGTAAGAGTTAGGACACTCTAGTGTCTTCGAACTTTGTTTGACCTAAATAATTTCCCCTTTAAATAAAACACGGTATATGTATGGTGCCGTATATAGTATTTTTTAATTTTAAAACGATTCCAAAAAAAGGTTAGCCCGAAACCGAACCCGAAGTAAGTAGGCGTTGCTTAACCAGGCAAATAAAAAAAATCTAACTAAAACGAAATCGTTTAATTTGGCACTATTATGTACATTTCAAATGTTTACTTAATTAATTAAACAAAATAATCTTAAGCTATGAAAGTTCGCACGTGAAGTCCTTCCTTTTCAATATTATTTATCAATATCAAATAATTGAACGGTTCACCGTCAAACGTTGCGGTTCGCAACGCTAGTGTCGAGTGGTGTCTATCTGTCAATTTCCACCAGTCACAGGCCAGTCTCTCATTGGTGGAGAATGACAGTTAGGCTTCACTCGACAATAGCGAGCGAAACTAGCGGATGTTTGACTCGCGATAGCCCTCATTTTATGGGGATGTTTATCTTCTCTTTTCTAATCGGCCTTCCATTGTAAATGGATTGAAATATTATATCCCCGATATCCGATAACGGACTAGGAGAGCTTCATGAAAAACAAACCTTATTCACAAAAAGTCACAAACCATATGAAAATATGAAATCGACAGATAATTTAGGTTGAGATAAGCTTAATAAGCGTTTATAATTTTTTGAATGAAGGAGAAATTACCTACATTATAATAGATATCGCATAAAGCCGTTTGTAAATTACCGTCTGCAAACCATGAATTTCTAAGGCGTCTTCTATAGCGAGGCATCTACTATTTCCTCACTGATGGTTATAGTTTGCCGGTCAACGATGAAATACGATAATAGGGTCCATCGGCTTTTCGGCTTTTGATTTTAGAAACTTTTGATTTTAGAAATTACCTACATTATAATAGAAATCGCATAAAGCCGTTTGTAAATTACCGTCTGCAAACCATGAATTTCTAAGGCGTCTTCTATAGCGAGACATCTACTATTTCCTCACTGATGGTTATAGTTTGCCGGTCAACGATGAAATACGATAATAGGGTCCATCGGCTTTTCGGCTTTTGATTTTAGAAACTTTTGATTTTAGAAATTACCTACATTATAATAGAAAGCGCATAAAGCCGTTTGTAAATTACCGTCTGCAAACCATGAATTTCTAAGGCGTCTTCTATAGCGAGACATCTACTATTTCCTCACTGATGGTTATAGTTTGCCGGTCAACGATGAAATACGATAATAGGGTTCATCGGCTTTTCGGCTTTTGATTTTAGAAACTTCAGAGAGTCTAATGTAATTTTTGACACAAGAAGAAGTCTCGATCGCGTTCGCGTTAACGTCTCAACGTTACTATGGGGAAATCGACAGTGCCTCTAGCGGCACGTATTGACAAATAGTATTCTCATAGTATTTGACCCCCTTTTAACTGTGGACTTACTGCTATGACCCATTGGTGCGTCCTAATGTTATTTTTTCGTAGACCCATACTGCACCGGAATGGCACTAGGTACTACTGTGCCCTAAGCACGACTTGTCGAATCCTGCGTCACGTAAAATCGAATAGTAAACTATAACGAGTTCGTATGATGTTTGGAACAGCGCCCGCCCGTGAGCGTATTTGGAACTAAAATTTAGTATGAGATTTCTCGATCTCGATACGATAACCGTAACGTAACGCAGGATTCGACAAGTCGTGCTTAGAGCACCGAGGGTCGAGCACGACTTTACGAAAGCTGCGTAACGTTACGGTTATCGTATCGAGATCGAGAAACCTCATACTAAATTTTAGTTCCAAATACGCTCACGGGCGGGCGCTGTTCCAAACGTCATACAAACTCGACAACGTTTACTATTCGACTTTACGTTACGCAGCATTCGTAAAATCATGCTCGACCCTCTGGTAAGTAAATGAAACATTTCCACGCGCATCGTATTCACACGTGGTCCACCGCTGCATGTACCTATAACAAGGTAGATGGAGCTCTGCGATTAACACAGTGGTCATTTAGTGGTAGGGCCTCCTGCTTTAGACAATCCTCTTATGTTTTCTACCATGATATGGCCAGTAGGAATATGAGAAATAAAAATTGTACCAGTTGCTACGCGACTGAGACCTATTTTTTGGTCATCGATTACATTATAGGCGCTCAGGATTCGTTGAGTTGCGCACGCGCGGGCGTGGAGGGGTCCCGTTGCCGGGCGTGCCGAGCCAGTCGTACGCTGGCATTGTGAATGGACGACCGTCTTCTCGACCGAAGCCCGCTGGACTGAAACGACGCCGATCTCAATCGCGAATCTATCCTTTCCTCCTCTTGCTCCCCTAAATGCTCAGAGGCAATCGATTCCGACTTAAGCGAAGGTGGCGGGAGAAGCGGACCGTGAACAGGCTTCTCTGATTGCTGGAAATGGAAGACGAAGCGTAGCTCGTCGCCTAGCCGACGCCAGTATGAAGCTGTTGGGTCCCGCGAACTCCGCCACGCGGCCACCAACAGATCCACTAGCGAGATAAATAAACCGAAAACGCATCCTATCCCCAGCACGAGAAATAAACCTACGAAGTTCTTCATTGTCAATCTTTCGTTCTCCGGCTGATCTTCTGTCTGGAACAAGAAAAGACTGTTAAAAATTTTGCAGCACTGATGATATTCAGCCGGTATGAATGGATTGAACGGTACTTTTTTCATTTACGTACCTATTTAAACATAATGCGAAGTGTCAAGCATAAATAACTCAAATAGGTGACGAGTAGATAGTTTCATACACATGCTCTGGTGAATTCACTTGTATTGTGGAGGCATAGGTATTAAATGTTGGAGCATATGTAGTACCCTGACTACATTTTTTATCTCTCCACGATAATGAAACAAACTATTAACATAACAATAATAAATGTGGTTTAATTTTATTTACAAGGCATAAATAGATCTTTAGATGTCTTCTTTAAAAAAATAATGCACAATAAAGTAATCCAATTGACAATTATTGACTCCTACGGATGAAAATCGCAAATTCACGATTAAGTGTTTTGAAAACGGTAAACTATAGGACTAAGATAAGTTTGCTAAAAATAATTTATGTCATCAGCAATCACTCTGTAAAACATTCACATTAACTTTCGTTTACGGAATACTTAAATTAACTTAAATAAAACACTCGGAATAAGCATAAACTTGCCGTCCCTAAATTTCGTCTACGAAAAGTCAGTAAGTCTTTTTTGGGAAATTGCGTGAGGTTCTACAATAAAGTGCCTGTAGATGCATGGGAATTGCCTCACAATTCATTTAAAAGATACATAAAGACCGCTCTCTTGAAAAAAGTATACTACAAAGTGGATGAATACTTATGTGATGGCACCACCTGGCCAAGGCTGAAAACAGAAGATAATTAGGACATCAATGTGACTTGGCAGCGTCCCGAAGATATTCGTGTATGGTGTCCGGCTCTGTTGCCGTTGTCCGCTGCGTACTAATTGTAATACAATTGACATAAATAATGTTTTATTTATTTGACATGACATGAAATGTATATTTCATCAATTTTTGTTATTTGACATTTGGAGACCATATACATCTCCAGTTTATGTATATGTATTATTATACTTATTATTTGACCGTGGAGGCGTTTTACACCTCTGCTGAGTTTAAATTTAGTTTAAATTGACCCTAGAGACTATACATCTCTAAGCCATTTAGATTAAGTATTATATTATAGTATTAATTCTGGGACCCTATACATCCCTTTGTAATTTAAATTTTCACAGATATTTGACCTGGAGACCCTATACATCTCCTGCTCAATTAAAACGTGCCAGTAAAGTAAAGTGTTCTGGTTTTACTGTTCTAATAATTACCTTTTACACTTGTTTCTAAAATGCGGTATTTTTTTTTTCTCTCTTAATCTTTTAATGACAGAGTGAGGTTTCTTTGTGTAATTTGTCTGTGGTTACGTATTGCAAGAGTTAATGTAACTTTGATTTTAGAAAAATGACTTTGTGCCAAGTTTCTTGCGGCGCAGTCTTCTTGGCAATCATGGTCTTTCCGAAAGCGCTGGTAGACTTAAAAAAATGACGTGTAAAAGAGCATTCAACTGCCTATATGCTGAATAAAATTTTGAATTTTTGAATTTGAATTTGACTTACATTGCAACCGCCTCCACCATTCATCTCCTTCCACCAACGGTGTTTCATAACCCTTAACTCGCCCGCTTCCTGCAGATTCAGTAAGGCCAAATTCAACGCTTGACGATACGATGAGTCTGGAAAGTAAAAAGACAAGTTAGTTCTCCTTAATGGTAAACGCAGGCACCATAGGCAAGCTATAAGAACAGTTTTAAATGATTCGCGGTACAATAAAGACATTAGTGAGAACGGGATTATACAGTGTCTACCCGTCATCATGGTGCATGAAACTGCGTCGAAATATCGGGACCACGTCAAGCCTAAGTAAAGGTAAATATGAGTTAATCGCGGTCAATATCCCGTTCGCATTATGTCATGAGCTATAAGAACTTATAGAAAACGGTCTCTAGCTTACACAATTCGATAACCATCGTATCTGATGGACTGCATTTGATTCAATAGACTTTTTACCTCATTAAAATTTTCTGTCAATACCAGAGAGAAATGATAGTCACTCGAAAAGAAGACTATCGTAAAAATCAAGAGATCTTAAAGATCAATTAGGTATCAATTCTAGTACCTACGTGTCTTATCTTATCAGAGACCTTTTGAGCCATATAGTGTGCTAACTGCCATGTACTGGAATGAAATAGAAGTGGCGCTTAATGCAAAAAAACCGGCCAAGTGCGAGTCGGACTCGCGCACGAGGGTTCCGTATAAAGATTTCCCTGCTTTTCCCCAGTGTTTTAAGATGTCCAGTATTAGCAGAGCCCTGTTCCTAAGCAAAATGTACTGTGTGGGGTCATCTTATATTGGTCTGTGAAATCTACAGACAGACATAAAAATTTAAGATTTTAAGAATTTTCTGAGTGGTTTTGTTACAAGAGCTACCTTCATACCAAATTTCAAGTTTCTAGGACAATTGGAAGTACCCTTTAGATTTTCAGGGTACGGCAATTTGTATGGAGACAACCTTTTTAATTACTGTATCTTTTGGTTGCGTTAACTTAGAAGTTTGATTTTTTCACAGTTTGAAGGGACTGTAGGCTTGAGTATTTGATATTAATTTTAGCATGCTACCTTCACGCGTTCCAGAGAAAAAGGGTCTTGACAGACAGACAGACAGACAGACAACAAAGTGATTCTATAAGGGTTCCGTTTTTTCCTTTTGGTATACGGAACCCTAGAAACGGAACCCTTATAGGATCACTTTGTTGTCCGTCTGTCTGTTTCAAATAATATTTTATTGTATTTGGTTGTGTCGAATGCGTTTTTTTTTGCCGTTTCGATTGAACTCCACTTTCACTACAAGTGCTTTTAGTTCGGCGAAGCATGTATGGCAGCTGGATGGCTGCTTACCTTTTAGCATTGCGATGCCGTATCCCTTACTGTCTAGCATACCGCCGACCTGTGGATATTAAGGTTCTGTGTTAAAATAAAATAATTCCAGGCCTTTTAACCTTTTCAAGGCAAAGGACGCATAAAAGCCTCATGAGCTGACGTGCCTACGACGCCACCAACGCTTTTATTTATTTACCAAAATTTTACACAACGTGACAGTAAAAATCAAAGCGCTGGAAAATTCAAATTATAAAGAAACATACATATAAAACACAATATAAAAAAGTACACACAAATACAACTACACAGCTGCACGGCTGCACAGTGCAAATGCAACCTACGAACGTATGCTTAAGGTTTAAGTCCGCGTTGACATTATGCCAACTTGGCGTGTGGATGACAACTTTTGTATGCGTCGTTGGCGTCAAAGGGTTAAGGGGTCCGTACCCAATGGCACCGTATTACTAAAGATTCTGAGTTGTCTGTTTGTCCGTCTCCGTCTGTCAATAGCCTCATTCAGGGATAAGTTAAAGAAGCTTTGGCTGGGTAAAGACTCATAGTAAGTCAACAGTTACCATCTTCTCCAGCACCAAGTTATTGCAGGCGTGCGTATTTGACATTATACGAGGGCGGGATGATAAGTAACTAGCCTAATATAAAAATACTTATGTTGGCGTGATAAAATTGATTTTATTTTTCAACATACTCTCCATGTACCTCTAATGCCCGTTTTCACCAACGACTCCTAAAATTTAAGGGACCCCTTAGCTCTTTTAGGGGACACCTAAGATCAATTTCCGTTTCACCAACGCTTAAGTAACACCTAACTGCTTAGGGGGTCCCGTAAGTTTAGGGGGTCGAATATTGACCCCCTATCGCTAAGTGACAGTTCGCGCAGTCGCAGATGCGTTTTAATTTTTATAGGTTATCGTGCATTTGGCAATAATTAACTTGATTGATAATATTTATATAAAATGGAAGGCTATTTAAATGATTTTGTAGTGTTTGGAAGCTGTTGAATAAATTGATTTAATATTCACATCAAAGTTATTTAGATCAGACTGAAGATCAGATGATTTATCAAAGTATGATAGGTACTAAAGATTTTTTCATAAGATATACCTACTCGTAGAATGTCGAAAGAAAACGTGCTTTTCATACTTGAAAAAATTTAACATTAGAGGTATTTGGAATATAAGAATAACTCAAAACAGAAGAAGAATAGTTCTGTATAAAGGAAGGCTTCATCGCAGTTGGACGAATGCCTAATACTAATTATCCATCATCAGTCTATATTTGACCCTCAGAATACAAAACAAACCAGAAGCCGCGTTCAATCATAACGCCGCGCACTGTGTCAATTTATTATTGATTTCGCTATCCGTTTACACTTAAAATAATAATCCTATTCTGTTTTTTTATAAACCCAACGGCATTTCTGCATGTAGGAACCACATGAGAAACGATTAATTAACATGCGCGCTCGCGGGTTCTGGTCTGTTCTATATTATACGGGTTTCAAAGAAATCGAATAACACAATACTTTGAAAATATGTACAGTTCATGAATAAATTATCAGATAACTAATCATTCCAGTTTCAGTCAATGAATGCTCGCTAATAAACTACAATCATCGCACCGAAAGTTCGAAAAAAATTTGATAGTTATAAACTGTTCTGATTTTTCTGGATGGCAAAGATAATGCCATACAGCCTAGTCAACATTTAAAAATAAGAAATAAGATGTAAATTTAGTATTAATTATATATCTGTATAGTTTTTCTATGTTTTTATAATGTTGGTTTAATTTTTTACAGACGATTTTTGAAGTTATTTGTATTAAAAAAAAAACCGGTTTTAGAAATCACTATAGCTAAAACAAACCGTCACTTAGTTAAGTAACCCCTATTAAGGCGTTACCTAAGATGGTGAAAACGAAATTAGGTTAGGGAGAGATATAAGGGGCCACTTAGGATAGGGGTCCCCTGACTAGGTGATGACTTAAGTGTCGTTGGTGAAAACGGGCATAAGCACTTGTTCCATCTTCGTTCTAAAGCTGTATAATGCATAAAATGATAATAATGATGATAAAATGACTTCTTTCAAGACCGGCAAAATACTCTTCTACGGCGGCAATAACTTCATCATTTGTGGCAAACTTCTGTCCACCCAAAAATATTTTTTAGCTTGGGGAAAAGGTGGAAGTCTGATGGTGCTAGATCAGGCGAATAAGGTGGGTGGGACAGCAAATCATAGTTCAATTCATTGATTTTTGCCATAGCCTTAACACAAGTGTGAACCCTTGCGTTGTCTTGATGGAAGATGATTTTTTTTTTCGCTAAACCTGGTCGTTTTAGCTGAATACATTGATAAAGCTTATCTAAAAGATAAGCGTAGTATTCTCCATTATTAGTTTGACCTTTAGGAAGGTAATCTATAAACAAAATTCCATTTGCATCCCAGAAGACAGAAGCCATCACTTTTCCAGCCGACTTTACAGCCATAGCTTTTTTAGGAGCCGAACACCCAGATTCAGTCCACTGTTTTGATTGAATTTTTGATTCTGGTGTGTAATGGTGAACCCATGTTTCATCTGTTGTTATAAATCGACGTATAAAATCTGCTTTATTTCTCTGAAAACGATCCAAGCATGCCTTCGAGTTTTGCACCCGAATTCTTTTTTGATCGTGCGTAAGCAAACGCGGCACCCAACGGTCGGATAACTTTTTCATATTTAATTCGTCACTTAAGATATGATGTACCCGTTCTTTCGAAATACCTGTAGTGTTAGCTATTTCAGATAGCTTCAATCGTCGATCTGCTAGAACTATATCATGTACTTTGGACACCATTTCCGGAGTCGTGACGATTTTTGGACGTCCGGGGCGGGCTTCATCTTGGACACATGTACGGCCGCGTTTAAACTCAGCCACCCAGTTTTTTACTGTGGCGTGAGAAAGAGCACATTCACCCAAAACATTCTTTAACTCTTCATAAATATCAAGCCCCTTCATATCCTTCATATAAAGAAACTTAATCACCACTCTTTGTTCAATTTTATCAATTTTGAAAAACAACAGACACAATGTATTTTCAAATGCCAAAAAATCAATAAAATATTCAAGCCACCAAATTCAAATTTAGAAAAGAGATAGCCGGAGACGTATTTTTAAAAATGAGAAAGTTCTTTTTTTAATTAAAACTTTTTAAATACCTTAGGCTACTTACTCACTTTTACTACCTAGTTACTTATCATCCCGCCCTCGTATGACGTGACGTCATGACGAAACTACTTATAAGTGTTCCGTTTTTGCCATTTTGGCTACGAAGCCCTAAAAAAGAGTAGCGGATGTATCTATGAAACATGGTATTGAGATTAACCTGTGTCAGGTTGCAGTTCCTCTCCACTACATATTCTATAGACGTGGATTCCATCAGAAATGCAAACTTTCCTTCTGATGGCTCTTGGTCCACTCTGAAAGCAAATTAGATAATACTGTTAATTAAGTATATCTCCTTAATTAATAACAAGTATAAGTCGCAGGTAATTATCAATTATCACATACATACCTGGCAACACCATCTGGATTACTTGCTGGCATATCCCACTGTTGCATTGTCTCGAACATTTGTTTAAAAATACCTTCTTGGGAGTGCTGAAATCAAGTGCTTTTATGATTGCTCGTATAGATGAATTCACCAGAGATAAATTATTATGGCTTATCCTTAACCTTCAGTACAGTCGTGGTTAAAGATATGTGGGGACGACCACAATAGAGAGATCTCTCTTCAGACAGATGTTGCGCCTGGGGACCGGATTCCGTAGGAAGAGAGTTGGAAGTTGAATTTATGCAACCGACTTTAGAAACTTCGTCAACGCGATTTGGAATAGCAAACTGCGAAGTACGTTCTATGACTAAATGGCGCTGAGGGTCATTAGATAGTACTCCTATTGGATGACAGATCGCGCCAAGGTCGCTACAGATATGTTTATAATATTAAATTTGAGAGTTACAAAAGTATGTATTCAGACTATTACGGCGGCAATAAAGTTGATGTAAGTATACATATTTTTGCAACTTTGTGCAGATATTATATTTCTGCCCTTGACTTAACTATACGAATTTGATGTTTACCTTTAGAAACTTGTAAGTCGAGCCACCCACTTTGGCACCATATGTGATTCCAAGGTCATTGTTAGCAAGTTCGCCGACATTAGTGAAGTCTACGTTGTTGCTCTTCTTGGCAAGCAGCGTGGCCAGATTGGCGGTATAGGAGCTAGTGATGACCAGAGCAAATATCCACCACGCGCTGGCTACTGCACGTGAGCCGTAGGCACTATGAAATAGTCAGATAAATTATCATTTTACTAGGGTGCAGGAGCTAATAAACATGGTAAAATCAGAACGTTTATTGTTGTTCATGTCAAACTTCAATGCGCATGGAGTGAGTCACTTGTAGAGGAAACGAGCGCACAGAAGAAAAGATAATGTCTGAGAGGAACCGCGATACCCCCCACGGTCTCAACAATTTTATTGCTGAAGCTAATTTAAATTTGGAGCGTACTGTACCTGCCTAACATAATATTATTTCTGTAACTAAAATACGACAAAAAATTAGAGAGAGGCACTACAAGAACCATCCAAAAATGCCATAGATTGACGAAAAAAAATTCAAGTGCTAGGTGAAATAAAGCATCATTAGAAAAAGACGTGGCATAATTCTTTTTAAAATTCTTTGAACAAAAAATTACTTGAACATTTGCATGTCTTCTGTAGTTTCTAAAAGTTTTTCTTTATAATACTGTGACCAAATAATAAGTTAGTATAAAAGAAGTACTCACACTGGAGCAATTTCAGATCCCTGACAAAGTATAGCTCCAAGGGTAAACCATAGTGCGTTGGCTAGTGTGAACTGATTCTCCAAAGCTTCCGGTTCTTCTATGCAAGGGTAAGGGTTCTGCCACTCTTCGGGGCACAAGCGTCCGACCACGTACAGCACCAGAGAAGTCCCGACGTATGCTAGCCCTAGACAAAACCAAACCTACGCAAATAATGGTATTGTATTTTTTTTTCTACGCATGCTTCAGCTTGGCTTTATGAAATTTTCACTCGTTTGCTCTATAAACCCAGTGAAAAATTCCATTGTGGGATTTAGTGCCAATATCAATTTTGCAGGGAAAAATGAAGAAGTTTCGAGCCTTTTAGCATATGCGTTGGACGTTAATAACGAAAGGCTCAAGAAACACTTTGCTTTCTTATTTAGCATCAACAGTGTGTACGCAGTCAAGCAGCTATTATTGTAAACGTCGAAAAGAAAAAAAATGTCAAATTTAATATTTCGTCTAATGCACAATTTCATTGCGAAATTATATGCATGATCTTGTGTAGTGGTCCTTTTCGTTTTGGAAAAAGAAAGAACAGCAATAATTACTGTGATGGCGACAAAAGTCACCCAATGTGCTTAGGGTGCTCTACTAGATAATACTCACTCCAGTGGAGAAAGGCAACATGAAAGCGAACAGCTTGGGGTCCGGTGCCGATGGTTTGTGGTACAGTATGCTGATGCCAAGATTCATGAACGGGGTGGTGAAGTCAACAATCTGCTCCCGTTCCGCCGTGATCGTCAAATCAGTAACCGCGAACATAAGTTCATCTCTCTACAACAAAAGATCAACTTACGTAGTGGTCAACTATTTAGGTCTAATACATACGTCAATACATCAAATAAAATGAAAATTATTTTTCATTTTAAAGTTCAAGTTTAATTATCTATTCAAGTATTTTTGAGGTCATAGTTTTATGAAACAAATACACTGCACAAAATAAATTAATAAGTAGCTGCAATCGCAATAATCCGGATGAAAAGACCGTTCATAAGGAACTTTGACATCAGATCAAGATATTTTTGCCGTCATAGGACGGTCGCCAAGGCGCTCGAGCAACTTACAGCGTGTCAGCCGCCGGCCTGCGGGTCGCTTTTTCTCTTCAGGCTGGCCAAAAACCATTTAAAAATAATTTCAGAGACTCCCGCATGCGCCCGCTCTTGACGGAGCCCCTTACGTCAACTGTCAAGTCTTACCTACGTTGTGAACATATTGTGAACTTTGCTATGTTTTATTTTTGTGTTTACCTTTCGCTATTTTATTTTTAACTTAAGTTTTGTACGTAGAGTTTTTCTGTAAAAGAACTCAGTTGATGCCGAGCACATCTCAACCTGGAGACGGTACGCCACATTTTCATTTGTCCTTTATGCCAGAGATCATTCAATAGTATCAAGAGGCCTAAACATACACAAATCAAAATCTCATAAATGTCTCAGCCAAAACTCCCCAGCTTTATTTTTAAAGAATGTACCCCCTCAAACTAGTTCTCTTACCAATACACCTGCCGCACCCTTTCATATTCATCTCAGTAATTTAAAAAATAATATTAATGTAGTGAAAAGAATTCCCCGTGGCGCCCGGATCTCCGTCGCTAATGAACTGACGCGCCTGGTCTTGAAATCTTGAAATGCACAGACAACAATAGTACCTTAGACTGGCAAAATCTCTTCCTTTTCCCATATCCGATCATCCCTATCCTTGACTCAAAAAATAAAAAATTACTGTTCGAATCCCATTCTTCCCTGTTTAACCCGTAAAATAGCTGATAACACCAAACCATATAATTTAAAAAAACAAAGTTGAAGGCCAAGTTAGCGACGGAGACCTGAAGGGCGCTGCGCGGCTTCTTTTCTCCAGTGACGTACTGTCTCCGGATACGAACGACACCCTTTTGGCCCTACAGACCAAACACCCACCAGCTCCTACTACTGCATATTTTTGGACCTGCTTTTCTGGACCTGGATGCTTGCCTGTACATACAAGAGAAAGACACAGTGAACGCGATTAATTCGTTCAAAATCGGTTCTGCAGCAGGCCTTGATGGACTCTCACCTCAACATCTCAAAGACCTAACTTCTCAATGTGTGGGCGATGCAGCTAAACACCTGATCCTGGCTCTGACAAAACTAGTTAACCTCATGCTGTCCGGTAATGTAAATCCGGAAATTGTCCCCGTCCTTTATGGTGCCAACCTAATTGCGGTCAAAAAATACGGCCGAGTCAGACCCATCGCGGTCGGTTCTACTTTTCGGCGGTTAACATCCAAAATTTCAGTTCGACACATTATATCTAAATTGCAACAACAATTTGAACCAATACAATTAGGTATTGGCACTAGAGGTGGGTGCGAAGCTGCGGTCCACGCCCTCCGCACCTATCTCAACAACGATCAGTGTGAGGTTTTACTCAAAATTGACGTAAAAAATGCTTTTAATTCGGTAAATAGGGACACCTTGCTTACAGAAATAAGAAATAATATTCCAGAAATTTACAACTACCTACTGAACTGTTACCACGAACCTTCAAAATTAATGAGTAGTATATTATTGGGCATTCTGGACCACCATTCATTCGATCGGGCGAAAAATTTCGCCCTCACTCATTCGTGGTGATCCAGAAGCCCAATAATACAATGAATTGCACACAACCTACAATCAACCCAAACCCAACGGTAACCAACCTAACAGTAACCTATCAGCATTTGCGTTCAACATAACGCTCAACCTACACCTGAAATCGCATTGGGCATTCTGTTTCACCTCTCGATCAACGCAACGAATACATCAGCCCAACAGCAACTCAAACCCAACGGAACCCAACCTAACAGAATTTGCTCACACTCGAGGTTTAACGTTAACCATCTGCTCTTCTGCTCATTTTGAATAAGCATTCCATGCTTGCAACACGCGCGCATTGGTTGAATTGATCTTGAACAGATATGAAGTTTGTAAAACAAGCTCAGAGCTTGCAGTTGGAGGTTGTTTGTTCAGATCGCAACAATCGTAGTTTTCGTCACGGTGAACTTTTACCCGACACAATTCGCTGTATAATTTGCGGTCCTTCTAATTGCGGTAAAACTAATTTAATTGTCTCTCTTCTACTACATGAACAAGGACTACGCTTTCAAAATATTTACGTATATTCAAAAACACTTTTCCAACCGATGTACCAGTTTTTAGAAAAAATATTGATGTTGGTTCCATCAGTTAAATTTCAAAAATATCGCGAAAATGATGAAATACTAAGCCCGCATGAAGCTGAGAACAATTCAATTATCATATTTGATGATGTTGCATGCGAAAATCAAAATAATATAAGGGATTACTTTGCAATGGGAAGGCATAAAAATATTGACAGCTTCTACTTAAATCAAACTTACAGTAAAATACCTAAACAATTAATAAGGGACAATGCTAACTTAATCATCCTTTTTAAACAAGATGAAGTTAATTTACGTCATGTTTATGACGAGCACGTTGGAACTGATATGTCTTGGTCACAGTTTCGGGAAATGTGTGCAAAAATATGGAGCGTACCTTTTAGCTACTTGGTTGTAAACAAGGACTGTGCTAGAAATTCAGGATGTTATAGAATGGGATTTGATACATTTATCGTTTTGGATTAACCGTGTTACTTAACCAGTTTCATTTTCAAGAAACTTTTATTGCATCATGGGAATCCATCGAGATCAGACATGAATCATAAAATAAACACCGAGAAAACTTTAAAAGAAAAAGTACTTCAGTCTGCCGATGCTGTCAAAAAGAAGGTTAAACTACTTCGTGATATGAAAAATAACAACAATATGATTTTGGAATCAGTCTTTAAACCAATAACAGACCCGCTTAATGAAATGGTTAAAAGTAACGACAATAAATACTATAACACTAATGAAACCGATTTTGATGAAGACATATTTAAGTGGCAAAAGGCGCCAAAAACATTAAAATTTAGTCCTAATGAAGGGAAGAGAAGTAGTATTAATAATCAAACAATCGTACGAAATTTTTCCGAAACGACTTCAAATAATGATGATGAGGTATCAAATAGAGACGAAAACAGACAAGATGGTGATGATGACATGTTATGTGAAAGTGACAACAATGATGTCTTGGAATCAACAAATGATACTTCATTTAAGACTACCGGTTCATATGCATCTCCTCGCGAAGACCCTGCATGGCAAAAACAATACAACACCGACTTGGACATTCCTTTTGGCATACGAACAGAACGCGATAAGCTTATGTTAGGATCTTGTTTAGTTTCCGTTAGTGGCGAAAAACTCAAAGTAAATGGACGTACTTACAATTTAACACCAGGTTTATATGATTTGTTATTTAAGAAGTTGCCTGATTTAGGTATCATAACTGAAGACGATAAACGTTATTATAAAATGTTGCTACTAGAAACGAATGTCCATAGACGAGATTTTGATCCCAATAAACCAATAAAAAGTAACAAAGGTCAGAAATATTTATACATTATAAAACCGCTTTTCAAATTATCGAAACAACGTTCAATAAGCGAAGATTTATGTACTTACGGCAAAGGACTACCAACAATGAAAAAAGTTAAAAGAGATGTTTCATATGTCTATTGGGATAATCCAAACGAATTAGTTGAAAGATTGAAATTACTCATTGCTTCCCGTGATGCCGGTAACACAGGATTAGACAATGAAATAATATCAATTGTAGAAGAACTTCGTGAAGCGGGCTTGGTTAATCAATGATATATAAAACTGGTATTTTACTTTTACCATCAGTCGAAGCCGGAAATTTGATGATACATAAGTGCATAAAAATAAGAAGTGAAAATGAACATAGACAAATTCGGTCATCATGTTCATAAACGTTTGCGTGTATGTGAAGTTTTTGAACTTAACAATAAAACTTTGCTGCGTTCTGATGATGGCGATTTCGATCTACAATCATCGCGATTAAAGGGGGTAGCGGATCCTTTGACACCCAATGATGCAGCTAATAAGCAATATGTCGATCAGCTCGTCCAGGACACTTACGAGAAGAAGCATCTAGATTCTTTATTTAAAACTATAAATTCTCAAATTCATCAGCTTGCAAATCAGTTGAAAATAAACTTTTATACAAAAAGGGACATAGACAATATTTTAAGTAATTTCAAAGATGACAAAAGAACAAGTCGTGAATGAAATCCATAGATCGGCCCGAAAAAATTTCAAGCGTCGCGCAGTTATATTAAAAGGAATTGATGATTTGTGGCAAGCAGATTTAATTGACTTACAGAATTTACATACTGTAAATAAGGGATATAAATACATTTTAGTTGTTATTGATACATTTTCAAAGTACACGTGGTGTATTCCTACGAAATCTAAAACTAAAACAGAAGTAAAAAATGCATTTGAACTAATTATCAAGTCGACCAAACGAATACCTAGAAACTTACAGACAGACTTTGGAAAAGAATTTTACAATGATCAATTCGATTGTTATGTGAAATCCTTAAAAATAAATCATTATTCCACGTATTCAGTTAAAAAGGCGTCTATTGTTGAAAGGGTAATAAAAACGCTCAAGAACAAACTTTACAAATATTTCAGTTTCATCGGGAACTACAAATGGCTTGGAAAACCTTTCGATGAGATAGTTCAATCTTATAATCAAACTGTGCATAGCACAACAAAATTTAGCCCAAATGAGGTGAATTTTAATAATGAAGCCGAAGTAAAGAAAAACATAGATAAATCACAATCCAATCGGCGTTTTAAATTAAATATTTTTAATGTAGGAGATCATGTGCGTATAAGCAAGTACAAAAGCGTCTTTCATAAAGGTTATACGCCTAATTGGTCAACTGAGCTATTTACTATTAAAAAGGTGAATCACACTCGTCCTGTTACTTACCATATTGAAGACCAACGAAAAAACTCAATACTCGGTACATTTTATGAACAAGAACTGCAAAAAACTAAGTATCCAGACGTTTACCTCATCGAAAAGGTAATCAAAAAAAGAGGGAAAAAATTGTATGTTAAGTGGTTAGGACTTAACGATAGCGAAAACAGCTGGATCGACAGAAATGCCATTGTATAAATATATTTAAAAACTTTCTCGCGCTAAGTCATTAACTTTTGGGATATGAAAGGAAGAGGACTTCTAAACAGTATTATTAATCACTTACCGTTTGAACTGCACTTACCTGGCTACAATTATTGCGGACCAGGCACAAAATTGCATAAGCGATTGCAAAGAGGTGATAAAGGAGTTAATGAATTGGACAACGCGTGTATGCAACACGATATAGCATACGATAAATATTCTGACCTAACAGACCGACATCGTGCAGATTTTGAACTCTATAAAATGGCTAAACAAAGATTGAAGTCAAAAGGTGTTGGAAAAGGAGAAAAACTTGCGTCTTGGATAGTTAGCAAAGTGATGAAATCTAAAATGAAAGCTGGTGCAGGGATAAAATCATTTAAGCATTTTGTTTCTAAGATACGTACCGAATTGAAAAAAAACAAATCTAAAAAAGAAGGCACTGCAGTCAGTCGAGCTTTTGCTGCAGCGAGTAAAGTATTTCTTAATAACAATACGAGTAAAATGAGAGTTCCTCGATTAATACCGATTCCTAAAACTGGAGGTATATTGCCACTAATACCTATTTTCGCGGGACTTTCTGCGTTAGGGTCATTGGCAGGAGGAGCTGCTGGGATCGCTAAAGCTGTTGGTGACTACAAAGCTGCAAAAAAGAGCTTATCCGAATCAGAACGTCATAATAAAATGATGGAATCTATTGCATTAGGTAAAGGGTTGTACATTAAACAGTATAGAAATGGAAAGGGTTTGTGTTTAAAACGATTAAAAAACTAAATAAAAGGCTACCCAGACGTGCTCTTACAAATGTTGATATTTTAAAACATTCAACAGATATTCCTTATTTTCGTGGTGTTTACATGAGAGACAAATTGCCAAACCGTCCAAAAAGAGTAGAATGTGCAATCGTAAATTTAGATAGTTCTAAAAACCAAGGGACTCACTGGGTAGCCTATGTCAAAGATAATAATCATTGTGAATATTTTAATAGTTATGGTGATCTTCAACCGCCGCTAGAATTAATAAAATATTTGAAAAATTATAATATTTCATACAATTATAATATTTATCAAAAATTCGATACTGTTAATTGCGGACATTTATGTTTAAAATATTTAAAAAAATATTGGAATAACCGTTTAAATATCTCTGAACAATAAATAGCTTCTCATTCTCACGATGTCTTTCACTTTGTCCATAACGGGATCCTCCTCTACCCTGATTACGAATCACTCGCCAGCTCTTCAACTAGATGGTGAATATGAATGCGGGTTGCTATACTTGTCGACATTTAACTCGATACCTAATATTGACAACCGAAATAATAAGTTTTATTATGGTGATAACGAAGTAGTAGAAATTCCTGAAGGGTCATATGAACTTCAAGATCTTGATGATTATCTTAAAAGACATCTCCAAGGTTGCACCTTTACACTGACATGCAATAATAATACGCTAAAAACATCTATATTGTGTTCCAAAAACGTCTATTTTAAAAAACCAAATTCGATTGGTAAGTTACTTGGTTTTGGAGAAGAAACAGTTCAGGCGAATATATTAACTGAGTCCCCTTTTCCCGTGTCCATTCTGTCTACAACTATAGTACGAGTTGAATGTGACATCGTGAGCGGGTCATTTATAAACGGAAAACCTAGTCATATAATTCATGAATTTGTGCCAAATGTACCGCCTGGTTACCGGATTATAGAAACACCTAAAAATGTTATATATTTTCCTGTTACTCAAAACAGCTTAAACGCTCTTATAATAAGAATACTGGATATAAACGATAATTTAGTGAATTTACGTGGCGAAGAGATTCAGATATATTTACATCTCAGAAAAAAATGATAGACTTTAATAAATGTACGGTCTCAAACAGCAAAGCCGTTAGTGCTCATTGTGCTATCAAGAAAAGAAGACCTAAAGGACAACTAACGAAGGAAAACAAACAGTTTTTAAAAAACATAGGATTATTAAAATGAGTATACTAAACTTATCAGACTCCTTTAGCTTTGATAGCACGATTGAAAGTTTCGAATATCATTCGTATAAACCGTACGTAACAAGTTTCAATTTAAATGATGAAATCCGTATACCTATCAACCAGCAAGATCTATACGTATTACCATCAGCGAGTACTTTATACATAGAGGGTACTATAGAAGTATTCAACAGAGAAACAAAAGCGAAGGTGTCCAGTGTTCATTTTACAAATAACCCTATACTTCATTTATTTCAAGATATTCGATATGAGCTGAATGGGATTGAAATAGATAAAATTAAAAACGCTGGGGTCACAACAACAATAAAATCTCTTGTGTCGATGAATGAACTTGAATCATCGATGTCAAAGTTATGGGGCTGGGATGTTGATGGCACAAAAATTACGCATGGATCATTTTCTGTGTCAATTCCTTTAAATAAGATTCTTGGCTTCGCAGAGGATTATAACAAAATTATTATTAACTGTAAGCATGAACTTATTCTTTTACGATCCAATACTAATTTAAATAGCGTAAAACTGAACACAAATGAGTATATAGGTAACATAACTATATCTAAAATAGTATGGCGCATGCCGCACATTAAGGTTTCTGATCGTGAAAGATTAAGTTTGCTTAAATATTTGGAAAGAGATCGAGCTATTCAGGTAGCATTTAGGAACTGGGATCTGTACGAATACCCGCTTTTACCTAAAACATCAAAACATTCTTGGGCCGTCAAAACTTCGTCTCAAGTTGAAAAACCTCGATATGTTATAATTGGATTAAAAACAAACAGGAAAAATGTTGCTGATAAAGATATATCGCGTTTTGATCATTGTAATTTGCGTGACGTTAAAGTTTTTTTAAATTCAAATTATTTTCCTTATGAAAACTTGAATGTCAGTTTCTCGGCTCAAAAATTTGCTATATTATATGAACAGTACGCTAAATTCCAACAGTCTTATTATAACCGCAGCCAAGCACCGTTGTTGAATCCACAAGACTTTATAAATAAAGCACCTCTGTTTGTTATCGACTGTTCTCGTCAAAATGAAACCTTAAAAACGGGTTCAGTCGATGTGCGGATTGAATTAGAGTGTGACACAGATATCCCTGACAATACCGCGGCTTATTGTCTTATTTTGAATGATAGTATTATAGAATATAAGCCGTTGACCAATATAACAAAGAAGATATCATGAAACTAGACCATCTATTCGTAGATGTTCAGGGGTTTAAATCATCTAAAAATGAATTTATTATTAAAGAATTTGCATACAGTACCTATGAACACACGCAGGCGTATTTAATAAAACCTCCATATTCATTTTCTACGTTATCAGAAAACGAAAAAAGGCATGTGAAATGGATAGAGAGAAACCTTGGCATTATGTGGCGTGAGGGGTATATCGACCACAGAGAATTTAAGAGAATGATTCATAATTTCTTGGAAGGCAAAAAAATATATGTAAAAGGTTTTGAAAAAATTAAGTGGATTAATGATTTATGTGCTGATTGTACTGTAATAGACTTGGGAGAGAAAGGTTGTTCTAATTTTCAATTAATGTATAAAAAGTATTGTATCGACAACAGCTCTTATAATTGTCTACATCATAAAAAAGCTTGTGCCTTAAAAAACGTTATATGTCTTAAAAAATATTATTTCGATATTATGCATATTTAACATTGTAATAAATTATACCTAATTTTCAAAAATAAATATTTACGTTTAATCATTTTTTTATTTTTTAACCCAGTCAAAATTAGTTATCATTTATTTTGAACGAAGACTTTTTATATTAACCCATTTTTAAATAATTGAATTTGTTTGTTTAAAAATATGAAATAAATGATAACGATTCATACCTGTGGCTAATAATAGTGTTAATCTATTTAAGCGATATTTACTGAAAAGATTTTTCTTGTGCATTTAATCATGATAATTTTATTTTCGTTTGAATTATTGCTTTATTGACATACTTACAAAAAAAATCTTTCCTGTTGACGTATCGCTTAATCAAAGGAATAAAACAAGAAAATTGTTGACCATATTTATTTTCAAAATTATATACAAAAACAGTAAAAACATTAATAACTAACACTATATCCGCACAACTTCTTGGATATCTTATTTATTACACTTTCTGTACTGTCTATTATCTCATCGTATCCGTCACTTGCCACATACTGCGCACTGAGCATAACGTTTTCACCGGTTTCGTCGTTTTGATCCGGCGCGGAGTCACTTATGTTAATTATTTGGATTTTGACAAGTCTGTTCCCCTTAGTTGCTTCATTGTTTATAACGAACGACGGCGGGTGACCTCGTACACTTCTCTTTACCACTTTGTTTAGCCTTAGTTTTGGTTTACTAGACTTGGTTTTCGTTTTGGCACTTGCAATTTTTTTTACAAATTCACTGACTTCTTCTTCTTCTTCATCTTCTCGGAATCCTAATGGACCCTGTGCATATTGCGAAAACATGATTTGAGTGTCTTGCGTTCCTTCCATATTCTGAAACAAAAGAAATCAAATAAATAAACGCATCTGGCAACACATATGAGCATTTTCATACGCTTACAAAACAATAATAGCAACAAAATAATACGAATAAATATTAAATAATGCCAATTTTACTTACCGAATCGGGAATGGATCAGCTCGTCTTAATTTTCAAAACTTTGGAACGACTTTACTCAGTTATGAATGTAGAGTGCAGAATGATAACTTACTATAACAGCCGCTATTTATAATTACAGTAATTTCATGCGTCAGCAAATTAAATTAACACGCGCTTCGGAGCATGCGGTGCATACCGCCGCGCTGCTTAATGCCGATCAAATTACAACGACACGTAAGGACTTGTTATAATTGGTACCAAATGCAATAAATGTGAATAGGTATATTTCACGTGTCAGCAAATTACCTTAGCACGGGCTGCATGCCGCCGCGCTGCTTAAGACACGTAAGGACATGTTTTAATTGATACCCAATGCAATAAACGAGGATAGGTATTATTTGCCTGTTCAACAGAACATGATTTTACTTACCATTATCAAAATATTACATTTAAAATTAAGCCTGAGCCCTGAGCTTTTTGATGACGGAAAACATCGTCAGGAAACCTCCGAAGCGAGAAAACTCAATTTCAACTCAAGTAAAATGTGTTTTCAGTCGGTATCCTCGCAGTCTATATATACTTAGGTGGGTGAAAGAAAAAAAGAAAACAAATGTTAATAACACTTCATATTTATTTATTAAAAAAAAAGAACAAACCATACAATTTACAAATCAATGTGTAATTATAAAAAATAAAGTACTTAATGATAATCTACTTATTTGGTATAGTCAGCGTCAAAAGTCGCTCATCTGGTCGTAGAGCGAAAAGGTACAAAAGTGATGAGCGGCTTTTGACGCTGACCCTACAACATACATAATTATAATTTTACAATAACGTAAGTACTCAACGTATTTTATTTTATTAAACACATTCTAATTTTTTATTACCCATTGGGTGCCTACGAAATAAAATTACAGCTCGAGGAAAGGTCGCTTAGATAACTACTGTACTAGAAAATAGACTCATGTCCCCAAGATTTGGTTGAAATTTTGTCTGATAATATATGTCGTTTATCGTCTTTGTTAGATAAAGCAACTTTATTGACAGATTGAGTGAAGATCTCGTGCCTAATCGATTTAAATAATATGTGTTTTTTCCGAACTATTTTATCATTGAATAACACATCCCGATAATCATTTAATGTTAACTCTTGAACTGCTGGTTTTTTTATTCCTTTAGCCTTTTTGATAAGAGATTTATCACTTTTGATACAGTATAGTTTAGAACGTAACCCTATAAACTCGGTAATAAGTTCTCCTCCTAACTCATCTTTGAATAACCCAGGAATCTTCTTGTTACGTAAAGGTATTTGCAAATCATTTACAGGGTTATAATTGCTTGTGTCAAAAAAGTTTAAAAAAATATTTTTTAAATCGCTGTAAAAGTCTGCAGTTTCGATTTTGTAAATAAAACTGTCGGTATCAGTGTAGCACAGAGTAACTTGATCTTGGTAGTGTTTTTTTATTACCGTGTAGTGAAATTGGTACATATGACTTTTAGAAAGTTCTAATACAGAGAATCCTACGTAGATTGGTTTATCTAAAATTACTTTTTCAGGCTTCATTTGTACGACAACCAAATTTTCAGACAACACTGTTGCACTATGGAAATTCGGTTTGGCAATTAATTTGTTAGCACAAGTAAACTTTTTTGTTTTGTTTTGACGGTCGTGCCACTTATTTACTAATTTGACGTCAACTCGCCGCTCACTGTCTTCAAGAGTTTTCCCAAAAACTGAGTTATTCATTAATTTAAAAAGGTCTTGTTGGAAAGGAGTAGTAGCTTTTTTTCTCAGTTCTGTATTTAAATGAATATACTGTTTTAAGAATGGACTTTGACGAAACCTTATAACGCGATGGATTTTATCAAGAGTTAAGCCGTTGCGTAAACATGTTTTCAGATGGACGTAATGAATGACGTATTCGTATTTGTTATATAAATTTGGGATCAATTTGGTCGTTTTTCCTCCTGGAGGAATAAATTTTTGTGCGCAAAATGGATAGTCGTTATGGTTATGGTGTAAATTTTCCGGATATAGCAAGTCAACTTCCAGAATAAATCCAAATGGAGCATCATCTTCGACAGACAAAATATCTAGTTGGGCAATTTCATGATGATCTAGAAAACTAAAATTAGACATGGGCAACGATTGACACATACTGTAACCATATAAGTTATTGCAATCGATATATACTAAAAACGAGTCTGGTTTATTCATGTCATAAGTTTCCATGTACTTATTATTAGCCTGAGCATATCTGGTCGAACACATGCAAATACCACCTCTTATTCCTTTTTGTATGAGTCGAATTATTTCTAATTCGGATATCAATTCAAGCTTAACTCCGGTTTTTAATAACATAGCATCAAACGATAAGCTTGGAGCAGTTAAATAGAATGCCGGATCTAAATGATAATTTAACTTGCAAATGAACCGAAAGTTCTCAAAAATATCTGATAAAAGCAACACATCAGTTTTTAGGTAAAGATCAGTATATTCTCCCATATCTTTGATTTTAAATTCGGACCATACAGATTGCGCATGTGCGTAATCTGAATCGCTTATTTGTTC